>OX451741.1:498933653-499537639 GCA_948472305.1 Vicia faba
TTTTCTCTTAACAAAAATATCATTTCTCAATTGAAAAGGATGTGTGTCTATGAACCGGAAAAAAAAACAATATCTGATTATAACATTTAAATTCTACATTTTCTCTTAACAAAAATATCATTTCTCAATTGAAAAGGATGTGTGTCTATGAACCGGAAAAAAAAACAATTAAAAAAAAAGCCCAAAAATTATATATTTATAGTGTTATGTTAAATGTGTGTTTCTAAATCATTAACATTTAAATGACAAGTGTCTTCTAGAGTATGCAAATTAGACTATATTAAAGTTAAAGTTTTTATAATTAAATTGTGGTTAAAAACTAATAAATTTCAAAATAAAATTGTAGTAATATAATGTTTGAATTAGTGATGGATAAAATTGATTTTAATAGAATTGAATTTATTAAAATTGATTTTAATAGAATTTATTTTAATAGAATTAATTTTTATTTAAATATATTTATGTAAAAGTGAATTGAACAATAAATTTTATTTAAAAATTATTTAAAATTAATTTTAAAATTAGAAACTACAAATTTTAATTTAAAATAAAATTAATTCTAAAAGAAGAAAAAAATTCTATTTTAATATAACTAAATATGTTAAAATTATTATCGAATCAATTCTATATTTCAAAAATATTTTTACCATTAAGCTCATCATCCAACGAATTGCTTCTTACTAAAGAAATATTTTCCTCTTATCTCTCCGCCATTGCATGTTCTATGTACTCATACTGTAGGACAGTCAAAAGAGAAACCCAAGACATTTAAAATGGACCATCAAATCAAACATGTGCTTCACTGATGAATCTCAATTAAATATCATTGTATTTTATGAATATTATATTAAAATATAGTAACCAATTTGATTTGATCACCCTTCATGGAAAACGAGGATGATATAATATTAGTAAAAGGGTTAAATATGTTTTTAATTTTTTAAATATTTTATTTTAAATTTTTAAAAAAATAGTTTTTTTAAAAATTTTGATTTTAAATTTTTGTTCAGATGGTAAAATAGGTCTGGTGCGTTGGACATGTCCGTCTTACCGATCTATTGAATATATCCGTTTTATTTATATTTTAGTGCGAACGAGCTAAGAGTTTATATCCTCAACCTTTAATGTATCTGTTATGCTTCATTCTGTTTTCTATGTGGGATTTTACGGGCACACATATTTTCATAAATTTTTGTATTTTTAAATTTAAAAGATCTGTTCCGCCCTCACTTTTTTGCGGACTGAGATTAAATCTTATGCCCGCATCCTCAACTATACTCGTTCCGTTCTATTTTTTTAAAGATTTTTATGAAACGAGTCTAAATGAGACAAATATGTCCATTTGCCATCCTTAATCATAATCAATAAAATGATCGTTAATTATGTTGTTAAATAAAAAACCATTATTAATTTTATCACTAAATTATAAAAACTGTAGTTAAAAAATTAAATTTTTTAGAAAAAAATTTCTTCAAAGAAAATTTAAAAATAAAATTAAAAATTAAATAGTATGAAATATTTAAGAAAAAAACATGTTTAATATATAATAATGAAAGTCCTAAAATATATACTAACCCTTATTAAAATATATAATAATCGAAGCCTAGTAAAATGGGTTGTTGTGCAGTATATGAGTGTTGTTAGTTTTGACTTCAACTTTCACTCGTACAAAATAAATAACTTTCCTTTTCAGCACTACAAAATACATAATGCCTTTCCTTGAACAGAAAACCCTCATGTCTTGAATAGTCTTGAGAGGACAATAATTCAGTAGCATATCAAAGTTTGAAAGTCTAGATCATCTTTGTACAACTTATTTACAATCTTAAATTCAACTACTTTCACTTGTAAAGTGACGGGGTTGAGTTTGAATATGATATATTATAACAAAGTTATATATATATATATATATATATATATATATATATATATATATATATATATATATATATATATATATATATATATAATTAGAGTCGTAGTAGAATTTTAGCTTCTAATAACGATATGAAATATCACCTTCACTAAAGTTGAATACGAAATAACGTAGTTAGAACAATAAACTTGTATGAAGAAATAAATGTCTAAGAAGAAATATTGAATTTATTATTATAAGAGCTATATGTTGTAATGCTTTTCCTATTTCCATATAAGTTGAATATTTCCACAATTCTCCACCTCTTTCATAATTTGAAATATTCAAATTTTGGACGAATATGAAATAATGTCTAGCAAGTTCAAGCAGTATTGGAACTTGCTACCCGACACAACCTTGGTTAATATGTCATCTGGATTATCATCAGTATGTACCTTCATAAGAGAAATATGACCTTTCTCTACGACATGTCGTACAAAATGATGCCTTACATCAATATGCTTGGTCCGATCATGATGAACCTGATTCTTAGTCAAATGAATTGCACTTTGACTATCACACATCAGTCTCACGTATTCTTGCTTAACGCCCAAATTACCTAGAAGACTCCTCAGCCATAATGCTTCCTTTATTCCTTCTACTACGGCCATGTACTCGGCTTTTGTAGTAGAGAGTGCCACTGTAAACTGTAACATCGACCACTAACTAACTGGAGCACAGTGTATTTGAAACACATAACCAATAGTAGATCGTCGTCTATCTAGATCGCCAGCATAATCTGAATCAACAAATCCACTTATTTGACATGTATCTCCACCAAAACACAAACCAGTGTTAATGGTACCTTTTAAGTACCTCAAACTCCATTTCACTGCTTCCTAGTGTGCCTTTCCCAGATTCTCCATGAACCTACTGACAACACTTACCGCTTGTGAAATATCCGGGCGTGTACACACCATAGCGTACATCAAACTGCCAACTGCACTGACATAAGGTACATTTTCCATGTATGCCTTATCTCCTGCTGTAGTGGGAGATTGATCCCCAGAAATCCTACAATGTGGAGCTAATGGAGTAACCACCAACTTAGAACCACTCATTCCAAACCTTTCAACAACCCGCTCTAAATAGCCTTTGACCCCTCTTGCATATCCTAGAAAAATAGCTTTCTTGGCTCTATTATCAAGTTTGTTTTCCTTAACGTGATAATAAGCCGTGCATCCGAAATTTTTCACTCTTTCATAATCAGCATGTTCACATGACCATACCCTATAGGGCGTGTCTCCACCTAAACTAGAATGTGGGGATCTGTTTACTACATAACAAGCTGTAACAACCGACTCTGCCCACCATTCTAGACCTAACCCAGAATTAGAGTGCATACACCTTACTTTCTCAAGAAGTGTACGGTTCAGTCTTTCTGCGACTTTGTTCTGTTGTGGTGTGCCTCTGATTGTCTAGTGTCTAACAATTCCTTCCTGATCATAAAGCCTCTTGAAAGCTCCATCAGTATACTCTGTACCATTATTTGATCGCAGAGTTTTCAACTTTCTACCCGTTATGTTCTCAACCATTGCTTTCCAACACTTGAAAATATCAAATACCTCATTCTTATGCTTAAGAAAATAAATACAAGCATACCTCGAATGATCATCAACATATGTAACAAAGTACCTAGAACCACCCTTAGAAGTAACCGGAGCTGGACCCCAAACATCAATATGTACGTAGTCTAATATTTCTCTGCTTTTATGCTTACTTGTAAAAAATTGCAACCTATGTACTTTGCCATACACATAATGTTCACAAAATTCCATGCATGGCTTTTCCATGTTCTTCAACAACCTTTCTCACCAAACAGTGATAGACCATTTTCAGACATATGCCCAAGGCGCATGTGCCATATCCTCGTACATTCAGTCTGATCTTTATTTTTATTGATTCTATAAAAATAAAGAGGATAAATATTCCTGTGACGAACCCCCTTCATCACAACCAACGAACCACGAACAACCTTTAAGACTCCATTTTCCAAGATTATTTTGCAACCATTTTCCTCTAACACGCCAAGATAAATAAGGTTTTTTCGCAAATTAGGGATGTAACACCCCAATTCTACCCGACAATTATTATATAAAACAGAGTTACAAAAATTCGACAACTAAATCAGGATGCTATAAATTCAACTTAAAACAACGATATTTATTGCAAATACATAACACATTAACTTGGATGAACCAACAACAACATGATTTAATCCTTTTAAAATAAAAAAATTTCATAACTTCGTAGCGGAATCAAATATTCAACTTAAAAGGATATATCATCTTTGTCCAACTAAACAACTTCAAATAACAAGCATTCAACTAAAAACAACTTAAAGTTCAACAACTAAAATAATAACAGCAATAAACTAGCAAGCGTTCATCCCTCCCGAGTGTTACGTATCAGAGCAATGACACTGACTTGAACTACTGAAGGTAAATTGTCTTCACTCTGAATTACCTGCACGTTACCAACAGAGGGCAACATTCAAACAGAAGGGGTGAGATATCGAATATTATAATCAAATGTATGATAATATTACTTTAGAATTAGTCTATGCAAAATCACCACTTCACAACTTTAAACAACATCAATCACAACAAAGCATCAACGAAACATAATAATTAATTCATCAACACGACAACTCAATATTCAATGTGAAATGCAACTTGTTACTATGCATATGCATGTGGTACCAATGGAGCAGAACTCCCATCTTAAAAATGGAGCAGAACTCCCATCTTAGAAATTGCCAATTAATAGAGGCATCAACAAGGCATAAGCCTTCTTCGCAGTTTTCCAGTCCAGGCCGTCGCAAAATATGCAAATATATGTGACTCAATGAATGCACTATCACATACTCACAACAATCATCGTTCATTGCAAGGCATAAGCCTATATCACCATTATTATCAGTAAATAGAGGTAATTCTGAAGTAGTGAAAAACACAAGAAGGGGGGTTGAATTGTAAAACTGAAATCTAATGCAATGAACAAGATATTTTTATCCTGGTTCGTTTGATCTCAAACTACTCCAGTCCACCCGTCAAGGTGATTTCGCCTCTCTCCAACGAGGTCTTAATCCACTATATTCAACTGAATATTACAGACTGCTTTAACAACTGCTAAAGCCTTCTTGATCCAAACCACAGCCCGGTTTGTCAAGGAAACACTTTCTTACAAAGAGATAAAACTAAGTGTGTGAGTGTTTTCTACAAAAATGTATCACAACTGTGATGTATACACAAATTAAAGCTTAGAAACTAGATTGCTAAACAATGATAGAATATCAGAATGTGTAGTGTTTAGCAAAACTGAGAGAAAGAAGATTTTGATAAGCTTTTATGCGTGTAGAGATTTGGAGAGCATTAGCCATTTCAATCTTCAAAGCCTTGTTTATATAGCACTGAGATGTTGAACGTTGGATGCAATATTCTTGATTCAATGCTATTAACAAACTTTCCTTATTGAGCAGATCTTGTCTGGAATGAGGCCGTTGGTACTAATTTGCTTTCAATGCACAGTACCGTTGCTTACTTAATGCAAGTTCTGGCTTAGCTCATTCTGACTCTGCTTTGCTGCTGATGAACTGTTGTGTTTCTTTATCAGAGTGTTGAGCGCAGTCTTGTTCATCAGGCTTCAGCATGTACGTGAGTTGATCATCTGATTTTGACATTCTGATATGGCAACTTCTGATGCTGATGTCTGAAACCAAATTCTGATGCTGAATAGGTGTGATCTTGCTTATATCAATCAGAGTATCTGCAAATCAGAACATAGTAATTTTAGGCAGCAGATAGTTCATACATGAATCTTATAAATAATATATCTTTTCACTTTGTTATCATCAAAACTTAAATATAGGGTAGTAGATTCAAACTTTGTTCTAACAATCTCCCCCTTTTTGATGATGACAAAAACTAGATATTTTTAAATGAAAATAACGTGAAAAGGTATCAGAAAGATGCATCAGAGTAAGAGGTAAAAAGATAAGGAGTAAAAAGATATCAGAGTTGAGAGATACTCCCCATGAGTTTATTACTTCCCTTTGATTACAAGTGTTCTTCAGG
The DNA here is from genome assembly GCA_948472305.1 of Vicia faba. Classification (NCBI taxonomy): domain Eukaryota; kingdom Viridiplantae; phylum Streptophyta; class Magnoliopsida; order Fabales; family Fabaceae; genus Vicia; species Vicia faba. The sequence goes on from OX451741.1 coordinate 498,939,645, forward strand.
ATCAGATCTTTTTGCCTTTCTTTGAACATCAGAGTATCAGAGTCTTTGATCATCAGAAGCTTTAGATCAGCATGTCAGAGCAGAGCTTCAGAGCTTTTCTTGTCAGAGCTTTGCTTTGGATCAGAGTATCAGAGCGGATCAGAGCTTCATAGTGATCAGGACTTCTAGTCTTCAGAGTGTCCAGGAGCTTCCTTGTACCTGTAGACTTTAAGCAAAACAGAAAAACATTTTCAAGTAATAGAGTTAGAATGTTTGAGAATTTCTGTCTAGTTAGCCGTTATTGTTTAAAATATCATTCTTGTTCTCCCCCTTTTTGTCAACAATCAAAAAGTGTAAGTGATGTGCTAAAACAATTAAGATCAGAAAAACTTGTCATTTTGAAAGGTTCAGAATCAAAACATGAAAATAGTACAAAACATATTCAAATAGTACATCAGAAAATCAAAGAAAACATGAAAAGGACATGAATGAAAAGAAAAGACTAAGGTTGAGGAGGCAAGCGTGTGAACAGGTTCTCCAGCATGGCTTGGATCTTTTCAGCAGTCTCATTCTGCTTGTGCACCATGATGACAACAGTGTCAATCTTTCTATCCTGCACATCCATTCTTTCTTTCATCTTCTGGTCATTTTCATCCATCCTCTGCTGCAGACGCATGTCATTCAGCTTTAGTTCTTCCAGAGTCTGCCTGTCCAAGGCAGCTTGAGAAGCATCAGAAGCAGGAAGCTTCTGAGAGCTTTCAGCAACATCTTCTGCTTGACTTTCTTCAGCTTGAATGGTCTTGTCTTCTTCTGGTTGCACCTTTGAAGCTAGCTGTTTCTCAGACCAAGGTTCACTATCCAGAGGGAGCACGTCTTCTTTCAGAAGCTGACTTCCAACTTCATTCAGAAGCTTGCTGAAATTCTGTTGTGCCTGCTCATAGTTGATATCCTGCAACTTGAGGGCTTCAGCACGTACCCAAAGTCTGAATTGTGACCAGAGCTGATCAGAAGCAGCTGGGTCAATCATTCCAGGACAGACTTGCTTCAAAGAGGCAATCCATTGCAGCACACCTGTTTCAAAATTCATAACACCAGAGCCAACATCTGGTTGTTTTGGTTTAGGGATGGCAATTTTATGTTTCAGATCAACAAGACGGTCAAGACTGGTTAAGTCTATGAAGGTCCTGCTGGGGTTTTCGGTGGTTTTCTTGGCAGCAGTTTGTTTTGGAGAGGGAGTTTCAGAATCAGAAATTATGATTGGACTTGGTGGTGTTTTGGGAGTATTTGGTGGTGTAGATTCTGATGAGGATGGCAATTGTGCCAAGGTGATTGTTGTTCCACCTGGCAGCTGGATTGCCAGAGGTGACGGTTGAGGTGAATGAGGTTCAGATGGTTGAGGAGAAGGAGTTTCAGAGTGATGAAACTCAGGTTGAGGTGATGGTGGATTAATTTCTGGTTGAGGAGAGGGAGACGGAATTGCTGGTTGAGGAGAAGTTGTTGGAATTTCTGATTGTTCAGGGATAAGGGGTTCTTCTGGAATGGGTGAAAGGGGTTTTTGTTGTTGTTGTTCTGGTTCTTCAGCAGATTGCTGTTGTTCTGGTTGTGGAGGAGGGACAATTTGTGGTTCAGAGTTTGATTGATCAGAAGTGTGTTGATCAATGTCAGACAACACTTTGTCAATTGCTGATGTTGTTGAGATTGTTGGTTTGGGATGTTTGGTTCTGGGTCTTCTGAGTTTTAATGCCTCAGAAGGGTCATCTTCTGGTACAGTTTCATCTATGGTAGGGATGGGAATTGAGATTCTATGAGAGGTTTAAGGAGGAATAGATGCTGGAATAGTAGAAGAATTTAAAACAGAAGCGGCAGATAAATTACCTCTTTTCTTAGGTGTCTGCTGGGATGATCCTTCTGAAGGTGCCTTCCTCTTCTTCGTCTTCTTCAGAGTCACTTCTTGCTGAGGTTGATGCAGAGCTTTGATAATCAGATTTGGATCTGTACCATCTGCCTTGCACGCATCCAAGTATCTGAGAACCACCTCTGGTTTGGATTCTATCTCAGAAAATAAAGGAAAGTCACTCAGAGGAACTCTTCTGCTGGTGATATCAGTAATAGGAGTAGCTCTGGGTTCCTTCTGAATATTTTCTATCAACTTCATCTTCTTCAAGTTCTTTGCGTTCAGAGGTTTCCCAACTGTTGGTTCAATGGTGCTTAGCTCTTGAGCTTCTATCAGATGCTCTATCAGCCTATTCTCTGTCAGAATATCTGATATCAACCTTCCAAAGGGTATCCAATCCCTCTTGGTTCTTTCTTCTTCCCTGGTTTCCTTCACACTTGTTCTGAGGTGGTTGAACAGAAAATGAGCCAGATTGATTTTTACCTTCTGATCAATAAAGTAGATCAGAAACTGCTGATCCACATTTATGTAATCAGGTGAACTGGTTGATTTCCTGTGGTTGAAGCACCCCAGAATTATCTTAGCCCAAACTCTGTAGTGATCCTTCAGATCTTTGATCTTGCTGCTGGGCACCCCATGAGTGAAAATCCTTGCAGCTATCACACCCACATCAGCACATCTTTCAGCCATGTCCATACAACGGACGCCACCGCCACTGTAACCGATTAGCCTTGCAATGTGATCCTCAGTGATCACAATCTTCTTCCCCATAACAAAGGAGGTGACTAGATGTGTTGAAGCCTTGGCGTGAATCCAGAATTCCTTGACTAGCATAGGGAATGTTGGTCCAACCAACCTGTCAAAATACCTTTCCCACTTCTGTGCCCTAACTTCTTCAGTTAGGTCAAAACCATTCTCCTTCAAGCTTCCAAAATCAATGATTAATTCAGAAAGCACTTCAAGATTCTTCACAGGAGTGAGGAGTGTTCTAAATGGCACTTGATATTGCTCAGATGATGCTTTCTTCTGAGGACCTACAGAAGCACTGCTGGAGGTTGCCATGTTCACACTAAAAGGTTTTGAGAAGAAACTGAGGAAAAAGGGTTTTGCAAGAGATGAACACAGAAATATGCAGAGAATGCTTGAGTATTAGTGAGAAAACGTAAAGAATGAGAATGAGAGATTAATGTGTTTAAATAGAGTTTCAAAATATTTTGAAAAGATAAACGTTTTTAAGAAAGAGAAAAATCACGATTTCATTTTAAAAGCATGATTACTTTTCATTAAATGCTTGCTGATTTTGGGGGATTTGAGAAAGATACTTAAAAACGGTTACCAGACATGTGTCTCAATGCACCCAATCAGCGCTTTGCCTTCTCAGAAGCGTGCACGCGTTCTGCTTCAGAGATATGCTGATGATTGGATGACACTTGTTTGATGTAGTGATCAGCACGTCTGTCTTTGAGCTTAGACTCTCAGATCTTTAGACTTGCATCTGATACAATCTGCATGTTCTATCTTTCTGAAAGAAGATTGATCAGAAGTTCACAGTAAAATAATTACATTCTGAAGGTAAATATATGGAATTAAAACATTTTCACTCTGGACAAACTTTCATGCTGAGATGTTTCAGAATGAAATTAAACCTATCTTCTGAAAGGGGTTTAGTAAAGATATCAGCCCATTGATGGTCTGTATCTATAAATTTTAAGTTCAAAATACCTTTCTGAATATAGTCCCTAATGAAGTGATGTTTTATTTCTATATGCTTAGCTCTAGAATGTAAAATGGGATTCTTACTTAAGCAAATAGCAGAAGTATTATCACAGAGTATAGGAATGTTACTCTCAAAAATCTGGAAGTCTTCAAGCTGACTTTTCATCCAGAGCATTTGTGTGCTACATCCTGCTGCTGCTATGTACTCAGCTTCTGCTGTTGATAGTGCAATTGTTGATTTCCTTTTGCTGGACCAAGAGATCAGATTTTCTCCCAGAAACTGGCAGCTTCCAGAAGTGCTTTTACGTTCCACTCTGTCTCCAGCAAAATCAGCATCGCAGTAGCCTACTAATCTGTAATCACTAGATTTTCTATAAAACAAACCCAGATTAGTAGTACCTTTCAGATACTTGAAAATTCGCTTAACAGCTGTTAAGTGAGATTCTCTAGGATCTGATTAGAATCTAGCACAGATACAAACACTGAATAATATGTCAGGTCTTGAAGCAGTCATATAGAGGAGAGAACCAATCATACCTCTGTAGACTTTCTGTTCTACACTTTTGCTTACCGCTTCTCTTTCCAGAATGCACGTGGGATGCATTGGAATCTTTGATGGCTTACATTCTGAGAGGTCAAATTTCTTCATAAGATCTCTGATGTATTTGCTCTGATGAATGTAAGTTCCCTCTGGAGTTTGATTGATCTGAATTCCTAGAAAGAATTTCAGTTCCCCCATGAGGCTCATCTCAAATTCTGCCTGCATACACTTAGCAAATTTTCTTCCAAGAGAAGGATTAGTAGAACCAAAAATAATATCATCAACATAAATTTGACAGACTAAGATGTCATTCTTAACTGATTTACAGAATAGAGTAGTGTCCACTTTCCCTCTGGTGAATTCATTTTCTAATAGAAAATTACTTAGTCTTTCATACCAAGCTCTGGGAGCTTGTTTCAGACCATATAGTGACTTATTTAGTTTGAAAACATGTTCTGGATGTTTTGTATTTTCAAAGCCATGGGGTTGGTGTACATAGACTTCTTCTTCTATATAACCATTTAAGAATGCACTTTTGACATCCATCTGATACAGAGTGATGCCTCTATTAACAGCAAATGAAATTAAAAGTCTGATAGATTCTAACCTGGCGATTGGGGCAAAGGTTTCTGTATAGTCTACCCCCTCTTGCTGACTATAACCTTGTGCAACCAGTCGTGCCTTGTTTCTGATGACTTCACCTTGTTCATTTAGCTTGTTTCTGAACACCCATCTTGTTCCAATGACGTTGAATCCTTTTGGTCTGGGAACGAGATCCCATACGTCATTTCTGGTGAATTGATTCAGCTCTTCTTGCATTGCCAGAATCCAGTCATTATCCAGAAGTGCTTCATCAATAGAAGAAGGTTCAATCAGAGACACAAGTCCCATAAGAGTTTCTTCAGAGTTTCTGAAGCTTGCTCTTGTTCTGATTGGATCTTCCTTTCTTCCTAAGATAGTCTCTTCTGGGTGATCCAAGCTGCTTCTGGGTAATCTCTTCTGAGGTTGATCAGCAACTGTTGTAGGATTGCTAGCAGTGCTCCTTTCAGACGTTGAAGGAATGTCTATGTTGAGAGGTTCTGATGACTTGTCTTCAGAACCTGTAAATTCAATTTCTATACCTGCAAAAACTTCATTCTGCTTTGACTTCTCAGAGTCAAGCTTATCATCAAAATGAACACTGATTGATTCTTCCACAATCTGTGTTTCTGTATTGTATACTCTGTACCCTCTTGAGCGTTCAGAGTATCCTAACATAATACACTTCTGTGCTTTAGAGTCAAACTTGTTCAAATAATTCTTTGTATTTAATATAAAGCAAGTACATCCAAATGGATGAAAATATGAAATGTTGGGCTTTATGTTCTTCCACAATTCATATGGAGTCTTTTCCAGAATAGGTCTTATTGAGATTCTATTCTGAATGTAGCATGCTGTGTTTATTGCTTCTGCCCAGAAGGTCTTAGCAACGTTTGTCTCATTGATCATGGTTCTGGCCATTTCTTGCAATGTTCTGTTCTTTCGTTCTACAACTCCATTTTGTTGGGGAGTTCTAGGACAAGAGAAATCATGCAGAATGCCTCTGTCATTAAAGAATGACTCAAAATCTTTGTTTTCAAATTCTCCACCATGATCACTTCTGACTTTAACGATTCTAAGATCCTTTTCATTCTGAACTTGGTTACAGAAGGTAACAAACACAGAGTGTGACTCGTCCTTGTGTCTTAAGAACTTTACCCATGTCCATCTGCTATAGTCATCTACGATTACTAACCCATACTTCTTGCCACTGACTGAAGCAGTTTTAACTGGTCCAAATAAGTCAATGTGCAAAAGTTCTAATGGCTTAGAGGTAGAAACAACATTTTAGATTTAAAAGAAGGTTTTGCAAATTTGCCTTTCTGACATGCTTCACACAGAGCATCTGAATTGAACTTCAAATTAGGAAGTCCTCTGACCAGATTGAGTTTGTTAATCTGAGATATTCTTCTCATACTAACATGCCCCAATCTTCTGTGCCAGATCCACTGCTCGTTGTTAACAGACATAAGGCATTTTACATTCTGACTTTTTAGTTCAGAAAGTTTGATTTTGTAAATGTTGTTTTTCCTCTTACCATTAAACAAGATAGTCCCATCTTTCTGACTAACAGCTTTACATGATTTTTGATTAAAGATTATATCATAACCGTTATCACTTAATTGAATTATGGATAACAGATTATGCATCAATCCATCTACTAGCAGAACATTATTAATAGAGGGAAGATTTCCATTACCTACAGTTCCAGAGCCAATTATCTTTCCCCTCTGATTGCCTCCAAAGCCAACGTGGCCTCCAGGCTTAAGTTCCAGGCTTTGGAACATATGCCTTCTTCCCGTCATGTGTCGTGAGCAGCCAGAGTCCAGGTACCATGACTGGTGTTTCTGACTTGCTGCTAAAGATATCTGCAACATGTATTATTTTATCCTTAGGTACCCAGATTTTCTTGGGTCCTGATTTGTTAGTTTTACCAAAACTCTGGTTGAATTTTGGTTTCACAGAGTGCTTACTGCTAGTGTATTTAATATCATGTGTGTGACCATATACAAAATGTGAATTCAGAGGAGTGTGTTTAATGGTTAAGTCCATGACATTCTTTGGTGTAGGAACCTTACCTTGGTATCCTATTCCTTTCCTGTCGTTTCTGCTAACTCCATAGATCATTGAAGCCATTTTGCTTCTATCTATGCTTTTAGCTAGGAACTTCTGGAAACTGTGATCATACTCCTTGATGATCTCATCAGCGTTGCTGGGAGTTTCAGAAATTGGTTCCTTCTGAGAGTTTTGTAAAGTGTTTTCTAATTTTGAAATCTTATTTCTCAGCTCAGAATTTTCCAATTTGAGACTCTCAGTCTTATTAGAGTCAGATTCAAGATTCCTTTTCAGGTCTCTGAATTTAGCTCTAATTTGCTGATAACGTTCCAGAATCTCATTAAGGCTTTCAGCAAGTTCAGCCTTTGTAAAGTTAACAGCAAAGTTAGGAAATACCTCTTCAGTATCTGATTCTGAGTCTGATTCAGAAGCTTCACTATCTTCTGAGATGTTAGCCATGAGAGCTATGTTTGCCCTCTCATCATCTGATTCTGAGTCAGCTTCAGACGAGTCAGAGTCATCCCATGTGGCCATGAGACTTTTCTTCTTCTCTCTTCCAAACTTCTTTTTGGGCTTTTCCCTCTGAAGCTTTGGGCAGTCACTCTTATAGTGTCCTTGCTCATTGCACTCATAGTAGATGATGTCCTTGGTGTTTGGCTTTTTGCTACTGGAGGAGCCTTCAGATCTTCTGTATCCAGAGGAAGAATCTGTCCTTCTGTATCTGGAAGAAGACTCGTTCTGATCAGATCTTCTGGGATTCCTGAACTTTCTTTGTCTTTGCTTCCACAGTTGATTTACTCTTCTGGAAAGGAGAGAGAGTTCGTCTTCTTCTTGATTCTGAGGCTCATCAGCTTCTAGCTCTATCTCATGACTTCTGAGGGAGCTGATAAGTTCCTCCAGAGTGATTTTGTTGAGATCTTTAGCTAGCTTCAGAGCTGTAACCATTGGTCTCCACTGCTTGGGTAAACTTCTGATGATTTTCTTAACATGGTCAGCAGTAGAGTATCCTTTGTCCAGAACTTTGAGACCAGCTACCAGAATCTGGAATCTAGAGAACATGGTTTCAATGGATTCAGATTCTTCCATTTTGAACGCCTCATACTTCTGAATGAGCGCCAGAGCTTTTGTTTCTTTGACTTGAACGTTACCCTCATGCGTCATTCTGAGTGAGTCAAAAATATTCTTTGTTGTGTCTCTGTTGGAGATCTTTTCATACTCTGTATAGAAGATGGCGCTGAGGAGGATGGTTCTGGCCTTGTGGTGATTCTTGAAGTCAATCTTTTGTTGATCAGACATTGTTTTTCTATCAATCTTCTGACCGCTTGCATTCACAGGGTGCGTGTATCCATCTGTCACCATATCCCACAGATCAGCATCATGTGCCAGAAAGAAGCTTTCAATTCTGTCTTTCCAGTAATCAAAGTTTTCTCCATCAAAGACTGGAGGTTTGCCGCTGAATCTGTCTCTGTCCTCATTGTTGTCATTGCTGATGTGAGAATTGTTTCCTGCCATTGTGTTTTTCTAACGCTGGATCTTGTACTGACACGGTTAAGTGTTTTAGCTCAGAACCAGGCGCTCTGATGCCAATGAAGTAGTGAAAAACACAAGAAGGGGGGGTTGAATTGTAAAACTGAAATCTAATGCAATGAACAAGATATTTTTATCCTGGTTCGTTTGATCTCAAACTACTCCAGTCCACCCGTCAAGGTGATTTCGCCTCTCTCCAACGAGGTCTTAATCCACTATATTCAACTGAATATTACAGACTGCTTTAACAACTGCTAAAGCCTTCTTGATCCAAACCACAGCCCGGTTTGTCAAGGAAACACTTTCTTACAAAGAGATAAAACTAAGTGTGTGAGTGTTTTCTACAAAACTGTATCACAACTGTGATGTATACACAAATTAAAGCTTAGAAACTAGATTGCTAAACAATGATAGAATATCAGAATGTGTAGTGTTTAGCAAAACTGAGAGAAAGAAGATTTTGATCAGCTTTTATGCGTGTAGAGATTTGGAGAGCATTAGCCATTTCAATCTTCAAAGCCTTGTTTATATAGCACTGAGATGTTGAACGTTGGATGCAATATTCTTGATTCAATGCTATTAACAAACTTTCCTTATTGAGCAGATCTTGTCTGGAATGAGGCCGTTGGTATTAATTTGCTTTCAATGCACAGTACCGTTGCTTACTTAATGCAAGTTCTGGCTTAGCTCATTCTGACTCTGCTTTGCTGCTGATGAACTGTTGTGTTTCTTTATCAGAGTGTTGAGCGCAGTCTTGTTCATCAGGCTTCAGCATGTACGTGAGTTGATCATCTGATTTTGACATTCTGATATGGCAACTTCTGATGCTGATGTCTGAAACCAAATTCTGATGCTGAATAGGTGTGATCTTGCTTATATCAATCAGAGTATCTGCAAGTCAGAACATAGTAACTTTAGGCAGCAGATAGTTCATACATGAATTTTATAAATAATATATCTTTTCACTTTGTTATCATCAAAACTTAAATATAGGGTAGTAGATTCAAACTTTGTTCTAACAAATTCATCATTATTTAAAATTCTCTGCAACATCGCATTATCAACAAAAATTCACAACAACAGTCACAACAACACAACAACATTGGCATAAGCCTACAACTTAATAATAATTCAACATAAATCAACATAAAAAAATGTTGGCCATAAGCCTTCAACTTAATATTTGGCCATCATTAGAGGCATCTCAACATAAATCATCAACCTGTAATTTCTCAACTCAGAATAACTCACACAGCAACTAAGAAGAATAACAACTAACTTATACTCCTCGACTCAATCTGCAACTTCGTTCCACTCGACAACAGTACCGTGCTCCTCGGCATGCCTCGCAGCCTAATGTCGCTCGTCATCCAACACATATATTCCCCGATACACTTTGCAGCCTAAACGCCGCTCGACACCTAATACCATCAGCATCCTCCTCGACCACTAGTTCGGTCAGTAACACAGAACAACACGGTGTCATAACGACCACAACAATACAATTCGTAACTTCCGACCAACTGCTCAGAATACCACAGTAACGGGAAACTATATTTCCTATCAACATATTCGTTCATTGTATAAGACTATCACACATAAACCCTCTTAATATCACCTTAACAACAATTCATAATTTCCTGCCAACTGCTCTAAACACTACAACATCATAACGACCACACCACCCAGTGATAAACTACACTAACTTAATCATCGATTCTACCGGGAAATGACACAGACCACTAGAAAATGACCTCAACGTAACAACCAGGCAACTTCCTATAACAGGTTCATTACAACAGTCATATGGTAACTCCCCAAACAACCACAACATAGAGAAACATGCAACTTCGATAACAAATCCAGAAACATCAACACACACAGTCATACAAACGACCAATTCCCACATGATACACATCATAAATCCCATTATAAGTTTAGAACCCCACCCTTACCTGGATTTAAGTTTTCTCAACAAAAGCTTCAACCGTAATCCTCGCTTTGCTCTGCTCGACACCGGGCAACTGCTCCTCTCGTCATGCAGCTTCACACGGTCAACGTACAAAATTCCTTATTCTCCAAAAGCCAAATCCTTGTGTCATCTTAACCTTATATCATTAACCTATTAGGCTTAACTTTCACACCCCTACTTTACTACTTCCAACCAATAAAATAGGTCCAACACAATTATTCCATTAAATCCAACATTATTATTATTATTATTATTAATCAACTAATTAATTAATTAATAATAATCTAACAACTTATACAAAAAATTCTCAATATCTCACAACTTTTCAACAAATAATCCAAAAATAATTTAATTAAATAATTAATTAAATAAACGGACGTTACAACTCTCCTCCACTTAGAATATTTTCTTCCTCGAAAACTTACCTTATTCGAACAACTCAGGATAGGAGTCTCGCATCTTACTTTCCAACTTCCAAGTAATGCTTTCTCCGGCAGCTCCTAGCCAGACTACTTTCACCAAAGCAATTTCCTTGCCTCTTAAAGTCTTCATTTCACGGTTCGCGATTCGTACATTCATCGTCTCCAGAGTAAGATTATCCTGTACTTGCGCATCATCCATATGAATCACATGAGATAAGTCTGCAATATACTTCCAGAGTTGTGACACATGAAACATATCATGCAAATTCAAAAGATTAGGCGGTAAAGCCACTCTATAAGAAACATTCCCAACTCTTTTCAAAATATAATACGGACTAATAAAATGAGAAGTGAGCTTTTTAGACTTCAATGCTCGCCCAACACCAGTCACAGGTGTAACTCTCAGAAACACATGGTCACCTGCTTGAAATTCTAAATATTTCCTTCGCTTGTCATGATAACTCTTATGTCTAGTTTGGGAAGCTTTCATCTTTTCTCAAATCAACTTCACCTTCTCAGTAGTCTCACGAGCAAGTTCAGGTCCAAGCACTACACTTTCTCCAGATTCATGCCAACATAAAGAAGTTCTACATCTCTGACCATACAATGCTTCAAAAGGTGCCATTCCAATACTAAAATGGTAACTGTTATTATAAGTGAACTCTATTAATGGAAGATAAGTATCCCACGAACCTCCCTGCTCAAGAACACATGCTCTCAATAAATCTTCTAACGACTGAATAGTCCTTTCAATTTGACCGTCCATCTGAGGATGATACGCCAAACTCAACCACAACTTAGAACCCAACGCCTCTTGAAAACTCTTCCAAAAATTTGAAGTAAACCTCAGATCTCTATCCGACACAACACAAAGGGACACCATGCAACTTTACAATTACACTAGTGTAAATCTCTACCAACTTCGATACTGGAAAACCGATGTTAATAGGAATAAAATGAGATGACTTCATAACCCAATCGATAATCACCCAAATCTAATCATGTCCTCTTAGAGTATTAGGTAACCCCGTCACAAAGTCCATTGAAATGCTATCCCATTTCCATTCTGGAACTTCTAACTGTTGCATCAACCTTGCAGGCTTCTGATGTTCAACTTTCAACTTCTGACAAGTCAAACATGCATACACAAACCGAGCTACACACTCTTCATTCCAGGCCACCAAAACAAATTCTTAAAATCTTGATACATCTTTGTAACTCCCGGATGAATGCTTAACTTGCTTCTATGACTTTCCTCAAGAATTACTTTCTTCATCTTCGTATCATCAGGAATACGAATTCGACTATGAAATCTCAACACACCTTGCACATCTAACTTGAAATCACTATTCTCAGACTGATCGATCCCAACCATCAAATCTACCAGTTTTACATCCAACTTCTGAGCTTCTTTGATATTGTCCAGAAAATCGTTATTAATCTTCAACATCCCTAACATAACACTATGCAGTGTTACCTCGCAAACTAAGCTCATATCTCTGAACTGTTCAATTAATTCCAACTCTTTAACCATCATTGCTGACATATGTAAAGTCATTCAACTTAATGCATCAGCCACCATATTCGCTTTTCCTGGATGATAATTTAAACCGAAATCATAATCCTTTAACAACTCCAACCATCTTCGTTGTCTCATATTAAATTCCTTATGATCAAACAAATACTTTAAACTCTTATGGTCGCTAAATACTTCAAATCTAGAACCATAAAGATAATGCCTCCAAATCTTCAATACAAAAACAACTGCAACAAGCACTAAATCATGCGTAGGATAGTTATTTTCATGAGTCTTCAACTGCCTTGACACATAAGAAACTACCTTATCATTCTGCATAAGCACACCTCCTAAACCCATTGTGGAAGTATCACAATATACTAGAAAAGATTCTCCTGGATTAGGTAATGTCAAAATTGGAGTTGACGTCAATCTCTTCTTCAATTCTGAAAAAATTCCTTCACACTGAACATCTCACACAAAAGCTCTACCTTTACAAGTCAACTTAGTTAATGGAAGTTCCAACTTAGAAAAACCTTCGATAAACATTCTATAATAACCAGCTAATCCCAAAAAGCTTCTAATCTCGATAGCCGACTTTGGAGTTTCCCATTGCAATACAACATCTACTTTAGATGGATCTACAACAATGCCACTACCCGAGATAACATGACCAAGAAAACTAATCTTCTTTAACCAAAATTCACACTTAGACAGCTTTGGATACAACTTCTTTTCTTTCAAAACTTGCAATACTATTCTTAAGTGTTCTGCATGCTCTTCTTCTGATTTAGAGTAAATCAAAATATCATTGTGATACGGTGGCAAAACTGGCTGTTTAAATACTGGTTTTGCATTTTGTATTCGCAAATGTGCGATAAGAAAGAGTCGCCACCGTCTTTTCTTTTATCTAAATTAAGGAAAGGGTGAAAAGAAAAGAAAAAGATATTTTCGAGATGTTTTCTGAGTAAGGGGGTAGATTATGGAAAGGGAAGGTGTTAGCACCCTTTCCATCCATAGTTTTCTACGGGCTCTTAGAGGTTTGCTCATTTTAATAATACCTTTGTGATTTATGTTTGAAAATGTTTTGAAAATGTTTTGAAAACGCCTTAGTACGACGAACTTTCTAATATTTCTCGAGATAGTAGATAAAGTATACAAAGTGTTTTGAAATTGTTTTTGAAAAGTAGTTTTTTGTGTAAGTGCAAAATGTATGAGCAAACTTCTAACAACTATCTACTTTATACTCGAAAAGGTTTGTTCTTTTCCTCCTATCCTTTAGACAATACTATCCTACTATTAGTGAGTAGGTAGCCTTGTCGTTGGATGTATGAGGGACATTCGAAGGGGCGTACAATCATAAAGGAAACATGTGGAGACGTTTTTAGAAATTTTGTTTAGGGACTGGATCATTCACCGAGATGCAATTGTTGGGTCATCAAGGGACTATGATCTTTTGATTTACGGGTCTTTGCTAAAGCATCTCCGTTTCGAGGGACATAATTGTTTTTCCGAAGGCAACCGAAGTGGGATACCCTAGAGGTGCGTATGTTAAATTGTGTTTAGTTCAGTTATTTATCTTTTTGTTAAGTTTACTAGCGTTTAATTATTAGTCTTATCGTACACGCCTAATTACTAGCAGTTAATATGTACAGAAAATAAAGTGCAGAAAGCATAAATCTAGACTATTACATGGCTTTCGGGGATGGGGTATTTACAATGTACAAAACTGGGGGAAAAGTAAAATAAAGAAAGCGATAAAAAGTCCTACTTAGTCTATTACATACCAGGATACAGTTACATTATCATAAAACTGCGAAAGTAAAATAAACACGCGCAACATAAAACAATACGTCTAAGAACCTAAGAAAAATTCTAAGTAAATAAAAATATTTTTTGTTGTTTTTGATATAAAAGAAAATAAAGCCTAAGTCTATTTAATTTTAATTTTAAGGAAAAAAGTGTTAAAATAATTAATTATTTTATTTTTAAATTAATTTTATTAATAAAAACTATCCTAATATTTTTTGTGATTTTGATTTAAGATTAATTTAAACAAAAACGATCAATAAATAAATAACAAAAAGAACAAAAATAAAATATGAAAGAGTGAGGGGATCCTTCGATCCAGGGAGAGGTTGCCTTTCGATTATATGAAGGGTGTTATCCTTCGATCCAGGGAGATGTTGCCTTTCGATTCTATGAAGGGTGTTACCCTTCGATCCAATGAGATATTGCCTTTCGATTCTATGAAGGGTGTTACCCTTAGATCCAATAGCAAGATGTAGCTAGAGGGGGCTGCTGGAAACTACTTGATGAATCACTTGTGAGGATGCTACATCTGCAAACATGTTAGCAAAAATGAAATACATGACCTGGGTGTCAAACCCAGGTCCTTCGATTCTGTACGCGCTAGCCTTGTTTATGTTGGATCTGCCACAAGCGTTAGAAGTAGAACAAAGGCAGACTTGGGATCCAACCCAGGTCTTTAGTCTTGAATAAAAAATCAAATGAAACAATAAGTGTGGATGTGTTATGCAAATACAAAGTTTGATCTTTTACCCTCTCTTACCAAAAGTTAGAACCTTCGATTTGGCACTTTCTGGATGTAGGTACCTTCGATTTGGCACTTCTGAGCGTGGGTAACTTTGTTTAAGGGGTGATTTGACTTGGATCACTTATGAAAATTTTGATAACTTTTGGTGGATTTGTGGGCAGCGTCTCTCCAGTGTCTCTTTGGCTTGTCAGCATGCTGTTTATGTAGAGTAGGAGGGAGGGGACAAGAAGACAAAAGTTTAACTTCCATGATTATGTGTTTGAAAGCCATGAATGAGAATTTGTAACGTTGGCCAAACACATGAGATCTTGTCCTTTTTTGAATTTGAATGAACCTGGACATTTGACTTTCGAATGCTCTCCTTCGAATGGATCTGATGGCCCATTCGAATGACTCTGATGGCCTCCTTCGAATGGCTCTGATTTCCTCCTTTGAATGGCTCTGATTCAGTTCCTTCGAATGGTTCTGATGTAGCTCCTTTGAATGGTTCTCATGGCCTCCTTTGAATGGACTTTTTTTAGTGTCTTTTGAATAGTCTTTTGTTGCCTCCTTCGAATGGGCCACCAATATGTGTCCTTTGAATGGGTCTTTGGAGTGCTCTTTTGAAGGGGTCATATTGGGTGTCATAGTGCAAAAAGTATATTGAGGGGTCTTGGCCCTATGCATTGAAAGCAAACACACAGGAAGTCTTTACCTTGTGCATTGAGGGTAATCATAGAAGAAACCTTTGCCCTTGTGAATCTAAGACAAGTCTGAAGAAGCCTCTGCCTTGTGGATCGAAGGAAAGTCTGAAGTAGCTAATGCACAATCGAAGCCTTGTGAACCAAGCTTGGTCAAAAGGGGGTCCAGTGCCTGATCGAAGGGTTTTAGATGCCCAATAGAATCTCCTTGTCCAGATGTCAATCGAAAGACATCTTATTCAGATGCCAATCGAAGGACCTTGTTAAAGTGCCAATCGAAAGACCTTGTCCCAAGGCCAATCGAAAACTCATGTCCATATGCCAATCGAAGGAACCTTTCCCCAATGCCAATCAAAGACTCCTTCTTTATCTTCAAAATCTTTATATTTCTTTAATGAAATGTTTGTGATCACCCATGTAGGAGAAAACCTTGGAAAACATGAGAGGGAAAATTTTGGGGTATAACAGCTGCCCCTGTTCAATCTTCTTAAACCTGAAGATGTAGATTGGCTTGTTTGCCTTTCGTGATCTGAAGGTAGAAGATGATTGAACACTAGAGTGCCCAGAAATTTGCACTCGCATGAAGTAACATTGATTGTTGATGACGGCGGGAATGGGCTTACAGATGCCATTTGGATAAGATGACAGAGAGTCGTCGGAGATGGGCTTAAAGATGCCATCCAAAGTAGATGATGATTTCACACATGGTCCCTTTGGTGGTTCCTGTTTCTGCTGTTTAAGAAGGAATTTGCTATGGAATATGGGTTTCTGTTGTTCTCCTGCTTGAGGAAAACTTTGTGGGGAATGGAGTCTAGGAACTTCGGTTGTCCATTACTCTATTGGGGAGTTATCTCTTGAAAGTGAGTTGTTATCTAGTCGGGTCCAGGCTTCAACTTAAATCTGAGGTATACCATTATCTGGTCATATCCAGGCTTCGGTGATTTGAAGAAATTAAGCTGTTATTTGGTCAGGTCCAGGCTTTAACTTGAATCTGAGATATACCGTTATCTGGTCGAGTCTAGGCTTCGGTGTCATAGGTTATACTATCATCTGGTCAGGTCTAGGCTTCATAGTAATTAATAAACTGCTATCTGGTCAGACTCCAGGCTTTACAATATCTTTAACTGGATAAGAATCAGAAAATATTAGGGTCGATTTAACTGAACTAGAGAAAGTATCTACCAGAAAAGAATCAGTAATAAATCAATGGTCGATTTGAACTGAACCAGCTGAGGTCTTTATTTATCTTTGACTGGATAAGAATCAGAAAATCTTAGGGTCGATTTAACTGAACTAGAGAAAAGTCTTGGATTATCTTCAACTGGAATAGAAATTAGAGAGATCTTAGTATCAATCTAACTGAACCAGATAAGGTCTTGAATTAACTTTGACTGGAATGAAAATCATAAAAATCTTAGTATCGATTTAATTGAACCAGATAAAAGTCTTGGATTATCTTCAACTGGAATAGAAATTAGAGAGATCTTAGTATCGATCTAACTGAACCAGAGAAGGTCTTGAATTAACTTTGACTGTAATGGAAATCAAAAAAATATTGGTATCGATTTAACTGAACCAGACAAAAGTCTTAGATTATCTTCAACTGGAATAGAAATCAGAGAGATCTTAGTATCGATATAACTAAACTAGAGAAGGTCTTGAATTAACTTTGACTGGAATGGAAATCAGAAAAATCTTAGTATCGATTTAACTGAACCAGACAAAAGTCTTGGATTATCTTCAACTGGAATATAAATCAGAGAGATCTTAGCATAGATCTAACTGGACCAGAGAAGGTCTTGTGAGAACATCTTTTTGAGGAAAATGCTGAAATAGCCCTTCATTAGACGTAGCTTTTGAGAAGACTACCAGGTCATGTTAGTAGTCAACGGTGTTTGTTGATTTGATCTTTCCTGAAAATAGTAAAGAGTTAGTCGTATGCAATGTCATGACGTATGAAATGCATTGTGATGATGGTCTCAAAATAAATGAGATTATTATATATGCAATGTGTATGCGCATGCCATGATGTATGAATATGGGATGCTGTGGCGATATTTCTTAGTCTGGGAAAGTAAATCCCTGACCGTTGCTGAAGAGTATAGGAAGCTGAATCCTTCATTTCCTTTGGGGATGATGAATGAAGATGATTCGCCGGGGATTTCCTCTTTCCATTTGAGAGTATTCTACCGGGGATCCTTGACTCCTGCTTGAGAAGGACTCTGTGGAGAGAGATGATGTTTTTTCGGAATACTCTACCGATGTAGAGAAATAAATGATGTTGGGGAATAAACTTTCACAGTTAGAGAAATAAACTCTACCGGGTATAAGGCTTTATAAACTGTTCGAGATTATAAAACTTATCTAGGGAGTACAGATTTCAGTTCTCTAAGGGAAGTTTTACTGGAGGAGGTGATTCCTGCTTGGGGAAGAAGAGATCAGAACCTTGGTTGTTTCTACTCTGGGGGGAACATAGACGTCACCAGGTCGTATGCTAAGGATGTAGTGGTGACTTCGTCCAAAGACGTCTCTGCTTCTGTACCTGCTGGAAAGAGTGACTGTCGAAACTAAACATGGCCTTTTTAGACTTTGCCCCATTTCTTAAAGTCATTAGTAACTGTCTTTCTGTTTTATGCAAGTATTTGTGAACAATAATCGTATTCAAATGCATATGTCAAAAATAATCACTGGACATTTTTGCACAACAAAATAGAAAAATGGAAAACAAATAGTTTTGTACATTCAAAGAAATGACTTGCATTGGTTTTGAAGTTTTCTTATAACAGGCATTTTTGTACAAAGAGACTGGCGTTCTAGTAGGAGAACCCCGTTGTGAAAATGAAAACTATACAAAATAGTGTACAAAGAGAAAATAACTATGTGTAATAATCCCATTGAGCTTCAATTCTGCTATTGCCCCTATGTCTTTGAGTGTCTCATCACTTTTCTACTTGTCTGAAGCTGACTGGAATGATCGGTATCATTTGAGCTTGATAGTTGATATAGAAGTCCGGTCATAAGGTGATTCAATGGGACATAGTTGTACGCTTAAAATCCCTAACTTTTTCCTGGACCGCCCTTTCGGGTTTTCGGTCCACCGGGATACCCTTTTTTTCCCGAGCCGCCTTTTCAAGTTTTCGACTTGCCGGGTGTACAATTTTTTTGTATTTATCCCTAACTTTTGCCCGAACCCTTTTGGTTCACCGGGATGCCCTTATTTTTTTTCCTAGGCCATTCAACCTATAGGGCCTTTATTCATGCGTAGTATCTTTTCACTATGTCCGCATTAACAGGGTGAGGAAGGTCGTCACCATCCATGGTGGTTAGAATCATGGCTCCACCAAAAAATATGCTTTTACTTACAAATGACCCTTCGTATGTGGAAGTCCATTTTCCACTGGAATCACGTTGTGGCAGTATGATGCGCTTGATTACTAGATCACCCACTTGATATATCTGACGTCTGACCTTTTTGTTGAATGCTTTGATCATTCATTTTTGGTATATCTGACCATGACAGACAACAGTAAGCCTTTTCTCGTCGATCAGATTCAGTTGGTCAAGTCGAGTCTGGATCCAATCATCTTCGTTTAAACTTGCATCTTTCATGATTCTCAAAGAAGGGATCTGGACCTCGATAGGTAGGACAACCTCCATATCATACACCAGAGAGAAAGGTGTCGCTCCTGTTGACGTACGTGCTGAGGTGCGATAACCATGAAGAGCAAATGGTAACATCTTATGTCAGTATTTGTATGTCACTGTCATCTTCTGTATGATCTTCTTAATATTCTTATTAGCAGCTTCAACAACGCCATTCATCTTCGGCCGATAGGGAGAAGAGTTATGATGCTGGATCTTGAATTGCTTACAGAGTTCAGTGATTATAGTATTGTTGATATTTGTACCATTATCTGTGATGATTCTTTCTGGAACACCATACCCACAGATAAGTTTATGCTTGATGAACTGCTCCATAACATTCTTGCTAACAGTAGCAAAAGAGGCAGCCTCAACCCACTTTGTGAAGTAATCAATGGCCACTAGGTTGAAGTGATGCCCATTGGAAGTGGTAGGTCTAATATCTCCGATAATGTCAATGCCCTACATTGCAAAGGGCCATGGAGCGGTCAAGACATTCAAGGGAACCTGAGGTACATGTACTTTATAGCATAGATCTGGAATTTGTGACAAGTTCGAGAATGTTGATAACAGTCTGCTTCCATAGTGGACCAATAATATCTTGCCCGTAGGATCTTTTTAGCCATGGTGTATCCACTAAAATGGGTGACAAAGGTACCTTCGTGTAAATATGCCATAATACTCTCTGCTTCACTCTTGTCTACACACCAAAGTAAAGTAGAGTTGTGGTTGCGCTTGTAGAGGATTCCATTACTGAGGAAGAAATTTACGGAGAACCTTCTCAGAAACTTTTTATCATTGACAGATGCCCCCTCAGGATATTCTTGAGCCTCGAGATACCTTTTCACTTCATGGAACCAAGGTTTATCTGTTACCCCTTCAATATCAATCTCATAGCAGTATGCTGGTTAATCTAATCTCTCAATAGCGATCTGAGGAGCTTCGTTGTCCCACCTGACTTTGAACATAGATAACATAGTATCTAGCGTGTCTTCCAACTAATTCTCTTTCCATGGAATATGTTCAAAGGTGACTTCTTCAAAGTGTGGAAGTAATGTCAGCACATGTTCTTTGTAAGGGATGAGATTAGGGTGCTTCGTGTCCCACTCTCCTTTGATTTGACTTATTACCAAAGTAGAATCTCCGAAAACATCCAAGAGATTGATCCTCAGGTCAATAGCAGCTTTGAGACCCATGATGCATGCTTCATACTCAGCCATATTGTTGGTACAGTTGAAACATAGTCTGGCAGTGAAAGGAGTATGAAAACCCTTGGGAGATATAATTACAACACCGATACCATTGCTGAGTGCATTGGAAGCTCCATCAAAAACCATAGTCCATCGGGATCCTTCCTCAGGTCCTTCATCCGGTCTAGGTTCTTCACAGTCCATCACTAACATGATATTCTCATCCGGGAATTCAAAGTTCATGGATTGGTAGTCATCCATATCCTGATGAGCCAAATGATCAGCTAGTACACTTCCCTTGATTGCTTTCTGGGTTGTGTATTGAATATCATATTCAGTAAAGATCATTTGCCATCTTGCTATCCTTCCGGAGAGAGATAGGGCTTTTAGAAGATGTACTTGATCGGGTCCATCTTAGATATCAACAAGGTAGTGTGAGTCAACATATACTATCTTAGTCAGCGAGCAGTCCATGCCAAAGTGCAGCAAGTTTTCTCAAGCAGTGAGTATCTTGTTTCACAGTCGGTAAACTTTTTGCTAAGGTAGTATATTGCATGCTCTTTTCGACCAGACTCGTCATGCTTCCCTAGCACACACCATGTTGAATTATCTAACACTATTAAGTACATTATCAAAGGTATCCCTTCGATCGGAGGCATCAGAGTTGGAGGCTCTTGTAGGTATTCCTTGATTCTGTCAAGGGCAGTCTGGAATTCGTCATTCCACATATTTCTTCCGGAGTTTGAAGATTGGCTCACAAGTAGCTGTTAGATGGGAAATGAACTTGGCAATGTAGTTTAGGCGTCCCAAGAAACCTCTAACTTCCTTCTCAGTGCAAGGAGCCGGCATATCTTCTATAGCTTTGACCTTTGCAGGTCTACTTGAATACCTTTGTCACTGACAATGAAACCTAAGAGTTTACCAGACCTTACCCCGAAGGTGCACTTGTTCAGATTTAAACTCAGCTTGTACGTCTTCAACCTATCAAAAAACTTTTGTAGATGATCAAGGTTCTCTTCCTGAGTTTGAGACCTGGCTATCATGTCATCAATATAGACCTCTATCTCATGGTGAATCATGTCATGGAACAAAGCTACCATGGCTCACTGATAGGTTGTCCCTGTATTCTTCAATCCAAATGGAATTACCTTGTAACAGAAAGTGCCCCATTGTGTGATGAAGGTTGTCTTCTCCATGTCTTTGGGTGCCATCTTGATCTGATTGTAGTCAGAGAAACCGTCCATAAAGGAAAAGACTTTATGTTATGCGGTGTTATCAACCAGAACGTCAATATGGGGAAGCGGGAAGTCATCCTTGGGGCTTGCCCTGTTCAAATCTCTGTAGTCCACACACATCCGTACTTTGTCGTCCTTCTAAGGCACCGGAAATACGTTAGCAACCCATTATGGATAAGAGGTGACAAATAAGAACCCATCGTTGAACTGTTTCATAACTTCTGCTTTGATCTTCTCTGACATTTCAGGGCGTATACGACATACCTTCTGCTTTATTGGAGGGAAATCCTCTTTAGTTGGAAGATGATGAACCATAATATCCGTGTCTAGCCCCGACATATCTTCATATGACTAGGCAAAGATCTCGACATAATCATGCAACATGTGTATCAACCGCTGTTTGACACTAAGCTCTAAAGTTTCACCTATCTTGACTTCTTTTCTGTCCTCTTCTGCGCCTAAGTTCATTGTCTCAACCGGCTCTTCATGAAGCTGTATATCCCTTTCTTCCTGCTGTAACAGCCTGGCAAGTTCTCTGGGTACCTCAAAATCTTCCTCACCTTCTTCCTCGGCTAGGTTGATCGGATTTTCAAAGTCATAATCGGTAATAGAATAACTGTTATCAATGGGATCTAAAATAGATATGGATATGCAATTTGATACGTGAGTGTGTGTAAGAGCACAACTGTATTGACAAAGTAAAAAGCAGAAAAGAAAAACAGAGAGCGCAAAATTTTTATGCAAAACGCCCAATGCTTTATTAATGACATATGAGATTAAAACATGATAACCCTCACAAATAAACCATTGTGCCCCGGGTAAGACATATGGCCATAGAGTTTATATTGTTTAATTATTACATATCCAAAAACAAAAAGACAATTACTTCTGAATAAAAGTAATTGGTATAAACTCTTTTTTCGTCCAGTTACTGGGTCCACCGCTGGTAGTAGGAAAGATCCAGCTATCCATGTCATAGTCACTGTCAGCATCTTCTATGGCGGAGACAACATTAATAACATTGATTCCCGAGCCATGCTTGGGCATGAGTGAAGTTATGACGTTGGGAGTTTTTGGAGCATCGAATTCAATATCCTTTGCCTCGATTAGATCTTGTACCTTGTTCCTCAAAGCCCAACAGTCGTTCGTGTCATGCCCCGAAGTCTCATAATGGTAGGCGCATCGAGCATTTGGATTGTAGCGAGGAGATGCAATGTTGGGATTCTTGGGAGCTTGCCTCAAAGTTACCAAATTGGATTTCAATAATTGGGGCAAGACTTAAGAAAAAGTCATATTGATCCGGGTGAATTGTCTTACAGGTCTTTTTTCTCTAGGCTGATTATTTCGTTGTTGAGTAGCTGCAGGATTGGATATCATAACAGACTCTACCATTGGACGAAGTTCAGTTCTGCCCTGATTCCATTGAGTATAAACAACATTGACCTCTTTATTCCCACAAAAGGTCTATTTATCGCGTTTGAAGAGGCCTCCCTTGTAATCTTGCCACTTCTAATACTAGCTTCCACTCTTTCTCCAGTTAGGATCAGCTCAGTAAAACCAGCTGAGGAGCTTCCAATCAAATGGTTGAAAAACGGACCAGATAGAGTACCCAAGAACATATCCACCAACTCCCTATCAGACATAGGGGGTTGGACTCTTCCTGCTAGGTCTCTCCACTTCTAGGAATAGTCTTTAAAACCCTTGCTCGAACCCATAGACATACTTTAGAGTTGTGTACGAGTGGGAGCAAGGTCTGCATTATACTGATATTACTTGTAGAAGGCAACAACCAGGTCTTCCCAGTTACGAATATTGGTCCCCTCCAGCTGATATAACCACTCTAGCTGAGTCCCAGATATACTGTCTTGAAAGAAGTGGACCCATAATTCCCTGTCGTCAATGTGGGGCTGAATCTTCCTCACATAAGATCGGATATGAATCTTGGGACATGAGACTTGATCATATTTAGCAAACACCTGAACCTTGAACTTCTGCGGGATGACAACCCTAGAAACCAAGCCTAGCTCCTCAAAATCCAGCCCAGGTACTTTCTGGATTTCTATTGCATTCAGACGATCCTCCAACTTTTTGTATTTATCATCAGCAGGAGGATACTGCTCCTCATCATAATCATATTCATCATCAGATTCCTCCGAGATGAGGTCTTCCTCTCTTGTCTCCCGTTCCTGATTGTCTCCTTCTTTTAATGAAGTTGCTAGCTCTGACGCTCGCCACACTGGTTCTCTGATCCTTCTTCTCAGATTCACTAACCCAGTTGGCTTCTTTGGCTTCTTCTTTTTGTCCTTCAGTATGAGAGCCTTCAGATCTTCTTTCCCTTTAGCTAGAGCCATGATCATTTGCTGGAACTGGGCATTTTGTGCCTGGAGATCTTTGATGTTTTTTTCAAAAGCCATTTCTTTACTTGCTGAAATAAACAGAGAAAAAGATGAGAAACCTGCTTTGACACCTGTTTATGAAATGATATGTATGATATATGTATGCAATGATTTCAAGGATTTCTAAGACTTAAATTTTCTTAAACAGAAAGATAACAAATGTTAATTGCATTAAGAAGTTTTAACGATCACAACAATGCCTTTTGGGTTTACAAAGGAAGTAACAAAGCAAAAATAAACTCTCTAAAGAAAGATTCAAGCTTCCCACAGGCGCATCCTCTTTGGTGCAATGTAAACATTTATACTCCTCTCTTCGTGAAGTAACCTGGTGAGATCTAAAACCTTCTTCTCACTGGCGTTGAATTGGGTTTTAAAGGTATCTCGTTCTTCTTTGAGTTGGATCCTGGATTTCTGTAGCTCCTCGAAATCAGTTGGCATATCAGGATGAAGAACAATGCAAGGAGTGTCTCCCTCAGCAATTGGCTCCATAATCACAGGTAAGACGGCGAGGTAAGGAATCATAAAACATTGAGCACGGCCTCGCACCCATCTGAGGTAAGGCTCAAGAGGGATGGAATTCTTGTGCCCCAGGTTCTTGCTATCAACTTTGTTTACCATGCACCAAGCTCGAATGAACCTCTTACGATAACTCTGAGCGTCATTCTCATAGTCAAAGATGATTCCTTGGACAAGTGCATCATGAGGACCATCCCTTCTAGCATAACCAAATTATCGTAACACCAAACAAGGATTATAAGTGATTCCTCCCCTAATGCCTAAGAGAGAGACATTAGGGAATTCCCCACAATGATCAATGATGGTAACATTCTCCAAGGATAGAGAACACCAATGAATATCCGAATTTGTGAGGAACATCAACCTATGAGACTATATCATACCCTTCTCATTCTTCAAAATAGGCCGAGGTAGGTGCAAAATAAACCACCTAGCCAACAGAGGAGTGCAACACAGAAGGGTCCCTCTTCTCTTTAGAGTGCGAGTATACAGAGAGTGTAGAATATCTTCAAGTAAAGTAGGCAGCGAATTATGAGACAGAAAAACCTTGACCTTATTCACATCTATGAGTTGGTCCAGATTAGGAAATAACACCATCCCATAGATGAGAAGAGCCAACACTTCTTCAAAATCTTGTAAATCCAGGGTATCCCAAACATGTTGAGCTTTCTCAAACAGAAACTTAGCTATAAATCCCTTGATTCCTCTTCTAGTTTCCCAATTTGACACTACATATGCCCGTTGTAAAGATAGAGCTTGAACAATCTCTTCAGGCTTTGGGTCTATTTCCATACCATTGAATGGTAAATGATTAAGGATAGGTACCCTCAATAACTGAGAAAACTCCTCCATAGTAGGCACTAACTGGTAATTAGGAAAAGTGAAGCAGTGATGTAGCAGGTCAAAGAACTGAAAAAGCACTTTTATCATTTCTTCATCAGGGTTTGAGGTGACTAAGTTGAGAATTCGACCATGTCTTCCAATGAATGGAGAGCTTTTAGGGACCCTTGATGCCAAGTCCTTGAGTTGAGTAGGTACCCTTACAAGGTTGACTTGTATAATATTCCTGTGAGTGGATGCCATGTCCTACAAGACAAAGATAAGCCCTAGAAAATCCTTGAAATGGTTAGTATGATATGCCATGTTATGATGTCATGGTTATGCTAAGAAATCACAGATATAGCAAGCACAAGAAAATCACACAAAGACCTTAGGTTTAAGGCTTGCATGGTGTGATACGGTGGCAGAACCGACTGTTAATACTGGATTGCATTTTTTGTTTGCAAATGTCACAGTAAGCAAGAGTCGCCAATGACTTTTCTTTTATCCAATAAAAGAAAGGGTGAAAAGAACAGAAAAAGACATTTTTCGAGATTTTCTGAGTAAGGGGGATAGTTTATGAAAGGGGAATGTGTTAGCACCCTTTCCATCCGTGGTTTCCCACGGGCTCTTAGGTACTTGCTCATTTTTAAAATCTGTTTGTGTTTGTGTTTTTTGAAGGATTTTGTTTGCTTTATGGTAACTCTCGTATCAGTCCTCAAGAGTGTGATAAAGCATTTTTGAAAAGATTTTTGAATGTGTGTAAGTGTATAAAATATTTGAGCAAGCACTTAAGAGTTATCTACCTACTCGAAAAAGAGTGTTCTTTTACTCCTTTCCTTTAGATAGTGCTATCCTACTATTAGTGAGTAGGCAGCTCTATCGCCAGATGTTGAGGGACTATCGAAACAGACACTTATGGTCATTGAAGGCAACATGTAAGGATACCTTAGCATTTCGAAGGGACTGTCATCATATAGGCAATGTCAAGGGACAAGATCATTTCTCGTAGGAAACTCGAGGGACATTAAGGGACCATGATCTTTATGATGACTTTTAAACTGAGGGTCTTTGCTAAGATATCCCTACGTTCGAGGGACATGACCATTGTTTTCCGAGGCAACCAAGTGAGGAGTACCCTAAGGGTGCAAGTGTGCAACGATGTGCTTTTTTCCAGATATTTGATCTAATGTTAGTGATCTAATGATTATTTGATTTAATCTTGGCATGTACGCCTAAGTTACAAATAATTTATATACAAGCATATAAGGAATATAAAAGCGAGAAATAAAGTTCCTACAGCTATTACAAGGCTTTGGGACAGTTACAGTTATATCTGACTAAAATGTAAAGTACAGAAAATAAAAATCCTAATTAGGGCTATTACAATCCATAGGCAGATACATAATAATATAAAATGCGCGCGCGATAAAGTTACAAACCATAGGCAGATACATAATAATATAAGCACGCGAAATAAAGAGTCGTCTGAAAAACCTAGTAAAAATAAACAACAAAAAAATATTTTTTAATTTTGCTAAGAGAATAATTAATTCTAAATTTATTTCTAATTAAGAAAATAAAATTTGAAATAAATCCTAATTCTAATATTTTTGTATTTTTTTATTAAGAAAATAACTTAAATTAAAGTGAACCTAAGTCTAATTTGATTTTAAATTGATAAAATAACATTAACATAATTAAATAATTAATTAATATAATTTTAGAAAAAAAACCTAAATCTATTTATTATTTTTTATGATTTTTTATGATTTGTTAAAAAATGACTTTTGAAAATAATAAATAAAATAAAATAAAATAATAAAAATAAAACAAAACATGGGCCTGGCTGATTAGTAAAACAGGGGGTGTGTTGGAATTTTTGTTAGGCCCAAAGGAAGGCCCAACTTGCTCTAAAACCTGCAAAAGAGAAATGTCAAAGGAAATAAAGCAAAATGCAGCAATATGGGGTTGAACCCATGACCTCTAGCTGTACACACGAACGCTTCACCACCAGACCAACTCATCATTCATGTATATAAACGAGAACAGTAATATATATGAAGCAAGTGGATTATGTTGAGCTGTACACACGCGCGCTCCAGGTGGGACCCTGAAGTTTAAATGAACCAATCAAAGATACTGATCCAGCCACGCATACGCCTACCTGAGTCAACTGGCCGGAGGGACGCCGGAGTCAAACTCCGGGATGTCAAAATGTAAAACCTGCAAAAATGGAAAGATCAAAGCCTACAATCAAGGCTATCCCCCCCCCCCAAATTGACCCTTCAGATTCCATTTCTGGGGTTTGTTTTCCTGAAAAGGGCTGAATTGGGAGGTATAACGAAGAATATAGATCGTGTCCTTAAAATGGAACGATCTTGTTATGGCCCCCTTCCTCATATATTTCATGTTGGACCTGTCCTATAAGCTACCCTGAATACAAGTCAAACACTGAAAGAGGTTAGTTCATCATGAAAATCAAAAATATGAATTCAAAAAGTTACCAACGATGAGTGTTTCAGTTTGGTGCTACTGGGCGTGAGATTGTTAGAACAAAGATGGATACCCGCTCCTGGGAATTTTTGGACGTGAATGGAGGGCTTATGCTAGACTGAAAGAGGATGGGAAGGTCTGTTTGGATTTTCACGATTTGGATGATTTTTTTGCAAATTTGGTAGAGCTTTTTGTACAGCGTATATGCATGCATTTGGCTTGCCAAGGTGATGTAATTATAGCATAGAAGGAGGGGACAAGATAAGGAGGAAAGAATCAAGCCCATAAAGCCATGGTTTAAAGCCATTATCATAATTTTGAAAAATTACCAAACTTGAGATTTCATGTCATTTTTTCATTTTCAATGAATCTGGTCAGGTTTGCACGAAAAATGGGCCTCAAGACTGACCCAAAACACTAGCCCACATGCCTAAAGCCATTTCCAAATATTTTGAACCATTTATTTTATATTTATTTGAAATAAATTAAAACAAATATGTAAAAAAATAGGTAGAAAATGCAAGGCCATGAAAAAAAATAATATTAGAGGTTCTCTATGACCTTAGGAAGATATTTGAACCTTAAAAAGTTAGGCCGTTGACCCAAAAATTCAAATTTGCTCAATGCATAATTCATGAAATTTCCAAAATTTTCCCAACTTGGGCAAGCCATAACTTGCTCAATTTTTATCTCATGATGATGATCTTATACATTTTGGAAATACCAAGATGTCTACTTCAATCCCTATTTTTATTAATTTTTCATTTGAAGATGTTATCTTGATGTAAAAGGTCTTGGAAAAAAGTGACTTTTGTTGACTTTTTGAAAGTGACCTGTAATGTCTGAGCTCATATCTTTCAAATGGTGTACTTCTTGATCTTGAGGGATGAAGAGAAGTTGTAATTAATTGGATTCTAATAAAAATGAGATTTGGTTGAGAAATTTCTAATAAAGTATGAGAATGTTATGCTTGGTCAAAGTTCAGTTGACTTTTCCTATAGAAACCCTAATTTAGCAATTCTTGACTTTGATGAATTATGACCATTTCTTGGGGAATCATGATCAACCCTTGATCAAATGGTGGATATCACTTCAAAATGTTGATGTTGACCAAAAACCTTAAAAGTTTTACTGTACATGGGCCACAGTTGACTTTTGACCTAACATAGTTGATTTTCAAGCATTTGAGCAATTGATTGAGTAAACTTGTTGTGCAAGGCATGAAATTTGGCATGGATAATCTTGAAGACATATTAGGACCATGGAAAGCATTTGAGACCTTTGAATCTCAACCATCTTTATGAAAATTGGAACCTTAGTTGGGGGTTCATTGCCTTAGGAGGAGAATTTGTCTGGTCAATTCTTGGTCAACCTTGAGAAACTGAGGACCTCTAGGAGTATGTCTTTGTGTGAAAATAGGAGGGAAAATTTTGGGGTATTATAGCTGCCCCTGTTCAATCTTCTTAAACCTGAAGAGTTAGATTGACTTGTTTGCCTTTCGTCATCTGAAGGTGGAAGATGATTGAACACTAGAGTGCCCGGAAATTTGCACTCGTCTAAAGTGAGACTGTTGGTGAATAATATCGGGAATGGGATTACAGATGCCATTTAGAAAAGATGACAGAAGACTGTCAGAGATGGGCTTAAAGATGCCATCCAAGGAGTATGACGAAGAATCTTCGGAGATGGGCTTTTAGATGCCATCCAAAATAGATGCTGACTTCATAAGAATTCTCTTTGTGGGGATTCTTGTTCCAGCTGTCTGAGGAGGAGTCCGCTGGGGAATGTTTTCCAGGGGAATAGAGTCTAGGAGCTTCGGTTGTCCATTACTCTATTGGGGAGTTATCTCTTGAAAGCGAGTTGTTATCTGGTCGGGATCCAGGCTTCACAGTGACTTATTGAGAACAATAAGACTGACTGCTATCTAGTCGTACCCCAAGCTTCACAGTAACTTATTGGGGAATATGAAATTAACTGGCATCTGGTCGGTTTCAGGCTTTGCAGTAAATGTAGACATTGAACTGTTATCTGGTCGTATCCCGGCTTCAACGGTTTAAAGAAATTAAGCTGTTATTTAGTCGGGTCTAGGATTCAACTTAAATTTGAGGTATACTGTTATCTAGTCGAGTCCAGGCTTCAGTGTCATAGGTTATACTATCATCTGGTCGGGTCCAGGCTTCATAGTAATTAATAAATTTCTATCTGGTTGGACTCTAGGCTTTACAGTATTTTTAACTGGATAAGAATCCAAAAATCTTAGGATTGAATTAACTGAACCAGAGAAAGTATCTATCAGAAAAGAATCAATAATAAATCAATGGTCGATTCAAACTGAACCAACAGAGGTCTTGATTTATCTTTGACTGGATAAGAATCAGAAAAATCTTAGTGTCGATTTAACTGAACCAGAAAAGATCTTGGATTATCTTCAACTGGAATAGAAATCAGAGAGATCTTAGTATCGATCTAACTAAACCATAGAAAAATCTTGAATTAACTTTGACTGGAATGGAAATCAGAAAAATCTTGGAATCGATTAAACTGAACCAGACAAAAGTCTTGGAATATCTTCAACTGGAGTAGAAATCAGAGAGATCTTAGTGTCGATCCGACTGAACCAGAGAAGGTCTTGGATTAAATTTGACTAGAATGGAAATCAGAAGAATCTTAGTATCGATTCAACTGAACCAGACAAAAGTCTTGGAATATATTCAACTGGAATAAAAATCAGAGAGATCTTAGTGTCGATCTAACTGAACCAGGGAAGGTCTTGGATCAACTTTGACTGGAATAACAATCAGAAGAATCTTAGTATCGATTCAACTGAACCAGACAAAAGTCTCGGAATATCTTCAACTGGAATAGAAATCAGAGAGATCTTAGTGTCGATCTAACTGAACCAGAGAAGGTCTTTTGAGAACGTCTTTCTGAGGAAAATGCTGAAATAGCCTTTCATTAGACGTAGCTTTTGAGAAGACTACCAGGTCACATAAGTAGCCAATGGTGTTTGTTGATTTGATCTTTTATGAAAATGGTAAAGAGTTAGTCGTATGCAATGTCATGATGTATGAAATGCATTATGTGATAATGTTCTCAAAATAAATGAGATTATGCGGTATACGATGTGTATGCGCATGCCATGAGGTATGAATATGGAATTCTGTTACGATATCTCCTAGTCTGGGAAAGTAAATCCCTGACTGCTGCTAGAGATTACTGGGGAGCTGAATCCCGGACTGCTGTTTGGTAGGTGAGGAAAGTGATTCTTTCATTCCCTCCGAGGATGATGAGCGGAGATGATTTACTGGGATTTTTGTCTTTTTCTTGATAATGGCTCTGTGGGGAGGAAGATTCTTTGTTGGAAGATTTTACCGATATAGAGAATAAAATCTGTTGGGGAATGAACTTTTGTAGTTAGAGAAATAAACTCTACCTGGGAGGAGGTTTTATAAACTGTTTGAAATTATAAAACTCGACTGGGGAAAACAGGTTTCAGCTCTCTGAAGGAACTTTGCTGGAGAAGGTAATTCCTGCTTGGGAGAGAAGAGATCAAAATTTTGGTTTTTTCCACCCTGTGGGGAACATAGACGTCACTGGGCCGTATGCTAAGGATGTAGCGGTGACTTCGTCCCAAGGCGTCTCTGCCCCTGTACCTGCTGGAAAGAGTAAATGTCGGGACTACAAATTGCTTTTTTAGACTTTGCCCCATTCTTAAAGTCATTAGTAACTGTATTTCTGTTTCTTATGCAAGTATTTGTGAACCGTGACCATATTTAAATGCATATGTCAAAAATAATCATTGGACGTTTTTTGCAAAATAAAACAGAAAAATAAAAATGAATAGTTTTGTACTTTCAAAGAAATGATTTGTATTGATTTTTGAAGTTCGCCTATGACATGCATTTTGTACAACGAGACTGACGTTCTAGTAGGAGAACGCCGTCATAAGAAATGAAAATTAAAGTGTACAAAGAGAAAATAGCTATGTGTAATAATACCATCGAGTTTCAATTCTTCTATTGCCCCTATGTCCTTAAGCGTCTCATCACTTTGCTACTGGTCCGAAGCTGACTGGATTGATCGGTGTCGTTTGAGCTTGATAGTTGATACTGAGGTCTGGTTGTAAGGTGATCCAATGGGACATAGTGATACGCTTCAAATCCTTAACTTTTGCCTGGACCGCCCTTTCGGGTTTTCAGTCCACCGGGATACCCTTTTTTGCCCAAGCCTCCTTTTCAGGTTTTCGACTTGCCGGGTGTTTAATTTTTTTTTTGTATTTATCCCTAATTTTTGCCCGAACCCTTTTGGTTCGCCGAGATGCCCTTATTTTTGCCTAGGCCAGTCAACCTAGTGGGTCTTTATTTACACGTAGTATCTTTTCACTATGTCCACATTAATAGGGTGAGGAAGGTCGTCACCGTCCATGGTGGTCGGGATCATGGCTCCACCAGAAAATATGCTTTTGATCACAAATGGCCCTTCGTATGTGGGAGTCCATTTGCCCCTGGGATCACCTTGTGGCAGTATGATGCGCTTGATTACCTGATCACCCACTTGATATACCTGACGTATGACCTTTTTTTTGAAAGCCTTGATCATCCGTTTTTGATACATTTGACCATGACAGACATCAATAAGCCTTTTCTCATCAATCAGATTCAGTTGATCAAGTCGAGTCTGAATCTAATCATCTTCGTTCAAATCCGCATCCTTCATGATCCTCAAAGAAGGGATTTGGACCTCAATAGGAAGGATATCCTCCATACCATACACCGGAGAATAAGGTGTTGCCCCTGTCGATGTTCGTGCTGAGGTGCGGTAACCATGAAGAGAAAATGGTAACATCTCATGCTAGTCTTTGTATGTCACCGTCATCTTCTGTATGATTTTCTTAATGTTTTTGTTAGCAGCCTCCACAGTGCCATTCATCTTCGGCTGATAAGGGGAAGAATTATGATGCTGGATCTTGAATTGTTTACACGGTAATCATCGTATTATTGAGATTTGTACCATTGTCTGTGATGATTCTCTCTGGCACATCATACCAACAAATCAAGTTATGCTTGATAAATCGCGCCACAACATTCTTGGTAACAGTAGCAAAAGAGGCAGCCTTAACCCACTTCGTGAAGTAATCAATGACCACTAGGATGAAGCGATGCTCATTGGAAGCGGTAGGTCTAATCTCTCCGATCATGTCAATACCCCACATTGCAAAGGGCCATGGAGCCGTCAAGACATTTAAGGGAATCAGAGGTACATGTACTTTATCAGCATAGATCTGGCATTTATGACAAGTTCGGGAATACTGATAACAGTCTGCTTCCATAGTGGACCAATAGTATCCTGCTCGTAGGATCTTTTTAGCCATGGTATGTCTGCTAGAATGGGTTCTAAAGGTACCTTCGTGTAGATCTTCCCTAATCGTCTCTGCTTCGCTCTTGTCTACACACCGGAGTAAAGTAGAGTCATGGTTGCGCTTTTAGAGGTTTCCATTACTGAGGAAGAACTTTCCAGAGAACCTTCTTAGAAACTTCTTATCATTGACAAATGCTCCCTTGGGATATTCTTGAGCCTCGAAATACCTCTTCACTTCATGAAACCAAGGTTTGTCTGTTACTTATTCAGTGTCAATATCATAGCCGTACGCTGGTTCATCCAACCTCTCAATAGTAATCTGAGAAGCCTCGTTATCCCACTTGACCTTGAACATAGATGACACAGTAGCTAGCGCGTTCGCTAATTGATTCTCTTCTCGTGGGAAATGTTCAAAGGTGACCTCTTCAAAGTGTGGAAGCAATGTAAACACATGTTCTTTGTAAGGTATGAGGTTCGGGTGCTTCATGTCCCACTCTCCTTTGATCTGACTTATTACCAAGGCTGAATCCCTGAAAATGCTCAAGAACTTGATCCTCAGGTCGATAGTAGCTTTAAGACCCGTGATGCATGCCTCATACTCTGCCATATTGTTGGTAAAGTTGAAACATAATCTGGAAGTGAAAAGAGTATGACAGCCCTCGGGAGATATGATTATAGCACTGATGCTATTGCCGAGTGCGTTGGAGGCTTCGTCAAAAACCATGGTCCATCGGGATCCTTCCTCGGGTCCTTCATCCAGTTCTTCATAGTCAGTCACTAACATAATGTTCTCATCTGAGAACTCGAAGCTCATGGATTGGTAGTCACCCACAGCCCGATGAGCCAAATGATCAGCTAATACACTTACCTTGATCGCTTTCTGGGTCGTGTATTGGATGACGTATTCGGTCAGGATCATTTGCCATCTTGATATTCTTCCGGAGAGAGCGGGCTTCTCGAAGATGTACTTGATCGGATCCATCTTAGATATCAACAAAGTAGTGTGGGTCAACATATATTGTCTCAGTCAGCGAGAAGCCCATGAAAAAGCATAACAAGTTTTCTCAAGTAGTGAGTATCTTATTTCACAGTCGGTAAACTTTTTGCTAAGGTAGTATATCACATTCTCTTTTCGACCAGACTCGTCATACTGCTCCATCACACACCCCCATTGAATTATCTAATACTGTTAGGTACATTATAAAAGGTATTCCTTCAATCGGAGGCATCAGGATTGGAGGCCCTTGAAGGTATTCCTTGATTCTCTCGAAGGCGGTCTGGCATTCGTCATTTCACTTTACCACTTGATACTTCTTCAAGAGTTTGAAGATTGGATCACAAGTAGCAGTTAAATGGGAAATGAACCTGGAAATGTAATTTAGGTGTCCCAAGAAGCCTCTAACCTCCTTCTTAGTGCGAGGAGCGGCATCTCTTGTATAGATTTCACCTTTCCAGGGTCTACCTGAATACCCTTGTCACTGATAATGAAGCCTAGGAGTTTACCAGACCTTACCCCGAAAGTGCACTTGTTTGGATTTAACCTCAGCTTGTACGTCTTCAACCTATCAAACAACTTTTGTAGATGATCAAGGTGCTCTTCCTCAGTTTGAGACCTGGCTATCATGTCATCAACATAGACCTCTATTTCATGGTGAATCATGTCATGAAACAAAGCTACCATGGCTCACTGATAGGTCGCCCCAACATTCTTCAATCCAAACGGTATCACTTTGTAACAGAAAGTGCCCCATTGTGTGACGAAAGTTGTCTTCTCCTTGTCTTCACGTGCCATCTTGATCTGATTGTAGCCAGAGAAACTGTCCATGAAGGAAAAGATCTTATGATGTGCGGTGTTGTCAACCAGAACTTCAATGTGGGGAAGCGAGAAGTCACCCTTGGGGCTTGCCCTGTTCAAATATATGTAGTCCACACACATCCATACCTTGTCGTCCTTTTTAGGTACCATAACTATGTTAGCAAACCATTGGGGATAAGAAGTGACAACTAGGAACCCGGTGTTGAACTGTTTCATAAACTCTACTTTGATCTTCTTTGACATTTCAGGGCGTATACGACAGACCTTCTGTTTTACCGGAGGGAAACCTTCCTTGGTTGGCAGACGATGAACCATAATATCCGTGTCTAGTACTGGCATGTCTTCATATGACCAGGAGAAGATCTCGACATAATCATGCAACATTTGTATCAACCGCTGTTTGACACTAAGCTCCAAATTTTCACCTATCCCGACTTCTTTTCGATCCTCTTCTGTGCCCAAGTTTATTGTCTCAACTGGCTCTTCGTGAGGCTGTATTGCCCTTTCTTCCTGCTGTAACAGCCTAGCAAGTTCTTCGGGTACCTCACAATCTTCCTCCCCTTCGTCCTCGACTTGGTTGATCGGAATTTCAAAGTCATAACCGGTGATAGCAGGATTGTTATCAATGGGATCCAGAGTGGATATGGATCTGCAGTTTGATACGTGAGTGTGTGTAAGAGCATAGTTGTATAGACAAAGTAAAAAAGCAGAAAAGAAAACAGAGAGCACAAAATATGTATGCAAAATCGTCCAATGCTTTATTAATGCCATATGAAATTGAAACATGATAACCCTCATAAATAAATCATTGTGCCCCGGGTAAGACACATGGTCATAGAGTTTATATTGTTTGTGACATATCCGAAAATAAGAAAGACAATTACTTCTAAATAAAAGTAATTGGTACAAAGTCTTTTTCCGTCCAGTTACTGGGTCCACCGTTGGTAGTAGGGAAGATCCATCTATCCATGTCATAGCTACTGTCAGCATCTTCTGTGGCAGAGACTACATCAATAGTATTGATTCCTGGGCCATGCTTGGGCATGGGTGCAGTTATGACGTTGGGAGTTTCTGGAGCATCTAATTCAATCTTCTTTGCCTCGATCAGATCCTGCACCCTGTTCTTCAAAGCCCAACATTCATTCGTGTCATGCCCCAGAGTCTCAGAATGGTAGGCGCATCGAGCATTTGGATTA
This sequence comes from Vicia faba, assembly GCA_948472305.1. Taxonomy (NCBI): domain Eukaryota; kingdom Viridiplantae; phylum Streptophyta; class Magnoliopsida; order Fabales; family Fabaceae; genus Vicia; species Vicia faba. Next base: position 498,975,747 of record OX451741.1, read on the forward strand.
TAGCGGGGAGAGGCAGTATTAGGATTCTTCGGAGCTTCCCTCAAAGTTACCAGATTGGACTTCAATAATTCCAGCAAAACTTGAGACAAAGTCATATTTATCAGAGTAAATTATCTTACAGGCCTTTCTGCTCTAGGCTTATTGTTCCTTTGTTGAGCAGGTGCAAATTTAGAGATCATAACAGCCTCTACCGCCAGACGGTGTTTAGTTATGTCCTGATTTCTTTGGCCATAACTGGAACTGACTTCCTTTTTCCCCGAAAATGGCTTCCTTACTGCACTGGAGGATGCATCCTTTTGGATCTTGCCACTCCTAATCCCAACTTCCACTCTTTCTCCCGTTAAGATCCAGTAAGATGATTGAAAAACGAACCAGACAGGGTACCCATAAACATATCCACTAGCTCCCTATCAGACAGGGGGGGGGGTGGACTCTTCCTGCTAAGTCCCTCCACTCCTGAGCATAGTCTTTAAAGCCCTCACTTGAACCCATAGACATATTTTGGAGTTGTGTACAGGTGAGAGCAAGGTCTGCATTATACTGATACTTCTTGTAGAAAGCAGCAGCCAGGTCTTCCCAATTACGAATGTTGGCCCTTTCCAGCTGGTAGAACCATTCTAGTTGAGTTCCGGATAAACTATCCTGAAAGAAGTGGATCCATAAGTCCTTGTCAGCAGTGTGAGGATGGATCTTCCTTACATAAGATCAGAGGTACATCGTGGGACATGAAACCCCATCATATTTGGTGAACACCGGCACCTTGAACTTTTGTGGGATGACGACCCTAGAAACCAAACCCAATTCTTCAAAATCCAGACCCGGTACCTTTCGGACCTCCATTGCATTCAAACGATCCTCCAGCTGTTTGTATTTTTCATCAGCAGGAGGATACTGCTCCTCATCATAGTCAGATTCATCATCAGATTCTTTTGGATTGGAGTCTTCCTCTCTTGTTTCCTCTTCTAGATTTCCTCCTTCTTTTGATGAAGTTACCAGTTCAGAGGCTTGCCGCACTGGTCCTCTGATCCTACTTCCCAAGTTCACCACACCAGTTGGTTTCTTTGACTTCTTCTTTTCTTTAAAAATCAGGGCTTTCAGTTCTTCTTGCCCCTTGGCTAGAGCCATGATCATCTATTGAAATTAGGCATTCTAAGTCTATAGATCCTTCACTATTTATTCTAGATCCATTGCTGAAATAAACAGCGAAGAAGATGAGAAACCTGCTTTGAAACCTGCTTATGCAATGATATGTATGATATATGTATGCAATGTTTTCAAGGATATCTACGACTTATAATTGCTTAAACAGAAAGGGAAATAAACTTTAATTGCATTAAGAAGTTTTATTGATCACAATGATGCCTCTTTGGCTTACAAGGGAAATAACAAAGCCAAAATAAAACTCTCCAAGCAAAGGAAGACTTAAGCTTCCCACGTGCGCATCCTCTTTGGTGCAATGTAAGCATTTATACTCTTCTCCTCGTGAAGTAAACTGGTGAGTTCTAAAACCTTCTTCTCGCTAGCATAGAATTGGGTTTTAATGGTATCCCGTTCTTCTTTGAGTTGGATCTAAGATTTCTGTAGCTCCTCAAAATGGGTTGGCGTGTCAGGATGAAGAACAACGTAAGGAGTGCCTCCCTCAGCAATTGGCTCCATAATCACAGGTAAGATGGTGGGGTAAGGCATCATAAGACATTGAGCATGATCTCACACCCATTTGAGGTAAGGCTCAAGAGGGATGGAATTCTTGTGCCCCAGTGTCTTGCTATCAACTCTGTTTATCATGCCCCAAGCTTGAATGAACCTTTTTCAATAACCCTGGACATCATTCTCATAGTCAAATGTGATCCCTTGAATGAGTGTGTTGTGAGGACCATCCCTTCTAGCATAACCAAACTGTTACAACGCTAAACAAGGATTATAAGTGATTCCTCCCCTAATGCCTAAGAGAGGTACATTAGGGAATTCCTCACATCGATCAATGATAGTGATACTATCAAAGGACCGAGAACACCAATGAATATCCGAATGTGTAAGGGAAGTCAACCTATGAGACCATCTCATGCCCTGCTCATTTCTCAAAACAGACCGGGGTAGGTGCGAAACAAACCACCTAGCCAATAGAGGAGTGCAACACAGGAGAGTCCCTCTTCTCTTTAGAGTGCGAGTATGCAGAGAGTGTAGAATATCCCCAAGTAAAGTAGGCACCGAATTATGAGACATAAAAACCTTAACCGCATTCACATATATGAGTTGGTACATGTTAGGGAATAGTATCATCCCATAGATTAGAAGGGCCAACAGTTCTTCAAAAGATTATAAATCCAGGTTATCCCAAAAATAGTGAGCTTTCTCAAATAAAAACTTAACTGGAAATCCTTGGACACCTCTTCTGGTTTCCCAATTTGCCATTACATCAGACCGCTGTAAAGATAGAGCTTGAGCAATCTCTTCAGGCTTTGGATCTCTTTCTGTACCATTGAATGATAGTTGATTAAGGATAGGTACCCCCAATAACTGAGAAAACTTATCCATAGTAGGCACTAACTGGTAATCCAGAAAAGTGAAGCAGTGATGCTACGGGTCAAAGAACTGAAAGAGAACCTTTAACATTTCTTCATCAGGGTTTGAAGTGACCAAATTGAGAAGTCGACCATGTTTTTCAGTGAAGGGAGAACTTTCAGAAATCCTTGATGCTAAGTCCTTGAGTTGAGGAGGTACTTTCACAAGGTTGACTTGGATAGTGTTCCTGCGAGCGGATGTCATGTCCTACAAAAACAAGACAAAGATAAGCCCTAGAAAATCCTTGAAATGGTTAGTATGATATGCCATGTTATAATGTCATGATTATGCTAAGAAATCACATATATAGCAAGCACAAGCAAATCACACCAAGACCTTAGGTTTAAGGCTTGCATGGGGTTTAAGGTAATACCCTCTTGAAGTTTGCAATTGTTCAACCTGTCCTATAAATAGTAACCAGGTTCTAAGGGATCTCAATATCACTGATCTTTCCCACAAGTTTCATTCGATAGGCAACTGACTCACAATCAAACAAAACTCAAGAGTCAAATCTCAATGAGTGTAGCATCGAGTATCTTCTGAATTTGGGAATACACCAAAGACGGCCGTTTCACTATGTCCTAATGTCCATGTTGTTCATTTAAAGGCTCTAAGGTCAGTTGACGCTTCCTGAAACCACACAGCGGCCCCATATTCTCCTTGATTAACTCAAGGGCTACCGGCACCAACCAAAGTGTCGCATCAACATAGCCATCACTTCAACCGTTTCGGTATACCCCACACAGTTTCCACGATTTATTGCTACTTACCTAAAAGTTTTCCCCAGATCCGGGTGTAGGATCTATAGTAACCTAAACAATACCCTTAAAAGTAAAGAAAACAAACAAACAAAGAAGCAAAATGATCTAGACCCTAAGGTAAACCCCACTTTATTATTATCCCCAGGAGAGTCGCCAGTTCTGTCATACGGTGGCAAAACCGACTGTTAATACTGGTTTGCGTTTTTTGTTTGAAAATGTCACAGTAAGCAAGAGTCACCGTCGACTTTTCTTTTATCCAACAAAGTAAAGGGTGAAAAGAACAAAAAAAGACCTTTTTCGAGATTTTGAGTAAGGGGGATAGATTATGGAAGGGGAAGGTGTTAGCACCCTTTCCATCCGTGGTTTTCCACGGGCTCTTAGGTACTTGCTCATTTTTGAAAACTGTTTGTGCTTGTGTGTTTTGAAGGATTTTGTTTACTTTATGGTAACTCTCGTATCATTCCTCAAGAGTGTGATAAAGCGTTTTTGAAAAGATTTTTGAAAGTGTGTAAGTGTATAAAAGATTTGAGCAAGTACTTAAGAGTTATCTACCTACTCGAAAAAGGTGTTCTTTTCCTCCTTTCCTTTAGATAGTGCTATCCTACTATTAGTGAGTAGGTAGCCCTATCGTCGAATGTTGAGGGACTATCGAAAGGGACGCTTATGGTCATTGAAGGCAACATGTAAGGATACCTTAGCATTTCAAAGGGACTGTCATCATATAGGCAACGTCGAGGGACAAGATCATTTCTCGTAGGAAACTCGAGGGACATTAAGGGACCATGATCTTTATGATGAATTTTACACTGAGGGTCTTTGCTAAGATATCCCTACGTCCGAGAGACATGACCATTGTTTTCCGAGGCAACCAAGTGAGGAGTACCCTAAGGGTGAAAGTGTGCAACGATGTGCTTTTTTCAGATATTTTATCTTATGTTAGTGATCTAATGATTATTTTATTTAATCTTAACATGCACGCCTAAGTTACTAACAATTTATATACAAGCATATAAGGAATATAAAAGCGAGAAATAAAGTTCCTACAGCTATTACAAGGCTTCGGGACAGTTACAGTTATATCTGACTAAAATGTAAAGTATGTAAAATAAAAATCCTAATTAGGGATATTACAATCCATAGGCAGATACATAATAATATAAAATGCGCGCGATAAAATTACATACCATAGGCAGATACATAATAATATAAGTGCGCGAAATAAAGAATCGTCTAAAAAACCAAGTAAAATAAATAACAAAAAAATCTTTTTTGGTTTTGCTAAGAGAATAAATAATTCTAAATTTATTTCTAATTAAGAAAATAAAAGTTGAAATAAATCCTAATTATAATATTTTTGTATTTTTTTATTAAGAAAATAACTTAAATTAAAGTGAACCTAAGTCTAATTTGATTTTAAATTGATAAAATAACATTAAAATAATTAAATAATTAATTAATATAATTTTAGAAAAAAACCTAAATCTATTTATTATTTTTTTGATTTTTTATGATTTGTTAAAAAATGACTTTTGAAAATAATAAACAAAATAAAATAAAATAATAAAAATAAAACAAAACATGGGTCTGGCTGATTAGTAAAACAAGGGGTTATGTTGGAATTTTTGTTAGGACCAAAGGAAGGCCCAGCTTGCTCAAAAATCTGCAAAAGAGTAATGTCAAAGGAAATAAAGCAAAATGCAGAAATTTGGGGTTGAACCCAGGACCTCTAGCCATACACACGAACGCTTCACCACCATACCAACTCGTCATTCGTGTATATAAACAAGAATAATAATATATATTGAAGCAAGTGGATTATGTTGAGTTGTACACGCGCGCTCTCTAGGTGGGACCCTGAAGTTTAAATGAACCAATCAGAGATGTTGATCCAGCCACGCATGCGCCTACCTGAGTTAACTGGCCGGAGGGACGCCGAAGTCAAACTCCGGTCGTCTTCTCTGAGATGTCAAAATGTAAAACCTGCAAAAACGGAAAGATCAAAGCCTACAATCAAGGCTACCCCCCAATATCGTCCCTCCTGATTCCATTTCTAGAGTTTGTTTATCCTGAAAAGGCCTGAATTGGGAGTTATAACGAAGAATACAGATTGTGCCCTAGAAATGGCACAAACTTTTTCTGGCCCCCTTCCTTATATATTTTACGTTTGACCTATCCTATAGGCTACCCTGAATACAAATCAAACACTGAAAGAGGTTAGTTCATCATGAAAATAAAAAATATGAATTCAAAAAGTTACCAACGATGAGTGTTTCAGTTTGGTGCTACTGGGCATGAGATTTCTCGAAAAAAGATAGATACGTGCTCCTGGGAATTTCTAGACATGAATGGAGGGCTTATGCTAGACTAAAACAGACCGGGAAGGTCTGTTTGGATTTTCATGATTTGGATAATTTTTTGCAAATTTGGTAGAGCTCTTTGTACAACGTATATGCATGCATTTGGCTTGCCAATATGATGTACTTATAGCATAGAAGAAGGGGACAAGATAAGGAGGAAATAATCAAGCCCATAAAGCCATGGTTTAAAGCCATTATCACAATTTTGAAAAATTACCAAACTTGAGATTTCATGCCATTTTTTTATGTTCAATGAATCTGGTCAAGTTTGCACGAAAAATGGGCCTCAAGACTGACCTAAAACCCTAGCCCACATGCCTAAACACATTTCCAAATATTTTGTACCATTTATTTTATATTTATTTGAAATAAATTAAAAAAAATATGTAAAAAATAGGTAGAAAATGCAAGGCCATGCAAAAATAATATTAGAGGTTCTCTATGACCTTAGGAAGATATTTGAACCTTAAAAAGTTAGGCCATTGACCCAAAAATTCAAATTTGCTCAATGCACCATTCTTGAAATTTCCAAAATTTCCCAACTTGGGAAAGCCATAACTTGCTCAATGTTTATCTCATGATGATGATCTATTACTTTTTGGAAATCCCAAGATGCCTACTTCAATCCCTCTTTTTATCAATTTTGCATTTGAAGATGTTATCTTGATGTAAAAGGTCTTGGCAAAAAGTGACTTTTGTTGACTTTTTGAAAGTGACATGTAATGTTTGAGCTCATATATTTCAAATGGTGTACTTATTGATCTTGAGGGCTGAATATAAGTTCTAATGAATTGGATTCTATTAAAAATGAGCTTTGGTTGAGAAATTTTTGATAAAGTATGAGAAAGTTATGCTTGGTCAAAGTTCAGTTGACTTTTCCTATAGAAACCCTAATTTAGCAATTCTTGACTTTGATGAATTAGGTGAATTTCTTGGGGAATCATGATCAAACCTTGATAAAATGATTGATATCACTTCAAAATGTTGATGTTGACCAAAAAACTTGAAGTTTAACTGTACATGGGCCACAGTTGACTTTTGACCTAACATAGTTGATTTTCAAGCATTTGAGGAATTGACTGAGTAAACTTGTTGTACAAGGCATGAAATTTGGCATGGATAATCTTGAAGACATACTAGGACCATGGAAAGAATTTGATACCTTTGTAGCTCAACCTTCTTGATTAAAATTGGAACCCTAGTTGGGGATTCATTGCCTTTGGAGGAGAATTTGTCTGGTCAATTCTTGGTCAACCTTGAGCAATTGAGGACCTCTAGAAGTATGTCTTTGTGTGAAAATGGGAGGGAAAATTTTGGGGTACAACACATGGATTTTAAGATAATACCCTCTTGAAGTTTTGATTGGTTCAACCTGTCCTATAAATAGTAATCGGGTTCTAAGGGATCTCAATATCACCGATCCTCGCCACAAGTTTCGTTCCAATAGACAATTGACTTGCCACCAAACAAAACTCGGGAGTCGGATCTCAATGAGTGTAGCATCGAGTATCAACCGACTTTGGGGATACACCAAAGACGACTATCTCACTACATCCTAATATCCAAGTTTGTCAATTAAAGGTTATAAGGTCAGTTGATGATTTATGACACCACGCATCGGCCCCGTATTCTCCTTTATTCCTCAAGGGATACCGGTACCAACCAAAGTGTCACATCAATTTAGCTATCGCTTCGACCGTGTCGGTATACCCCGTAAAGTTTCCACAATCTATTGCTACTTACCTAAAAGGTGCCCCATATCCGGGTGTAAGATCTATAGTAACCCAAACAAAACCCTCAAAACTAAAGCAATCAAAGCACACAAAGCAGTTAAATAATGAACTAACTCTAAGGTAACCCCACTTTTTATTTTCCCCAGCAGAGTCTCCAGTTCTGTGATACAGTGGCATAACTGACTGTTTAAATATTGGTTTTGCATTTTGTATTCGCAAATGTGCGGTAGCCAAGATTCGCCATCGTCTTTTCTTTTATCCAAATTCAGGAAAGGGTGAAAAGAACATAAAAGACCTTTTCGAGATGTTTTCTGAGTAAGGGGGTAGATTATGGAAAGGGAAGGTGTTAACACCCTTTCCATCCGTAGTTTCATACGGGCTCTTAGAGGTTTGCTCATTTTAAAAATACTTTTGTGCTTTGTGTTTGAAAATGTTTTGAAAACGCCTTAGTTCGACGAACTTTGTAATGTTTCTCGTGATAGTATAGAAATTATACAAAGTGTTTTGAAATTGTTTTTGAAAAGTAGTTTTTTGTGTAAGTACAAAATGTCTAAGAAAAGTTCTAACAGCTATCAACTTTGTACTCGAAAAGGTTTGTTCTTTTCCTCCCATCTTTTAGACAGTGCTATCCTACTATTAGTGAGTAGGTAGCCTTGTCGTTGGATGTATGAGGGACATTCAAAGGGGCGTACAATCATAAAGGAAACATGTGGAGACGCTTTTAGAAATTTTGTTTAGGGAGTAGATCATTTACCGAAAGGCAACTGTAGGGTCATCAAGGGACTATGATATTTTGATTTATGGGTCTTTTCTAAAGCGTCTCCATTTTGAGGGACATGACTGTTTTTCCGAAGGCAACTGAAGTGGGATACCTTAGAGGTGCGTATGCGCAATTGTGTTTAGTTCAGTTATTTATCTTTTTGTTAAATTTACTAGTGTTTTATTATTAGTCTTATCATACACGCCTAATTACTAGCAGTTAATATGTATAGAAAATAAAATGCGGAAAGCGTAAATCTAGACTATTACATGGCTTTCAGGGAAGGGGTATTTACAATGTACAAAAATGGGGGAAACGTAAAATAAAGAAAGCGATAAAAAGTCCTACTTAGTCTATTGCATACCAGAATACAGTTACATTATCATAAAAATGCGAAAGTAAAATAAACGCGCGCAAGATAAAACAATACGTCTAAGAACCTAAGAAAAATTCTAAGTAAAGAAAAATATTTTTTTTTATATAAAAGAAAATAAATCCCAAGTCTATTTAATTTTAATTTTAAGGAAAAAAGTGTTAAAATAATTAATTAGTTTATTTGTAAATTAATTTTATTAATAAAAACTATCCTAATATTTTTTGTGATTTTGATTTAAGACTAATTTAAACAAAAAGGATCAATAAATAAATAACAAAAAGAACAAAAATAAAATATGAAAGAGTGAGGGGATACTTCGATCCAGGGAGAGGTTGCCTTTAGATTATATGAAGGGTATTACCCTTCGATCCAGGGAGATATTGCCTTTCGATTCTATGAAGGGTGTTACCCTTCGATCCAATGAGATGTTGCCTTTTCGATTATATGAAGGGTGTTACCCTTAGATCTAATGGCAAGATGTAGATAGAGGGGGCTACTGGAAACTGATTGATGAATCACTTGTGAGGATGCTACATCTCCAAACATGTTAGCAAAAACGAAAGACATGACCTGGGTGTCAAACCTAGGTCCTTCGGTTCTGTGCGCGCTGGCCTTGTTTATGCTGGATCTGCCACAAGCGTTAGAAGCAGAACAAAGGCAGACCTGGGATTGAACCCAGGTCTTTAGTCTTTAATAACAAATCGAATGAAACAATAAGTGTGGATGTGTTATGAAAATACAAAGTTTGATCTTTTACCCTCTTTTACCAATAGTTGGAACCTTTGATTTGGCACTTTCTGGATATGGGTACCTTTGTTTAAGGGTTGCTTTGACTTGGATCACTTATGAAAATTTTGATAACTTTTGGTGGGTTTGTGGGCAACGTCTCTCCAGTGTCTCTTTGGCTTGCCAACATGCTGCTTATATAGATTAGGAGGGAGGGGACAAGAAGACAAAAGTTTAACTACCATGATTATGTGTTTGAAAGCCATGAATGAGAATTTGTAACATTGTCCAAACACATGGGATCCTATCCTTTTTTGAAATGAACCTGGACATTTGACTTTCGAATGTTCTCCTTCGAATGGCTCTGATGACCCCCTTCGAATGAATCTGATGGCCTCCTTCGAATGGCTCTGATTGCCTCCTTCGAATGGCTCTGATTCAGTTCCTTCGAATGGTTCTGATGTAGCTCCTTTGAACGGTTCTGATGGCCTCCTTCAAATGGACTTTTTTGAGTGTCTTTCGAATAGTCATTTGTTGCCTACTTCGAATGGGCCTTCGGAGTACTCTTTTGAAGGGGTCATATTGGGTGTCATACTGCAAAAACTGTGTTGAGGGGTCTTGGCCCTGTGCATTGAAAGCAAATATAGAGGAAGTATTTGCCTTGTGCATTGAGGGTAATCATAGAAGAAACCTTTGCCCTTGTGAATCCAAGACAAGTTTGAGGAAGCCTCTACCTTGTGGATCGAAGGCAAGTCTGAAGTAGCTAATGTCGAAGCATTGTGAACCAAGCTTGGTCAAAAGTGGGTCCAGTGCCTGATCGAAGGGTTTTAGATACCCAATAAAATCTCCTTATCAGATGTCAATCAAAAGACATCCTATTCAGATGCCAATCGAAGGACCTTGTTAAAGTGCCAATCGAAAGACCTTGTCCCAAGGCCAATCGAAGATTCCTGTTGATATGCCAATCGAAGGCACCTTTCCCCAATGCCAATCGAAGACTCCTTCTTTATCTTCAAAATATTTATTTTTCTTGAATCAAATATTTGTGACCACCCATGTAGGAGAAAACCTTGGAAAACATGAGAGGGAAAATTTTGGGATAAAACAATCATCAATGAATACTACTACAAACCGATCTAAATAAGTATGATAGATACGGTTCATGTATTCCATGAATACTCCCGGCTCATTAGTAACACCGAAAGGCATAACCGAATACTCATAATGTCTATAACACGTTCTGAAAGCCGTCTTCTAGATATCTTCATCCTTCACTTTAATCTGATGATAACCCGACCTCAAATCAATCTCACTAAACACACGAGCACCCACCAATTGATCCATAAAATCATCTATTCTTGGAAGTGGATACTTGTTCTTAATTGTCACTTTATTGAATTGTCTATAATCAACACAAAGCCTCATACTTCCATCTTTCTTATTTACTAGCAACACTGGAGCTCCCCACGGAGATACACTTGGTCTTACAAATTTCTTCTCAAGTAACTCTTCCAATTGCTTCTTTAGTTCTGAAAATTCAGATGCAGATATCCTGTATGGTGCCATACAAACAGGTCTGGTACAAGGTACAAGATTAATAGCAAATTTGACTTCTCTCTCTGGCGGTACATCAAAAATTTCATCGGGGAAAACTTCAGGGAATTCACGTACCACTTGCAATTCCTTAATTATAACTTGATTCTCGACAGATAGTGATGCCATTAACGAGAACATCTGAGCCTCTTCTTGCATTAAGTTCCTCAACTGTCTAGCAGACAACATACCATCTTCCTCTTGCTCAGGAGTAGAAAACCTCACTGACTTGTTATAACGGTTAATATGAACACAATTATGCTCTAACCAGTTCATACCTAAGATCACATCTAATCCACTTAAAGGCAAACTAACCAAATCAACAAAAAAGTCTCTGTCGAATATCGACAAAGGACACTTTAAACACACAAAAGAAGTAGTCACTGACCTCTTGGCTAGAGTATCAACGACCATCTCCCCATTCATAGAAGACAACATAAGACCCAATCTTTCAACATAATCAGCAGCAAACAGTGAGTAGCACCAATATCAATAATAGTAATTAAAGGAGTACTATTAATGAAACATGACCTCTGATGAGTTTGTCCTTACTAGCCGTCTTATTTTCAGCCAAAGCGAACACTTTTCCACTGGTTTGCGCCTTCTTTGGTTTCTGACACTGGCTACCAATGTGTCTTTCTTCACCATAATTGAAGCAAATCACCTCATTATGCTTTCACTCAGATGCAACATGTCTAGTCTTACCACAACAGAAACACCTCTTCACCTCAGCAGTACACACATTACTCTTATGACCAGGTTTTTCCACATTTGAAACAAACCACACCAGCAGGAGCATCTCCCTCACGACTTCTCTGACCATGAGCAACTTTCAGTTTAGCTTTACCAGCTGGGGCATCATAAGGCTTACCATGATTCTGTTGGTGCTTACCCCTCTTCTCACTGATGATCTTATAATGAGCATTATTATCCTCTTCATAAATCCTGCAACTATCAACCAAATCAGCGAAGACACGAATCTTCTGGTATCCAACTGCTTTCTTGATCTCTGGGCACAACCCATTCTCAAAGTTGATACACTTCAAAAACTCAGCATTCGCCTCTCTATAGTGCGGATAAAACTTATCCAACTCCGCAAACTTTGCAGCATACTCAACAACCGACACACTTTCTTGCTTCAGTTCAAGGAACTCAATTTCCTTCTTACCAAAAATGTCTTCAGGGAAATACTTCCACAAAAATCCCCTACGAAACATAGCCCAAGTTACATTTTTACCTGCAGCTTCCAACCTCTGACACGTCTCTAGCCACCACTCATCAGCTTCGACTGCTAGCATATGAGTACTATATCGAACCTTCTGTGCTGGAGTGCAGTCCATCACACAGAAGATCCTCTCAATCTCTTTCAACCAATCCAACGCTCCGTCAGGATCATACTTACCCTTGAAGGTAGGCGGATTCTCCCTCTGGAAATTCGCCAAACTACGAGATCCAACATTCCCATCAGTGTTCAGATGATTCTCCATAGCATGCGCCATTACTTCTAAAGCATCAGCAAGTGTGGCATCATTCCTTCCAGCCATCTCAACTTATCTCTACAACATAAACAACAGTTAGAACTCAAGTTAACAATACTCGGTTGTTAGACAACTACGACTCGACAACTTGGTCGAATGGACCGACTTGCTCTAATATCAACTTTGTAACACCTCAATTCTACCCGACAATTATTATATAAATCAGAGTTACAAAAATTCGACAAGCGAATCGGGATGCTACAAATTCAACTTAAAACAACGACATTCATCGCAGATACATAACACATTAACTTGGATGAACCAACAATAACATAATTTAATCCTTTTAAAATCAACATTTTTCATAACTTCACAGCAGAATCAAACATTCAACTTAAAAGGATATATCATCTTTGTCCAACTAAACAACTTCAAATAACAAGCATTCAACTAAAAAGAACTTAAAGTTCAACAACTAAAATAATAACAACAATAAACTAGCAAGCGTTCATCCCCCCAAGTGTTATGTATCAGAGCAATGACACCGACTCGAACTGTTGAAGGTAAACCGCCTTCACTCTGGATTAACTGCATGTTACCAACAGAGTGCAACATTCAAACAGAAGGGGTGAGATATCGAACATTATAATCAGATGTATGATATTATTACATTAGAATTAGTCTATGCAAAATCACCACTTCACAACTTTAAATAACATCGATCACAACAAAGCATCAACAAAATATAATAATTAATTCACCAACATGACAACTCAATATGAAACATGAAATGAAACTTGTTACTATGCATATGCATGTGGTACCAATGGAGCAGAACTCCCATCTTAAAAACGAAGAAGAAATCCCATCTTAAAAATTTCCAATTAATAGAGGCATCAACAAGGCATAAGCCTTCTTCGCAGTTTGCCAGTCCAGGTCGTCGTAAAATATACAAATGTGTGTGACTAAATGAATGCACTATCACATGCTTACAACAATCATCGTTCATCGTAAGGCATAAGCCTACATCACCATTATTACCAGTAAATAAAGGTAATTCATAGTCATTTAAAATTCCATGCAACTTCGCGTTATCAACAAAAATTCACAGCAACAGTCACAACAACACAACAACATTGGCATAAGCCTACAACTTAATAATAATTCAACATAAATCAACATAAAGCAACATTGGCCATAAGCCTTCAACTTATTATTTGACCATCATTAGAGGCATCTCAACATAAATCATCAACCTGTAATTTCTCAACTCAGAACAACTCACACAACAACTAAGAAGAATAACAACTAAATTATACTCCTCGGCTCAACCTACAACTTCGTTCTACTCGACAACAGTACCGTGCTCCTCGGAACTCCTCGCAGCCTAATGTCGCTCGACATCCAACACATATATTCCCCAACATACTTTGTAGCCTAAATGCCATTCGACACCTAACACCATCGCATCCTCCTCAACCACTAGTTCGGTCAACAACACAGAACAACACGACATCATAACCACTACATCAATACAATTCGTAACTTCCGACCAACTGCTCGGAATACCACAGTAACGGGCAACTATATTTCCTATCAACAGATTCGTTCATTGTATAAGACTGTCACACATAAACCCTCTTAATATGACCACAACAATAATTCCTAATTTCCTACTAACTGCTCGAAACACCACAACATGATAACGACTACACCACCCAGTGATAAACTACACTAACTTAATCATCGATTCTACCAGGAAATGATAGAAACCACTCGAAAATGACCTCACCATAACAACCGGGCAACTTCCTATAATAGGTTCATTACAACAGTCGTACAGTAACTCCCTAAATGACCACAACATAGAGAAATGAGTAACTTCGATAACAGATCCAGAAACATCAACATACACAGTCATCATGTCATACGACGGGAGAACTGTTTTGGGTGTTTTGCGTTTTGTCGGAAATGTTGCGGATAGCAAGAGTTGCCACCGACTTTTCTTTTATCCAATAAAGGGAAGAGTGAAAAGAACAGGAAAGACCTTTCGAGATATTTTCTTGAGTTCGGGGGGTAGGTTATAAAAATGGAAGGTGTTAGCACCCTTTTCATCCGTATTTATCTACGGGCTCTTAGTTGCTTGCTAGATCACTTTGAAAAATGATTTGTTTGAAATTTTTTTGTGGTGGGTATTTTGAAAGTATTTTGAGAACGCCTTTATTTCAGCAAACTTTGTAATGATTCTCGTCTCTATAAGAATGTATACAATATATTGGTTTTGAAAATAGTTCAAAGAGATGTTTGTTTTTGAAGATGTTTTGAAAGTGTAAGTGTGAAAATAGTTTTGATTTGTGAGCAAGCAACTACAAGTGCCCTACCTACTCAAAAGGTATTTGTTCTTTTCCTCCTCCTTTAGACGTTGCTATCTTACCATTGATTGGTAAGAAGATCCATCATTGGATGTGAAGGGACGGGTGTGGGTCAATCATATAGTCATAGAAGGCAACTTATGAGACGTTTTAGTAATTTTCGTAAGGGACTAGATTGTTTACTGAAGGTAACATCGGGGGACATCGAGGGACTACGATCTTTTTTTATCGAGGCTCTTTGCTAAAACGCCCATATTCGAGGGACATGAATATTTTCCGAGGCAACAAGCGAGGTTACCCTAGAGGTGTACGTGTGTGAAGTATGTTTGATTGCATGCATTTTTGTCTTTGAAATTAGATTTCTCTAATGGTTGATTTTATCTTGCCATACACATCCTAATTACTAACAATTTATATTAAAGCGGTAAATTGCAAAAATTAAAATCCTAAGCTATTACATCATTAGGGGAGTGGGGTTACAATTTACAAATGGAGATGAAGTAGAAACTTAAGTATTACAACCATATCGAATAATAATGAAGACAATGTAAAAATAGTGTAAAATAAAGGAAAAATGCATTTTGAACTGCTATGTGTCGACACATGCTGCTATGCATCGACACATAGCTTTCCTTGCTCTTGCCAAACCAAACCAACTCAGTATGAGTCGATGCATAAAGGGATGTGTCGACTCATGCACCTGTTTGTGTCGACACATACATGTTTTGTGTCTACAAATACGTGTTTTGTGTCGACTCATGCACCTTTCACCTTTCTGTTTTGGGGCCTAGATAACAGTATGAGTCGATGTATAAGGCTATGTGTTGACTCATACTCCTGTTTTTTCACTAGAATGAGTCGACCTAAGTGGGTATGTGTCGACTCATGCTGCAGTTTTTTGCCTTAAACATTGTTTTATTGTCTGTTTGGGTCAGTTTACAGTATGTAATTGATAGACATAAACAACAAGCAAATAGTTAGCTCAAAGGGGATAATGATTACTACATTTTATCTTCAAAAATAAATCATGTATGAAAAATGAAAAGCTCAAAGTTAAGAAGACTTACCTTGGGACTGCACTTGGTGTTTTAAGCCTGAATACTTTTCCAGCTACTGTGATGGCTCCGATGAATCTCCAAGAAGCTGTCCCAAACTGTTGAGTCACACTAACTCAGTGAAGTTGTACAATACTGTTTTTGTGTTTGGAGGGTGAAGATAATGACACTACAGAAACTATTCTTGTGTTTGAACAATCTCTATGTGATAAGGTGTTTGGTTTATGGGAGAGTTTGTAAGGTAGAATAATGGATTGAATGTTTCTGTTTTGGATGAAGGTAGAGATATTTTTTTTCTTCTGAATGAACAAAGATTACAAAGAATACTGTTTTTCTGCTCAAAACTCTCCATTCTCTCTCTAAAAACCCACCCCTTGTGTGTTGTGGAAACAATCTATTTATAGATGAGTTTTGTTGGGATTTTGGGAGGGAAACAAATAACAATTTGAATTGTTTGGGTATGTTGTCTTCATAGCTTTTTTGATGTAGCTCTTATATGCTAATTTGGTGCAAATATGGGGTTAAGATAATGCAGGCTTGGACTGAATTTGGAGCAGCAAACTAGGGTTGTTTTGCAGCAGTTTTGAAGTGTTGTGGCAGTGTTTAGAGATAGCATAGCAGGGCTGCTTTTTTGACAAGGTTTTGGGATGTTATATGGGAAATACAGCAAGCTTGGACAACATTTTTTATAGCATGATACAAAATCTGGTTTGTGGACCAAATTATGCAGATTGTAACAAAAATAAAGCATGCTTGTGGGCAATATAGTGGCAAGGTTTGAGTCAAAGGGGAAGAGTTCAAACAAGACCAAACCTAGGATTTGTACTTTTGCAAAAATGCCACTTTGTAATAACTTGAATTATTTGTAACATCTTGAATTATTTTGAATTGTAGTGAAAGGATGTCATGAAGCAATGAAATTAACAAGTATAGAAAATACTTACAATATTTTCAAAGTCTTGCAAAGTTAGATTTTTGACTCTCTTGATTTTTTTGATGATTAAACTTCATATTTTGGATGCATTGATGAAATGTGATTTTTGGGACTCAATTTTGGTCAAAAAGTCAAAGTTTGACTTTTTTAGTGTACAATTGACCTTTTTTTCACCAATTGACCAAATTTTGTCTATCAATCCACTTATCTCAGGAGATGAATTGAAATATGAGATTAGGTAAAAATGACGCACTTGAACCCTTGAGATCATGTTTCAAACCAATAAGCCAGATACTAGGTCAAAAATCAAAGTTCGGTCATTTTCAGTCAAACCCCTTATTTTTGCCCATTTTACCCTTTTGATAATTTGAATGACTTTCTTGGAAAATTGTGATCCAAGACTTGAAACTCGACAGAAATAATCCTAAGGGTCCATAATGATTCATGAAAATTATTTGAAACATTAGAAATCCAATAGCCTTTGTATAAACTCAAACCCTAATTTAAGGTATCAGTCCTGAGGAGATTATTTGACCTAGTCGATGCTTGTGCAAACTTGAGTCATTGAAGATCTTTGTAGGAAATATCTTGAGAAATGAGAGGGTAAATTTTGAGGTACAATAGCTGCCCCTGTTCAATCTTCTTAAACCTGAGGAGTTAGATTGGCGAGTCCGCCATTTATGACTTGAAGGTGGAAGATGATTGAACACTAGAATGCCCAGAAATTTGCACTCGATGGTAGGTTGGTTGATTGCATCGGGAATGGGCTTATACATTCCATTTGGAGAGTGATAGGGAGTCGTTGGAGATGGGCTTAAAGATGGCATCCAGAGTGAGTGTTGGTAGAAATTGGAAGAAGTATCAGAATAAATCTTTGGTCGATTTATACTGAAATAGTAGATGTCTTGAAGGAAGTGTTTGTCATGTAGATAGTCGCCCCGTCTTGTTTCGAGAATTAATCTACAATTAATTTATTGGTAACACCATCTTGTTTCGAGAGTTCATGCCATTGGTGATAAAGATAGTCGCCCCATCCTGTTTTGGGAATTGATCTTTACCTAACCAGAGAGAAAGAAAGATAGTTTCCCCATTCTGTTTTGGGAGTTAATCTTCAATCTGCTCACGTAGATAGTTGTCCTGTCTTATTTCAGGTATTAATCTATAATCAGTTGTTCACAGATAGTTGTTCTGTCTTGTTTCAGGTATTAATATGGAACCTTCTTTTTGTTGGTCTTAGAGACAGTTTCCCTGGCTGGTTTCAGGAATTAGTCTCTGACCTTAGAGAAAGAAAGATAGTTTCCCCGTCTTGTTTCCGGAGTTAATCTTCAATATGCTCATGTAGATAGTTGTCCTGTCTTGTTTTAGGTATTAATATACAATCAAGTGTTCACAGATAGTTGTCTTGTTTCAGGTATTAATCTAGAACTTGTTGGAAATTGATGATGATATTTATTTGTTGATCTTTCCCGAAAAGGTAAAGAATTAGCTATATGCAATGTCATGATGCATGACATAAATTATGTAATGATGTTCTCAATATAAATGAGATTGTGCTATATGTATTTTGTATGTATATGCTATAATGTTTGTAAAGTAATGTATGAATGCAATATATGAACTGATCAGTTGTTTGTTGTAGGGTCGTTGAAATGAGGGAAAATAAATCCCTGACTGCTGCTGGGGATGAAGAATATGATTCTTTATTATTTGTTTAGAATGTTTCCACAGGGGATTCCTGTCTTGTTGTTTGAGGAGAAATCCACTGGGGGACGTTGATTTTCTTGAGGGAAACTCTGTGGAGAGTGTTGATTTCTATTGGGGATTAACTGTTATCTGTTCGGATTCTAGGCTCTGCAGCAATTCACTGGGGATTAGTGGCAAACTCTACTCGGGAGGAGGAGTTTTGTTAGTAACTTGAAGAAGTTAAACTATTATCTGGTCGGGTCCAGGCTTCATAGTAACTTGGTTTGAAAGATATGAAGTTAAACTAGTATCTGGTCGGCTCCAGGCTTCGTAGTAACTTGCTTTGAAAGAAATGAAGTTGAACTAGTATCTGGTCAGGTCCAAGCTTCGTAGTAACTTGATTTGAAAGAATGGAGTCGGCTATTATCTGGTAGGTTTCCAGGTTTTACAGTAACCTCTAGTGGTAGTAACGACTCCATTGGAGATTGCAATGACTCTACTGGGGGCTAAGGGGTTTCGTCTGTTGATTTGTAATCGTCTAAGAAGCAAACTCAAGCTGGGGAATTTATAGTTTGTTGGGAAAATAAAAGCTGTTGAAGAGAATTTTTTGACGACCTTCTAGGAAGGTGTTTTCTTTAGGGAGAAATCTACACGGCTATTTTATAAGACCAACTTGGCTGGGGATGAAGAACGTGATTCTTCATTATTTGTTGGAATTGAATTGCTGGGAGATGGACTTCCGTGGCTAGAAAAATAAACTCTAATGGGGAAATAAACTCCGTAAACTGCTTGGGGATTTTTATGAAGCCCTGTTGGGGAACCATGTTGTGGAATTCTTCAAGATGTTGGGGAGATGATTGGAGACTCTTGCTCTACGGGTAATATCATAATCTCTATCATCAATAGGTTGTATGCTAAAGATATGGCAGTGACTTCGCGGGAAGACGTCTCTGTATCTATTGTGGGATGTATCTGCGGGGATTTGAAGATAGATTTTTAGACATTGTCCCATTTCTTAAAGCCATTAATAAATGTCTTTCTGATTTTATGCGTGTATTTGTAAATTGTGATTATATTCAAATGCTTATGTTAAATATAATCACTGGGCATTTTTTCAAAACAAAACAGAAAAACAAAAACAAATAGTTTATGCATTTTCAAAGAGATAGCTTTTATATTAATTTAAAGAAGTCTGCCTATAACATGCATTTTTTGTACAAGGAGACGGACACCCTAATCAGGGTATGCCGTTGTAAGAATGAAAACTATACAAAGTAATATACAAAGAAAAACAGCTATGTGAAATTATCCCATCGGGTTCCCATTCTGCTATTGCCTTTATATCTTTGAGGGTCATATCACTTTGCTGCTTGAATGAAGCTGACTGGATTGATTAGTAGCATTTGAACTTTACACTTGATGCTGAAGTATGTTTGTGAGGTGATCCGACGGGACATAATTGTACGCTTTTAATCCCTAACTTTTTCCTAGACCGCCCTTTCGGATTTTCAGTCCACCGGGATACCCTTTTTTGCCCAAGCTGCCTTTTCAGGTTTTCGACTCGTCGGGTGTATAGAATTTTCACACACGCACACACACACACACACACACACACACACACACACACACACACACACACACACACACACACACACACACACACACACACACACACACACACACACACACACACACACACACACACACACACACACACACACACACACATATATATATATATATATATATATATATATATATATATATATATATATATATATATACCTAACTTTTTTCTGAACCCTTTTGGTTCGGTGGGATGTCCTTATTTTTGCCTAGGTCAGTCAACCTAGCGGGTCTCTATTTAGGTGTAGTATCTTTTAACTATGTCCGCATTTACAGGATACGGAAGGTCGTCACCGTCCATAATGGTTAATATCATGGCTCCACCAGAAAATATGTTCTTGATCACAAATGGTCCTTCGTATGTGGGAGTCCATTTGCCCCTCGGATCACCTTGTGGCAGGATGATGTGCTTGATTACTAGGTCGCCAACTTTATATTCATGACATCTGACTTTCTTGTTAAAAGCTTTGATCACACGTTTCTGGTACATCTGACCATGACAAACAGCTGCGAGCCTTTTCTCGTCAATCAAGTTCAATTGGTCAAGTCGAGTCTGAACCCATTCGTCTTTATTCAAACCTACATCCTTCATGATATTCAAGGAAGGGATCTAGACTTTGATGGGTAGGACAACTTCCATACCGTATACCAAAGAGAAAGGAGTTTCCCCTGTTGACGTGCAGACTAAGGTGCGGTAACCATGAAGAGTGAACGGTAACATCTCGTGCTAGTATTTGTATGTCACCGTCATCTTCTGTATGATCTTCTTGATGTTTTTATTGGCAGCCTCTACAACACCATTCATCTTCGGCCGGTAAGGAGAAGAGTTATGATGTTGAATCTTGAATTGGGTGCAGAGCTAGGGGATCATAGTGTTATTGAGATTGGTACCATTATCTGTGATTATTATTTCTGGAATACAATACCGAAAGATAAGGTTATGTCTGATGAACTAGGCCACAAAGTTCTTGGTAACAGAAGCAAATGAAGCTGCCTCGGCCCACTTTTTGAAATAATAAATGACAACCAGGATGAAGCGGTGCCCATTAGAAGCGGAAGGTTTAATCTCTCTGATCATATCAATTCCCCATATTGTGAAAGGCTAGGGAGCAGTCAAGACGTTCAAGGGAACCAGAGGCACATGTACTTTATCAGCATAGATCTGACACTTATGACAAGTTCGGGAATGGTGATAACAGTCTGCTTCCATAGTGCACCAGTAGTACCCTACCCTCAAAATCTTCTTAACCATTATGTGCCCAATAGAATGGGTGTCGAAGGTACCTTTGTGCATATCTGCCATAATCTTCTCTGCCTCACTCTTGTCTGCCCACTGAAGCAAAGTAGAATCGTGGTTGTGCTTGTAGAGGATTCTGTTTCTGATGAAAAACTTGGCAGAGAACTTTATTAGGAACTTCTTATCATTAACGGAAACTCCCTCGGGATACTCTTGGGATTCGATGTATCTTTTCACTTCGTAGAACCAGGGTTTGTCCACTACTTCTTCAGTATCGACCTTATAATAGTATGCTGGTTCGTCCAATCTCTCAATAGTGATCTGAAGAGCTTTATCATCCCATCTAACTTTAAACATGGATGGCGTAGTATCTAGTGCGTATGCTAACTGATTTTCCTCTCGTGGAAAATGCTCAAAGGTAACTTCTTCAAAGTGTGGAATTAGTGTCAACACATGCTCTCGGTAAGGGATGAGATTAGGATTCTTTGTGTCCCATTCTCCTTTGATTTGACTTATCACCAGGGTCGAGTCTCCAAATACAGTCAAGAATTTGATTCTCAAGTCGATAGCAGCTCTGAGACCCATAAGCATGCTTCATATTCAGCCATGTTATTGGTACAGTTGAAACATAGCCTGACAGTGAAAGGAGTATGACAGCCTTTAGGAGATAATACCATAACACCAATTCCATTGCCCAGAGCATTAGAAGCTCCATCAAAAACCATAGTCCATTGGGATCCTTGTTCAGGTCCATCATATGGTCCAGGTTTTTCACATTTAGTCGTTAACATGATATTCTCATCCGGGAAGTCAAAGTTCATAGATTGATAATCATCAACAGCTTAACGGGCCAAATGATCTGCTAATACACTTCCTTTAATGGCTTTCTGTGTTGTATATTAAATATCGTATTCAGTTAGAATCATTTTCCATCTAGCTATCTGTCCGGAGAGAGCGAACTTCTCGAAGATGTACTTGATAGGGTCCATCTCAGAAATCAATGAAGTGGTGTGAGTCAGCATATACTGTCTTAGCCGGCGAGCAGCCCATTTCAGAGTGCAACAAGTTTTATCGAGTATTGAATATCTGGTTTCACAGTCGGTAAACTTTTTGCTAGGTAGTATATTGCGTGTTCTTTTCGTCCAGACTCGTCATACTGCCCCAACACACACCCCATTGAATTCTCTAATACTGTTAAATACATGACCAGAGGTCTTCCTTCGACCGGCGACATCAAAATTGGAGGTTCTTGAAGATACTCCTTGATTCTATCAAAGGCAGTATGGCAGTCGTCATTCCACTTCACTACTTGATCTTTCTTTAGTAGTTTGAAGATTGGCTCACAAGTAGCAGTTAGGTGGGAAATGAATCTGGAAATATAGTTTAAACGTCCTAAGAATCCCCTAACCTCCTTCTCGATGCGGGGAAATGGAATCTCTTGAATAGCTCTAACCTTCGCAGGATCTACTTCGATACCTTTGCCGCTGATAACGAAACCTAATAGCTTACCAGATCTTACTCCAAAGGTGCACTTCTTCGAATTTAGTCTTACTTGTACCTCTCCAGTCTTTCAAACAATTTCTGCAAGTGACCTAAGTGCTCTTCTTCAGTCTGAGACCTGGATATCATATCGCCGATGTAGACCTCTATCTTGCGATGGATCATATCGTGAAACAAGGATACCATAGCACGCTGATAGGTTGCCCCAGCGTTCTTCAACCCAAATGGCATAACTTTGTAGCAGAAGGTGCCCCACTGCGTGACAAAAGTTGTTTTCTCCATATCTTCAGGTGCCATTTTAATTTAATTATACCCGGAGAAACCGTCCATGAAGGGGAAGATCTTATGTTGTGCAGTGTTGTCAACCAGAACATCAATATAGGGAAGCGGAAAGTCATCCTTGGGGCTCAGCCTATTCAAATCTCTGTAATCCATACACATACGCACCTTGCCATCCTTTTTAGGTACCGGTACCACGTTTGCAACCCATTGTGGATAAGAAGTAACAGCTATGAACCCGACGTTAAACTGTTTCATAACTTCAGCCTTGACCTTTTCTGACATCTCAAGATGCATACAACGAAGCTTTTGCTTCATTGGAGGATAGTCTCCTTTCGTTGGTAGATGGTTAACCATAATATCAGTGTCCAACCCCAGCATGTCTTCATATGACTAGGCTGAGATCTCAATGTAGTTATGTGACATCTTGATTAACCGCTCTTTGACACTCTGCTCCAAGTTGGCACCTATCTTGACTTCTTTCTTATCCTCTTCAGTACCCAAGTTTACCGTCTCAACTGGATCTTCATGAGGCTGTATTGCTCTTTCCTCCTGTTGTAACAGTCTAGCAAGTTCTCCTGGTACTTCACAACCTTCCTCGCCTTCGTCTTCAACTTCGTAGATCGAATTTTCAAAGTCATAACTGTCAATAGCAGAACCGTTATCAATGGGATCCAAAGTGGATATGGATCTGCAATTTGATATATGGGTGTGTGTAAGAGAGCATAACTATTTTGATAAAGTAAAAGCAGAAAAGAAAGACAAAGAGCAAAAATTTGTATGCAAAATGTCCAATGATTTATTTATGACATATGAAAGTGAAATGATAACCCTCACAAATAAACCATTGTGCCTCAGGTAAGACACAAGGCTTTAGAGTTTAAATTGTTCAAATATTACATATCCCAAAAACAAAAAGACAATTACTCCTGAATGAAAGTAATGGGAACAAAGTCTCTAGTTGTCCAATTGTTGAGCCCACCGTCGGTAGCGAGGAAGATTCAATTGTCCAGGTTGCAGTCACTGTCAGCGTCTTCTACAACATTGACTCCATGGTTGCTGATGCGTAGTGGTGGTCCTCCGACACGAGCACGACAAACAGATTTTTGAGCTCCGGAAGGGAAACCCAAACCAAATTTGTCATACTTATAGGGTATGTTAGGTAGTTGGCCCCATATAGTGCACCCACCTTCTTCAATTACAGCTCTAGCATCTTTTAGAGAAGCCATCTTCAGTGGAGGTCTGGTAATCTCTGGAACAACGGTGGCAGCTTTGGTAACAACAATTGTCTGAGGAACTTCTTCAAAATTTTGGCAGGTGGTCTCGATGAACTCGCCGTGCATCTCGACATATCGAAAAGAGTTCAAATGGATCACCATATACTCTTCTTCGCCATGGACTGTAATAATCTTTCCATTAACCGGATACTTTAACATTTGATGCAAGGTGGAAGTGACAACGCCAACCCCATGAATCCAAGGGCGTCCCAACAAACAAGAGTAAGACGGGCGAATCTCCATCACATAGAAAGTGGATCCAAAAGTTTGTGAACCAAATTTAATAGGGATATCCACCTACCCATGTACCATTCTCTTAGAACCATCAAAAGCTCTCACCACAATATTACTGGGCTTCAGAGCCAGTCCTTCACAGTCCAACCTGTCTAGAGCACCCTTGGGTAGAACATTTAGCGACAAACCCGTATCAACTAGAACATGAGCCAGGGCAGTGCCCCTGCACTCAATATAGACATGAATGGCATCATTATGCTTTCTTCCTTTATACGTCAAATCAACATCGAAGAAAGCAAGTCCATTATCAGCAGTCAGACTAGCAACACAGTTCTCGAATTGGTCGACAGAAATCTCTTGTGGCACATGAGTCGACTTCAGGAACTTCACCAAAGCCTTAGCATGGGCTTCAGAGAATAATAACAAGGCAAGCATTAAAATTTTTGAGGGTGTCTGCCCCAATTGTTCCACAACATTATAGTCACTTTTTTGTATGATTTTCAAAATTTCCTCCATTTCTCATTTGGAGGCTTCAGGAGTGGCTTCTTTGGGTGCCTCCGTCGGGGCAGGCTCAACCAATACTTTTTTGCCCCGAGTCCCAACTGACTTGGTAACAGGAATAACAACAGGAGCAACATGTGTTTTAGCAAGAATAACCAAAGGAGTGTCAACAGTCATTGGGGAGATTTCAGAAGAGAAAACCCTTCCGCTTTTGGTAATTTTACTGGTCCCAACAATGTTGTCGATGTTAGGATCAATATCTTTAGTAACTTCATTCTTAATGGCTAGGAGGTCTTGTTTGACGCAATGGTAGTAGACATCTGCTCCATAATTCCAAGGAACATCCTTGTCGGAGTGTTGTACCCCAAAATTTGCCCTCTCATTTCTCAAAGGATCACCCTGGATGCTCAGGTTTGCTTCCATCCAATTCCAAGCTTTGAATTACAAATTTTTCAAGAAAGTCATTCACAAGGGCAAAATGGTCATTTGCATATTGAAAAGTCAAACTTTGACTTTTAGATTAAAATCATGTTTCAAGGACCATATTTCATCAAGACATGTTGAAATATGAAGTTTGTTTCATCAAGAAATTCAAAAGTCAAAATTCTAAATACTTAGAATTTTTCTAAGTGTTTAAGAAATATGACAAGCTCAGAACTTCTGATCAGATTATCACCATGATGAAAGCTGATTCTGGAAGAACTTCAGGCACAAAATTTATAGATTTCAATAAGATCTAAAACATTGCAGAACAAAACTTCTCTTGGAAATGCTGGAATTTCAAGTTATAAATGTTCAAAGACACGTCCATGAAACTAAAGCACTCAACAAATTCTGGACACTTTCAAGACAGAGTTTGGTCAGAACTTCTGGGCCAATTTTCACAAAGGTTCAGTTAGAGTTTGCAAGGGTAATTCAAATAGTTTTACAAAGCGTGTTGCAAGCTTCCTGGAAAGCCTGAGAGTTCCTTCAGAACATGCTGGAGCAAGGAGATACAAATATCAGAAGTTGGATATTTATTCTAAATTATGCTGAAGTTGAACCTCTGACCCAGAATTAAGCAATGATGCAAAATCTCGCATTGCAGGATTTCTGGTTTGATAAATCTCATCATCATTTAATGCTCACAACTACTTTTGAGTCTTTATCCAAAAGATTTCCCCACGTGTGGCATAGAAATACCTTTACTGTCTTGGAAAAGAAAACTCTTGTATAAAAGTGTGATGGGCCCATACGTTGCTTTTGCTTTTGAGGTTACCTTTCCTTAATTCCTACTTACAAATCCAGCTTAGGCGCTGCTAAAACTGCTAACCACCATACCTATTTGAACTTACTTCAAGATCAAGTCAGCGCCTAGCTTATGATGGTGGTGCTCCTTGACCTCTCCAAGCTACTAAACCTTTGCCTATAAATTAGACTCTATTGGCAACTGTAAAAGGGTCAAAAAATTGAGAAAGAAAAAGCCTTGAACCCCTGCTAAAATTCCAAAAAATCCAAAACTGCAAACACAAAATACAAAACCTGTTAACTTTTGATTTCTTGCATTCTAACTCCATTTTTTCTCAAGTGTTTCTTGACCAAAACCATCCATACAGTTTCTGATTCACATATTAGAAGCTATCCTAACTTCTATGTTCATACTATAACACACTCTCCATCCACATCCTCCTCAAAGAAGTCAGAACTTTACCCATTGGTTGTTCCAGAATTTTTCTAATCATTCATTGCGCAAGTTGAAAGCTTCTAGCCTGCTGAGTACGTGAAGAAGCTGTTCAGAACATCAACAGAGTTTAGAACCAGACTCCAGTTCACATAGTGTTTTCCAGCTGCAAGGTAATCTTATGCTAACTCTCATCATATTACTTAGGCATTATCAGATTTGTACGTTCAAAAATACAATGTAGACATCATGTTTCTGATGCTGTATGTATTCTGATGTTTCACGTATTTGTATGCCTAAGTAGGGAGTAAATTAGTTTAGAACTTCTTAAGAAAATTAGAATTAGAAAATTCATGCTTGCCTCTGATTTATAGTTCTGATATCTCTTGTTTCTGAAATATTATGAAACCTGCCATAACTATGATATGCGCATCTTCTATTCTGTTGAGAAATGACTAAGTTGCAGATGTTCTGACTAGCATGGAGAGGGAGACTAAGCTCTGCCAGTGGCATCAGAACTTATGAAATCTTCTTTGTTCCCAGCGGACCCAGAACTTTTGACTTTACCTATTTCTACTAATGAGATTTCTGTTTTTGCAGCACGCCAGAGTCAGAACTTCTGATCTCTCTTAGTTCAGCAAAGCGTTGATTCTATTTTCTTTTCCTTACTATTTTTGCTATCATTTTTATTTTCACTAATCAAAAACATTAAAAACATTTTACAGTTTACATGCTTTATTTTATTTCTTTTAACATAAAAAGATCAAAATATTTTCTTAAATAAAACTTATTCTTTACTTAAATAAAACAAGTTCATTTTACATTTCTTGTACATTCTTATCCATTGAATATGGTTGTAATAGTAACTTAGGACTTAATTTTACTTGCAATCCCCATTTGTAAATCTGTACACCCCACCCCATAATGATTGTAATAGCATAAGATATTTATTTTCTGCACTTTTTATTACTTTCATATATTGCTAGTAATTAGGGTTTGCATGGAAAGACTAAAACCAATCAATTAGAAACCCTAATCAAGACAAGTCAAGCATGTAAACCAATACACTTGCACACAAACACCCATAGGGTAAATCCACTTAGTTGCCTTATAAATGGCCATATTACGCATGTAAGGCATCTTAGCAAAAACAAGATCATAGTCCCTCGATGACGCCATCTATGTTTCCTTTCAAAATGATCTTAGTCCCTAAAGAAGAAAAAAATGCTAAGATACCTTGCAACATTGCTAATCATAGTTATACGATGACCCACGCCCGTCCCATTTACATCCAAAGATAGGGTTACTTACCAAATCAATGGTAAGATAACAATGTCAAAGGAAAAGAAAATGAACGAGAAAGACTTTTAAGTAGGTAGAATGCTCCTAATTACTTGCTCAATTTCAAACAAAACATCCTTGCTATTTTCCAAACAAACACTTACACTTTTAAAACATCTTACAAAACTTGAAAACATTTTCAAAAGATCAACATCTTTGTATAAATTCTTACGAACGAGAACCATTACAAAGATTGCCTAAACAATGGCCTCTTTACAAAATACTTTCAAAAACCACACCAAGCACAATTTTCAAACAAAAAGAAAGTGATCTAGAAAGTAACTAAGAGCCCATGGAAAACCATGGTTGAAAAGGGTGCTAATACCTTTCCTTTTAATAATCTACCCCCCGAACTCAAGAAATAATCTCAAAGGTATTTCCTATGCTTTTTCACCTTTCCTTTTGGATAAAAGAAAAGTCAGTGGCGACTCTTGCTAACCGCAACATTTGCGATAAAACGCAAAACAACCAAGTCAGTTCTCCCACCGTATCACACGGAGGAATATGGTATTGGCCCTGGAAAGGTGATAATTAAAGGAGCAACCTTAGGAGTGGATGTAATCCTGACAAGTCTTTTGGAGGAGACCCTGGGAGGATTGTCATAAATGGTAATAATTGATATATCTTCACACAGACTTCTCATAGAGGGAGTCTTTTCAAACATAATTTCCTGGTTGTCCATCAGGCGTTGGACACCTATCTTCAACAACAAGCAACCATTGGGTAAAGACGTACACAGGTGGCATCCTTCTCCATAGCCTGGAAATAAATCGGCTCACAAGATATTCTTCTTAAAAATCGAAAGAGGAGTAACTAGTTCATCAATAGAAGAAACAACCAGGTCGTCATCAACGACATTAACACCCTGACCATGCTTGGGCATTGGTGAATTTATCACATTAGGGGTCTTAGGTGGGTCAAATTCAATCTCCTTTGCCTCAATAAGATCCCAATAAGATCCAGACCTTTATTCTTCAGAGCCCAACAATCATTTGTATCATGCCCTAGACTGTTGGAGTGGTAGGTAGACCGGGCATTTGCATTATAATGGGGAGATGTAGTTTTTAGATTTTGAGGAGGATCCTTCAGAGTGACCAGATTAGACTTCAACAAGTGTGGCAAAACCCGAGATAAGGACATGTTAAGCCGGGTGAACTTTCTTCTAGGCACGTCCTGCCTACGCTAATTTTTTTGTCATTGAGTTCATACGGGGTTAGAGATCATTACAGCTCCTACTGTTGGACGGTGTTCAGCTTTGCTTTGATTCCTCTGACCGTAGGCAAAACTTACTTCTTTCTTCCCATATAATGGTTTCTTTACTGTACTTGAAGACGTATCTCTCTGAATCTTACAGCTCTTGATACCATCTTATACTCTTTCACCTATCAATATCAGCTCGGTGAACCCAACTAAAGATCTCCCAATTAGATGTTTGAAGAATGGGCCTGACAAAGTACCCAAGAACATATCTACCAGCTCTCTATCAGACAGAGGAGGCTGGACTCTTCTCGCAATATCTCTCCACTTCTGGGCATAATCTTTGAATCCCTCATTGGAACCCATACACATGCTTTGAAGTTGTGTACGGGTTAGAGAGAGGAAAACATTGTATTGGTACTGCTTGTAGAAAGCAGTAGCCAAATCCTCCCAGTTGTGGATGTTGGTTCCCTCTAGCTGATAGAACCATTCCAATTGAGTCCCCGATAAACTTTCCTGGAAGAAATGCACCCACAAATTCCTATCAGCGGTGTGAGGTTAGATCTTCCTGACATAAGACCTTAGATGCAACTTAGGAAGTGAAACTCCAACATATTTAGAAAATGCGGGAACCTTGAACTTCAGTGGAATGACCACTCCAGAAACCAAACCTAATTCTTCAAAATCCAGACCAGGTACTCTCTGAATTTCCATGGCATTGAGGCGATCCTCCAGCTGTTTATATTTGACATCAGCAGGAGGATATTATTCTTCGGCATAGTCAGCCTCTTCTTTATCATACCCCATACTGTGTTCCCCTTATTTTGTCTTCTCTTCCTGATTGTCCCCCTCATTTGACAGAGTTCCGAATTCTAGAGGTCGCTTTATTAGTTCTATGAACCTCCTTCCCATATTCAGGACACCCACTGGTTTCTTTGTCTTTTTCCTCTTGTCTTTGATCATGAGAGCCTTCAGGTCCTCTTGTCCTTTAGCCAGAGCCAGGAACATCTATTGGAGTTGAGCATTCTGTGCTTAAAGATCCTTCACGGTTTGTTTGATATCCATCTTACTGAAATAAATAGTAGAAAGATAAGGAAACCTATTGTGGAAAACCTGTTTATGTTATGATGCATGAACATGCGTATGCAAATGATTTCAAGGACTTAGAAGATTTAAATTTGTTTAGACAAAAGGGAACCAACATTAATTGTATTAATAAGTTCAAATTGCTTACAATACGCCTCTTGGGATTACATTGAAACAAAAGAAACAAAATGAACTACAATACAATAATAATGGCTCAAATTTCCTATGGATGCTTTCTCTTTGGAGCGATATAGGCATTCAGGCTCCTCTCCTCATGAAGTTGTCTCGTGAACTCCAATGTATTCTTCTCGCTTGCATAATACTAGGCTTCAAAGGTGTCTCGCTCCCCTTTGAGTTGAATCCAAGATCTTTACAACTCCTCGAGAGTAGTCGGCATATCAGGATAAAGGACAGTATATGGAACATCTCCTTTGGAAACATGCTCCATGATGATAGGTAAAATGGACTCATAAGGCATCATGAGATTTTGAGCGTGAGCTTACACACACTTGAGATAAGGCTCCAAAGGAATGGAGTTCTTATGTACCAATGTCTTGCTATCAACTTTGTTCACCATGCTTCAAGCTCATATGAATCTCTGACGATAACCTTGAACATCATTCACATAGTCAAACACAATTCCTTGGACAAGTGCATCATGAGGACCATCCCTCCTAGCATACCCAAACTCTCACAGTGCCAAACAAGGATTGTAGGTAATACCTCCCCTAATTCCAAGTAGAGGGACATTAGGGAATTCCCCACAATGGTTGATAATAGTAATGTCCTCCAAGGATCGAGAACACCAATGAATATCAGAATGTGTGAGCGACATTAATCTTTTGGACCACCTCATGCCTTGTTCGTTCTTCATAACAGATCGAGGTAGGTGCAAAACAAACCACCTAGTCAAAAGAGGAGTGTAATACATAAGGGTCCCCCTTCTCTTCATAGTGTGAGAGTGAAGAGAAAGCAAGATGTCCCCAAGCAAAGTAGGCACCCGATTGCGAGATATAAAATTTTTGACTGCATTCATATCTATAAGTTGGTCTGGATTGGGAAACAGTACCATCCCATAGATGAGAAGAGCCAATACTTCTTCAAAGGCTTGTAAATACAAAGCATCCCAATAATCTTGAGCCTTTTCAAAGAAAAACATGGCTAGAAATCCTTTGTCACCACTTCTTGTTTCCCAATTTGCCACAACGTCGGATCGTTGCAAATGTAGAGCTTGAGCAATCTCCTCGGGTATCGGGTCTCTTTCAATACGGTTGACAGGTAATTGATCAAGAATAGGAATTCCCAAGAGTTGAGAGAATTCTTCAATAGTAGGCACAAGTTGGTAATCAGGAAAGGGAAAGCAATGGTGTTTAGGGTCAAAGAATTGGAATATCACTTTCACCATATCCTTTTCAAAGCATGTTATAACCAAGCTGACGAGACGACCGTATTTCTTGGTGAAGGAAGAATCATTGGGGACCCTTGTGTCGTACCCCAAATTTGCCATACCTCGATGATTTATACTAAAAATAGAAGACATTTTAATTAGGAATGTTTCAACAATATCTGATGGCCCATTCTTAAATCCAAGACAATCACGGGGTGTATTTTAATTCAGGGGAATAAGGCTTTCTAAATCAGAAAGACTCATATACCCATAATCCCATTCGCAAAGCATGTTGGCCAATGGCCCATGAGATTCGAATGTGGAAAATTATTTCAAAATTAATTGTTAAGTTTTAATTAGATAAATCCCACTTAAATAGTTTTGTTGTTAGTAAAGTAACAGGGGAGGTGAGACTGCAACATGCTAGCCCATTTTTGTTGACCCATTTTTGTTCTATCTTTAAATAGAAAAAAGGAGGGTGGGTTTGCAAATTATAGGCCCATTAAGGTTTTAATAAAACTAATGCATTTGTGGTATTATGTTATTACTGATTTTAAAAAAATTATTGTTAAAACTTTTGTGATTATAAAAGAGATAATAAATAATTTTTAAGAGAAAACGTAATATATGGTTTTGTTGCTGATAAACTTCTTATTACAATATGGTTTTGTTAAATGTTTTGTTTATTAAAATTTTCTTTTGGGAAAAAGGCCAATTGGGCCGGTGGAATTAAGAGAACACTTTTGTGCTGTAATAAAAAAACGTTGCTAATTCAAAGTCCAATTCAAAATCAGTATAAGGCCCAAAGGTCGTTTGCAGATTTGTTTGGAAAAAGTGGATAACCGTTACTGTTTTAATCAATGGGAAATGTGTGCATGATATGTCAAATAACATACACTTTACCAATTAAACCAAAATTAACGTATGTTTTAGTACCAATTATCGGGCACTGTAGAAATTACACAAAATCAAATCTTCAAATCCAGTTCAAGCCCAAAAACATAGTGCAGTAGAACAAATCAAATATGAAAATTTGGATAGATTAAATAAAATATAAAAATAAAAAATCATATCTAAAATTACAGAATATAGTAGAATCAAATCTTGAACTATTACAAAACCTAATACAAATCAAATCTCAGCGAGAATATATAACAATCAATTACGACATAATTCTAATCCCTAATTGATGCTAATGTATAACAATAATTCTACAAAACCCTAAATAGAAAAGCCTATAAAGGAAAAAAGAAATTAAACAAGAAGGGGGGGGGGGCTTGATACAGGGGAGAAGAGGAATACTGAGGAAGCTTGAATCGAGAGAACCCGAATACTGAACCACGAATTTAAAGAGGAAGCTTGGAAACCGGAATGCAAAGACAAAGAACGCCGATTTGCTGAAGAACCAAAAGGAGGACGGTTAGGGTTTCAACATCTGAAACCCTAATCGTCGTTGCATCGTCGTTGTTATTCTGATCGTCACCAACCTCAAACTCACCGGAACCTGCAAAAAAAACAAAGAAGAAGAAGGGATTAGCGAACTGGACTCTCGAAGAACTCCAAATCTGAAGATGCAAAAGGGGTAAAGTAATTTAGAATTTTTCTTGTGTTATTGTTGTTGTTAGGGTTGGTTGATAGAAGGGTTGGGTTGTGTTGGGAAGCCGCCACGAGGAGTCTTTCTAGGGTTAAGAAGAGGAGAAGGGGGTAAGAGGGTTTGTTGAACAAGAGAGAAAGATTGAGTTGCTGTAAACTGTAAAATGAAATGATGAATAATGTCAAAATAATAAGTTATATTACATTTCAATCTTATACACGCGCGTGCAGCATAATTAACATGCTCCCTCAATATCTATCCATTAGATCACATCAGACGACCGTAGGCCAAGTCCCTACCATAGTCCCGTACTCCCTCGCGCATACGATCGTATAGGCCCCCTCAAATTTTATATTTGGGCCAAGCCCATTTAGTTTAACACCCCCATTCACTTGTTTTACTAACTCGCGGCCAGCAATACACCCCCTGCCAGCCTGCGTACTGGGCCTAATTCAAATTACTTTCAGCATCCCATGCTTTTACTTGATAACTAGAAGCCGCACCCCCCAGGTTTAATCAATTATTTCTTTTATTATTTTTAATACATTATATTTTTATCTATTTTTAATTCTTATACTTATTATATTTTTATAATAATAATTATTTATATTTTCAATTATTATTATTATTAAATTTTATATTAATTATTATTATATATTATTATTTATTATATCAAGAAGATAAATTATTTTCATTCAAAATGCATATTATTTTCTTATATTATTTGCATTAAAATATTTTTACTCATGCATTAATCAAGAATTTTTGCAATTAACACGATTAAAACACACGCAACAAACAACGAACTATTTTTCGCAACAAACTAAGCTAATCATCTATTTTTGAAAAAGGGTTTCAAACTGATTTTGACTAACCGCATATTTAGCCAAAATCTCCGCAATCACTACTCCTGACCAAAATGCGAGGTGATTCAAAATACATTTGCAACCCCTAAAAAACACCAACCCCATACAAACTACGAAATGAGACTCTGACTCCTCATAAGAGGATACGTAGGCATACAATCTAAAATCGTGGCAAGTTTCCCTATTAAAAATTAAAACCCTTTCTCCTATAAAAAACAAACTCTTTCCCCTAATAAAACTTAAAACCCTATCTTACCCAAAGCTAAACCTAAAACCTAGTATCCTTGTGAACAAGGTAGATGAAAGGTGCCTAACACCTTCCTTTCGTCTAATAGAGTCTGAAACCTAGAATCTCTGTCTATGAATTAGGGTTTCTTGTTAGATTCCCTTTGCTAGGATAAAAACTAATAGTGGTGACTCTTTATTTAAAAACCAGTCGCAACTGCTGGTGACTTTGCTGGGGACATTTCTAGTTTTTAGGTCTTGCTTTGGGAATTTCAATTTTCTTTATTTATTGCTTTATTTATCTATTGCATTTATTTATTTTATTGTCAATTTTTTTATCATCATATATTTACTACGTGGCGGGAATTTTTATTTCAAAAAAATATTTTCAATAACCCTTAGAAAGAAGATTCGTCTATTAGCTTAGGGGATACATCATCCCTGCGAGTTTATGTGACGACTTCGCCTAGAGTCGGTGGACTTCCGAAAAAGGAATACTTATCGAGAGATATCCTTTTGATGAGCAGGACTTTGGAAGGTCACCCATGACTATTTGTAACGACCTTAACCTAAAATCTCATGACAAAACCTTTCACGACTTTGAGACGAAAGTTTCAGTCCGTAAAGAGGCTCCACCTAAGGGAGGCCCTTGTGCCTTTTTCCTCTGGTGTTATTCATGATACCCTTAAGGAAGCCACCTTTTGAGAGGGTAAACCAATTGTAGGTCAAAATTAAGGAGCCTACCTTCTAAGGGTACTTATTACAAAAACCCCATCACTGAACCATGCATCCCTACCTTATAGGGGTACTTATCACAAAAGTACCGTCACTCAACCCTACATTCATGCATTCATACATTTCATATATTCATCATATGTCTCTATTATTTGTCTTCTTCACAGGGTATAAAAAATAATGATATAATCAAGATCTCAATGACTCTCTTTAAAAATGGATACCAAAGGAAACAACTTGTCCACGTCAATGCGCCAAACATGTCTGAAATCAAAGCCACAAAAGGGAAATAATGTGCTGAAGACTTTCTCAAGCATTGTCGAGCAATTAGTGGATGGTTTCTCAAGCTCTGCTCCATAAGCGCGTCTATAAGACTTATTTTCTTTTGCTTGATTTCACGCAAATAAAGTTTTGGTTTAAGATTGTAATATTTTTCAATATCTGAATTATGTTACCTTCAATAAAGGCACTTTGTTTCCACATCTCATTTGTGTATCTATTTTTAAGATGATCACTGAATAAAAAAAGAAGAAGCATATACCCAAGTGAATAAGACATTTAACCCCGCTCATATTCATACATATTCATTCGCATGCATGCATTCATAAACACCTGCATATCATATCGAAACTCATCTTTTTTTTTATAAAAAAAATCTCTCCAGTAAAGCATTGGTAGAAGAAGATCTCCACCTCCTTGGCCTCCATATCAAAGCAGGGCCTACGAACAAAAAGCAATGGAGAAAATCGAAGAGACTCAAGATGCGTTCAAAGAGGATCTCGACCAAGTAAAGGGTGATGTAAGTTCGATGAAGGGAGATCTGAGCCAAGTTCTTATAGCTTTGAAAAACATCATTCACAAGCAAGAATAGATTCCTATGGTAGCTTTCGAATAAGTAGCCCAAACAATTGGTGCATCAAGCGGTCAGCAACTAAGAAAAGAGCCAGAAGCAGGACTCCAAAAGTCCGTCGTGGCCCAACAAGAGACCAGAGAAGCTGAAAGTAAGGGTTTGTCCCACTGCCACCAAAAGAAGGGGCATCACATTTCCTACATATTCCAACCAATAATGTCGAAAACTACTTGGACCTGCAATGCAGAGACCACAACCCAGAAAATGCCAACCAAGCACCCTTAAAGCCGACTAGTACTCATGTTGTTGATAATCCACTGGTAATGAATCAATATAAAGCTATGGAGGAAAGATTAAAAGCTATGGAAGGTTCTGATACTTTCGAAGTAGATGCTCTCGAAATGGGCCTAGTTCCTGATGTGGTGATTCCACCAAAGTTCAAAGTACCTGACTTTGAAAAATACAAAGGGCTCACTTGTCCAAGAAATCATCTGCGCATGTATTGCAAGAAGATGCATGCCCGTGCCCACGATCAGAAGTTGATGATCCACTATTTTCAAGATAGCCTGAGTAGGGTATCTTTAGACTGGTATATGCAATTGGAGCCAGTAGACATTCGAACATGGGCAGGTCTTGCTAATGCTTTCTTAAAGCATTACAAGTATAACCTGGACATGGCACCTACCCGCATGCAAATCCAGGATCTGTCCCAAAATAAAGAAGTGTCCTTCAAAGAGTATGCTCAGAGATGGAGAGAGATGGCATCCCGTGTGCAACCTCCGATGTTGGAAAAGGATCTAGTAGACATGTTCATGCGAACCTTGCAAGGGTTGTATTATGAGAATATGGTCGGAAGTATCTCTTCGGGATTCGTAGATCTAGTGACTATCGGAGAAAGAATCGAGACTGGAATAAAGAATGGGAAAATAATAGGGGGACCATCAAATACCCCTACCATTCAAGAAGGCCTGCTTCAAACTACCCCAAAGGAAAAAAGGGAGAAATTAATGCGGTAGCCTCACAACCAAGGACACCACAACCATTAGTGATCCCACAAGGACAGCAATAAGACAGATCCGGAAGGCCGCAAAGAAAATTTGATCCACTCCCTATGCCACCTAGCCAGTTATTACAACAGCTTGTTAAGGCATCCTTGGTGGAAATCAATCCTCTAGCTCCTCCAGTCGGGCCACTCCCACGAAGGTACAATTCCGATGCCAGATGTGAATACCATGCTAACTCTCCGGGGCACACCATAGAACAATGCTGGGCATTTAAACATAAAGTGCAAGACTTGTTAGAATCTCAAGACATCACTTTTGAGAAACCTAAAATTAAATCAAATCCTATGCCTCTGTATGATGGGCCGACAATTAATGAAATTAAAGTAGTTGTCGACTTTGGGGAAATCAGACAAGCAAAAACCCCGATAAACTTATTGAAGGAGTATCTGTCCAAATATGGATTCCTATTGGAATATAATGAAGCCTTCGAGAAAATGCTACAAAAGCTAGTGGACCAGGGGATAGTCCAATTCAGACCATACCCTGAAGATAAATATAAAGCTACTCTGAAGGGTGAAGCATGTTTTCCTCCGATCCAAGAGACCTTTATAGGTCATGGCGGACATGTGCTGAAGATATCCAACAAAGTCAACACCAAAGGGGAAACTAACTTCATCCGAGAATGCGCCCCAGGAGAAGAACTCAAAAGATGGATTGTCGTGGATATTCCTGAGATCTTTTTCTTTCTTAAGTAATTTTTCTTGTTTTTGAAAGAACCTATGTCAAGCCCGTGGCATAGGGGTTTCTTGTAAGGGTTCCCCGTTTTGTTTTAGACAATATTTACAATCAATAAAAGTTATATTTTGTTTTCAATTAAGATCCTTGTCTTTCATTTGCATTTAACTCTTAAATTTAATAATGGCAATACTTTCTCTGCATATGCATTTTCAAATTTCACATACTAAATATGCACCAAAACATGATAACGGTGCAAATCCATGCCCAAAACCACTGATAATGCTACTGTTGCAACCCGATATAATTTTGATGCTCCTATAAACCAAGCTAAAGAGGAATATGAGAAAGATTTTAACTCTCCTAGGAAAGGGCGAGGGAAATAGAATGAAAGGCTGACAACATACAACCATATCAAGAGGCTATCCATCTGGGCACAGGGGAAGATCCGAAAGAAATCAAGCTAGGGGCAATGTTAGAGAAAAGCATCAAAGAAAAACTGATCAAATTATTGCACACATCTGCTTGGTCCTACCGAAACATGCCAAGGTTAGATACATACATGATGGTGGATAGATCACTTCTTCAAAGAAGGTTGTTCGCCAGTTAGGCAAAAATAAGTGACTAAGAAATACCAGGACCCGATGAAGGACCCGAGCCAGGGGCACGTTGGACACTCACGTTCGACGAGGCTTCAAATATACTTGGGCACGATATAGGGACAATTTTGAATTCTCCAAAGAATTCTCACGAGCCATATGCCAAGTCAATGACGAATGTGATACTAAACATCTAAAACTGATTCCATATCGGGATCATGTTTTAAAATTGACTATGGAATTCACAAAGATCACTTTCAGCCAGACCCCACAAAAATAAAATCAAATGGCAGACGCTCTGGCAACTATATCAGCTATGTTCAAAGTAAATTGGTCAAACCGCGAACCACGTATCACAATCAAGAACCCACATACTATCTTGCTATCAAAGAAAGACCAGATGACAAGCCTTGCTTTTACGACATCAAGAAGTACCTCGAAAAATAAGGACATCCAGAAAATGCCTCTAGCATCGACAAATGAACTCTATGGAAATTAGCCTTAGATTTCTTTCAAAGTAACGGTGTACTGCACAAGATGAACCACAACATGGTCTAGTACTCAAGAAGATTCTGCTACCTTGCCTCGACTCACGTGGTAAATGGACACCTAACTACGAAGGTCCATACATACTGAAAAAAGCATTCTCCGGTGGTAGTCTCATCCTCACAATAATGGACGGGGAAGAACTATCGCATCCGACAAACTCAGACGCAGTCAAAAAATACTATGTATAAAAAGCTCGCTAAGATCGAACCCTAAATGGGCGACTTAGTCAAAAAGGAGCATCCTGGTGGATCGAAAACCCTAAAGGGCGATCTTGGCAAAAATCAGGGGCATATAAACAAAAATCATCCCGGTGGATTGAAAACCCGAAAGGGTAATCCAGGTAAAAATTAGGGATTTCATACAAAGAAATAAAGAACAAAAAGATTGCGATCTAAGAACTACGACTACGAACCATGAAGGGAGAGATGGATCAAAATCATACAACTCAGAAGAAAAGGAGATAAGGGCTATTAAAAGGATATTGGGGAACAACAATAATGATATCATTTTTCATTGCCATTTACAGTTTTAAAACTTTCAGTAATTACCTCTTTCTAGCCATTGCATCTTGTATTTTCGCCTATTCAGAGGCATATTAATAAGCATTGGCTTTCTTTACATCTTTCAAATTATGTTTTTCTTTTCTCAGACTTGTTTACAAAATACTACGATTATTATTATGAATATTGTCTTGAAATCATTTCAGGGAAATTAACAAATAAAAGCTTTTGATAAAATATCGAAAAAACATTTTGGATAGAAAAAACATCAAAGGAAAATCCACGGCCACGTCCATGCACACTTCTATGCCTACGCCTGCGCCTGCAACATAAAAATCTACATGTGTCTACTCTTACGTCTACGCCTGTAACACAAAGTCTACGTTCGCACATGTCCATGCTTACGTCTGCACTTACAACACACAAATTTACACATATGCCGATACATACGTCTACGTCTGTGATCACGCTTACAATACAGAAAATCAATGTTCAAAATCTTGCTAAACACTTTTTTACCAAATTCAACAACGCAACATACAACACCAGGGAATTGGTAACTCAAAACCAATGACTTAAAGGAGAGAATGCCAGAAATAGTCTTCATAGAATTTCAAGGCATACATGCATTTTACACACACTACATACATACATTTTTCATATCCAAAGCATACATGCACTATACATTTTTGCATACAATACGCATATACTCAGGGTTCCATATCAATATCAAACATCACACATTTTGCATACATACAAAATTTCAACACACATATACCTAGGGTTCCATCTCAATATCAGATAGCATATGCCTGTATCACACAACAAACAAACCATATCACCCTCGATTCAATCTTCTAAGGGTCAGTCAACAAAACACTTCTCCTACGGTTCAACATGTCACCTAAGTCTCCATGTCGTGACGCGTTCAACCCATCACCTAAGTCTCCATGCAGTGATGAGTTCCTTATAGAATAGTCTATTACCTAAGTCTCCATCCAGTAATGTACGAAGCTTGGTACATTGCCTCTAAGCCTCAATGTATTCTCCTCATCGAACCCACTGCCTAAGACATCGTACATCAGTGCAGTTCCTAGCTCGGTAATATAGACCATTTCCTAAGACGTCGTGCAACAACATGCTTCTTTATTCTGTAACCCAAACATCACCTAAGTCGACATGCAGCGATCTTAAAAAAAACAAAACTCGGTACATTGCCTCTAAGTCTCAATGTACTCTCCTCAACTTAACCCACTGCCTAAGACATTGTGCCTCGTTATCAAACCCTGGTGAGTGATATATCATCAGCTTCGCCTATTTCCTCAAGATTCGTAAGGGTGTGCTATATCAGCGTAACCTTATGCTTGGTCGACCAAATTTTGGGTATTCCAAGTATTAAATAAACTCCCAATCGAAATAAGCAAGACTCGTGTATTCTCATGCTATTCGATTGGAAGATAATTGAATAGGGGCAGCTGTCGTACCCTAAATTTACCCTACCTCGATGATTTATATTAAAAATAGAAAACATTTTAATTAGGAATTGTTCAACAATATCTGATGGCCCATTCTTAAATCTAAGACAATCAGGGGATGTATTTTAATTCAGGGGAATGGGGCTTTCTAAATCAGAAAGACTCATATACCCATAATCCCATTTGCAAAGCATGTTGGCCAATGGCCCATGAGATTCGAATGTGGAAAATTATTTCAAAATTAATTGTTAAGTTTTAATTAGATAAAGCCCACTTAAATAGTTTTGTTGTTAGTAAAGTAAGAGGGGAGGTGAGACTGCAACATGCTATCCCATTTCTGTTGACCTATTTTTTTCTATCTTTAAATAGCAAAAAGGAGGGTGGGTTTGCAAATTGTACGCTCATTAAGGTTTTAATAAAACTAATGCATTTGTGGTATTATGTTATTACTGATTTTAAAAAAAAATTATTGTTAAATCTGATGTTATTATAAAAGAGATAATAAATAATTTTTAGGAGAAAACGTAATATATGGTTTTGTTGTTGATAAACTTCTTATTACAATATGGTTTTGTTAAATGTTTTATTTATTAAAATTTTCTTTTGGGAAAAAGGCCAATTGGGCCGGTGGCATTAAGATAACACTTTTTATGCTGTAATAAAAAAATGTTGCTAATTCAAAGCCCAATTCAAAATCAGTACAAGGCTCAAAGGTCGTTTGCAGATTTGTTTGGAAAAGTGGATAACAGCTATTGTTTTAATCAATGAGAAATGTGCGCATGATATGTCAAATAACATACATTGTACCAATTAAACCAAAATTAACGCATGTTTTTGTACCAATTAACAGGCACTGTAGAAATTACACAAAATCAAATCTTCAAATCCAGTTCAAGCCCAGAAACATAGTGCAGTAGAACAAATCAAATATGCAGATTTGGATAGATTAAATCAAATATACAAATCCAAAGTCATATATAAAATTATAGAATATAGTAGAATAAAATCTTGAACTATTACAAAACCTAATACAAATCAAATCTCATTGAGAATATTACGACATAAATCTAATCCCTAATTGATGCTAATGTATAACAACAATTCTACAAAACCCTAAATAGAAAAGCCTATAAAGGAAAAACGAAATTAAAAAAGAAGGGAGGCTTGATACAAGGGAGAAGAGGAATACTGAGGAATCTTGAATCGAGAGAACCCAAATACTGAACCACGAATTTGAAGAGGAAGCTTGGAAACCAGAATACAAAGACGAAGAACTCTGATTTGCTGAAGAACCAAAAGGAGGACGATTAGGGTTTCAACATCTGAAACCCTAATCGTCATTGCATCGCCGCTGTTATTCTGATTATCACCAACCTCAAACTCACCGGAACCTTCAAAAAAAACAAAGAAGAAGAAGTGATTAGCGAACTGGACTCTCGAAGAACTCCGAATATGAAGATGCAAAAGGGGTAAAGTAACTTAGAATTTTTCTTATGTTATTTTTGTTCTTAGGGTTGGTTGATAGAAGGGTTGGGTTGTATTGGGAAGCCGCCGCGAGGAGTCATTCTAGGGTTAAAAAGAGGAGAAGGGGGTAAAAGGGTTTATTGAACAAGAGAGAAAGATTGAGTTGCTGTAAAATGTAAAATGAAATGATGAATAATGTTAAAACAATAAGTTATATTCTGTTTCAATCTTATACACGTGCGTGCACCATAGTCCCATTAGATCACATCGGATGACCGTAGGCCAAGTCCCATACTCCCTTGCGCATACGATCTTACAGGCCCCTCAAAATTTCCGTTTGGGCCAAGCCCGTTTAGTTTAACACCCCCATTCGCTTGTTTTACTAACTCGCAGCCAACAATACACCCCCTTGCCAGCCTGTGTACCGGGCCTAATTCAAATTATTTTCAGCACCCCCGTGCTTTTACTTGATAACTAGAAGCTGCACCCCCCAGGTTTAATCAATTATTTCTTTTATTATTTTTAATACATTATATTTTTATCTATTTTTAATTATTATACTTATTATATTTTTATAATAATTATTATTTATATTTTCAATTATCATTAATATTAATTATTATTATTATATATTATTATATATTATTATTTATTATATCATGAAGATAAATTATTTTCATTCAAAATGCATATTATTTTCTTATATTATTTGCATTAAAACATTTTTACTCATGCATTAATCAAGAATTTTGCCAATTAACACGATTAAAAAACACGCAACAAATAACAAACTATTTTTCGCAACAAACTAAGCTAATAAACTATTTTTGCAAACAGGTTTCAAACAGATATTGACTAATCGCGCATTTATCCAAAATCTCCGCAATCACTACTCCCGGCCAAAATGCGAGGTGATTCAAAATACATTTTCAACTCCTAAAAAACAACAACCCCATACGAACTACGAAATGGGACTCTGATTCCTCATAAGAGGATACGTAGGCATACGATCTAAAATCGTGGTGAGTTCCCCTATTAAAAATTAAAACCCTTTCTCCTATAAAAAAACAAACTCTTTCCCCTAATAAAACTTAAAGCCCTATCTTA
Organism: Vicia faba; assembly: GCA_948472305.1. Lineage (NCBI taxonomy): Eukaryota > Viridiplantae > Streptophyta > Magnoliopsida > Fabales > Fabaceae > Vicia > Vicia faba. The sequence continues at coordinate 499,019,165 of OX451741.1, forward strand.
CCCAAACCTAAACCTAAAACCTAGTATCCTTGTGAACAACGTAGATGAAAGGTTCCTAACACTTTCCTTTCGTCTAATAGAGTCTGAAACCTAGAATCTCTGTCTGCGAATTAGGGATTTCTGTTATTTTCCCTTCCCTAGGATAAAAACTAATAGTGGCGACTCTTGATTTAAAAACCCGTCGCAACACCTTGATTCCAATTCCTTAAGTTAAGGAGGCATTTTGACGAGGTTAATTTGGATAGTATTCCTACGAGTGGAAGTCATGTCCTACAAAACAAAATAAAAATAAATCTCGAGGTCCTTAAAATGGTTAGTGCAAAATGCCATGGTATGATGTCATGATGTTATGTGCAAGTAAACATAAACACACAAAGAAAAAATTCCTTAGGTTTAGGCTTGCATGGGGTTCATTGGTAAGTACCCTCTTGAAGTTTAGTTGGCTCAAACTGTCCTAGAAAGTAATTGGGTTCTAGGGAATCTCAATATCACTGATCTTTCTTCATCGGGCATTGTTTCAGCGTAAGCCTCTTTATTGGCGACCAAAATATCCTGAAAGTCTGATCTAATGAGCGTAGTATCGAGTATCAACCAACTTCGAACTGCACCAAAGACGGCTATCTCACTACTTCCTAATGGCCAAGTTGTTCAATTAAAGGTTCTAAGGTCAGTTAGTGCTTCATGACACCATACAACGGCCCCGTATTCTCCTTGACTAAACTCAAGGGCTACCGGTACCAACAAATATGTCACACTAACTTAACCATCGCTTCAACCATGTCGGTATACCCCACATAGTTTCCACAATCTATTTCTACTTACCTAATGGTGTTCTCCGGTCCGGGTAGAGAATCAAAACAAACCCAAACAAAAGCCCAAAATGTAAAGCAAACAAATCAAAGAATAAAAGCAATTAAATGTGATCTAGATCTAAGGTAACCCCACTTTTTTTATAGTCCCCAACAGAGTCACCAGTGTTGTCATACGGCGGGAGAACTGACTTGGGTGTTTTGCGTTTTGTCACAAATGTTGCGGAAAACAAGAGTCACCACCAACTTTTCTTTTATCCAATAAAGGAAAGGGTGAAAAGAATAGGAAAGAACTTTTGAGATATTTTCTTGAGTTCGGGGGGTAGGATATGAAAAGGGAAGGTGTTAGCACCCTTTTCATTCGCAATTATCTATAGGCTCTTAGTTGCTTGCTAGATCACTTTGAAAAATGCTTTGTTTGAAATGTGTTTGTGGTGGGTTTTTTGAAAGTATTTTGAAAACGCCTTTGTTTCAGAAAACATTGTAATGATTCTCATCTCTATAAGAATGTATACAAAGTATTGGTTTTGAAAATAGTTCAAAGAGATGTTTGTTTTTGAAGATGTTTTGAAAGTGTAAGTGTGAAAATAGTTTTGATTTGTGAGCAAGCAACTACGAGTATCCTACCTACTCAAAACGTGTTTTTTATTTTCCTCCTCCTTTAGACGTTGCTATCTTACCATTGATTGGTAAGAAACTCCATCATTGGATGTGAATGGACGGGCGTGGGTCAATCGTATAGTCATAAAAGGCAATTTATGAGACGTTGTAGCAATTTTTGTAAGGGACTAGATCGTTTACCGAAGGCAACATCGAGGGACATTGAGGGACTACGATCTTTTTTTATCGAGGGTCTTTGCTAAAACGCTCATATTCGAGGGACATGCCTATTTTACGAGGCAACAAGCGAGGTTACCCTAAAAGTGCACGTGTGTAAAGTGTGTTTGATTGCATGCATTTTTGTCTTTGAAATTAGGGTTCACTAATGGTTGATTTTATCTTGCCATACACACCTTAATTACTAACAATTTATATTAATGCGGTAAATTATAGAAATTAAAATCCTAAGCTATTACATCATTAGGGGAGTGGTGGTACAATTTACAAATGGGGATGAAGTAGAAACTTAAGTATTACAACCATATCGAATAATAATGAAGACAATGTAAAAATAGTGTAAAATAAAGGAAAAAAACACATTTTGAACTACTATGTGTCGACACATGCTGCTATGCATCGATACATAGCTTTCCTTGCTCTTGCCAAACCAAACTAACTCAGTATGACTCGATGCATAAAGGGATGTGTCGACTCATGCACCTATTTGTGTTGACACATACGTGTTTTGTATCGACTCATGCACCTTTCACCTTTCTGTTTTGGGGTCTGGATAACAGTATGAGTCAATGCATAATGCTATGAGTTAACTCACACTCTTGTTTTTTCACTAGAATGAGTCGACCCAAGTGGGTATGTGTCGACTCATGCTGCATTTCTTTCCTTAAACATTGTTTTATTGTCTGTTTGGGTCAGTTTACAGTATGTAATTGATAGACATAAACAACAAGCAAATAGTTAGCTCAAAGGGGGTAATGATTACTATGTGATAAGGTGTTTGGTTTATGGGAGAGTTTGTAAGGTGGAATAATGGATTGAGGGTTTCTGTTTTGGATGAAGGTAGAGCTATTTTTTTCTGAATGAGCAAATATTACAAAGAATATTTTTTTCTGCTCAAAACTCTCTATTCTCTCTCTAAAAAACCATCCCTTGTGTGTTGTGGAAACAATCAATTTATAGATGAGTTTTACTAGGATTTTGGGAGGGAAACAAATAACAATTTGAACTGTTTGGGTATGCTGTCTTCATAGCTTTTTTGATACAGCTCTTATATGCTTATTTGGTGCAAATATGTGGCTGAGATAATGCAAGCTTGGACTGGGTTTTGAGCAGTAAAGCAGGGCTGTTTTGCAGCAGTTTTGGAGTGTTGTGGTAGTGTTTAGACATAGCATAGCAGGGCTACTTTTTTGACATGGTTTTGGGCATCTATGTGGTAATACAGTAGGCTTGGACAACATTGTTTGTAGCATGATACAAAATGTGGTTTGTGGACCAAATTATGTAGATTGTAACAAAAACAAAGCATGCTCGTGGGCAACATAGTGGCAAGGTTTGAGTCAAAGGGGAAGAGTTCAAACAAGACCAAACCTAGGATTTGTACTTTTGCAAAAATTCCACTTTGTAATAACTTGAATTATTTGTAACATCTTGAATTATTCGTAACATCTTGAATTATTTTGAATTGTAGTGAAAATATGTCATGAAACAATGAAATTAACAAGTATAAAAAATACTTAGAAAAATTTCAAAGTCTTGCGAAGTTGGATTTTTGACTCTCTTGATTTTTTTGATGATCAAACTTCATATTTTGGATGTCTTGATGAAATGTGATTTTTGGGACTCAATTTTGGTCAAAAAGTCAAAGCTTGACTTTTTAGTGTACAGTTGACCTTTTTTCACCAGTTGACCGAATTTCGTCTATCAATCCACTGATCTCAGGAGATGAATTGAAATATGAGATTAGGTCAAAATGATGCGCTTGAACCCTTGAGATCATGTTTCAAACCAATAAGCCAGATACTAGGTCGAAAATCAAAATTTGGTCATTTTTAGTCAAAACCCTAATTTTGCCCATTTTACCCTTTTGATAATTTGAATGACTTTCTTGGAAAATTATGATCCAAGACTTGAAGCTTGACAGAAATAATCCTTAGGGTCCATAATGATCCATGAAAGTCATTTGAAACATTAGAAATCCAACTGCCTTTGTATAAACTCAAACCCTAATTTGAGGCATTAGTGTTGAGGAGATTATTTGACCTAGTTGATGCTTGCGCAAACTTGAGTCATTGAAGATATTTGTAGGAAATATCTTGAGAAATGAGAGGGAAAATTTTGGGGTACAACAACTGCCCCTGTTTAATCTTCTTAAACCCGAAGAGTTAGATTGGCGAGTCCGCCATTTGTGAGTTGAAGGTGGAAGATGATTGAACACTAGAGTGCCCAGAAATTTGAACTTGATGGTAGATTGGTTTATTATGTCGGGAATGGTCTTATAGATGCCATTTGGAGAGTGACAGGGAGTCATCGGAGATGGGCTTAAAGATGCCATCCAGAGTGACTGTTGGTAGAAATTAGAAGAAGTATCAAAATAAATCTTTGGTCAATTTATACTGAAATAGTAGATATCTTGAAGGAAGTGTTTGTCATGTAGATAGTCAACCCGTCTTGTTTCAAGAATTGATCTACAATCAATTTGTTGGTAAAATCATCTTGTTTCGAGATTTCATGCCATTGGTGATAAAGATAGTCGCCCCGTCCTGTTTCGGAAATTGATCTTTACCTAACCAGAGAGAAATAAAGATAGTTTCCCCGTCCTTTTTAGGGAGTTAATCTTCAATCTGCTCATGTAGATAGTTGTCATGTCTTGTTTCAGGTATTAATCTATAATCAGCTGTTCACAGATAGTTGTCCTGTCTTGTTTCAGGTATTAATCTGAAACCTTCTTTTTGTTGGTCGTAGAGATATTTGCCCTGGATGGTTTCAGGAATTAGTCTCTGACCTTAGAGAAAGAAAGATATTTTCCCCGTCTTGTTTCGGGAGTTAATCTTCAATCTGCTCTTGTAGATAGTTGTCCTGTCTTATTTCAGGTATTAATCTATAATCAAGTATTCAGAGATAGTTGTCATGTCTTGTTTCAGGTATTAATCTGGAACTTGTTTGAAATTGATGATGATATTTGTTTGTTGATCTTTCCTAAAAAGGTAAAGAATTAGTTATATGCAATGTCACGATGCATGACATACATTGTGTAATGATGTTCTCAAAATAAATGAGATTGTGCTATATGTATTTTGTATCCATATGCTATGATGTTTGTAAAGTGGTATGAATGAAATATATGAACCAGTCAGTTGTTCGTTGTAGCGTCGTTGAAATGAGGGAAAATAAATCCCTGACTGTTGCTGGGGATGAAGAATGTGATACTTTATTATTTGTTTAGAATGTTTCCACTGGGGATTCCTGTCTTGTTGTTGGAGGAGAAATCTGTTAGGGGACATTGATTTTGCTTGAGGGAAACTTTGTGGAGAGTGTTAATTTCTGTTGGGGATTAACTGTAATCTGGTCAGATTCCAGTCTTTGTAGCAATTCACTGGGGATTAGTGGAAAACTCTACTGAGGAGGAGAAGTTTTGTTAGTGACTTGAAGAAGTTAAACTATTATCTGGTCAGGTCCAGGCTTCATAGTAACTTACTTTGAAAGAGATGAAGTTAAACTAGTATCTGATCGGCTACAGGCTTCGTAGTAACTTTCTTTGAAAGAAATGAAGTTGAACTAGTATTTGGTCGGGTCCAGGCTTTGCAGTAACTTGCTTTGAAATAATGGAGTCGTCTGTTATCTGGTCGGGTTCCAGGTTTTACAGTAACCTCTTGTGATAGTAACGATTACGTTGGAGATTGCAGTGACTCTACCGGGGGTTAAGGGGTTTCTTTTGTTGATTTGTAATCGTCTAAGAAGCAAACACAAGCTGGGGAATTTACACTTTGTTGGGAAAATAAAACCTGTTGAAGAGAATGTTTTGACGACCTGCTGGGGAGGTGTTTTCTTTAGGGAGAAATCTACACGACTCTTTTTTAAGACCAACTTCGCTGGGGATGAAGAATGTGATTCTTCATTATTTGTTGGAATTGAATTGCTGGGAGATGGACTTTTGTGGCTAGAGAATAAAACTCTACTGGGGAAAGAAAACTCCGTAAACTTCTTGGGGATTTTTATGAAGCCCTGTTGGGGAACCATGTTGTGGAATTCTTCAAGATGTTAGGGAGATGATTGGAGACTCTTGCTCTGCGGGGAATATCAGAATCTCTGTCATTAATAGGTTGTATGCTAAAGATATGGCAGTGACTTCGCGGGAGGACGTCTTTGTCTTTGTATCTATTGTGGGATGTATCTGCGGGGATTTGCATATGGCTTTTTAGACATTGTCCCGTTTCTTAAAGCCATTAATAAACGTCTTTCTGTTTTTATGCGTGTATTTGTAAATGGTGATTATATTCAAATGCCTATGTTAAAAATAATCACTGGACATTTTTGCAAAACAAAACAGAAAAATAAAAACAAATAGTTTATGCATTTTCAAAGAGATAGCTTTTATATTAATTCGAAGAAGTCTGCCTATAACAGGCATTTTTTGTACAAGGAGATGGACACCCTAATCAAGGAATTTCGTTGTAATAATAAAAACTATACAAAGTAATATACGAAGAAAAATAGCTATGTGAAATGATCCCATCGAGTTCCCATTCTGCTATTTCCTTTATATCTTTGAGTGTCATATCACTTTGCTACTTGACTGAAGATGACTGGATTGATTAGTACCATTTGAATTTGACACTTAATGCTAAAGTCTGTCTGTATGGTGATCCGACGGGACATAGTTGTACGATTTTAATCCCTAACTTTTTCCTGGACCTCTCTTTCGGGTTTTCAGTCCACTGGGATACCCTTTTTTGCCCAAGCCACCTTTTCAGGTTTTCGAATTACCGGGTGTACAGATTTTTCATATGTATATCCCTAAATTTGACCCGAACCCTTTTGGTTCGCCGGGATGCCCTTATTTTTGCCTAGGTCAGTCAACCTAGTGGGTCTCTGTTTATGCATAATATCTTTTAATTATGTCCATGTTTACATGATGCGGAAGGTCGTCACCGTCCATAGTGGTTAATATCATGGCTTCACCAGAAAATATGTTCTTGATCACAAATGGTCCTTCGTATGTGGGTGTCCATTTTCCCCTGGGATCACCTTGTGGCAGGAAGATGTGCTTGATTACTAGGTCACCAACTTTATATTCCTAACGTCTGACTTTCTTGTTAAAAGCTTTGATCATACGATTATAGTACATATGACCATGACAAACAACCGCAGGCCTTTTCTCGTCAATCAAGTTCAATTGGTCAAGTCGAGTCTGAACCCGTTCGTCTTCATTCAAACCTGCATCCTTCATGATTCTCAAGGAAGGGATCTAGACTTCGATGGGTAGGACAACTTCTATATCGTATACCAGAGAGAAAGGAGTTTCCCCTGTTGACGTGCGTACTGAGGTATGGTAACCATGAAGAGAAAATGGTAACATCTCGTGCCAGTCTTTGTATGTCACCGTCATCTTATGTATAATCTACTTGATGTTTTTATTGGCGGCCTCTACAGTGCCATTCATCTTCAGCCGATAAGGAGAAGAGTTATGATGCTGAATCTTGAATTGGGTGCAGAGCTCGGTGATCATAGTATTATTGAGATTGGTACCATTATCTGTGATGATTCTTTATGGAATACCATACTGAGAGATAAGGTTATGTCTGATAAACCAGGCCACAATGTTCTTGGTAACAGAAGCAAATGAAGCTGCCTAGACCCACTTTGTGAAATAATCAATGGCAACCAGGATGAAGCGATGCCCATTAGAAGCGATAGGTTTAATCTCTCTGATCATATCAATGCCCCACATTTCGAAAGGCCATGGAGCAGTCAAGACGTTCAAGGGAACCGGAGGCACATTGTGATACGGTGGAAGAACTGACTTGGGATTTTGCGTTTGTGTTCGCAAATGTTTCGGTTTAGCAAGAGTCGCCACCGACTTTTTATTTTATCCTAAGGAAAGATCAAAAAGCACAGGAAAGACCTTTGAGATGTTTTCTTGGGTTCGGGGAGTAGATTATGAAAAGGGAAGGTGTAAGCACCCTTTTCATCCATGGTTATCCATGGGCTCTTAGTTACTTGTTTAGATCACTTGCTTTGCTTTTCAATTGTTTGAAATGGTGCTCTTCAATTGTTTGAAATGGTGCTTTGTGTGTGGTTTTGAAAGATGTTTTGAAAAGAGGTCATCGTTGTGGCAACCTTTGTAATGATTCTTGTTTGAATGTATACAAAGATGTTTTTGTCTTTTGAAATGATTTGAATGTTTTTGAAAGTTTGTTTTGGGAAATGTTTTGAAATTGTGTTGTGAAGTGTGTTTGAAAATAGCAAGGATGTTTTGCAAGCTTTTGATAAAGTAACTAAGAGCTATCTGCCCTATTTTACTCAAAGATCTTTCCTAATGTTTTTAACCCTTTTGACAGTGTTGCTTCATCATTGCATTTGGTGAGCAACCTTGTGTTAGGATGTTAAACGGGACAGGCGTGAGTCATCGTATAGACCATGATAGCGATTGTGTCAAGTATCTTTGGAAATTTTCTTGAGGAACTTGATCATTTTTGTTTAGGCAACCAAGATAGCGTCATCGAGGGACTATGATCTTTTGTTTTGCTTTTGTTTGGCCAAAGTACCCAACATGCATACCATGGCCCATTTTTGTAGGCAACAAGTGGATTGTAACCCTAGGGGTGCAAGTGTGCATTGTGTTTGATTTAGGGATTAGTTTTGTGTGCAATGTCCAAATGGCCAAGATAATGCATTAGCTCAGTGGATTTGCATTCAATTAAGGAGTGTAAAATGGTTTAGAGGCCTGAAAACTAGTACAAAGCATGCTGGTTTGAAAATGCCACTTGAGTGAACATGAATTTGCCATGGATACAAAGTGAGTTTTTTCCAACTTCAAGCATTCGATTCTCCCTAACCACAAATGTGTTTGAGGATTTATTGGACAATTTGGAAAGCTTGCAACATGCTATATAATCCATCTTTGAAATTCAACTTGATATTCCAAGTGGAACTATGTGAAAAATGGCCAAGAAGATGGGTCAAAATCCTGCCTAAACTAGGGCAAAATTTCTCTAAGTTAAAAGTTTTAGGAACCCTTGTTCCAAAAATCATAACTTGAGATCCAAGCTTCTTTTGAGAAAACTTTGTGAATCAAAGTTGTATACTTTGTGGAGGACTACAACTTTCATGTTGTAATTTTTGTTTGAATCCATTTGCATCTTGGTGAAAATGTGGGACAAAGTTAGGAAAAATAAAGAAAATTTCATAACTTAGAAAAATTCAAAGTTATGAAAATTTTCAATTTCAAACCCTAATTTGAAATTTTGGGTTTCTTGGTTAACAAGTTTCATAATTTGAGACATCTTGATGAAAAATGACCCTTGGCACTTGATTTTGACCAAAAAGTCAAAGTTTGACTTTTCAGTGTACAGTCAAATTTTGATCAGTTGACTGAAAAATTCATCTGTCAATCCCATGCATTTGAGATCTTTTGAACTTGTTGAATAGGTAAATATGATGTCATTGAGTCCATGGTTGAGCTTGATTTGCCATTGGCTAGGTCAAACAGTAAAAAATTGCCTTTGTACATTTAAAACCCTAAAAATGACCATTTTGTCCTTTTGGTGATCTGATCAAATTTCTTACGGAATTGTGATCCAAAATTGATTACATGGTTCATATGAGTTCATAATGTTGATGTGGGTCAAAATTCATGAGGTTTGACTGTAAATTGGCCACAATTGACTTTTTCCCCAATACAGCTGATTTCTAGGTCAACTGTCCAATTGACTGGCCAAAAATTTGATTCAAGGCTTGAAACTTGGTATGGACAAACTTATGAGTCCAACATGAAGTATGAAAGTCACTTTGGGCATTGAAGGTCAAAAATTCTCTGTGCAAACTCAAACCCTAATTTAGGTCAACAGTGCAATGAGGTGTCTTGAGCAGAGCAAACCCTAACTTGATCTTGAGTTCCAAGAGCCTTGTGATGAGAAATGTTGATAAAATGAGAGGGAAAATTTTGGGGTACAACAGTTGCCCCTGTTCAATATTCTTGAACCTGAAGAGTTAGATTGGCAACTTTGCCTTTCGTGACTCGAAGGTAAAAAAGGATTGGACATTAGAGTGCCCATAAATTTGCACTCGTCAAAATGTATCTGAGGGAATGGGCTTAAAGATGCCATTTGGTGATGGTAGAATCTTGCTGGAGATGGGCTTAAAGATGCCATCCAAGACTTGTTTGTTGAAAATCAGTAGAATGAATCATCAGAATGGTATTCGTATTTGGAACGTATCTGAGTTGTATCTCGAGATTGGGTTTGTATGAGCAAGGGAATGGCGTATGTATCTAGAGTGTATCCGAGCTGTAACTGTATTTGATTCTTGAATGAATATCAGAATGACTGCCGTGTCTGGAGTGTATCTGTATTCTGAATGGGTAACATAGAAACATTTGTATATGGAGCAACTATGTGCTGGGGATAAATTCCGAATGAGTGGAAGAATGGCAACCATATCTGGAGCATATCTAGACTCTATATGAAGTTGAGATTTGTATGAGTAGCAGAATGACTTCCATGTTTGGAGTGTATCCGTACTGTAACTGGGATCCAGACAAGTGACAGAATGACTTCTGTGTCTGAAGTGTATCTGAACTTGAAGTTGATAGTTGAATCTGAATGAGAAATAGAATGGCCACTGTATCTGGAGCGTATCTAGTATGTATCTGATTGCTGGAGTCTAAATGAGTAGTAGAATGACCGCCGCGTCTGGGGTGTATCCATACTGTATCTTAACTTGATATTCTGATTGAGTAATAGAATGACCGCCGCGTCTGGGGTGTATCCATATTGTATCTTAGGAACTTCTTATCATTAACGGAAGCTCCCTCAGGATACTCTTGGGCTTCTAGGTATCTTTTCACTTCGTAGAACCAGGGTTTGTCCACTACTTCTTCAGTATCGACATCATAACAGTATACGGGTTCGTCCAATCTCTCAATAGTGATCTTATGAGCTTCATTATCCCATATGACTTTAAACATGGATGACATAGTATCTAGCACGTCTGCTAATTGATTTTCCTCTCGTGGAAAATGCTCAAAGGTAACTTCTTCAAAGTGTGGAATTAGTGTCAACACATGCTCCCAGTAAGGGATGAGATTAGGATGCTTCGTGTACCATTCTCCTTTGATTTGATTGATCACCAGGGCCAAGTCTCCAAATACACTCAAGAATTTGATTCTTAGGTCGATAGCAACTCTGAGACCCATAATGCATGCTTCATATTCAGCCATGTTATTGGTATAGTTGAAACATAGCCTGGAAGTGAAAGGAGTATAACAACCTTCGGGAGATATTACCATAACACCAATTCCATTTCATAGAGCGTTGGAAGCTCTATCAAAAACCATAGTCCATCGGGATCCTTGTTCAGGTTCGTCATACGGTCCAGGTTTTGAACAGTCGGTCGTTAACATGATATTCTTATCCGGGAAGTCAATTTCATAGATTAATAATCATCAAAAGCTTGATGGGCCAAATGATCTGCCAATACACTTCCTTTGATGGCTTTCTATGTTGTATATTGAATATCGTATTAAGTTAGAATCATTTTCCATCTAGCTATCCGTCCGGAGAGAGCGGGCTTCTCGAAGATGTACTTGATGGGGTCCATCTTAGAAATTAATAAAGTGTTATGAGTTAGCATATACTGTCTTAGCTGACGAGCAGCCCATTCCAGAGCGCAGAAAGTTTTTTCCAGCAGTGAATATCTGGTTTCACAGTCGGTAAACTTTTTACTCAGGTAGTATATTGCGTACTCTTTTTGGCCAGACTCGTCGTGCTGCCCCAGCACACACCCCATTGAATTATGTAATACTGTTAAGTACATGATCAGAGGTCTTCCTTCGACCGACGACATCAAAATTGGAGGTTCTTGAAGATACTCCTTGATTCTGTCAAAGGCAGTCTGGCAGTCGTCATTCCACTTCACTACTTGATCTTTCTTTAGTAGTTTGAAGATTGGCTCACAAGTAGCGGTTAGGTGGAAAATGAATTTGACAATGTAGTTTAGACGTCCTACGCATCCCCTAACCTCCTTATCGGTGCAGGGGGATGGCATCTCTTGAATAGCTCTAACCTTCACAGGATCTAATTCGGTACCTTTTCCACTGACAATGAAGCCTAATAGCTTACCAGATCTTACTCCAAAGGTGCACTTGTTCGGATTCAGTCTAAACTTGTACCTCTTTAGTCTTTCAAACAGTTTCTGCAAGTGACCCAAGTGCTCTTCTTCAGTTTGAGACCTGGTGTTGTACCCCAAAATTTTCCCTCCCATTTTATTCAAGGCATTCTCATTAAGGTCCTCAATTGCTCAAGGTGTACCAAGAATTGATCAGACAAATTCCCCTCCTAAGCAATGGATTTCCAACTAGGGTTTTCATTTTTCACAAATAATTTTGGTTTTCAAAGGCTTCAAGTGATTTCCATGGCACCCTATACGCCTAAGAATAATGTCATAGCTGAAAGAAATAATATAAGTGTATTGAACTTGACGAGATGTAAGTTGAAAGCTGAAAATATGCTTAAGAGCTTTTGGGTCGAAGCAGCTTCGACATCAGTATGCAGTCTATTTTGATGCCCAACGAAGCACTATGATCGAAGAAAGAATAGTTAGAAAGAGAGTGTGAGGAGTCTTTTATTAAGTATTCGATTGATGAAGAGCTATTAAAGGGCTTCACTACGTTGAACCATTATCAAAGGGTTATTTTTTGAACTATTGAAATATAGGCTATTCGAAGCATTCCAAGGAAAGACACTTTGAATGCCATGTTGATTGCATTGGTGCTTCGAAAAGAAGAAGATTTTAAATTCAAAAGCATTGATACTTAGATTGGTCGAATTGAGTGAAAAGGGATAGAAAGGAGCAAAATGAAGCTTCGACCAGTCAAAAGTAAGAGGTGATACTTCGATTGGTCGAATTGAGTGAAAGGAGATCGAAAGGAGCAGAACGAAGCTTCGACCAGTCAAAAGGAAGAGGTGATACTTCGATTGGTCAAATTGAGTGAAAAGCAGTCGAAAGGAGCAGAATGAAGCTTCTACCAGTCAAAAGGAAGAGGTGATACTTTGATTGGTTGAATTGAGTGAAAGGAGATCAAAAAGAGTAAGAACTGTTCGATTAGGCTGATGTTCCCAGATTACACAATCGAAGTAGATGGTGACTTAATCGAAGAAGCCATGATGATGAAGCCTTGAGAAATTTTAATTGAATTCAGAGCCATCAAAAAGAATAATGGAGATGCAAATCGAAATGAACACCTAATGGGATGAAACCTGTCTAGGTTCACTCAAAATTCAAAATGGCATGAAATATCTCAAAATGGCAACTTTTCAAAACTTTCGATTTTGCTTTCAAAGCCATGGTTAATGGCTTATTCATGCCATATTCGTTCACCACTAGTCCTCTATAAATACAGAGCCAAAGTGAAAGCAAAGGACACAGAGATTTCCTATCAAAAATTACAAAGAAAGACATTAAAACTGTCAAAATCGAAACGTATAGTGTAAGCTTCCTCAGTCCAAACCAAGTCCACTATTCACCCCCTGAAGGTCCCACAAGTTATTCCTAGGCCTTAAGCAATTCAAAACACACACAGAAACATGCTCATTCGATCCTTCTGTTAGGTAAAATTTTGGATCTCAAACTCGTTTAAATCTTTGATTTAAATCTCTTTCGATTGCTTATTCAGGTTATTGTCATTATTTATGAATGTTTTGACGTAATTCATGTGAGTTGCAGTGCCCAAATGACAGGATGCCGTTGCTAGGGCCTTCAAAACTGATTGTTTTCGAAACCCATAGTACAAACCATTTCAGGACAAAACAACCCAGATTCAGATTCATGGGGTTCGAATTAAGGGGAAGGACCTGGGTTCGACACCCAAGTCATGTATTTTGTTTTTTTTCTAACATATTATATGCAAATCTCATGTTTCAAGTCCAAACACATGCATTGTAAACCATCAATCCAAGCCATAAGATCACCACTTGATCTAGATCCAGCGCCTCCAACGTGCAGACCACCATACACTCTCCAGAGCATTCCTTACTGGATTCGTTGGAAATCTCGGCTTCAACAATTTGGACCTACCGTGTTTTTTTAATTACACCTCCAGTTCTTATCTTTATTATCCAGGCCCATTTGCGTTTTTTCTTGTTTACTTGTTTTATTTGTTTATTTATTTTAATGTTCTCTTTTCTTTAATTATAAAATCACAAAAAATATTAGGTTAACATTTTCTCAAATAAATTAATTTTGTAAATTAATTGATTAACTATTTTAACCTTTTTTTAATTTAAAACTAAATAGACTTAGGATTTTAAATTAAATTTATTTCCATGATAAAAAACAAACAAAACGATTTTTTTATACCTTAGGATTTTTAGACGTGTTTTCGATTCGCGCGCGTTTTTACTTTTCGCATTTTTATTTCCATATTATTTGTAACGACCTACTGGGATGTAATAGAATTAATTAGGAATTTTACTTTATTGCTTTATTTTTCCCATTTTTGGACATGTAATTAATCCCCCTCCCCAAAGCCTTATAATAGTTTAAGATTAATCTTTCCGCATTTTAAATTCCTACAAACTATTAAACTGTTTAGATGCATGACTAATAGGATTGTATGACAAGATTTTAACAAACAAACGCTAGCAAACCTAACACAAGATAAATAACTGAATATAACACAACTGCACATGCGCACCTCTAGGGTACCCCACTTTGGTTGCCTTCGGAAAAACAATCACAACTCTCGAAACATGAGAGATTTTAGTGGCTACCCTCCGGATTAAAGATCACAAGTCCCTCGATAGCCCTCTCTATGTTTCCCCAGTAAAAATGATCTTAAAACCCTAGGGTAGTTACTAATTTTTCTTTCACAGTTGCCTTTGTGACTATAAACGTCCCTTCGAATGTCCCTCAAACATCCAACGACTAGGGCTACCTACTCACTAATAGTAGGATAGCACGGTCTAAAGAAAAGAGGAAAAGAATAATCTTTTCGAGTAAAAGTAGATAGTTCCTAGATTATATGCTCAAAACAACTTTTTACACTTACACGAAACTTCTTTCAAAAACATTTTCAAAACCCTTTATCAACGCTCTTTAGGACTAATACAAGAGTTAACATAAATGAAGCTGCCTTACTATTGGCATTTCAAAAATACTTTTCAAAACACACAAAGCACAAAGTATTTCAAAATGAGCTAAGCATCTAAGAGCCCGTAGAAAACTACGGATAGAAAGGGTGCTAAAACCTTCCCTTTCCATAATCTACCCCCTTACTCAAAAAACTCACGAAAGGTCTTTTTCTGTTCTTTTCACCCTTTCCTTTGTTGGATAAAAGAAAAGTCGATGGCGACTCTTGCTTACCGCAACATTTCCGAATACAAATGCAAAACCAGTATAACAATCGGTTCTGTCACCGTATCACAGAACTGGAGACTCTGCTAGTAAAGATAAAAGTGGGGTTACCTTAGAGTTTAGTTCATCATTTTAAATGATTTACATTGTGTGTTTTGTATGCTTTATCTTTGAGGGTTTTTGTTTGGGTTATTACTGAAAGATCCTACACCCGGATCTAGGGCACCTTTTAGGTAAGTATCAATAGATCGTGAGGGACTGTGCGGGGTATACCGACATGGTTGAAATGATAGCTACATTGGTGTGACACATTTGTTGGTACCGGTAGCCCTTGAGTTTAGTCAAGGAGAATACGGGGCCTCTGTATGGTGTCATGAAGCCCCAACTGACCTTAGAATCTTTAATTGAACAAACTTGGCCATTAGGAAGTAGTGAGATAGTCGGCTTTGGTGCAGTCCGAAGTTGGTTGATACTCGATACTAGGCTTATTGAGATCATACTTTTGGGATATTTCGGTCGCCAATAAAGAGGCTTGCGCTGAAACAATGCCCGATGAAGAAATATCAGTGATATTGAGATCCCCTAGAACCTGATTACTTTCTAGGACAGGTTGAACCAACT
The DNA here is from genome assembly GCA_948472305.1 of Vicia faba. Taxonomy (NCBI): domain Eukaryota; kingdom Viridiplantae; phylum Streptophyta; class Magnoliopsida; order Fabales; family Fabaceae; genus Vicia; species Vicia faba. The sequence continues at coordinate 499,034,782 of OX451741.1, forward strand.
AAAATTCAAGAGGGTACTTACCTACGAAACCCATGCAAGCCTAAACCTAAGGACTTGTTTGTGTGCTTGTATATACTTGGTTGTACATAAAATCATGACATCATAATCATGGCATATCTCACTAACTATTTCAAGGATTTTTATGACTTATCTTTGTGTTGTTTTGTAAGACACGGGTTCCAATCGCAGAAATACTATCCAAGTCAACCTCGTAAGAGTGCTTCCTTAACTCAAAGAGTTGGCATCAAGGGTTCCTGAAAATTCTCCATTCACCAAGAGACATGGTTGAATCCTTAATTTGATCACCTCAAGCCCTGATGAAGACATGGTGAAAGTTCTCTTTCAATTCTTTGACCCTTTACGCCATTGCTTTACATTTCCTGATTACCAGTTAGTTCCTACCATGGAAGAGTTTTCTCAGTTATTAGGAGTTCCTATTCTAGATCAATTACCCTTCAACGGTATGGAAAGAGACCCAAAACCTAAGGAGATTTCTCAAGCTCTGTATTTACAACGGTACGATGTTATGGCAAATTGGGAAACAAGAAGCGGTGTCAAAGGGTTTCTAGCCAAGCTTTTGTTTGAGAAGGCTCACTATTTTTGGGATACTCTGGATTTACAAGCCTTTGAAGAGGTGTTGTCCCTTCTCATCTATGGGATGGTACTGTTCCCGAATTCGGAACAACTCATAGATGTGAATGGGGTAAAAGTTTTTCTATCTCGTAACCCGGTACCTACTTTACTTGGAGACATTTTGCACTCTTTTCACACCTGCACTGTGAAGAGAAGAGGGACCCTTATGTGTTGCACTCCTCTATTGGATAGGTGGTTTATTTCGCACCTACCTCGATATGTTTTGAATAATGAGTAAGGCATGAGATGGTCTAATAGGTTGATATCCCTCACGCATTCGGATATTCACTGGTGCCCTCGATCTTTGGAAGACGTCACCATCATTGATAGCTGTGGGGAATTCCCTAATGTCCCTATCCTAGGCATTCGGGGAGGAATCACTTATAACCCTTGTTTGGCGTTGTGACAGTTTGGGTATGCTAGAAGGGATGATCCTCATGATGCACTTGTTCAAGGAATTGCATTCAACTATGAGAACGATGTCCAAGGTTACCATCAGAGGTTCATACGAGCTTGGGGCATGGTGAACAAAGTTGATAGCAAGACATTGGGGCATAAGAACTCCATTCATTGGAGCCTTATCTTAAGTGGGTACGAGCACGCGCTCAAAATCACATGATTCCTTATGAGGACATCCTACCTATCATCATGGAACCTATTGCCGAGAGAGAGATGTTCCTTACATTATTCTCCATCCTGATATGCCGGCTACTCTCGAGGAGTTGCAAAGATATTGGATTCAACTCAAAGAGGAACAAGACACCTTTGAAACCTAGTTCTACGCAAGCAAGAATAAGGTTTTGAAGCTTACAAGACAACTTCGTGAAGAACAGAGTTTGAATGCCTACATTGCACTAAAGAGGATGCGCTCATGGGAAGCTTGAGTCCTGTTTGTTTTAGGAGTTTTGTTTTATCTTTGTTTCTTCCATTGTAAGCCCAAAAGGCATCATTGTAACCTGTTTAAACTTATGAATGCAATTAATGTATGTTCTCTCTTTGTCTAAACAAATTTAAATCTTAAAAATCCTTGAAAACATTGCATAAGCATATCATGCATATCATTACATAAGTCGGTGTTCCAAAACAGGTTTCTTATCTTTTCGTTGTTTATTTCAGCAAAAAGAAATGGATATTGAATAAACAGTTAAAGATCTTCAAGCACAAAATGCTCAATTTCAGCAGATGTTCCTGGCTCTAGCTAAGGGACAGGAAGACCTGAAGGCTCTGATTCTCAAGACAAGAAAAAGAAGACAAAGAAACTGGCGCGTCTTGAATATGGGAAGGAGATTTAGAGGACCAGCCAAGCGAGCTCTAGATTTGGAAACCTCGTCGAATGAGGGAGACTTTTGTACCTCAAAACTTTCCCTCTCATTCTACACAAAACATACTCCTAGAGGTCCTCAACTTTCCCAAGGATGCATAAGGATTGACCAGACAAATCCTCCTTCTAAGACAATGAGCCTCAAACTAGGGTTTCCATTTTCATCAAGATGTTTGATTTCCAAGGGTCCCAATTGGTCTCTATTGCCCTAATATGTCCTCAAGATCATTCAGGCTAAGTCTCATGCCTTGCACAAGGGGTTTGCTCAGCCAACTGCTCAGATGCTTAGAAATCAACTATATTAGGTCAAAAGTCAATTGTGGCCCACATACAGTCAAACTTTAAGATTTTTGGTCAACATCAATATTTTGAAGTATTATACATCATTTTATCAAGGGCTGATCATGATTCCTCAGGAAATGCTCCTAATTCATCAAAACTCAAAAGTTGTTAAATTAGGGTTTCTATAGGAAAAGTCAACCAAACTTTGACCAGGCATAAATTTCTCATACTTCATCGGAAATTTCCCATCCAAGACTCATTTTGTAGAGGTTTCAATTCCCTACAACTCATCTTCAGCCCTCAAGTTCAAAAAATGTACTCATGAAAAGATATGAATTCAGACATTATAGGTCATTTCAAAAAGTCAACAAAAACACTTTTTGGGTCAAAGCTCCTTACATGAACATGGAAGACCCAATTAAGATGAGACCAAAAGTGTTGTTTAGAGGACATCCTAAGCTTTCTAAAAGTCCAAGAAACCCTCCTAGGGTTAAAAATGAGAGAGATATGCATTTCTAAAGTTGACCAATTTTTGGAAATGTGCATGAAGTCAATATTGATCAAAAATGATTTTTTTTTCTAAATGGGCCCATGTTTTCTTGTTTGAAATTTGTTCCTAAGATGGCCCACAACCCCTAAGCTTATCCACCTATTATTTTTTTTATCCATTTAAATAAAAATAAATCAATTTAAATAGTAGAATAATCAAATAAAATCAAAGATTTGATTTTGTGAGCATATTATGAGTCCATGAACAGCTAGCAAATCAAATAAATCGTGCAAGGGCTGATTGGAATGAAAATAGCATGTTTTGGCCAATATTAGAAAGAAAAGAATCAAGTTGAAAATAAAATCTCTTTCTCATCAATCTTCAAGATTTGTTCCAGTTTTGTTGACCTAATGTATTCTCATACATATAGACAAGAATGCCAGCCCTAATGGACACGAAAAGGCTGCCTCCACAAGTCCAGAAAAACTCCAACTTTTGACCCAAAAAAAGTGGTGATAGAATTCTGATTTAGAGGGCGATTCAAGGTGTTTCAAGGCCAGCAATCCACTCCTGGGAACCTCCTGAAGCTAACAACATCATTTGCACGCATCAAAGCTCCAGGAATCATCGCATAACATCATCACGGTTTTCCATTTTTTTCAAATTCGTATCCGTGCATTCTTGCGTTGTTAATCTATTTTGATTGCATATTTGTGTTTATATGGATGCCTAGAATATTTCTGTGTAGTTGAATTCGTGTTTAGGTGCAGGGTGCGTGATATGCCATTGCTAGGGTTTGAGGTCCCAAATTGGGAACTCTGCATACAGGAAAAATTGGACCTAACCATGTGTACCATCATGCTCAGGGGATCAAACCCAGTGGATCCATGGTTTTAAATTGCATTTATATTGCTTGTTGTGAATTTTGGAGATTTGCAGGTCTTTAGTGACGAATCTTGTCTGTGGGTAAAGGTCCCTTATCTAAAATGACAGTCTGAGGAAGAAGGCAATGATGTGGCAACGTCCCACTGGCCAGTTTGAATGTTGGCGCGTTTTCTGGGCATGCCATCTTGTTTACTTTATGTTGTTATTTTTTATTATATTAACAACCAAGTCATGTAGCACAGGTGGTGAAAGGCAACGCTGGTGAGAGAAGGGACTTGGGTTCGATCCTAGGTCCAAGCATTTTTTATTTTCTTAATTGTTGCTTGTAGATCCCATGTGTCTCATGCCAAGGCCCATGCTATGCACTCACAGATCCTGCCCACCAGGTCCACCGTCAAGCAGATCCAGCGTCCCAGAACTGAAGGTCCACCATGCACCATCTAAGGGAACCCCCATGGGATCTCGCGCAGGCTCTGGGCCAACACATATGGGCGTATCACAAATTTCAAACAATGCACCTCCCAGATCACTACTTCACACCAGGCCCAATTTATTTCTTTTTTAATTTATTTTGTTTTATTTATTTGTTTAATTATTTTTACAAAACAAAATCATTTTTTTTATTAAATCGAAAAATCACAAAAACATTAAAATCAGATTTTTTTTAAAATATTTTATTTAATTAATTAATTATATTAATTTAATTAGGGCAATTTAAATTCTTTTTTTTATAATTAAAATCAATTATAAAATTAGGGTTAATTTGCAAATATTTAATTTTCTCAATAAAAAAATAAAATAAAATATTTTCTTTGATTCCCTTTGAATTTAGACTTTGTATCCCGTATTTAATTCCCGCGCGCAACATTTTATTTTTTAATTCCAATTATTGTATTTGCTTCGGGTTTGTAATAGCTTTTAATTAGGGTTTACCGCATATTATTTACTATTCAATTCCCCAGTTTTTGGTTATGTAACCCCCTTCCCAAAGTTGTGTCATAGCGTAGATTTACTTTTCCGCTTTTAATTTCTGCAACTGTTAATTGCTAGATGATTGATAATAGGCTTGTATGGAAAGAATGATGATTAAAATGGTAGATAACCCTAAATGCGCAAGATAAATAAACTGAAATCAAACACTTGCACATGCTCACTCCTAGGGTATATCCTACTTCGGTTGCCTTCGGTAAACGGTCATGAAGTATAGGGAATTTTAGTGGTTTCCCTCTAGTCCCAAAATATGAAAAATGACCCATTTGAATGTTGCCTCGGAAAGATCTTTAAGACTCTAGGGTAACTACTAAGGTTTCATAACCATTGCTTTTGTGACCGTAATTGTCCCTTCGAATGTCCCTTAAACTCCAACGATGGGGCTACCTACTCCTTAATAATAGGATAGCATTGTCTAAAGGAAACGAGAAAATGAACAGTCTTTTTCGAGTAGGTAGAAACTCTTAGGTACATGCTCAAAACAACAACAAAAATTTCACAAACACTTTCAAAACAGTTTTCAAAAATAACTTCGTCACACTCTTGAGGACAGATACAAGGGTTACCACGAAGTTAAACAAAAACTTTTCAAAACACACACAAGCAATTTCAAAATGAGCAAGTACCTAAGAGCCCATGGAAAACCATGGATAGAAAGGGTGCTAACACCTTCCCTTTCTATAATCTACCCCCTGTACTCAGAAACACTCTCAAAAAAGGTTTTTTCTGTTCTTTTCCCTTTTCCTTTGTTGGATGAAAAAAAAGTCGGTGGCAACTCTTGCTTACCGCAACATTTGAGAATATAAAACGCAAACCAATATAACCGTTGGTTCTGCCACCGTATCACAGAACTGGCGACTCTGCTGGGGAATTAATAAAGTGGGGTTTACCTTAGGATATAGGTCATCTTAATTGCTTCTTTGGCTTGTCTTGTTTGATTTACTTTTAAGGGTATCTGTTTGGGTTGTTTGGATCCTAAACCCGGACCGGGGAATTCCTTTTAGGTAAGTAGCAATAAACTGTGAGGGAGTTGTACGGGGTATACCGACACGGTTGAAATAGTAGCTACATTGATGCGATACTTTTGCATGTATCAGTAGCCCTTGAGTAATCAAGGAGAATACGGGGCCGCTGCATGGTATCATAAAGCGTCAACTGACCTTAGCATCTTAATTGACTAAATTGGCTTTTAGGACGTAGTGAGATAGCCGTCTTTGGTGTAAACCCAAAGTCGGTTGATACTCGATGCTACACTCATTGAGGTTTAACCCTTGAGTTTTGTTTGGTGGCAAGTCAATTGTCTATCTGAACAAAATTTAGGGGAAAGATCGGTGATATTGAGATCCCTTAGAACCCGGTTACTATATGTAGGACAAGTTGAACTAATCCAACTTCAAGAGGGTATACCTTAAAAACCATGCAAGCCTTAAACCTAAGGTCTTTGTGTGATTTGCTTGTGTTTGTTATATCTGCTATATCTGAGCATAATCATGACATCATAACATAGCATATCATACTAACCATTTCAAGGATTCTTAGGGTTTACTTTTGTCATGTTTTGTAGGACATGGCCATCACCGGCACTCACTATCCAAGTCAGTCTGGTAAAGGTACCTCCTCAGCTTAAGGAATTGGTATCAAGGGTTACTGAAAGCTCTCTGTTATACCCCAAAATTTTCCCTCCCATATTCTTCAAAGTTTTGACAAGCATCATCTCAAGTCTACTCAAGGGTTGCACAGTCAAGCACCCTCCTAAGCCAGTCAAATTAGGGTTTTGGTTCTTGCAAGGAAGTTGAGGTTTTCAAGGGCTCAATCAAGTCACATATGCCTATATACATTGTCAAGCATCCACATGTCAAGTTGCAAGACTCACAGCATCAAGTTGCACAGTCAAAAACCCTAATTGCTTCACAATCAACTGTAGGGGCAAATGGTCATTTGACAGTCAAAAGTCAAGATTTTTGGTCAACATCTTATTTTGAAGCCACAATCATCATTTGATCAAATCTTGACCATGATTTCACAAGAATGGCTCAAAAATCATCAAGATGCAAAAGTTTCTATTTTTGGACAGTTGAAAAGTCAACTGTAACTTGACCAAGGCATAACTTTTTCATGGTTCATCATAAAAATCCCATCCAATGCTCATTTTGAAAGGGATGACATTTCCTACAACTCATCTTCACATTCCAAGTCCAAGAAATGCTCTCACAAAAAGTTATCAATTTCAACATTATAGGTCATTTTCAAAAGTCAACAAAAAGGCATTTTAAGTCAAAGACCATAACTTGATATTGGTAAATCAAAATGACATGGGACCAAAGGCATTGGTTAGAGGACTTCAAGACCTTTCCAAAATGTCCAAGAACATGTTCATATGATCAAAATTGAGCAAGATATGCATTGGAGAAGTTGGGAAATTTTTGTGAAATGGCAAAAGTCAACTATCCTTGAAACTTCAATTTTTGACAAAAGGGCCCACTTTTTCCACTTGATTCATCCTTGTCATGCCACCCACGTGTCCCATGATTAAATTCAAGATTAAACATTTATTTTTTCTATTTTTATTTAATTTTATTGATTTAATTCATTTTAAATCCATAAAATTCAAATAAAAATCAAAAAAATTAATTAAGTGATATCTTGTGTTTTGAATGACCTTGATGCATCATAATACACATGCCAAATTCGTGTAAAGTCCATTTCAAGCATGAAATTCAAATTTTGAACAAAAATGGCAAGTTTCTTTAATGGTGGTTATGAGGAAATCCAAAGCTTAATGGCAATGGTTAAAAGCTCCTAAAGGTGACTGATTCTCATTGAAGAATACATATGCAAGCCTCTCCAATCAAATTCACGACCTAGAAACCTCTGAAACGGCATAACCAAATTCAAAATTTTGGAAGAAAAACCAAAAACTGTTTTCAATCTTCCAGTGCAATTCAAGCATTCCTCTTGATCCAGACACATTCCCAACCCTCCCAGGAACGATTTGCAGCCAAGAACGAGCCTTAACCCTCCAAGAATCACCTCAATACAGTCACACGGTTGATCATCTTTTTCATAATCTAAATTCATTTTTTACGCATCATTAACACATTTTGAATACTGCTTTGCATTTCTAACATTGTGATGAAGCTTTTGATATAATTTAATTTGATTATGGTGCCTTAAAATGAAAACTACCATGGATGAATGTTAGGGTTTCAGAGCTTTCATATTGGGGCTTTTCTCATACTATAAAATTAGACCTCAAGACATATATGGTTGAACTCAGAAGGACGAAACAAACACAACCCAACCATCGCGCCCTTTTTATGTTCACTATATAGCTAATCGCTATTTTCCACAGTTTTGCATTGTGGGGGTTAAAAACCCCCGCTATCTTGTTTTGTTTTACAGGAAAAGATGAAGAAGACGAGACGTGGAATCATCCCATTGGCCAATTCAAAAAGTGGCGCGCTAGTTTCTTCTTTTTAGCATATAACGTGTTTGTTCCATATTATCTTTGTTTATTATTATTCTAACAAATACGTTCAAATGGTTGAGTGGTTGGCCAGGTGCTTTGCAAGCGTTGGGACCTGGGTTCGAATCCAAGGTCCCCCATAATTTCCATAATATTTTGCTTCATGTAATTGTATACAGCATTCCAGCAAAAGTCCACCATATATCACAAGCAATTAGCGCGCCATGTGTCCTCAGAAGCAGATCCAAGGGCCAAGAAAGGGAGCACACCATACTCCTGGTCAACCAGCGCCCCACTCAATTCCCAAAGTAAACATGGCTTTGTGCAATTGGGCCTCAGATTTCTAAATCAAATACCCCATTCTGGCCCATACCCCCTTTTTGGGTTTGCATTTCTTTTTTCTTTTTTTTTCATTTGCTTTATTTATTTTATTGTTTTAATTACTAACCATTTAATTAATCAACATTTTTCACAATAAAACCAAAAAAACCAAAAAAATGTAAATACTTTATTAATTTCATTTAGGTAATTATTTTGTAAATAAATACTAATAAATTGAATTAGTTTTAATTAGACAACTTTAACCTTTTCTTTCTTAATAACTAAAATAAATTTAGGATTAGGTTTTCTTTTAACTTTTAATTTCTTTTACTTTTACTTTTTTATTAAAAACATAAAAACACAAAAAATATTTTCTTAATTAATTAATTAATTAGTCGTTAATTCTAATTTCATTTAATCACAAAAAAGGACAAAAAATTCATTCTTTTTCTTAAAAGGGTCAAAACCCTCACGACGTTCCAATTTAATTCTTTCGCGCGCATTTATTTTATTTTGATTATTTATGTGACTGTCTCCAGATATGTAATAGTTAATTAGGAATTTTACCGCTTTATTTAAATTTCTCGCACTTTATTTTACAAAACGGGTCTTTGTTTTTTTGGCGATGTATAGACCCGCGCCTTGTAATAGTTAGAATTTACATTTCTGCAATTTACTTTCCGCACCCCTAACTGTTAACAATGCATGAAAGAATGTATGTAAATAAAACTAATCCGTAGCTCACAAATAACATGTACAAGATAAACATAACATGAAAACAACACACAAGCACACACCACCCCTAGGGTACGCCTCATTGGTTGCCTCGAACGTGGTCATCAAGTATTGGACGTCTTAGAGGTCGCCCTTTGTCTAAAGATCCAGTTGCCTCGAAACGGTTGCCTCGGAAAAAAGTATCTAGGACATTAGGGTTACTTCTAAGATATCCTACCATTGCTTTGGTGACCACACTGTCCCTGATCATCGAATTGACCCGAACACCTCCAACGATGATGCTACCTACCTCTCAATGGTGGGATAGCACTATCTAAAGGACTCTTACACAACCTAATTCCTTAGAGTAGGTAGATTTCTCTTAAGTACTTGCTCTTCTCAAAAACAAACAAAACAACTTTTCACACCTCACACTTTCTAGAAGTTTTCAAACAAATTTTTCACACACTCTTGAGGACAGATACAAGAGTTACTTAGAAATTTTTCAAACGAAAATTTTTCAAAACCCACACACACTTGAAAAGCAAACAAATTTTGAAAACATAAGAGCAAGTACCTAAGAGCCCGTGGATAACCACAGATAGAAAGGGTGCTAACACCTTCCCTTTCTATAAATCTACCTCCCGAACCGAGAAACATTCTCGAATAAGGAATTTTGCTGTGCTTTTGTCCTTTCCATGTTGGAGAACATAAAAGACGGTGGCGACTCTTGCTTACCGCGACATTTCACAAACCAGCTTAAAAAACAGTCAGTTCTATTCCCACTGATCACACTCTCCCTTCACTAAAAAACATGGTCAAATTCTCAGCTTGGTCACCTCAAACCCTGATGGAGAAATGCTAAAAGTGCTCTTCCAGTTCTTTGACCCTCTACATTAATGCTTCACTTTTCCGGATTACCAGTTAGTGCCTACTATGGAAGAGTTTTCTATGTTGTTGGGAGTGCATATCCTTAACATGATACCTTTTAATGGCATGGAAAGAGACCCTAAACCTGAAGATTTGGCTAAAGCACTGTCCTTACAGCGGTCTGACGTAGTAGCAAATTGGGAAACCAGGAGAGGTGTCAAGGGTTTTTTGGCTAACTTCTTGTTTGAGAAAGCTCATCATTTTTGGGATACCCTAGACTTACAAGATTTTGAAGAGGTATTAGCCCTTCTCATATATGGGTTGGTATTGTTCCCCAATCCGGACCAGCTCATAGACGTGAATGCGATTAAGGTTTTCTTGTCGCGCAATCTGGTATCTACTCTGCTTGGAGATATCCTACATTCTCTGCATACTCGTACTACAAAGAGAAGAGGGACCCTTCTGTGTTGCACTCCTCTTTTGGCTAGGTGGTTTATTTCGCACCTCCCCCGGTCCATCCTGGAGAATGAACAGGGTTCGAGGTGGCCTCATAGGCTAATGACTCTTACACATTCGAGTTTTCATTGGTGTCCTCGATCCTCGGAGAATTTTACCATCAATGATCAATGTGGAGAATTCCCTAATTTCCCTCTCTTAGGCATTAGGGGAGGAATCACTTACAATCCTTGTTTGGCACTGCGATAGTTTGGATACGCGAGAAGGGATGGTCCCCATGATACACTTATCCAAGGAATCATCTTCGACTATGAGGATGATTCTCAGGGTTACTGTAAAAGGTTCATGCGAGCTTGGGGCATGGTACATAGAGTTGATAGCAAGACACTGGGGCACAAGAATTCAATCCCTCTTGAGCCTTATCTCAAATGGATGTGATCCCGTGTTCAAAGCCTTATGATGTCTTACCCCACTTTCCTACCAACAATCATGGAACCAGTTGCTGAAGGAGACACTTCTTATCTTGTTCTCCATCCTGACATGCCAATTGATCATGATGAGTTACAAAAATCCTGGGTTCAACTTAAAGAGGAGCGGGATACGTTTGAAACTCAATTTTACGCCAGCGAGAAGAAGGTCCTGGAACTCACTAGGCTACTTCATGAAGAGAGGAATATAAACGCCTATATTGCACCAAAGAGGATGCGCTCATGGGAGACCTAATCTTCTTTTTGCTTTAAAGTTTTGTTTTGTTTAACTGTAAGCATAAAGGGCACCCTTTGTAACAATTCAAACTTATTAATATAATTAACGTGTGTTTCTTTTGGTTAAGCAAATTTGAGCCTTTAAGAGTCCTTGAAATCATTGCATACGCATATCATCCATGACATTGCATAAACAGGTACCATAACAGGTTTCTCATCTTCTTCGCTGTATATTTCAGCAATATTATGTTCTGAACAAAGCATCAAGGATCTCCAGGCACAAAATTCCCAATTTCAGCAAATGTTCGTAGCCTTGGCTAAGGGGCAGGAAGATATGAAGGCCCTTATTCTGAAAGAGAAGAAGAAGAAGAAGAAGAAGAAGAAGAAGAAGACCGCTGGTGTCCTGAATCTGGGCAGAAGATTCAAGGGACTGTTGAAGCAACTGGTTGACCTGACCTCCTCATCCAAAGAAGGGGAGAACCAAGAGGGCGAAACAAGGGAGGAAGACCCTAGTCCAAGAGTTTCTTAGGATGAATCTGACTACAATGATGAACAGTATCCTCTTGCTGAGGATATATACAAATAATTGGAGGATCGTCTGAGCGTAATGGAGATCCAAAGGGTACATGGCTTGGACTTTGAAGAATTAGGGCTGGTTTCTGGAGTGGTCATCCCACCAAAATTCAAGGTCCCCACATTCTCTAAGTACGACGGGGTCTCCTTCCCTAAGTTGCATTTAAGATCCTATGTCAGGAAGATCCAGCCTCACACCACTGACTGGAAGTTATAGGTCCATTTCTTTCAAGAGAGTTTGGCCGACACTCAATTGGATTGGTTCTATCAGTTGGAAGAAACCAACACCCATACCTGGGAAGACCTGGTTACTTATTTCTACAAGCAATACCAATATAACGCTGACATGGCGCCGACTCGAGTGCAACTCCAGAATATGTCCATGGGCTCGAAAGAAGGGTTCAAGGAATATGCACAAAAATGGAGGGATCTAGCTGGCAGAGTACAACCTCCTCTGACAGATCGTGAAATTGTAGACATGTTCATGGGCACTCTTACAGGACCATTCTTCAATTTTCTGATTGGGAGTTCCTCATCTGGGTTCACAGAGATAGTTCTGAGAGGAGAGAAGATCGAAAATGGTATCAGGAGCGGGAAGATCCCGATGGCTGCATCTTCTAGTGATGAGAAGAAGCCATTTGGTGGTAATATGGAAGCCAACTCTGCGCACGGCCAAAAGGGGCGTAATAAGGCAGACTACCACCAATCTGCGGGGGCAGTGCTGGTCTCTAATTCGGCACGCGCACAATGACCACAACAATGGAACAATAAGTCAAGGGTAGAAAGACCTCAAAGGCAGTTCACCCAAATCAACATGCCATTATCACAAGCATTGCAACACATGTTGAAGGTGAATCTGATTATGGTGATAGACCCTCATCCAAACCCGAAGACTTCCTCTCCTAACTACAATCCAGATGCAAGGTGTGCTTATCATTTTGGCAGCCCTGGACACGATACTAACGATTGTTGGGTGCTGAAATACAAGATTTAGAATATGATTGATGCCAAGGAGATCGAATTCGACCCTCCTGAGACTCCCAACGTGATCACTGCTCCCTTGCCAAAATATGGCTAGGATTGAAAGCATTTTTGTTCATTAGAATTCTCAAGTTGTATTTTCTTTGTTTATTCGAACAATTATTGTCATGTCAAAACTTTGTCATCTCATTAATGCATTACACATGTTTGTCTTGAATTAATTTGTTTCCACTATGTTTAAATTGCTTTATAATTCCTTTTCGTGATATTCAACTCTCGAGTAAAAGCTTTAAGCCTTAGAGGGGGGATGACGAAAATGATACCCCAATTTCTATAGTATGCTTTTGAATAGACCCCGCTGACAATGTACAGGTATTGTTTCAAATCCCAAACAGTGGAGTTATAAGGAAGATAATCCCTAGTCAACCCCTTGGAGCCAAATAAGTAGAAGTTTTTATTTCACACAAATTAAAATCCTTAATCATAACCTGGGGCAGGGTAGTTTTCTCAGTTAATTCAGAGGCGCATTCAGTCGCAATCTTCTGCTTCGCACACGATGAATGGCCTCGAAGACGTCCTTCCGAATCAGAAGATGGTGATGTTTCCTCATAATTATCAAAGCATGCAGTCATTATTTTGCAAAAGAAAAACCCGTTAGGTCAAAACCCATGAAAGGGACTTAAGAAAAAAACTGGGGCATCTCGTTGACTGTAATCACAAAAGAAACAGTTCAGGCAAAAGAAGGGATAACAAAATCAAAAAAGAGGTCCTACAAATCCTCAACAGAAAGAAGATTACAAAAATGATTGCCTATTCAAAATAAACTTTCAGTATCTGAACCATCACCTGAACATCAAGGACAGTACTCTAGGACTCAACTGGGATTCTAAACGTGCAATTAACTGAGCATAAGACTGAAGGACATCACGAAGAACGGGCGAGTACAAATAAATTTTGAGCCTTTATCCTTTGTTTCTTAAACTGTGAACCAGGCCACATTATAAACCTTAAAAGTCCTAGCTGAAGCATGGGTTAGTTTGAGCGCATACTGTTACAAAGGTATCCTGACTCCTGTAGGACTTGTTACGAGTCCTGAGTTGATATTACATTCTTGCAAATTTTGTTTTACTACACAAAACACATTTTCAAAAAAAAAAATTCAAGATAGGCATGAGTTTTGTATCCTTTAAATGACATTGTTTGCATATGCCTAATTGTTTGACAACAGAGAAATCCGCACAATGGATATTCAATGAACAGACATCCTCTCAATAGACAGAATCACCTCAGTGGGAAAGACACTTCCAAAAATAGCTCTTCCATAAGAAAGGGGCATGACATGATGTCTAACACACCTGGGGCAGTCTCTCCAAAGGTGCCAAATAACCAGGGGCAGATCTCCATCTAAATCACTTGGGCATTATGCACTTTTTCCAGTAACGAATCATGTGCCATCAAGAAAACATTTTTGACAGTACTACAACACAACACTATGGACAGTGACAACTCCCTACATCCTGAGAGCATGGACATAGTCGGAAAAGATCACGCATGAAAAAGACCCGCTAGGTTGACTGGCCTAGGTAAAAATAAGGGTATCCCGGCGAACCAAAAAGGTTCAGGAAAAATTTAGGGATATACATATGAAAAAACTGTACACCCAGCAAGTCGAAAACCTGAAAAGGCGGCCTGAGCAAAAAGGGGTATCCCGGTGGGCTGAAAACCCGAAAAGGTGGTCCAAGAAAAAGTTAGGGATGAAAGTAAACGACTATGTCACGTCATCTTGTCACTTACCTATCAGTAGAAGACTTATCATTCTGATCGGCAGTTACCAAGCGCCTCATGAGTTGGGATAACACTCAAGCTATCCACAAAGCCTCTGCAGGTACTTTCTCTAGCAGGTACAGGAGCATGGGAATTTTTGAAACTAGGTCACCATTACATGAGACCCCGTGACATCTACACTCCCCACAGAGTAGAGGCAATCAAAGCTTTGACTCGGATTCCCCAAACAGGAGTTATTATCCCCAGCAAGTCTCTCTCAGAGAGTTGATCGTTTAGCGAACGAAACATCGAGACTCACACTGGTTACAACCTTAGACTTCGCCCCTTACTTCTTTCTCTCTTTTTACACTATTTTTTTGTCTTTATATTTTATATATATTTACATTTCCTTGCAATTAAATATGGTTGTAATAATTAGGACTTTTATTTTTTGCAACCCCCACTTGTACATTTGTATACCCCATCCCCCAAAAACATGTAATAGCGTAGGATATTTTATTTTTCACATTTTTATTGCTTTCATAAATGCTAGTAATTAGGTTGTGTATGGAAAGATAAAACCAACAAGTAGACCACCCTAATCAAAGACAAAAATGAATGCAATCAAACACGCTATTCATACATGCACCTCTAGGGTAATCTCACTTGTTGCCTCGGAAAATAGTCATGTCCCTCAAATATGGGAGTTTTAGCAAAGACCCTCGATAAAAGATCGTATTCCCTCGATGTTGCCTTCGGTAAACGATCCAATCCCTAACTAAATTGCTAAAAATGTCTCATAGGTTGCTTTCTATGACTATACAAATGACTCACGCCCGTCCCTTCAAATCCAAGGATGGAGCTTCTTACCAATCAATGATAAGATAGAAACATCTAAAGGAGAAGGAAAATAATGAAGACCTTTTGAGTAGGTAGGACACTCGTAGTTGCTTGCTTGCTCACAACTAAAAAACCATTTTCACACCAACATTTTCAAAAGTTAAAACACTTTGTACGCATTCTTATAGAGACGAGAATCATTACAAAGGCACTTTTCAAAATCACTTTCAAAAACAACCTCCTCAACAAACATCTCTTTGAACTATTTTCAAAACCAACACTTTGTACGTATTCTTATAAAGACGAGAATCATTACAAAGACATTTTAAGAATATTTTCAAACCCACCACAAAGCACATTTTCAAACAAAGCAAGTGATCTAGCAAGCAACTAAGATCATGTAGATAACTATGGATGAAAAGGGTGCTAACACCTTCCCTTTTCATAACCTACCCCTCGAACTCAAGAAATAATCTCAAAGTTCTTTCCTGTTCATTTCACCCTTTCCTTGTTGGATAAAAGAAAAGTGGTGGCGAATTTGCTATCCGCAATAATTGCGATCAAACGCAAAACACCCAAGTCAGTTCTCCCACTGTATTACAATCCTGACCGAATATGATATTCAGTACACAACCCAGAAAGCAATCAAAGGAAGTGTATTAGCTGATCATCTGGCTCATCAGGCTGTGGACGACTACCGATCCATGGATTTTGAGTTCCCGGACGAGAACATCATGTTAGTGACTGATTATGAAGAACCTGGACCGGATGAAGGGCCTGAAAGAGGATCCCGATGGACTATGGTTTTTGATGGAGCTTCCAACGCACTTGGCAATGGCATCGGTGCCGTGATCATATCTCCCAAAGGATGTCATACTCATTTTACTGCCAGGCTATGTTTCAACCGTACCAACAATATGGCTGAATATGAAGCATGCATTATGGGTCTCAAAGCTGCTATCGATTGAGAATCAAATTCCCAAGCGTACATGGAGACTCGGCCCTGGTAATT
This sequence comes from Vicia faba, assembly GCA_948472305.1. Taxonomy (NCBI): domain Eukaryota; kingdom Viridiplantae; phylum Streptophyta; class Magnoliopsida; order Fabales; family Fabaceae; genus Vicia; species Vicia faba. The sequence continues at coordinate 499,051,084 of OX451741.1, forward strand.
AGTCAAATAAAAGGAGAATGGGACACGAAGCATCCTAATCTCATTCCCTATCGGAGCATGTGCTGACATTAATTCCATATTTTAAAGAAGTTACCTTTGAGCATTTTCCACGAGAGAAAAATCAATTAGCGAACGCGCTAGCTACTATGTCATCCATGTTCAAGTTCAGATGGGATAATGTAGCTCCTCATATTACTATTGAGAGAATGGACAAACCAACATACTGTTATGAGATTGGTAGTGAAGGAGGAGTGGAAAAACCTTGGTTCCACGAAGTGAAAAGGTACCTCGAAGCCCAAGAGTATCCGTAGGGAGCTTCCGTCAATGACAAAAAGTTCCTAAGAAGATTCTCTGCCAAGTTTCTCCTCAGTAACGAAATTCTCTACAAGTGCAATCACGATTCTACTTTGCTTCGGTGCATGGATAAGAGTGAACCAGAGAAGATCATGACAGACATGCACGAAGGAACCTTTGGCACCCATTCTAGTGGGCACACAATGGCTAAGAAGATTCTGAGGGCAGGATACTGCTGGTCCACTATGGAAGCATATTGTTATCAACATTCCCAAACTTGTCATAAATGTCAGATCTACGCTGATAAAGTACATGTACCTCTGGTTCCCTTGAACGTCTTGACTGCTCCCTGGCCTTTTGTAATGTGGGGCATCGACATGATTGGAGAGATTAGACCTACAGATTCTAATGGGCACTGATTCATCCTAGTAGCCATTGGTTACTTCACAAAGTGGGTCGAGGCAGCCTCATTTGCTTCTGTTACCAAGAACGTTGTGGCTCGGTTCATCAGACATAACCTTATCTGTTGGTATGGTATTCTAGAAAGAATCATTACAGATAATAGTACCAATCTTAATAATACTATGATCACCGAGCTCTGTACACAATTCAAGATTCGGAACCATAACTCTTCTCCTTACCGGCCGAAGATGAATGGTATTATAGAGGATGCTAATAAAAACATCAAGAAGATCATACAGAAGATGATGGTGACATACAAATACTGGCATGAGATGTTACCATTTTCTCTTCATGGTTATTGTACCTCAGTATGCACGTCAACAGGGGCAACTCCTTTCTCTCTGGTATACGGTATGGAAGTTGTCCTACCCATCGAGGTCCAGATCCCTTCCTTGAGAATCATGAAAGATGTAGGGCTGAACGAAGACGAATGGGTTCAGACTTGACTTGACCAATTAAACCTGATTGACAAAAAGAGGCTCACGGTTGTCTGTCATGGTCAGATGTACCAAAAATGTATGATTAAATCTTTTAACAAGAAGGTCAGATGTCAGGTATATTAGGCTGGTGACCTAGTAATCAAGCGCATTATCCTACTGTAAGGTGATCCCAGGGGCAAATGGACCCTGTAATACGGTGGCAGAACTGACTTGGGTGTTTTGCGTTTGATTGCAATTATTGTGGAAAGCAAGAGTCGCCACCGAATTTTCTTTTATTCAATAAAGGAAAGGCTGAAAAGAACAGGAAGGACCTTTCGAGATTATTTCTTGAGTTCGGGGGGTAGGTTATGAAAAGGGAAGGTATTAGCACCATTTTCATCCGTAGTTATCTACGGGATCTTAGTTGCTTGTTACATCACTTGCTTTTGTTTGAAAATATGCTTGTGGTGTGGGTTTGAAAAGTATTTTGAAAACGTATTTGTAATGATTCTCGTCTCTATAAGAATGCGTACAAAGTGTTGGTTTTGAAAATAGTTCAAAGAGGCGTTTGTGGAATGTGTTTTTGAAAGTGATTTTGAAAAGTGCCTTTTGTAATGATTCTCGTCTCTATATTAATGCGTACAAAGAGCTTTGTGTTTTGAAAATATTTCAAATGAAGGTGTTGGTGTGAAAAATGTTTTTGTTGTGAGCAAGAGAGAAACTATGACCGTCCTACCTACTCAAATGGTCTAATTTTGTTTTCCTCCTCCTTTAGATGTTGTTATCTTACCATTGATTTGTTAAGAAGCCCCATCGTTGGATGTGAAGGGACAGGCGTGGTTCGTTTGTGTAGTCATAGAAGGCAACCAATGGGATGTTTTAGCAATTTCATTGGGGACTAGATCATTTACCGAAGGCAACATTGAGGGTCATCTAGGGACTACGATCTTTTATCAAGGGTCTTTTCTAAAACTACCATATTCGAGGGACATGACTATTTTCCGAGGCAACAAGTGAGATTACCCTAGAGGTGCATGTGTGTGAATGGTGTGTTTGATTGCATGCATTTTGTCTTCTATTTTTGAGTTGTCTACTTGTTAGTTTTATCTTGCCATACATCCTAATTACTAACATTTGTATAAAGCAATAAAAATGCAAAAAAATAAATATCCTACACTATTACAACTATATTGAATAGCAAGAAAATGTAAAGACAAAACAAAATAAAAGAAGGGAAAACAAGCTTTTCGATTCAGGCAGCAACACCCTTCGATTCTGCTTTTCCTCTCTTCCTTCGACTTGGCCTTGAAGTCAGCATGTGTAGGCAGCCTTCGATTCATCTTCCTGGTTGCTTCCTTCGATTTGGCCTGGCAGTCAGCGTGCATGGATCCTTAGATTACGTCATTTTCTTCTTCCTTCGAAAGGCCTGGAAGTCAGTGTATGGTGAAGCCTAAGGTCACACTCTTTGTTCTGCTTACAACTATGAAGCAACCAAGGATGAATCCTAAAGCTTTGTTTCACACCTCCTCCCTCATGTTTTTCTTTCGTTTGGGATTTTAATAGCAACATGGCCTGAGGCCACGCTAGTATTGTCTCATGGCATGGTTAGTTCTTAAAAACGTTTGATAAACCAAGAAACAAAACCAAAAGGTTAGCAATTAAAACAGACTAAAAAGGTGGAAACGAAAAGGAAAATAATGTTATGTACATGCTTAAAACGGAAAGTTTAAGGTCAGAGTGACTTACCTTGCTTGAACCTAGAACATGTGCTGAACCTTGAGTGGCTTCCCTGAGTGCTCTTGGATTCGAAGGAAAGAAACAGGGGTTATGTTTCTAGTACTAGATTTGAAAGAAAGAACCAAGCATTGGATTGCTTCAGATTCGAAAGAGAAAAAGAAACAAATGTTGTGTTTCTTTAGATTTTGGGTTTGTGTTTAGTGTTTGAGAATCTTAAGAGTTTTTGAGAGTTTGATTATTTTTTTGAAGATTCTTTCCACCACCCAAAGTCCTTCCAAAAATCCTTTTTCAGCTTGCAAATTGTTTCTCTATTTATAGAGAAAAGGTTAAAGGTGTTTGAAGTGGTCAGCTTTGCAAAATAATAAATTATGAAAACGAAAAAAAGAACAATTTTCAAGTACAAGTGGGGGCCTTCTGTTTGGTGGGTACAGGAGATTGGACTTATGCTTTTGTCATTGCTTGCGTTCAGACAAAAAATCAGATTGGGAGCTGATTTTGTGACTAAAGTACTCTTTATGAAAAAAGGGTACGTAGCTTTTTGCTATTTTATCCAAGAATAGCATTATCCAGTAGACAAAGCTTCAAACCTTTGTGTAAGCCTCTGATTATGTAAAGGTTTGGAAGCAACATAGCCTGACAAGTGAGTTTTGGAGGATAAGGCTATCATATTTGCTCAAACTTCTTCAAACAAGTTTGCTTCGAAGGGTTCAGATTAGATTTGAAGTATGCTGATTTGAAGGGAACCAAAACTCCAATCGAAGCTTTGTGTGAAGGTGGATCTTGTCCAATCAAAGGCTTGTCTGCCAGAGGTCACATGGACAAACGAAAGGGTGCATGCAGAAGGTTTCTGCTTTTGGGGGCGCTAGCATGAGGGGGAAATTATGCCTTGTGAGTTTGGAAAACATGCAAAACCAATGGCTTCTGAGTCGAAGGAAAACCGCATGAGGACATTAATTTATGACTTCAAGAAAACATGTAAGAGGCCTTTGCTCAAACGAAAGCTTGCATGAAGAGCCACTGTCCAAACGAAACTTGCCTGCCAAAGGTCATATGGCCAAACGAATGATGTAACCCAAACTTGCATTCGAAGGAGGCCACAAGCCCAAACGAACAATGTAAACCAAAGCTTGAATAAAAAGGAACCACATGCCCAAACGAAGGATGTAAACCAAAGCTTGCATAAAAGGGAACCACATGCCCAAACGAAGGATGCATGCAGGAGGTCCCTGCTTAGTGAATCAAAGCAAACATGTAGGATGCAAATGGTGCAATCGAAGGATGTATGCAGGAGGCCATTGCCTTATGCCTGCTGGCATGAAGGAAGTTCATGCCTTGTGAATTGAAGTCAATCATAGAGAAGGAACTTTTCTTTTGAACCGAAGGACATCAACATGAGGCTTTTCCTCTTTTAATCGAAGGAGGCTAATAGGAGGATTTTTTTCCCTTGTGCCTGCTAGCCTGGTGGGAGCCTCTTGCTTTGAAGCATGCAAGAAGGAAGTTATTTCTCAATCGAAGGCTTCATGCAGCTAACCATCAATTTATGAATCAAAGCAAGCATGGAGAGAATTATTTCTCCAAACAACACAGGCATGCAGGCATCAAACATCCAATTGAAGCAGGCATGCAGGAGGTCATTGTTTTGTGGATCGAAGGAGGCACAAAGGATGGATCGAAGGAGGCATGAAGAAGACCATAGCCCAATTGAAGCAAGGGAAATCGAAGAAAGCTTTCTGGAGACCAAAATCCAATCAAAACCTTATAAATCGAAGAAAACTTGTTTTTTCTTCAATTTTGTCAACAAGATTATTTTTATCTGCTTTGCCCTTTTTAACAGTTTCCTCTTTAACTTGATGCTGAAAAATACAATTGTACTTGTGTAAGCTTGAATTTTTGAGAATCCTTGTGAGAAATGCCTTGATAAAAGAGAGGTCAAATTTTGGGGTGCAACAGCTGCCCATGTTCAATCTTCTTAAACCTGAAGAGTTAGATTGGCGAGTCTATCATTCATGACTTGAAGGTGGAAGATGATTGAACACTAGAGTGCCCAGAAATTTGCACTCGATGATGTGGTGGTTGATTGTGTAGGGAATGGGATTAAAGATGCCATTTGGAGAGATGATGGAGAGTTGTCGGAGATGGGCTTATAGATGCCACCTAAAAGTGATTGTTGACAAAAAAAATTGGAAGAAGTATCAGAATAAATCTTTGGTCGATTTATACTAAAATAGTAGATATAGTGGGATGAGTATCAGAATAATATCTGTAAATGGATCGTATCTGACTCGTATCTGAAAGATGTACTGAATGAGCGTCAGAATGACATCCGTATCTGGACTGTATTTGAAAGATGTGCTAAATGAGTGTCAGAATGACATCCGTATCTGGATCGTATCTGGAATGTAGTTGAAAGAATCTGGAATAAGTATCATAATGACATCCGTATATGGATCGTATCTGAACTGTATTTGAAAGAATCTGGAATAAGTATCAGAATGACATATGTATCTGGATCGTATCTGAATTGTATTTGAAAGAATCTGGAATAAGTATCAGAATGACATCTGTATTTGGATTGTATCTAGACTGTATTTGAGAGATGTGCTGAATGGGTGTCAGAATGACACCCGTAACTGGATCATATCTGGACTGTATTTGAGAAATGTCTGGAATAAGTATCAGAATAATATCCGTCTCTAGATTGTATCTGAACCGTTTCTAGGAGAAAAACCTTGAATAAGTATCCGAATAATATCCATCTCTGGATCATATCTGAACTATTTCTGGGGGAAGTCTGGGGCAAGTATCAGAATATCAGCCGTATCTGGATCACATCTGAACTTTTTCTAGAAGAGAATCTGGAGTAAGTATCAGAATGTCAGCCGTATCTAGATTGCATCTGAACTATTTCTAGAAGAGTGTATGAGAAGGAGTCTGTGTAAGATTGCTTCAGATGGTCGTGTAGATAATTGTCCTGGCTTGTTTTAGAAAGAAAGATAGTTTTCCTAGCTTGTTACATGTATTAATCTTCAATATGCTCCTGTATATAGCTTTTCTGGCTTGTTACATGTATTAATCTACAATCAGTCGTCCACAGATAATTTTCCTGGCTTGTTATAGGTATTAATCTGGAACTTTATTTTGTTGATCGTTGAGATAGTTGTCTTTGCTGGTTTCAGGTATTAATCTCTGACCTTATAAAGAAAGATAGTTTCCTGGCTTGTTACAGGTATTAATCTTCAATCTGCTCATGTAGATAGCATTCCTGGCTTGTTACAGGTATTAATCTACAATCGGTCGTCCACAAATAGTTTTCCTGGCTTGTTACAGGTATTAATCTGGAAATTGTTTTTGCTGGTTAATGAGATAGTTGTCCTGGCTGGTTTCAGGTATTAATCTCTAACCTTAGAAAGAAAGATATTTTTCCTGGCTTGTTACAGGTATTAATCTTCAATTTGCTCATGTAGATAGCTTTTCCTGGCTTGTTACAGGTATTAATCTACAATCGATCGTCCACACATAGTTTTCCTGTCTTGTTAGAGGTATTAATCTGGAACTGTTGAAAATTGTTGACGATAGTTATCTGTTTATTGATCTTTCCTGAAAGGTAAAGAATTAGTTGCATGCCATGTCATGATGTATGAAATGCATGGCGTAATGATGTTCTCAAAATAAATGAGATTGTGCTGTATGCATTTATCACGTATGTAATATGATGCATGAAATGTGAAATGTTGTCGAAATGTATCTTTGTCTTGGAAAATAAATCCTTGACAAAAATTGGGGAGTTTTGGGAAGTTAAATCCCTGATTACCGTTGAGGACGAAGAGTATGCACCTCTTCGAACTCTGTTTAGAATGTTTTCGCTGGGGATTCCCGTTTTTGTTGTTTTGAGGATTACTCCGCTTGGGGACGTAGATTTTGCTTGAGAGAAACTCTGTGGGGAGTGTTGATTCCTGCTTGGGGAAAAGAGTTCAGGAGTTTTAGCTGTCCGTTACTCTATTGGGGAGTTATCTCTTGATGGAAGTTAACAACTTAATGAGGATAAAGGAGTTAACTGTTATTTGGTTGTCTCCCAGGCTTTGCAGCAACTCATTGGGGATTGTAGAAAAGTATATTGGGGAAGAGGGGTTGTGGTCCCTTGATTTGTAGTAGTCAGAGAGGCAAACTCAAGCTGGGGAATCGATAGTTTATTGGGGAAATAAACCCTATTGCCAATCTGCTGGAGATGCATCTTCTTTTGGTAGAACTCCTCGAGGATTCTTGATATCAACTCAGCTGGGAGAGGTTTTCTGGAGATTGAAACTCTGGCTAGGGATTGCATGAATCTAATGAATTTGGTCTTTATGGGTTTTGGACCCTCATTTGTGAAGATTATTCTGTGGGGATAATCTTATAGAGATGAATATGTGGGGATTTGACTGAGGATCAACCTATGAAGGGGATTTCGTAGAGATTTGTCACTTCCCCTAGTAGCAAGTGTTGTAGCATTGCCGGAAAAATGTTTGCTTGGTCGTATGTGACCCTTTGCTGGAATTCAAGTTAAATGCTCTAAGTGATTCAGATAAAGACCTGCCCCTGGTTACTCAGCACTTCTTGAGATATTTCTTGGAATCTTGACTTGACTGCCCTAGAACGAGTTGGATGGTGACATGTCATGCCCCCTTGCTTATAGGATATTTGTCATCGGAAGTTTCATCCCATTTGAAGTGATTTTGTTTCTTGAGAGAATTTTTGTTCACTGGATATTCGTCGTGTGAATTTCTATGCTGTCAAACAATTAGCCATATGCAAACAAAGATATTCAAATAATGCAAAGTTTATGCTTGTCTTGAAGTTTTCAAAATGCATTTTAGCAGATAAAATAATTTCTTTAAGAATGTGAATTCAACTCAAGATTTAGAGTAACCCTCATAGGAGTCAGGATACCTTTGGTAACAGTATACTTTCGAACTAACCCATGCTTCAATTAGGACTTTTGAAGGGTTATAGTGTGGTCTGGTTCACGATTTAAGAAACAAAGGATAAGACTCAAAGTATATTTGTACCCGCCCGTTCTTCGTGATGTTCTCCAGTCCTAAGCTCAGTCAATCATTTGAACTCCTATTGAATATGGAATGATGGTTCAAATATCTGGAAGTTTATTTAAGAAGGCCGTCATTTTTTCAACGTTTTTCATGTTGTCAAGGATTTATAGTGTCCTCTTTTTTGATTTATTATCCCTGATTTTTTCCTGACTGTTCTTGTTTTAAGATTACAGTTAGCGGGATGTCCCAGTTTTCTTAAGTCTCCTTCGTAGGTTTTGACTTAGTGGGATTTTCTCTTGGGAGATAATGACTGCCTATTGGATAGGGAACCATCGTCGTCTTTTTTTTTATTCAGAAGGATGTTTTTGTTATCATTTATTGTATACGAAGTGGAAGCTTGCGATTGAACACGCATTCAAAATAAACTGAGAAACTACCCTGCCCCAGGTTTTGATTAAAGGTTTCAATTTGTGTAAAAAAGAAAACTCCTACTTCTTTGGCTCAAAGGGGTTTACTAGGGATTATCTTCCTTATAACTCCAGTGTTTAGGGATTGAAAGAAGCGCCTATACATCGTCATCCAGGTCTATCCAAAAGCATACTGTATGAGATTATGGCATTGTTTTCGTCATCCTCCCTCTAAAGGCTTGTAACTTTTAGCAAGAGTTGAATGTCATAAAGAGAGTAAAAAGCATAGCTTAAATATAGTGAAAACAAATGGATGAATTCAAGAAAAACATATGTGATGCATTAATGAGAATAACCAAAGTATGACATAAAGATAAGTGTTTAAGCAAACAAATAAATTACAACTGAAAATTAGAATAAATAGAAAATTCCTCCGCCTAGATCGTCACTTCATATGGATTCCCTTGAGGGGTGATAGAAGAGCTCCAGTTGACCGTCTTGTGTGAACTCCAACGCTCCTTTGTCGATCAGGTTTTGAATCTTCTACTTAAGTTCCCAATAATTGTTTGTATCATGCCCAGGACTTTCGGAATGATAGGCACACCTTGCATCGGGATTATAGTTAAGAGAAGAAGTTTTAGGGTTTGGATGAGTTCTTATCAATGTAATCAGATTCATCCTCAACATGTGTTGCAATGCTTGAGACAATGGCATGTTGATGTTAGTAAACTGTCTCTCGGGCTCGTTTTACCTTCGCTGATTTCCCCTTTGTTGTTGTCGCTGCGATGCAGGACCGAAGATCAGGAATATCCCACATGTTAGTCGTGGTTGCTCTTGTTATGACCCTTTTGGCCGTACACGACATTGGACTCTTTCTTCCCATTGTATGGATTTTCTGAGTATCCGAGGATGTAGCTCCTTGGATCTTTTCGCTTTTGATGCCATCTTCGACCCTTTCTCCAGTCAGTATTAGCTCGGTGAACCAGGCCGAGGATCTTCCAATTAGGTGATTGAAGAAAGGTCCCGTCAAAGTTCCCATAAAGATGTCAATCAGCTCCCTGTCAGTTAAGGGTGGTTGCACCCTTCCAGCCAGGTTTCTCCATTTTTGGGCGTATTCTTTGAAGCTCTCGTTGGAACCCATGGTCATATACTACAACTCCACGCGAGTTGGTGCAAGATCCACGTTGTATTGGTACTGCTTATAGAAAGCAGCAACTAGATCTTCCCAGGTGTGGATACGAGAACCTTCCAATTGATAGAACCATTCAATTTGGGTCCCAGCTAAGCTCTCTTGGAAGAAATGGACCCAGAGGTTCTGATCAGTTGTGTATGGTTGAATCTTGCGGACATAAGATCTCATATGCATCTTAGAACAAGAGACCCGATCATACATGGAAAAGGTAGGGATTTTGAAATTTGGTGGGATGACCACTCTAGAAACCAAACCCATTTCTTCAAAGTCCAGACTAGGTACTCTCTGGATCTCCATGGCGTTGAGACGATCCTCCAGTTGTTTGTATTTGTCGTCCGCGGGAGGATACTGCTCTTCAGCATAGTCAGCCTCTTCTTCGTTAGACCCCAGACTGTGATCCCCTTCTTTTGTCTTATCATCCCCATTAGTTGACGGAGTTGCGAATCCTAGAGCTCGCTCTGTTGGTCCTTTGAACCTCCTTCCTAAATTCAGGATGCCCACTGACTTCTTTGTCTTTTTCTTCTTGTCTTTAAGAAGAAGAGAATTCAGGTCCTCTTTCCCTTTAGACAAAGTCAGGAATATTTGTTGGAATTGAGCATTTTATGCTTGAAGGTCCTTCACTGTTTGTTGCATATCCATCTTACTGAAATAAACAGTAGGAAGATAAGGAAACCTGTGTGGGAGAAACCTGTCGTGATATGATGCATGGTATGTGGATGCATGTTTTCAAGGATCTCGTGGGGGTTAACACAAGAAGATGTTAGAAGTTGAATTTTGATCAACAACTTTAATTGGGAGAACTTCGTATCCGTGGATGTCCTTCCACGAGAATCAAGCTCACCATGTCAAGTGGGTCATAGCCCTTGACTCAAGTTACCGTGCTTTGGTCTTTGAAGGTGTTTGATTAAAGGAGAGTAAATCCTCTTGCCCCTTGATAGACTTCTGGTTCGACATGATCCTGCATCACAAGCCCTTGAGATCCTTGAAATGGTTATTGAAAATGCTATGGTATGATGTCATGATATCATGTACAAGTATGCAAAGCAAGCAAGTTGTTATGTACAAATAGTCATATACACACAAAGCAGACAAGTCCTTAGGTTTAGGCTTGCATGGAGTTTGTAGGTAAGTACCCTCTTGAAGTTTAGTTGACTCAACCTATCCTAGAAAGTAACCGGGTTCTAGGGGATCTCAATATCACCGATCTTTCTTCATCGGGCATTGTTTAAGTGCAAGCCTCTTTATTGGCGACCGAAATATCCCTAAAGTCCAAACTCAATGAGCGTAGCATCGAGTATCAACCAATCTTCGGTCAGAACCGAAGCTAGCCATCTCACTACTTCCTAATTGCCAAGTTGTTCAATTAAGGTTCTAAGGTCAGTTAGTGCTTCATGACACCACACAGTGGCCCCGTATTCTCCTTGACTGACTCAAGGGCTACCAGTACCAACAAACATGTCACACTAACGTATATCGCTTCGACCATGTCGGTATACGCTGCACAGCCCCCACAATTTATTACTACTTACCTAAAAGGTGCCCCAGATCTGGATGGAGGATCAAAAACAAACCCAAACAAGGAACCATAATGTAAAGAAAGCAAGTCAAACAAGGAAAGCAAGTAAAGGTGATCTAACCCTAAGGTAACCCCACTTTTAAGTGATCCCCATCAAAGTCGTCCGTCCTGTAATACGGTGGGAGAACTGACTTGGGTGTTTTGTGTTTGATTGCAATTATTGCGGATAGCAAGAGTCGCCACCAACTTTTCTTTTATCCAACAAAGGAAAGGCTGAAAAGAATAGGAAAGACCTTTCGAGATTATTTCTTGAGTTCGGGGGGTAGGTTATGAAAAGGTAAGGTATTAACACCCTTTTCATCCGTAGTTATCTACGAGCTCTTAGTTTCTTGATAGATCACTTGCTTTTGTTTGAAAATGTGCTTGTGGTGTAGGTTTGAAAAGTATTTTGAAAACGTCTTTGTAATGATTCTCGTCTCTATAGAATGCGTATAATGTGTTGGTTTTGAAAATAGTTCAAAGAGGTGTTTGTGGAATGTGTTTTTGAAAGTGATTTTGAAAATTTCCTTTTGTAATGATTCTCGTCTCTATAAGAATGCGTACAAAGAGCTTTGTCTTTTGAAAATGTTTCAAATGAAGGTGTTGGTGTGAAAAATGTTTTTGTTATGAACAAGCGAGCAACTATGAGTGTCCTACCTACTCAAAAGGTCTAATGTTCTTTTCCTCCTCCTTTAGATGTTTCTATCTTACCATTGATTAGGTAAGATGCCCCATCGTTGGATGTGAAGGGACAGGCGTGGGTCGTTTGTATAGTCATAGAAGGTAGCCTATGGGACGTTTTAGCAATCTCGTTGGGGACTAGATTTTTTACCGAAGGCAACATTGAGGGTCATCGAGGGACTACGATCTTTTATCGAGGGTCTTTGCTAAAACGTCCATATTCGAGGGACATGACTATTTTCCGAGGCAACAAGTGATATTACCCTAGAGGTGCATGTGTGTGAATGGTGTGTTTGATTGCATGCATTTTGTCTTTGATTTTTGGGTTGTCTACTTGTTGGTTTTATCTTGCCATACATCCTAATTACTAACATTTATATAAAGCAATAAAAAATACAAATAAATAAATATCCTACATTATTACAACCATATTGAATAGCAAGAAAATGTAAATACAAAACAAAATAAAAGAAGGGAAAACAAGCTTTTCGATTCAGGAAGCAATACCCTTGGATTCTGCACTTCTCGGCTTCCTTCGATTTGGCCTGGAAGTCAGAATATGCAGGAAGCCTTCGATTCATCTTCCTGAATGCTTCCTTCGATTTGGCCTGACAGTCAGCGTGCATGGATCCTTTGATTACTTCATTTTTTTCTTCCTTCAAAATGCTTAGAAGTCAGTGTGTGGCGAAGCCTAAGGTCACATTCTTTGTTCTGCTTACAACTGTGAAGCAGCCAAGGATGAAGCCTAAAGCTTCAATTCACACCTCCTCCCTCCTGTTTTTCTTTCATTTGGGATTTTAATAGCAACATGGCCTGAGGCCATGCTAGTATTGTCTCATGGCCAGGTTAGTTCTTAAAAACGTTTGATAAACTAAGAAACAAAACCAAAAGGTTAGCAATGAAAACAGACTGAAAAGGTGGAAACGAAAAGGAAACAAATTTTATGTACATGCTTAAAACGAAAAGTTTAAGGTCAGAGTGACTTGCCTTGGTTGAAGCTGGAACGTGTGATGAACCTTGTGTGGATGCCCTGAGTGCTCCTAAATTCGAAGGAAAGAAACATGGGTTATGTTTCTAGTATTGGATTCGAAAGAAGGAACCAAGCATTGGATTGCTTCAGATTCGAAAGAGAAAAAGAAACAAGTGTTGTGTTTCTTTAGATTCTGGGTTTGTGTTTAGTGTTTGAGAATCCTAAGAGTTTAAGAGTTTTTGAGAGTTTGATGATTTTTTTGAAGATTATTTCTACCACCCAAAGTCCTTCCAAAAATCCTTTTTCATCTTGCGAATTGTTTCTCTATTTATAGAGAAAAGGTTAAAGGTGTTTGAAGTGGTCAGCTTTACAAAATAATAAAATATGAAAACAAAAAAAGAACAATTTTCAAGTACAAGTGGGGGCCTGCTGTTTGGTGGGTACAGGAGATTGGACTTATGCTTTTGTCATTGCTTGCGTTCAGACAAAAAATCAGATTGGGAGCTGATTTTGTGACTAAAGTACTCTTTATGAAAAAAGGGTAAGTAGCTTTTTGATATTTCATCCAAGAATAGCATTATCCAGTAGACAAAGCTTTGAACCTTTGTGTAAGCCCCTGATTATGTAAAGATTTGGAAGTAATATAGCCTGACAAGTGAGATTTGGAGATAAGGCTATGAGATTTGCTCAAAGTTCTTCAAACAAGCTTTTTTCGAAGGGTTCAGATTTGATTCGAAGTATGTTGATTTGAAGGGAACCAAAACTCCAATCGAAGCTTTGTGTGAAGGTGGCTCTTGTCCAATCAAAGGCTTGTCTTCCAGAGGTCACATGGCCAAACGAAAAGGTGCATGCATGAGGTCCATGCTTTGGGGACGCTAGCATGAGGGGGATATTATGCCTTGTGAGTTTGGAAAACATGCAACCAATGGCTTCTGAGTCGAAGGAGAAATGCAGGAGGCCATTGCTTTGTGACTTCAAGCAAACATGCAAGAGGCCTTTTCTCAAACGAAAGCTTGCATGAAGAGCCATTGTTCAAATGAAACTTGCCTGCAAAAGGTCATATGGCAAAACGAATGATGTAACCCAAAATTGCATTCCAAGGAGGCCACAAGCCCAAATGAATGATGTAAACCAAAGCTTGCATAAAAGGGAACCACATGCCCAAACGAAGGATGTAAACCAAAGCTTGCATAAAAGGGAACCACATGCCCAAATGAAGGATGGATGCAGGAGATCCATGCTTTGTGAATCAAAGCAAGCATGTAGGATGCAAATGGTACAATCGAAGGGTGTATGCAGGAGGCCATTGCCTTGTGCCTGCTGGCATGAAGGAAGTTCATGCCTTGTGAATTGAAGGCAAGTGTAGAGAAGGCACTTGTCTTTTGAATTGAAGGACATCAACATGAGGCTTTTCCTCTTTGAATCGAAGGAGGCTAACAAGAGGCTTTTTTTCCTTGTGCCTACTGGCCTAGTGGGAGCCTCTTTCTTTGAAGCATGCAAGAAGGAAGCTATTGCTCAATCGAAGGCTACATGCATCTAGCTATCACTTTGTGAATCAAAGCAAGCATGGAGAGAATTATTTATCCAAACAATATAGGCATGCAGGCATCAAATGTCCAATCTAAGTAGGCATGTAGGAGGTTATTATTTTGTGGATCGAAGGAGGCACAAAGGATGGACCGAAGGAGGCATGAAGGAGACCATAGCCCAATCGAAGCAAGGGAAATCGAAGAAAGCTTGCAGGAGACCAAAATCCAATTAAAACCTTGTGAATCGAAGAAAACTTATTTTTTTCTTCAATTTTGTCAAAAAGATTATTTTTATCTGCTTGCCCTTTTTAACAGTTTCCTCTTTAACTTGATGCTGAAAAATCCAATTGTACTTGTGTAAGCTTGAATTTTTTAGAATCCTTGTGAGAAATGCCTTGAGAAAAGAGATGGAAAATTTTGGGGTACAACAGACCCCCACATACGAAGGGACATTTGTGATCAAGAACATATTTTCTGGTGGAGCCATGATCTTAACCACTATGGATAGCGACGACATTCTGCACCCTTTAAACACGGGCATAATTAAAAGATACCACCCATGAGAAAAGACCCGCTAGGTCGACTGGCCTAGGAAAAAATAAGGGCATCCTGACGAACCAAAAGGGTTCGGGCAAAATTTAGGGATATATATATATATATATATATATATATATATATATATATATGTGTGTGTGTGTGTGTGTGTGTGTGTGTGTGTGTGTGTGTGTGTGTGTGTGTGTGTGTGTGTGTGTGTGTGTGTGTGTGTGTGTGTGTGTGTGTGTGTGTGTGTGTATGTGTGTGTGTGTGTGTGTGTGTGTGTGTGTGTGTGTGTGTGTGTGTGAAAAAATTTGTACACCCGGCAAGTCGAAAACCTGAAAAGGCGGCTTGGGCAAAAAACGGTATCCCGGTGGATATAAAACCCGAAAGGGTGGTCCAGGCAAAAGTTAGGGATTTAAAGCGTACAACTATGTCCCGTTGGATCACCTTACAGCCAATTTTAAGTATCAACTATCAAGCTCAAATGGTACTAATCAATCCAGTCATCTTTGGACAAGCAGCAAAGTGATGAGACGCACAAAGATATAAAGGCGATAGCAGAATGGGAACCCAATGGGATTATTTCACATAGTTGTTTTTTCTTTGTATACTATTTTTGTACAGTTTTCCATCTTACGATGGCATTCTCTTACTAGGATGTCTGTCTCCTTGTACGAAAACACATGTTATAGGCAGACTTCTTTAGATTAATACAAAGCTATTTCTTTGAAAGTGCAAAACTATTTGTTTTTATTTTTCTGTTTTGTTTGCAAAAACGTCCAGTGATTATTTTTGAACATATGAATTTGAATGTGATTACCGTTTACAAATACACGCATAAAAAACAGAGAGACATTTACTAATGGCTTTAAGAAACGGGACGGTGTCTAAAAAAGGCCATCTACAAATCCCTACAGATACTTTCTCCAGCAGGTACAGAGGCAGAGACACCCTACTACAAAGTCACTACCATATCCTCAGTTTATAGCCTAATGATGTCAAAGTTTCTGATATCCCCGGCAGAGCAAGAATCTCCAATTATTTCCCCAGAGTCATAAATAATTCCCTAGCCTAGTTCACAAGCTTCTTGGGTTTCCCAACAGCGTTTCATAATAATCCCCAAGTCGATTATGGAGTTTCCCTTCCCCAACAGAGTTTATTTCTCTAACAACGAAAATTTATCTCCCAACATTTCAACTTCAAAAAAATTTGAAGACCTACATTCTTCATCCCCAACAACAATCATGGATTTATTTTCCCTAGTTCAACAACATTGTAATCTAAAAACTGATATGTTCATATATTTCCTTCATACATCATTTTACAAGCTTCGTGGCATATGCAGTACAAATGCATATATATCGTAATCTCATTTATTTTGAGAACATCATTACCCAATGCATTTCATGCATCATGACATTGCATAAAGCTAATTCTTTACCTTTTCAAGAAAGATTAGTAGATGAATATCATCAACAATTTTCAAAATTTCCAGATTAATACCTGAAACAAGACAGGACAATTATCTGTGAACAACTGATTGTAGATTAATACCTAAAACTAGACAGGACAACTATCTACATGAGTAGATTGAAGATTAATTCTCGAAATAGGATGGGGAAACTATCTTTCTTTCTTTCTATAAGGTCAGAGATTTAATTCCTGAAACAAGCCATGGAAACTATCTCTACGACCAACAAAAAAACTAGTTCTGGATTAATACCTGAAATAAGACAGGACAACTATCCGTGAATAACTTATTGTAAATTAATACCTGAAACAAGACAGGACAACTATCTGCATGAGAAATTTGAAGATTAACTCCCGAAACAAGATGGGGAAACTATCTTTCTTTCTCAAATAGTTCCAGATTAATTCTTGAAACCAAACAAGGTAACTATCTATGAACAACTGATTGTAGATTAATACCTGAAACAAGACAGGACAACTATCTACATGAGCAGATTGAAGATTAATTCCCGAAATAGGACGAGGAAACTATCTTTCTTTCTCTAAGGTCAGAGATTTAATTCCTGAAACAAGCCAGGGCAACTATCTGTATGACCAACAAAAAAACAAGTTCCGGATTAATACCTTAAACAAGACAGGACAACTATCCGTGAATAACCGATTGTAGATTAATACCTGAAACAAGATAGGACAACTATCTGCATGAGAAAATTGAAGATTAACTCCAGAAACAAGACGGGGAAACTATCTTTCTTTCTCAAATAGTTCCAGATTAATTCCTGAAACCAGACAGGGTAACTATCTATGAATAACTGATTGTAGATTAATACCTGAAACAAGACAGGACAACTATCTACATGAGCAGATTTAAGATTAATTCCCAAAACAGGACGGGGAAACTATCTTTATTTCTCTAAGGTTAGAGATTTAATTCATGAAACAAGCCAGGGCAACTATCTCTATGACCAACAAAAAAACAAGTTCCGGATTAATACCTGAAACAAGACAGGACAACTATCTGTGAATAACCGATTGTAGATTAATACCTGAAACAAGACAGGACAACTATCTGCATGAGCAAATTGAAGATTAACTCCTTAAACAAGATGGGGAAACTATCTTTGTTTCTCAAATAGTTCCAGATTAATTCCTCAAACTAGACAAGGCAACTATCTGTGAACAATTGATTATAGATCAATTCCTGAAACAAGACATGATGGCTATCTATAAGACCAGGTTAGAGAGTAATTCCTGAAACCAGACAGGGAAACTATCTCAACGACCAACAAAATAAAGTTCCATATTACTTCCTGAAACCAGACAGGGTAGTTATATGTAAACAATTGATTATGGATCAATTCCCGAAACAAGACGAGGTGACTATCTACACGACCATACGAAGTAGCCTTACACGGGCTCCTTCTAATATATTTCTAGATGAAAATTTACACAGGCTCATCATGAAGCAATCTTACACGAATTCCTTCTCCTTCTGAAATGCAACTTTACATGGGCTCTTCCTGAAGCAATCTTACACGGGTTCCTTCCAATTTCCAGATGCAGTTTCACACGGGCTCATCATGAAGTAATCCTACACAGGCTCATTCTCATATATCTCCAGATAGTAGTTTACAAAACTGCAAAGCCTGGTCCTGACCAGATGATAGTATACCTCAAGTTCAATTCACTAAAGCCTGGAATACGACCAGATAACAATCAACGTTATTGTCTTTAGCAAGTTACTGTGAAACCTGGATTTCAACCGGATAACAACTAACTTTCATCCCTCCAGTCAAGGGATAACTCCCCAGTAGAGTAATGGGCAACTAAAGTTCCTAGACTCTCTTCCCCATAGAGTTTTCCTCAAGTAAAAGAACAAAAATCAACATTCCCCAGCAGAGTCCTCCTCAAACAACAGGAATAGGAATCCCCACAAAGAGACCTCTTATGAAGTCATCATCTACTTTGGATGGCATCTTTAAGCCCATCTTCAATAACTCTCATTCATATTCTCCAAATGGAATCTATAAGCCCATTCCTAATATCATCAACCAATGGCGTTACTTCATGCGAGTGCAAATTTCTGGGGCACTCTAGTGTTAAATCATCTTCTACCTTAAGATCATGAAAGGCATACAAGCCAATCTAAATCTTCAGGTTTAAGAAGATTGAACAGGGGCAGTTGTTGTATCCCAAAATTTTCCCTCCCATTTTATTCAAGGCATGCTCCTTAAGGTCCTCAAATGCTCAAGGTAGACCAAGAATTGATCAGACAAATTCCCCTCCTAAGCAATGGATTTCCAACTAGGGTTTTCATTTCTCACAAAGAATTTTGGTCTGCAAAGGCTTCAAGTGATTTCCATGGCACCCTATACGCCTCAGCATAATGGCATAGCTGAAAGAAAGAATAGAAGTGTACTGAACTTGACGATATGTAAGTTGAAAGCTGAAAATATGCCTAAGAGCTTTTGGGTCGAAGTAGCTTCGACAGCAGTATGCAGTCTATTTTGATGCCCAACGAAGCACTATGATTGAAGAAATAATAGTTCTAAATAAAATGTGAGGAGGCTTTTATGAAGTCTTTGATTGATAAAGAGATATTAAAGGGCATCACTATTTTGAACCATTATCAAAGGGTTCATTTTCGAACTATTGAAATATAGGCTATTCGGAGCATCACAAAGAAAGACATTTCGAAAAGAAGAAGATTTTAAATTCAAAAGCTTTGATACTTCGATTGGTCGAATTGAGTGAAAGGAGATCGAAAGGAGCAGAGTGAAGCTGCGACCAGTCAAAAGAAAGAGGTGATACTTCGATTGGTCGAATTGAGTGAAAGGAGATCGAAAGGAGCAGAACAAAGCTTCGACCAGTCAAAAGGAAGAGGTGATACTTCGATTGGTTGAATTGAGTGAAAGGAGATCGAAAGGAGCAGAATGAAGATTCGACCAGTCAAAAGGAAGAGGTGATACTTCGATTGATCGAATTAAGTTAAAGGAGATCAAAAGGAGCAAGAACTTTTCGATTAGGCTGATGTTCCTAGATTACACAATCGAAGCAGATGGTGACTTAATCGAAGAATCCATGATGTTGAAGCCTTGAGAAATTCTAATTAGAATTCATAGCCATCGAAAAGGACAATGGAGATGTAAATCAAAACAAACACCTAATGGGATGAAACCTGTCCAGGTTCACTCAAAATTCAAAATGGCATGAAATATCTCAAAATGGCAACTTTTCAAAACTTTCAATTCTGCTTTCAAAGCCATGGTTAATGGCTTATTGATGCCATATTCGTTCACCATTACCTCTCTATAAATACAGAGCCAAAGTGCAAGTAAAGGACACAGAGATTGCCTATCAATAATCACAAAGAAATACATCAAAACTGTCAAAATCGAAACGCATAGTGTAAGCTTCCTCAGTCCAAACCAAGTCCACTATTCACCCCCTGAAGGTCCTAGAAGTGATTCCCAGGCCTTAAGCAATTCAAAACGCACACAGAAACACACTCATTCGATCCTCCCGTTTGGTAAAATTTTAGATCACAAACACGTTTAAATCTTTGATTTAAATCTCTTTTGATTGCATATTCATGTTATTGTCATTGTTTATGAATGTTTTGACATAATTCATGTGAGTTGCAGTGCCCAAATGATAGGATACTGTTGTTAGGGCTTTCGAAATTGATTGTTTTCGAAACCCATGGTACATACTGTTTCAGGCCAAAACAACCCATATTCAGATTCATGGGGTTCGAATTAGGGGGGGTTCAAGGGGAGGGACCTAGGTTCGACACCCAGGTCATGCATTTTGATTTTTTCTAACATATTATATACATATCTAATGTTTCAAGTCCAAACACATGCATCGTAAACCATCAATCCAAGCCATCAGATCACCACATGATCCAGATCCAGCGCCTCCAACGCGCAGACCACCATACACTCTCTAGAGCATTCCTCACTAGATTCGCTGGAAACCTGGGCTTCAATAATTTGGGCCTAGCATGTTTTTTTAATTACACCTCTAGTTCTTGTCTTTATTACCCAGGACCATTTGCGTTTTTTTCTTGTTTACTTGTTTTATTTGTTTATTTCTTTTAATGTTTTCTTTTCTTTAATTATAAAATCAAATAAAATCACAAAAAATATCGGTTAACATTTTCTCAAATAAATTAATTTTGTAAATTAATTGATTAATTATTTTAACCTTTTTTTTTAATTTACAACTAAATAGACTTAGGATTTTAAATTAAATTTCTTTCCATGATCAAAAACAAACAAAAAGATTTTTTATACTTTAGGATTTTTAGACGTTTTTCAATTCACGCGCGTTTTTATTTTCGCATTTTTATTTCCATATTTTTTGTAACTACCTACTGGAATGTAATAGAATTAATTAGGATTTTTACTTTATTGCTTTATTTTTCCCAATTTTGGACATGTAATTAATCCCTCTCTCCGAAGTCTTGTAATAGTTTAGGATTTATCTTTCCGCATTTTAAATTCCTGCAAACTATTAATCTGTTTAGATGCATGACTAATAGGATTGTATGGCAAGAGTTTAACAAACAAATGCTAGCAAACCTAACACAATATAAATAACTGAATATAACACAACTGCACACGCGCACCTCTAGGGTACCCCACTTTGGTTTCCTTCGGAAAAACAGTCACAACTCTCCAAACGTGAGATTTTAGTGGCTACCCTCTGGTTTAAAGATCATAAGTCCCTTGATGACCCTCTCGATGTTGTCTCGGTAAAAATGATCTTAAAACCCTAGGGTAGTTACTAAGGTTTCTTTCCCAGTTTCCTTTGTGACTATAAACGTCCCTTCGAATGTCCCTCAAACATCCAGCGACTAGGACTACCTACTCACTAATAGTAGGATAACATGGTCTAAAGGAAAAGAGGAAAAGAACAACTCTTTCGAGTAAAAGTAGATAGTTCCTAGATGATATGCTCAAAACAAAATTTTACACTTACACGAAACTTCTTTCAAAAACATTTTCAAAACGCTTTATCAACGCTCTTGAGGACTGATACAAGAGTTATCATAAAGCAAGTTGCCTTACTATTGGCATTTCAAAAATACTTTTCAAAACACACAAAGCACAAAGTATTTCAAAATGAGCTAAGCATCTAAGAGCCCGTAGAAAACTACGGATGGAAAGGGTGCTAACATCTTCCCTTTCCATAATCTACCCCCTTACTCAAAAAACTCTCGAAAGGTCCTTTTCTGTTCTTTTCACCCTTTCCTTTGTTGGATACAAGAAAAGTCAGTGGTGACTCTTGCTTACCGTAACATTTTCTAATACAAATGTAAAACCAGTATAACAGTCGGTTCTTCCACCGCATCACACCTGGCTATCATATCTTCGATATAGACCTCTATCTCGCAATGGATCATATCGTGAAATAAGGCTACCATAACACACTAATAGGTTGCCCCAGCGTTATTCAACCCAAATGGCATAACTTTGTAGTAGAAGGTGCCCCACTGCGTGACGAAACATGTTTTCTCCATATCTTCAGGTTCTATTTTAATTTGATTATACCCGGAGAAACCGTCCATGAAGGATAAGATCTTATGTCGTGCAGTGTTGTCAACCAGAACATCAATATGAGGAAGTGGAAAGTCATCCTTGGGGCTCGCCCTATTCAAATCACTTTAATCCATACACATACGCACCTTGCCATCCCTTTTAGGTATTGGTACCAGGTTTGCATCCCATTGTGGATAAGAAGTAACAGCTAAGAACTCGGTGTTAAACTGTTTCATAACTTTAGCCTTGATCTTTTCTAACATCTCAAGACGCATACGAAGAACCTTTTGCTTCACTGGAGGAAAATCTTATTTCATTTGGTAGGTAGTAAACCATTTCCTATTTGGGCACATATGGTGTGAAGCTCTTGAATTAAGCATCCATCTCCCAGAGATATCATGGTATTGCTCTAAAACCGAGAAGCAATCATCCTCTCCATTTGAGACATAACTTGCCTCCTGTAACTATTGTCTGGAATTGTTTTTGTTGTTGGTATACTTCTTCAATAACACCCTCTTATTTGGACAATTTTCTTTAAAGTGCCTAAACTCACCACATTTAAAGCACTTTCTTTCCACAGAAGATCTAGATTTTGATCTAGACTTATCGCCCCTACCCTTTCCTCTTTCATTGTTCCTACCCTTGCTAGCAAACAACCCTTGTGTCTGTTTGTTATTTTCTCCACCATTACCAGACATCCCACTAGTAGAAATCTTTCTAAGATCATCCGCTAATAATGATGTTCTAGTCTCATCCATGGTTAAAGTATCACCTACAAGCACCAATGTTTGAACTAGATTTTCATACTTCTTGGTCAATGAAAGAAGCAACATAAGTGATTGGTCTTCACTCATATATCCTTCAAGTATGATATAATCCTATCAAACTTGTTGACATAATCTCGGATTGACGTGCCTTCCTCCATCTTGCATGTATACAATTTGGATTTCAAGTAGATATGATTTGTTAGAGTTTTCGTCATGAAATTTTTCTCTAACTTTGACCATACACCAGCAGTTGTTGCTTCTTCATAAACCAAGAATGAAACATCCCTCTCAAGGTATAAGATTATGGATGCCCGTGCTTCAAGATCCAACTCTTCCCAATCCTCATCCTTCATACTCACAGGTGTTTGTTCTTTCCATGCTAACGCCTTATGCAACTTTTGTGATATAAGTAGATTTTTCATCTGCATCCTCCAATAGGAAAAATCATTTTTCCCATTGAACTTCTCTATTTCATATTTCCCAACCTTGACGGTTCCACTAGTAGAAGCCATTATCTTTGATAACCAATAAAATAATAAATTTTTACCACTCTACAATTTTACAATTGACTTTGATACTAATTGTTAGAGTCACAGTGGAATTTTGGCTTCTAATAACGATATGAAATATCACCCTCACTAAAATTGAACACGAAATAATGTTGCTAGAACAATAAACTTGTATGAAGAAATAAATGTCTAAGAAGAAAGATTGAATTTATTATTATAAGATAAAAATAATAATAACTTTGTTACTCTATATGTTGTAATGCTTTTCCTATTTCCATATTTAGGTATTGAATATTTCCACATATATATTTAATATCTTAAAATTTTGGATAGAGATATGTAATTTTATTTTTGATGGTCTTGGATTATTTATCACATTGTTGCACTTGGAGATCTTCTTAATTCTTCAAGAAGAGGTATGAAATTACATATGTTTGACAGACATGTAGGATTTATAAAATTAACTATGTACAAATTTAAAATTTTTTGAGATGAAATTTTTTGAGTTGGGTGAACTATCACTGCGGTATTTGTGGCTATCTAGATTAGCTCAAATTTGAGGTCAAAGTCTTGGAGTTGTGTATGGATATCATGTCGTTGTGTTGATGATGAAGATCTCAAATGAAATTAATGATGAAAACAGAAAAAACAAAAAGAGAAAGTTGAATTATGATATGAAGAATAATTGTTTTATTGAATGAACGATAGCAAGAGGTATATATATATATATATATATATATATATATATATATATATATATATATATATATATATATATATATATATATATATATATATATATATATATATACTTTAGTGATCAAGTTAGTTGAACAATAACAAACTAACTAGACAACTAACTATACTAGAAATACTTAGTTATACAAGACATAATACATAACTACTTGTACAACTATAACAAATTTAAGCTAATATCCCCTTTAATTTGGACTATAGATAATAAAAGACTATACTAAGAAGTAGGTTCAGGGTTGAGGGCGGAGAATATACTAAATGTATCATCAAAATTTGTAAAAATATCAGAATGAGGAGACTTACTAGTAGTACTTGTAGGTTGAACCTCAGTATGTGTATTCTCAAGTGTGTGAAACTGTGTTGGATGAAGGATGGATGATGGTGTGCTTTATTTGAAAGGAAACATAGTCTTATAAAATATGACACTTCTAAAGACAAAAATTTTATGATGTTGTAAATCGTATAAGATATATCCTTTGGTATCCTTCTTATAACCAAGAAATATAGATTTCCCAGCCCTATGATCAAACTTTGTCCAATGTATTTGAAGGGTGAAGGAAAAACATAAACATCCAAAAATATTCAAACAAATTAAAGATGGAGGTTAATGAAACAAAATCACGTAAAGATACTTTTAGCATGTTTGAATTGACTTTTGGAAACCTATTTGCAAATTATGTATACCTATCATTTCCTTTGAATGATTTTGTATAATATGATAGGATATAACATTGAATTGGACAAAACAACCATTTCTGGTTACAAGCTTGACAATTAAAATGAGATTAACATGAAACTGGGAATATAAAGTACATTATGCAAGGTTAAGTGTAACTCTCTAAACCCTAACATACGATTTTATAACATAAAGTGGAAATACTTCTCAAAAAGGGTGTCACATTTTCTCAGCATTAACATCTTTCTCAAAAAGTAAAATTGCAGCGTAAATAAACAATTAAAGTCATCTCCAATTGTTTTATAAAATAATTAACTTTATTAAAATCATAATTCAGTTAAACTCAATAACTCACATAAAACATCATCAAATAATTCCAACATAAGTGTTACACTATTAGAGCGACTCGCGGAAACTAAACAAAACAAAAGCAATAAACGAAGAAGGCTGACTACGTCATCCTCCAACATAAGCAACATCTAATGCTCTTCAGGTTTTATCTGAGTATCTGCACCACAAGCATAAATAATAACACAAAAACAAATAGGGGGTGAGAATATATTCACATACGTTAATGGTGCACAAAACAACATGGATAGAACCATTAGCACAAATAATCAAACACATAATCCACCCACAACAACAATCAATTACAAATGCAATAATGTATACAATATGTTCTTCTCTTCTACTTTAATATATGTGGTACCAAACTTAGGATATTTAGAGGTGCATTACTGAAACCTCAAACATCATAAGATCAAGTCCATCATCGTAGGCACTACTACGAAAAATACCTTTCGTAAAACAATATTACAACGACCACCATATTAATCGTAGTAATAACTCGTATTTGGTGGTTTTTTTAATTTACTAATAGATATTTCATGACGGTCATAGTAAAACCCCATAATGAAATATACCAGTAGTTATAGAGTTTGAATCCCAGCTCCTTCAATTTACCATTTTATCAACTGGTTCTTATATATCACAACGGCTCTTTTAGTCAACCGTGGTGCAGAGTTCAATCATTTCATTACAGCTAATCTTAACAATCATGATGAAAAGTGATATTTATTTATATATAAGCGAAATTATCTCTCGCTCAGAACATAACAACCATTTTTCTCAAAAGAAAATCCTAACATATTTCACTCTTAAAACATAACCATAATATCCATGTCCCTCATTGTTGGGAATATATCCAAAGTAAATCTCCAAAAATTGATACAAATAAAATAAAATAAACTCTCAATCAAAAATATATTACTAACTAGCAATTTTTGGACGGAAAAATTGAAAACCCTCTCAACAACTATTTTTGAACGGAAAAATAGAAAACTCTCTCAATAACTATTTTTGGATGGAAAAATAAAAAACACTCTCAACCACAATTTTTGTACGGAAAAATTATAAACCCTCTCTAGACACACAACTACCCAAATCCCCAATACACCCAAAAGACTAGAATTGTTGTGGTAAATAAACTCAAACTAACTCTCTATATTTATAATAACATTTTACTCATTTTATCTTCATATTACTCGATGTGGGACTTGGATGAGTACCCACTTTAGCACAACAAATCCTCCCTTCATTCAAAGTCTCACATCTTTCACTTCATAATCACCTTCATCCTCACAGACCAAAAGATCATCTTCACAACTAACCATATTTGCAGAAGGAGCACTTTTTAATTCTTTAGTCATCTTCCTTATGCTCCGCACACCCTCTATAAATTATGGGCACCTAGATTGCATGTGATCAAAATTTTGACAATAATGACACTTGACAGAACTTATATATTTTGGTTGAAAACTTCTACCATATTTATCACCATAGTTCTTTCTTTGTCCTCCTTTGGCTACTAGTACTTGATTTTCTTTGGAAGATTGATCAATACCCATCATTTGTTGACTCTCCTTCAATGATTTCACTACTTCATCTAACTATAGTGTGCTCTTCCCTGCTAACATTGATTGCACTAATGATTTGTAAGATTTGGATAGTGAATACCAACTCATTAAATTTATTAGTGTGGTCAAATATATTACCTTCATCTTCCATCTTCAATGAGTATAAATTCATTTTCATCATCAATCGATTGTTTAATGTGGTTGATACAAACATGCTTTCTACTAAATCCCACAATTTCTTTGGAGAGGTTTCTTTCAAAAAAGTCACTTTAATCTGTAGAGCAAGTGCCAACCAAATTGTACTCACTATTTTTTGTATTGAATTCCAATATGATTCTTTCATCTCACTTGGTTTTTCCTTTTCCAAAGCACAATCAAGACCTTGTTGGGCCAAATAGTCTTGTATCATGCATTGCCATAAGCAGAAATTCATTCTCCCATCAAACAAAGGAATGTCCAACTTCAATGTAGTCATAATATTGTTTAAGAAAAATAAAACTCAAATCAAATAAGACGATAGCAAACCTGTGTTTTCCTCCCTTGACCAGAACTTTTACTCTGATACTAGTTGTTGGGAATATATCCAAAGTAAATCTCCAAAAATTGATACAAATAAAATAAAATAAACTACCAATCAAAAATTAATTATTAACTTGCAATTTTTGGATGGAAAAATTGCAAACACTCTCAACAACTATTTTTGAACAGAAAAATAGAAAATTCTCTCAACAACTATTTTTGGACGGAAAAATAGAAAACCCTCTCAACCATAATTTTTGTACGGGGAAATTGTAAACCCTCTCTAGACACACAACTACCCAAATCACCAATACACTCAAAAGACTAGAATTGTTGCGGTAAATAAACTCAAACTAACTCTCTATATTTATAATAACTTTTTACTCTTTTTTTCTTCACATTACTTGACGTGGGACTTGGATGATGTAACGCGGTGGGAGAACTGACTTGGGTGTTTTTCGTTTGATCGCAATTATTGCAGATAGCAAGAGTCGCCACTGACTTTTCTTTTATCCAATAAGGAAATGCTGAAGAGAATAGGAAAGACCTTTAGAGATGTTTTCTGAGTTCGGGGGGTAGATTATGAAAAGGGAAGGTGTTAGCAGCTTTTTCATCCGTAGTTATCTACGAGCTCTTAGTTGCTTTCTAGATCACTTACTTTTGTTTGAAAGTGTGCTTTGTGGTGTGGGTTTTGAAAGTATTTTGAAAATGTCTTTGTAATGGTTCTCGTTTCTATAAGAACGCATACAAAGTGTTGTTTCAAAAAATAGTTCAAAAAGGTGTTTGTGGAATGTGTTTTTGAAAGTGATTTTGAAAAGGTGTCTTTGTAATGGCTCTCGTTTCTATAAGAACACGTACAAAGTTTTGTCTTTGAAAATGTTTCAAAATGATAGTGTTGGTGTATAAAATGTTTTTGTTGTGAGCAAGCGAGCAACTAGGAGAAAATCTACCTACTCAAAAGGTCTTAGATGTTCTTTTCCTCCTCCTTTATATGTTGCTATCTTACCATTGTTTTTGTAATAAGCCTCATCGTTGGATGTGAAGGGATGGGCGTGGGAAATTTGTATAGTCATATAAGGCAACCTATGGGACGTTTTAGCAATGTCATTTTAGGGACTAGATCGTTTACCGAAGGCAACATCAAGGGTCATCGAGGGACTACGATCTTTTATCGAGGGTCTTTGCTAAAACGCCCATGCTCGGGGGACATGACTATTTTTCCAATAGGCAACAAGTGAGATTACCCTAAGGGTGCATGTGTGAAAGTGTGTTTAATTGCATGCATTTTGTCTTTGATTTTTAGGTTGTTTACTTGTTAGTTTTATCTTGCCATACACACCTAATTACTAGCATTTGTATAAAAGTAATAAAAGTGCAAAAAATCAACCATATTGAAGTGCATAGAAATATAAAGGCAAAAAAATAAGATAAAAGGAAGAAAATGAAGGTCTTCAATTGGGGAAGGAGAATCCTTCGATTTGTATTCTGTTGGACTCCTTTGATTGGGGGGCTAGCATCAACAAGGTCATGGCCTTCGATTGGGCATTGGCAGCAGCAAGGTCATGTCCTTCGATTGGGCATTGGCACCAATGAGGTCCTGTCCTTCGATTGGCCTGGAAGTCAGTGTATGGTGAAACCCAAGGTTTTTCCTTTCTACCTTGTTACCTTCTTCGATTGGGCCAGCGAAATCAGTGTGGTGCAGCCTGTCTTTCTGGGGCTTGGAAGTCAGCATGGAGGAGTGTCTTTCGTCTGGCCTATAGGTCAGTGTATTCGAAGCAAGTGTATGTGTGTGTGCTGAACATATTTGTATCGAAGCATGTGTATGCTTCGAAGCAAGTATATCAAAACATGCATATTTTGTATTCCAACATTTTTAGGGGACTGTACAGATTAGATTTAACATATACTTAGACAAGAAAAAGAATGCAATGGAAAGTATAGAAATAAAAACTGAGAAAATATTATTTATATGTTATGTTTGAAACGAAAAGCTTAAGGTTAAGGGTACTTACCTTGCTTGACGTTGGGATGTAAGTGTTGGAACTTGAGCTGCTGCCTTGATGCTTCTGGATTCGAAGGAGGAAAGACAAAAGTGTTATGTTTCTAGTGTATTCAAAGGGATCAAGTTACAGGGACCTTTTAGACTCGAAGGGGACAAGCTTAAGGATGACTGGGTTTGAAGGAGACTGAAGCGTGCTTGTATTTCAGAATCGAAGAGGGTGAGTATGGTTCTGTTTTTTTATTTCTCAAGTGTTGATGAACTTGAGAATTTTTGTTGTGTTTGAGAAAATTTGGGAGATTCGTTCTTTTGGTCTAAATATCCTCCCTTAGCTTTCAAAAAATTCATCTATTTATAGAGAAAAAGAATGGGCATCTCTTCAATAGTCAGCCTTGCAAAATAATAAAATAATGAATCGTGAAAAGTACAAGTGGGGGCCTTTGGCAGTTGGGGCACAGAAGATGTGACTTGTGCTTCTGGCCCTGCTTTTGGTTCAGACTAAATTCAGGCTGAAAGCTACTTTTGTGATAAAAGTATTCTCTATGAAAAGAAGGGGTATGTAGC
Organism: Vicia faba; assembly: GCA_948472305.1. Taxonomy (NCBI): domain Eukaryota; kingdom Viridiplantae; phylum Streptophyta; class Magnoliopsida; order Fabales; family Fabaceae; genus Vicia; species Vicia faba. The sequence continues at coordinate 499,080,613 of OX451741.1, forward strand.
CTTTTGTTATTTTAACCAAGAATAGTATTATCCAAAAGATAAAGTTTAAAACCTTTGTACAATCCTTTGATTGTATAAAGACTTGGAAGCAACATAGCCTGTCAAGTAGCTGGTCATGAGATTTCCTTAGATTTGCTTCAAACGAAACCTACTTCAAATGGTTCAGCTTGGATTTGAGGGAAGCCGATTCGAAGGGAATCAAAGCTCCAATCGAAGCTTTGTATGTAGGTTTCTTATTTCCAATCAAAGGTTTGCCTTCCCATGGTCATATGTGGCCAAACAAAAGAGTGTACGTGGGGGGTCCCTGTCTTGTGATTGTTTAGCATGAGGGAAGTTCCTGGCTTCTGAATCGAAGGGTGCTCTTTCAAGGGAAGCAAGAACTTAGTTAAATCTTTTATGAATGTACCTCTTGGCTCAAACGAAGCTTGTATGAAGCAGAGTCTGCAAGAGGCCCTTGGTGAAAGTGGACTCGAAGGAGGTTTCAAATCCAAATGAAGGATGTACCCAAGGTACATTCGAAGGAGGTTTCAAATCTAAATGAAGGATGTACCTAAACTTGCATTCGAAGGAGGCTTTAAGTTCAAAATGAAGGACATACCCAAGTTGCATTCGAAGGAGGCTCCTGCTTAAAACGAAGGATGTAATCCAAGTTGCATTCAAAGGAGGATCTTGCTCAACTGAAGTTTGCATGCAGGCACGTAGAAGGCGAGTGCCCAAACAAAGACTTGTATGCAGGCACTTGTGTCTAAACTAAGACTTTTCCTTGTAGGGGGTAAATGTGGCCAACAGGTCATGGCCTTTGATTGCAAGCATGCAGGCAGCATACTTGTCCAATCGAAAGGCTTGCCTTGCATGGGGCACTTGTGGCAGTAAAAATTGGTTTTCAAAGCAAGTATGCAGGCAGCAAAAGACACAAATGGAGCCTGCAACAAGAAGTCACATGCCCAAGCGAAAGAGGCACGCTAGCAGCCATTTTGAGCAATCGAAAGAGGCCAAAAGTCAATCGAAGGGTGCCAAATCGAAGGAGACTTGTTTTGTCCAAATTTGTCAAAAATGTTATTTTTATTCATTTTCTCCCTTTTTGACAGTTTTCCTTTTGAAAATCCCAATGCACTTGTGCAAGCTTGAACCCTGAGAATCCTTGTGAGAAAACCCTTGAGAATTGAGAGGGAAAATTTTGGGGTACAACAGCTGCCCCTGTTCAATCTTCTTACACCTGAAGAGTTAGATGGGAAAATCTGACATTCGTGACTTGAAGGTGGAAGATGATTGAACACTAGAGTGCCCAGAAATTTGCACTCGTCTGAGATGATACTTGACTGTGTAGATAGTATTGAGAATGGGCTTATAGATTCCATTTGGAAAAGATGATGGAAGATCGTCGCAGATGGGCTTAAAGATGCCATTAGAATGTGACGGAGAGTTGTCAAAGATGGGCTTAAAGATGTCGTCCAAAACAATGTTGACTTCATGAGGTATCCCCTTGTGGGAATTCCTGCTCTTGCTGTTAGAGAGGACTCTGCTGAGGAATGTTGGCCTCTATCTTGGAACATAGAGTTTTAGGAGCTTTAGTTGTCTGTTACTGTACTGCGGAGTCCTCACTTGATTGAAGAGATGGAAGTGAACTGCTATCTGGTCAGGATCCAGGCTTTACAGTGTCTTGCTGAGGACAATAAGGCTAACTGTTATCTGGTCGTTCTCCAGGATTCATAGAGACGTACTGGGGAAATGAGATTAAACTGTTATCTGGTCGGGATCCCGGCTTCGCAGTAATTGTATACATTGAATTGTTATCTGGTTGTATCCAGGCTTTAGCGGTTTGAAGAAATTAAGCTGTTATCTGGTAGGGTCCAGGCTTCGTAGTAATTGTATACATTAAACTGTTATCTGGTCGTATCCAGGCTTCAACGGTTTGAAGAAATTAAGTTGTTATCTAGTCAGGTCCAGGCTTCAACTTGAATCTGAGGTATACTACTATTCGATCGAGTACAAGCTTCATAGTAACTGACATAGTAAACTACTATCTGGTCGGATTCCAGGCTTTGCAGTGCTTTATACTGTTATTTGGTCGAAATACAGGCTTCATGGTGTCTTTGAAGAAGTGAACTACTATCTGGTCGGATTCCAGGCTTCGCAGCACCTTATACCGTTATCTGGTCGAAATCCAGGCTTCACAGTGTCTTTGAAGAAATTAAGTTGTTATCTGGTCGGGTCCAGGCTTCAACTTGAATTTGAGGTGTACATTTATCTGGTCGTATCCAGGCTTCGGTGATTTGAAGAAATTAAGTTGTTATCTGGTCGGGTCCAGGCTTCAACTTGAATCTGAGGTATACTACTATCCGGTCGAGTCCGGGCTTCATAGTAACTGACATAGTAAACTGCTATCTGAAACAACCGGCTGAAAATCATCAAACAATGAAGTCTCCATCGAACATCTTTTATCCCACATGGAGGGAAAGGTGAACATCGATAAAACCTGAGAAGGGAGAAGTCACGGTCTTGCGACCGAGAGATAAGGGTAAGGGAGTCTGTTACGCGAGGGGAAGGTATTAGCACCCCACACGCCAGTAGTACTCTACGGTGTCCATTCTTGTTATCTATCTTATGGGTGTGTTCAATCTATGCTTACTGTTTAATATACTACTGAAGGGAGAATACATGCAAAAGAAAAGAGAAAAGAATGTAGGGAAAATAAAAGTTGTGCTCGTTCGGGCCCTACCCCGATGTCTACGTTTCCCTTTTAAGGAATCAGAGTAGCCGTAGTTCGGCTCACATGTTTTTGTTGGTTTGTATTTTTTAATGAACAATATTAATTTCGCCTTCTGCTGCAACTCGACCTTTAGAGACTTACGCGTCAGCACAGAAGTGAATTAACATATTCTTTTGAAAAAAAGTTTGGAGAAAAGGTGCTTGGGTGCACAAAAAGGTTTGAATTGGTTTGTGTTTTTTAATGAACAATATTAATTTTGCCTTTTGCCGCAACTCGACCTTTGGAGACTTACGCGTCAGCACAGAAGTGAATTAACTTGTTCTTTTGAAAAGGTTTTGAAAGAAAGGCCCGAAGGCAAAAAGAGTTTGTATTGGTTGGTGTTTTTTTGCTTGTAGGTAACAGCTAGTTGATCTCAAGAGAGAGATATTAGCCATTTTTCTACTTATTCATGAAATACGTCTTTGAGACTTGAACCATACCAAAGCTTAGAATAAGAGAATAATAAGGTCGAGAAGAAACCCGCTTATTATCTCTCAAACTTAACAAAGATATGATTCTCGTCAGTAAAAATTTTAAGTATTTTTGAGATTTTGTAAGAAAAATAAGTTTTTGTCTTAAATGCATATGCAAAAAGGGAAAGAAAAGTCAAAGGGAGACTAGCCTATTTCTAAACCTAATGTTATCGTACTTCACACGATCCCCAGGAAGCGATAAATGCGGAGAGAAAGTAGAAAGAAAATATACCAAACAAATACTAGCCCGTAGAGCAAAGTAAAAAGCAAATAAACCCGATGATCTCGCGAGCTGCTAGCATCAATAAAGAAAAAGAGTCAGAAGTTGAATACGCAGTATAGGTGTCGAAGCGTCATCGATGTGAAAATAAATCACAATCGAAAACTCAAGCATATTTGCATATCCTGCATAATATTCCAACCTCAAAAGCAAAGGTAGGTTAGAAATCTCAAGTAATCGAATAATCATAATTTAATTCCTAAAAATCAAAAATCAAAAATCTAACAAATTTTATTGATTTTATTATTTTTATCATGTGAAGAAAATTCAAACAAATTGAAATGACTAACAAAATCAAAAAAAGAATTACCAATAGAAAAAAAAAGCCCAGGGGTGTATTGTTCTGGACAGGAATTGGATCAGTAATTAACACCAAGGCCCATCATGAAGGTCCAATCTAATTTTTTATTCAATTACTAACATGCTACCAAAACAAAAAAAAAAATGCAATGGGCTTCAGGGGGTGGTCCGGCCCAGCACAATCCATTCCTTAGTTATTTATTCAGTTTTTTGTATTATTATTGATTATAACAAAAAAAATAACAATTAATAAAATTAAATGAAAAATAAAAATTAAGAGGAGTTAGGTTAAGTTTAAGTGTGACAATTCATATCTTTCTTCCTCTCTCACAGGAACGCGCCGATCTCTTCCTTTTGATTGTCTCCCCGCCTCTTTATCTCATCAAGATTAGCGACTCTCAACCTTCATCTGCGTTGACAGGGTGAGGGAAATCCTCTCCATCCATGGTTGCGAGCATCATAGATCCTCCCGAGAAAAATTTCTTCACAACAAAAGGTCCTTCATAGTTGGAAGTTCACTTACCTCTAGCGTCCGTGTTGTTAGGAGGTAAAATCCTTTTTAGCACCAGATCACCAGCTTGAAAATTTCGCGGACGTACCCTCTTGTCGAAGGCTTTCTTCATTCTCTTTTGGTATAACTGTCCATGGCAAATTAACGCTAATCTCTTCTCATCAATGATATTCAGCTGATCGAATCTATTCTGGACCCATTTAATCTCATCCAATTGTGCATCTGTCATTATCCTCAAAGAAGGGATTTCTACTTCCACTGGTAGGATTGCTTCCATGCCGTAAACAAGCGAAAAAGGGGTTGCCCCAGTTGAGGTACGCATGGTGGTACGATAACCATGTAAATCGAATGGTAGCATTTCATTCCAATCTTTATAAGTGATGACCATTTTCTGCATAATCTTCTTAATATTCTTGTTTGCCGCCTCAACTGCGCCATTCATCTTAGGACGATAAGGGGAGGAATTAGGATGTTTCATCTTAAATTTTTCACACAACTCTTTCATCATCTTATTATTGAGGTTCAACCCGTTGTCGGTAATAATCTTTTTGGGGATTCCGTATCGACAAATTATGTTATGTTTGATGAAACATGCTACCACATGTTTAGTGACATTGGCATAAGATGCCGCTTCGACCCACTTAGTAAAGTAGTAGATAGCCACCAATATAAAACGGTGCCCGTTGGAAGCGGTTGGCTCAATCTGGCCAATCATATCAATACCCCACATCGTGGAAGGCCATGATGAAGTTAGGATATTCAGGGGATTGGGCGGCACATGCATCTTGTCAGTGTAGATCTGACACTTATAGCAGATCCTGGAATGCTCGTAGCAATCTTTTTCCATTGTTGACCAATAATAACCTTCCCTCAAGATTTTCTTGGCCATAGTATGCCCGCTAGAATGTGTCCCAAAAGAACCTTTGTGCACTTCTTCTATGATCCTACTTTCTTCGTGTCTATCCACGCATCTGAGCATAATGGAATCATAATTCCTCTTATACAGAACATTATCGTCGAGGAAAAACTTGGTGGCAAACCTCCTTAAAGTCCTCTTATCTGTGACAGAAACACCTTTTGGATACTCTTGGATCTTAAGGTACCTTTTGATGTCATAAAACCATGGCTTCTCATCAACAACATCTTCTCCTATTTCATAACAGAATGCCGGTTCATCCAACCTTAAGATAGTGATAGAGGGAGCTTCATTTGCCCATTTAACATTAAACATGGATGATAGAGTAGCCAAGGCGTCTGCCAAGTTATTCTCCTCCCTTGGAATATGATTGAAAGTAATCTCATCAAAATAAGGGGTTAGTTTCAACACATGCTCGCGATACGGAATCAAATTTGGATGACGAGTCTCCCAATCTCCGTTGATTTGGCTAATTACCAGAGCAGAATCTCCATATACTTCTAAGATCTTGATTCGTAAATCAATGGCAGCTTCTAACCCAAAAATACAAGCTTCATACTCAGCCGTATTGTTCGTACAATCAAAGCAAATCCTGGAAGTAAGAGGAGTATGAAAACCTTTAGGAGAAGTGATCACCGCACCGACACCATTACCTAACGCATTGGAGGCACCATCGAACACCATTGTCCATCACGATCCTGGTTCAGGTCCTTCCTTTGGTCCTGGGATGTTACAATCTCGTATGTACATGATGTCTTCATCAGGAAACTCAAATTTCATTGGTTGATAGTCATCTTTCATAGGTTGGTGGGCAAGATGATCTGCCAATATACTACCCTTGATAGCCTTTTGAGTGGTATATTGATGTCATATTCGGTCAAAATCATTTGCCAATGAGCTATCCTTCCCGTGAGGGCTGGCTTTTCAAAGATGTACTTGATTGGGTCCATCTTAGAGATTAGTAAGGTGGTATGAGTCAACATGTACTGTCTTAGTCGGCGAGCAGCCCATACCAAAGTGCAGCAAGTTTTCTCGAGCAGTGAGTATCTTACATCACAGTCGGTAAATTTTTTTCTAAGGTAATATATTGCATGCTCTTTTCGACCATCCGCGTCATGCTGCCCTAATACACACCCCCATTGAGTTCTCTAATACCGTTAGGTACATTATCAAGGTTCTATCTTCCACCGGGGGCAAGAGAATTGGAGGTTCCATCAAATACTCTTTAATCTTATCAAATGCTGCCTGGCAATCGTTATTCCATCTGTCTGGCTGGCTTTTCTTTAACAATCTAAAGATTGGTTCATAAGTGGCTATAAGGTGGGAGATGAATCTAGAAATGTAGTTCAATCTCCCAAGAAATCCGCGAACCTCTTTTTCTGTTTTCGGCACTGGCATTTCTTGTATAGACTTTATCTTACTAGGGTCAACTTCAATTCCTTTCTTGCTTACGGTGAACCCTAACAGTTTTCCTGATCTTACTCCGAATGTGCACTTATTTGGATTTAGCCTTAGTCTGAACTTCCTTAATCTTTCAAACAATTTCAACAAATGAACTAGATGTTCCTCTTCTGTCTGGGATTTAGCAATCATATCGTCAACATATACTTCAATCTCTTTATGCATCATGTCATGAAAGAGAGCGACCATTGCACGTTGATAAGTTGCCCCTGCATTTTTCAGACCAAAGGGCATCACCTTATAACAAAATGTCCCCCACGGCGTAATAAAAGTAGTCTTCTCCATGTCTTCTGGTGCCATTTTAATCTGATTATAGCCAGAAAAACCATCCATGAAGGAGAACACTTTGGCTTGAGCAGTATTATCAACTAGAATATCAATGTGCGGCAATGGGAAATCATCTTTAGGACTTGCTCTGTTCAGGTCCCTATAGTCCACACACATTCTGACCTTTCCATCTTTTTTAGGCACTGGTACAATATTTGTGATCTACGGCGGGTAAGAGGTTACCTTCAGAAAACCAGCATCAAATTGTTTCTGAACCTCTTCTTTGATCTTTTTAGACATCTCGGGATGAGTTCTTCAAAGCTTTTTCTTAACAGGAGGGCACTCTTCCCTAAGAGGTAGCTTGTGCATAATGATATCCGTGTCTAAACCAGGCATGTCTTCATAGGACCAAGCGAAGATATCTATATACTCATGGAGCATTATGATTAAACCGTGCTTGATACTGTCTTCTAGATCAGCCTCAATCTTAACTTCTTTTTGGACCTCTTCAGTTCCTAAGTTGATCAACTCAGTGGTCTCTTGGTGCGGCCGAATGACCTTTTCTTCTTGCCTTAGTAATCTAGCCAATTCTTCAGGAAGTTCTCAATCCTCCCCAGTTTCTTCTTCAGCTTGATATATTGGTTTTTCAAAGTCATAGAGAGTCATAGCGGAATCATTCACTACACTTTCTGGGATTAATGAAGGACACAATAGCATGTCCACTATGTCTTAGGCAGGACATAGGGGTTATCTCATGATAACAAATAAAAGAAAGTTACTCTTCATAGAGGGTGACTTCAATGATGTCCTCGGCGAACCAGTTGGTAAGCTTTTCACTCGGCATGGTTGGATGGACCCACATATCTATCTCACAATCGCTACCATCTCCTTCACTTGCAGCATGAGCCTCTTCCTGGATAGTTCCACCGCTGATGAATCAAATTGGTGGAGGAATACTTTGACCTTTGGGAGTAGCGGCTGACCTTCCCCGATTAGCGATGAAGCCTAAACCTTTCTTGTCTTTCTAAGTAGGGAGATCCAACAATCTTCCCCAGCCTTCTGGATGACCAGACTAAACGATTGCTTGTGCCTGGCGATAGGATGACATGGGGACTTCTGGCATCTTGTCTTCTTGATAAGGAGTTCTAACAACCTGTACAGTTTCGAAAGCTTGACACGGCGTTTCATGGATTTCTCCTTCTACTTCAACATAGCGGAGAGAACTCAGGTGACTGATAATATAATCTTCTTCGCCACAGATAGTGACCACTTTTCCATTCAGTAAAAACTTCAACTTCTGGTGTAGAGTGGAGGTAACAGCACCAACCCCGTGGATCCATGGGAGGCCCAGCAAACAGCAATAGGAAGGGTTTATATCCATGATAAAGAGAGTAGCTTTAAACACTTGGGGTCCTATCTTGATCGGCAAGTCGACTTCCCCGAACACAAACCTTCTTGATCCATCAAAAGCCTTAACAACCAAATCACTCGGCCTTAATGAAAGCCCCTCATAATCCAGTTTCAAAAGAGCAGACTTGCGTAATACGTTGATAGAGGAACCTGTATCAACCAGCACATGAGATAAGATAGTTTTTGCAATTTCCATAGAGACGTGTAATGCTTTATTATGCTTTCTCCCCTCGGGGGGTAGGTCGAAGTCCGTGAAACTCGACCCATTATTTGCAGAAATGCTATTCACAATTCCCTCAAATTGATTGACCGATATCTCTTGGGGGACAAAAGAGGTTCCTAACAGCTTCAAAAGTGCATTTCTATGGGACTCTAAATCTCTGAGCAAGGCGGGGATGGATATTTTTGAGGGTGTTTGACTTAACTAGTCAATGATTTTGTAGTCACTCTTCTTGATGTACCACATTAACTCGAATGCATCCTTAGACATTTCCTCATCAAAAACAATAATAGGGGGACTCTGTCCCGGCTTATCGCTATTGACCATGATCTTCTTGCCTTTAGCCTTAGCTGCAGCATTTGTACTACTTTCAGGTCACTCTGGCAGGGAGAAAATTCGACCGCTGCGAGTAATTCTACTTTTGCTGACAATATCGAGCACTGCAGGTTTCTCTTCTTCGGACTTGTCTTCCTCAAACCTCTAAGTAGTAACCTTCTTCCCTTGATAGTAAAGTTCACCACCATAATTCCAAGGTACCGCCTTGTCTCTAACGTACGGCACTGGACCAGGCATATTGATAAGTAGTGGAGACTTCATAGCAGGTACCAGGATCGTTACAGGTACTCGGGCAGCTTTTTGTTTGACCATAATGGTTATCACATTGACTTCATTCTTATCGATCTCAGGCTTCATGATCTTGCGATTGAACTGAAGAAACCCCTTTGTAATTAAATCTTGAATCGCATTTCTCAACAAAAGACAACCCCCTGGATGTTTTAAACAAACGGCACAGTCCATCCCGCAGCCCAAAAATGCACCTTTGCTCGTCAACTGCTCTTTTACGAATAACAGGGGGGTAGTTAACTGGTCGACATCCATAACCAGATCCAGGCTTTCGTCTTTAATGATGGAACTGACAGTGGAACCTCCGTGAGTCGGTAGTGGTTGATTTGTAATATTAGGTGTTGGTCCAAAGTTAATAGCTTGAGAGTCCAATAGGTCTTGGACCTTATGCTTGAAAGTATAGCAATTCTCGATAGTATGCCCCTGCCGGCCAGAGTGGAAATCACACCGGGCATTAGCGTCAAAGTGAATCGGTAACCTTTCAGGGTCAACTTTCAACGTACGTAACTCAATCAATTTTAGCTCGAGTAACTGAGGAAACAATTCAGCATATGTCATTGGAAGCACATCAAACTTCCTAAGGGGGGGTCTTGGTTTTTGTTGATGACTCTGTCGGGGTGTATATGCTGGACGTTGAGGGGGAGCTATTGGAATTGTTACAGCAGCAGCCTGATGGTCGTAATCTTGATATATGCCCTTCCCCTTCTAAGGATAGATCGCACCAGATTCTCCTTCCTTTTTCTTTGGGTGGCCCTGAAAGACTTCTTAGTATTGCCAGAACTATTCCCAACCAGGACATCTTGGATTTTCCCCTATTTAATTCTGATCTCAATCCGTTCCCCATGTGTTACCATCTCAGCAAAAGTACTTGATATGCTACAAGTTGTGTAATACTGGCCTTGCAACATACTACTAAACATCTCCACCATTTCTTGTTCTAACATGGGAGGTTGTACTTTTGCAACCATATCTCGCCACCTCTGGGCGCACTCTTTAAAAGATCCATCACGTTTCTGGGATAAGTTCTGCAGTTGGGTTCTTGTAGGAGCCATGTCAGTGTTATACTGATAGTGCAAAACAAATGCTTCAACCAATTCTCCCCATGTACAGATACGACTGCTTTCCAGCTGCATGTACCATTCGAGTGGTCCACCTGTCAAACTATCTTGAAAGAAGTGCATCAACAGTTTCTTGTCGTTAGAATATGAAGACATCTTCCGATAGAAAGACTTAACATGGGTTTTTGGACAGGAAGTGCCTTTGTACTTTACGAAATCAGGCACCTTGAATTTTGGGGGAATCGTTACTGCGGGCACCAAGCCTAAATCAGACATGTCAAAGCCTACTTCACCTTGACTCTCAAACTTGCACATCCGTTCTTCAAGCATATGCAACTTCTTGCTAGCTTCAGTTTGTTCTTCCATATTAGTCATCCAGTCTTCCTAATTATCTTATTCCACCGGCCTAATAGGAAGGCGAACAGGCCTTGGTAACACAATAGGTTGTTCAGCATTCTGATGAACAGGAGCAGGTGGGAGAGGATTCCCCACAACTTGATTCCCAGGAATGCCTTGGTTACCTGTAGGGTGGCTGAAATTTTCATGCTGACCGTTTTGGGTATTCAGACCTACATTCGAATCCCGGCTCACATTTCGAGTGCCTCCCGGATTCTCCACCACATTCTGAGCCCCCGGAATACCGTTAGGATTATTGATGACGACCCCTAGTGGATCAGCGTTAATATTTTCACCCCCATTATTCAAAGCTTCAGCAGGTCTCACAATCATGGCCCTCATTTCCTCTTGTTGACGAGCCATGTTCTGAATAATCTCCATCAACTGATTGACTCGAGTATCCATCTTGGTCCCATAGCCACGACATCTGTTTGAATCTGTTCCATCTGTCTTTTGGCAGTGCTTTGAGTATTATAACGATGAGAATTCGTAGTGGCTATCTTCTGCAAAGGGGACGCCCAAATCAAGGAATAAGAAGACCTGCCATAATTATTTCTCATATTATGATATGTATGAATGCATGATTGTGTATGCGATTTTATATCATTTCCAGGACACCCAAAGTTTTATTACCCCTAGGAATTTTAAACAACATGATAAGAGAGACAAACGGTGAGAAGAAGTTTTGATAACAATTGATCTCATTAAAAATATCATTCATATGATCCAATGGTAACTTCTTACAAGCCTGATTCAGAAAATGTAATGACATCTAAATGACCCCATCCAACAAGATTGTGGTGATCAAAAGACAATAAAGCAAAAAAAGGGAGAACAAGATAGTCAACGCAGTGGATCTATAATCTCTGTGTAGTACAATGGTCCTCCTTGTTGGAAGTACTCTTCACTCCATTCCTTATTTTCTTTGAATAATTTCTTTGTCTTTTCACGATCCCGTCCACGAGCGAAGCTATCGATTACCAAATCTTTCTGAAATAGTTGTCCCTCCAAGTACACACATTGCTCTAGGAAGCGATCACATTCTTTACATTCTGGCAAAGGTATAGGCACGGGCGCTTCTTCCATCTCTTTTATCTTGTCTCGGAGTCTTGCATTCTCTTTCAGCACTTCGGTCATTTGATCTTATTTTGCTTTCAACTCCATCCTAGCAACTTTAAATTGGTTTCCCAACTCCTTAACTTTTGCTTTGTTCCTATTGTTGGCCATCTGGAATTTCAAAGTTTCTTGACGATTCTTTTCTGCATCGGTGAGGGCTATCTGATACTCTTCCGTAGATACAAAAGATTTTTCAACTGAGTCATTTTTTAGAACTACTTTCCCCTTCATACTCTTTTAGCTGACGGGCCAAGTCCCTTTTCTTTTCTGTTAAGAAATATATTTCCATTTTTTTTGTCTTCCAGGTTTTGGAGAAGGTCCCTATTTTCCAATTGTACTTGATAGAAGCGTTCCTTAGGCACGTCGTGCTGTAACTCAGTGGGTTGAAGATACAAGGAGATTTCCTTTTCAAAAGGCAACATAATAGTTTTGACTCTTTCCTTCAACCAATCCACGTAAGGATCGAAAGCTAATACCTCTTTTAACCCGAAGAATTCCTTTCCATTCCTTCCAACATGTGCCCAAGCAATTTCCACCTTCTTCAATAATTCCGGATCTTCTCCTTTTTTGCAATACATAGGTTCGACCTCCTTGGCCGTGGGTGGACGTCTCATGGCATAACCTAATTGGCGAAGAGCAAGTACTGGGTTGTAGTTGATAACCCCTTTTGTTCCTATGAGTGAAACATTAGAGAAACATGCACAGTGGGAGATGATTTCGGTACTATCAGCCTTAAGTTTGTACCATTGGATATCGAAAGAGGTGAGTGTCATTACTTTGGATGCCCATGAATGAGGATCTTCTTTGAACGTCCCTTTGGTGGGTAACTGTGCCATGAACCATTTGTAAAGAATTGGTATACAACATACCACTACTCCTTTCTTTCCATGCCTAGAGTGGATGGCGTGGTAAGTATCTGCTAATAGTGTAGGTAACGGATTCATATTCATGAAGACACAAAGAGAAGCCAAGTCTATAATTTCTTTAATCTCGGGGAATAAGATAACTCCGTAAATGATAGCAGCCAATAGAGCATAATAAGCATCCCAGTTTCCTGCGTTTGCCATTTCCTTAGCCTTACTTACCAAGAAATCTACAGGAAGACCACAAATGACTTTGTTACGTCTCCATTTCCCTTTTACATTGTTAAGGCTCAAATAAAGAACCTTAGCAATGGCCTCATAGTCAGGCTCAATAGGGACTCGAACAAATGGAACATGACTGGTGAGCTTAATGTGGAGAAGATGAGCATACTCCTCAAGAGTAGGTGCTAACTAGTAGTCTTGAAACGTGAAACAATGCAACTCTGGATCGTAAAACTGTAACAAAGTCTGTACAGCCTTATCGTCAACCTGAGCATCCAATAAAGATAAGAGATTCCCATATCATTCACCAAAAACACCCATTTGTTGACAATTCATGAGGTCTCTGAGTTCTTAAAGAGAGGGCCAAATACTAGGACGAAATTGATAGCTGAAGTTATCCCTCTTTGTCTTTAGGACGATATCAATGTTGTTTGCCATTCTTTAGAGGAAAAGGAAACCCTAGAGAGATCCTGGAAATGATAATGCGCATGCGAATTAATTATCGACATTTTTTTAAAGTAAATATGATATGTTGTATGTGTAAATGATCATGGGGTTACTACTTCCATGATATTGATTTCTGTTGTACTGCCTCTTCATATTCTATTAATACCAGGATTATAGGTCTGAAACATAACCGAAAGAAATCCATGAAGATCGTAGTTGGAACCTCAGAAAATAAATCTGAGAACCTCATAATTATCGGCAGAAATCCAGGACATAATCAAAAGTAACCGTTGAATATAGTCACCAACTGTACCTATGATAAGAATTCCCTCCCCACTCACGTGTGAAGACTAGGTTTAGGGTAAGGAAAAGGTAACTCGGAAATCACGGGTTCGTTTGAAAGTAAAATCATCGCAACACAGAAGTGCATGATGAAAGTACCTCCAATTGAACCTCATCCGAGCGTGGTATATGACATGATTGCACTAATTGGACCACGTCCTATAGCCGTCATGCCGCCACTCTATTCCTAGTGTCCTAGTGCATTCTGGCCTGGGTACTGGGCCTTTTACCTTGATAGTAACATCCCCACCCAAACAAGAAGTGGATCCCGTACAACAGTAGTATATGGAAGACAGTAAGATGCAAATGTATACATATGCTCAAGTATATACAAAATGAACGAATAAACTGAAAGCATAAAAATAAAATACCCAAAGGAAGGAAAGCAAGAGCTAGGAGCGACTCTGGGATGGACCAGCATTTGTTCGATTACGTCCCCAGTGAAGTCACCAGCTGAAACAACCGGCTGAAAATCATCAAACAACGAAGTCGCCATCGAACGTATTTTATCCCACATGGAGGGAAAGGTGAACATCAAGAAAACCTGAGAAGGGAGAAGTCACGGTCTTGCGACCGAGGGATAAGGGTAAGGGAGTCTGTTACGCGAGGGGAAGGTATTAGCACCCCACACGCCCATAGTACTCTACGGTATCCACTCTTGTTATCTATCTTATGGGTGTGTTCAATCTATGCTTACTGTTTACTATACTACTGAAGGGAGAATGCGTGCAAAAGAAAAGAGAAAAGAATGTAGGGAAAATAAAATTTGTGCTCGTTCGGGCCCTACCCCGATGCCTACGTATCCCTTTTAAGGAATCAGAGCAGCCGTAGTTCGGCTCACATGTTTTTGTTGGTTTGTGTTTTTTAATGAATAATATTAATTTCGCCTTCTGCCGTAACTCGACCTTTTGAGACTTACGCGTCAGCACATAAGTGAATTAACATATTCTTTTGAAAAAAAGTTTGGTGAAAAGGTGCTTAGGCGCACAAAAAGGTTTGAATTGGTTTGTGTTTTTTAATGAACAATATTAATTTCGCCTTCTGCCGTAACTCGACCTTTGGAGACTTACGCATCAGCACAGAAGTGAATTACCTTGTTCTTTTGAAAAGGTTTTGAAAGAAAGTCCCGAAGGCAAAAAGAGTTTGTATTGGTTGGTGTTTTTTTGCTTGTAGGTAACAGCTAGTTGATCTCAAGAGAGAGATATTAGCCATTTTTCTACTTATTCATGAAATACGTCTTTGAGACTTGAACCATACCAAAGCTTAGAATAAGAGAACAATAAGGTCGAGAAGAAACCCGCTTATCATCTCTCAAACTTAACAAAGATATGATTCTCGTCAGTAAAAAATTTAAGTATTTTTGAGATTTTGTAAGAAAAATAAGTTATTGTCTTAAATGCATATGCAAAAAGGGAAAGAAAAGTCAAAGGGAGACTAGCCTATTTCTAAACCTAATGTTATCGTACTTCACATGATCCCCAGGAAGCGATAAATGCAGAGAGAAAGTAGAAAGAAAATATACCAAACAAATACTAGCCTGTAGAGCAAAGTAAAAAGCAAAGAAACCCGATGATCACGCGAGCTTCTAGCATCAATAAAGAAAAAGAGTCAGAAGTTGAATATGAAGTATAGGTGTCGAAGCGTCATCGATGTGAAAATAAATCACAATCAAAAACTCAAGCATATCTGCATATCCTGCATAATATTCCAACCTCAAAAGCAAAGGTAGGTTAGAAATCTCAAGTAATCGAATAATCCGAATTTAATTCCTAAAATTCAAAAATCAAAAATCTAACAAGTTTTATTGATTTTATTATTTTTATCATGTGAAGAAAATTCAAACAAATTGAAATGACTAACAAAATTAAAAAAAGAATTACAAATAGAAAGAAAAAAAGCCCAGGGGTGTATTGTTCTGGACAGGAATTGGATCAGTAATTAACACCAAGGCCCATAATGAAGGTCCAATCTAATTTTTTATTCAATTACTAACACGCTACCAAAACAAACAAAAAATGCAATGGGCTTCAGGGGGTGGTCCGGCCCAGCACAATCCATTCCCAAGTTATTTATTCAGTTTTTTGTATTATTATTGATTATAACAAAAAAAATAACAATTAATAAAATCAAATAAAAAAGAAAAATTAAGAGGAGTTAGGTTAAGTTTAAGTGTGACAGTTCATATTTTTCTTCCTCTCAAACAGGAATGCGCCGATCTCTTCCTTCTGATTGTCTCTCCGCCTCTTTATATCATCAAGATTAGTGACGCTCAACCTTCATCGCCCTCGCGAACAAAATGCCGCCGTAACCTTCGTCTCTCTCGCTCCATTCCTTGGCCTCTATTCCTCAAATCCTCGTCTGTATGATGAATAGGAGCCTGAGAATTTAGGATTCTCATTCAGAACAATAAGACACACGCCATGGTAACAAGATTGATGCAAAAGGAATGAAGAACTAGATAATGTCAAGACTTACCTATCGGGGAAAATTGGTGATTCTTTATGGTCGGTGGAGAGAGCTCAGGAACACAGAACTCAAGAATTCGAAAGTCTTCAAAGTGATCAGGTAATGACAAGAATCCAAACTATTCTTATCCTTCTTTGCGTGCTTTATTCTTCCTCTTATTCTACATTCTTTTTTCGTTTCTTTGTGTGTGCTTGATCTTGTTGCTTGTTGAGAGCGAGTAGAGTTATGAGTGATGATCCGGAGCGTATAGTGAGGGTGACTGAGATTGAAGGAGAGGATTGAGAGGTTAATGAAGATGGTGTAATGAGAGAGTGAGGGAGAGCCTTTCAGAATTGAGATCAACGCTTTTTTATATCTATAAAAAAAATCATGTTGTTGTCTAAGATTGGAGATGGAGCTTCTGTTATATAGGTGGCTAGAGCTGCAAAAATATTGTTATATCAGATTGAACTAGGGCCCTTGGATGAGATAGTTTGTTATGAAAATGGATGGTGGATATTCATCTAAAAAAACACTCATGAGGTTAGTTTTTTTCTGTTATGGAATTTTTTGACTGATTTGGAATACTGGAGTTTGTTAGTCATAAGTAGTTTGAATTAGTTAGTCAGTTAGGCTTAGATTTTGGGAATTTCTATTATGCAGAGCCAATTAGAAACTGATTTTGTTAGATTTTGTTGTGAATTGGTATTTGAGCTGACAATTGGCCAGTTAGCAGTCAGTTACAGAGTTATGCTTGAAGTTTGTTACAGAGCTGTTATAAGTTAATTAGGAATTTGTTAGAGTTAGTTATTTTTTCTGCTAGTTGCTTTTTTCTGTTAGTTTCTATTTTCTGTTAGTTATTATTTTCTGTTAGTTATTATTTTCTGTTAGTTATTTAGAAAAGCTGTTAGGGAATTACAAGTAGTTAGCTTTTTTTTTTGAAACAGTTTAGAAGTTTTGTTAGACAGTTAGTCCTACTTTCAAATGATTTGATCCTCTCTTGCCTTTGTTCATTCTCTCTGGCCTGAATGTGTTAAAATTGATCTGAATCTTCCAATTGAAACTCATTTTCCCCTTCTTTAAGCCTTACTGTATTGGACTGCCATTTTCTAATATCTCAGAGCTACTGAATTCTTGTGAATTTCTTGACGCGCGTACATTGTAAATGTAACAGGTCTGTTGCCCGAATTACTTCCACCTCCACTAGCTAATGCTCCAACTAAAAGGGTCTGACAGTAGCTGTGCCATTCAAGGCTTCTTATTGGCTGAAATGGTTTTGAATAAGATTTAGTTCTGATTGTAATTTATGTTAGTCAATTGCTAGTGTGAAAAGAATAGTCAATATTGACAGGCCCTGATTATTAGGAAATTCTGTTATGGTTAAAAAAAGTTAGGAAGTTTTATTTTTGTCAATTGATGGTGAGCTGGAAAACTGCGAGTTTTATTCTTTCTGATTTCTGTTAATGAGTGCAGTAAGCCATTAATTTTTTACTTTCTTCTATTTCAGTATTTATAAGTGAAAGTTTTTTCAAGTGATGATTTGAGTATTGATATCTGATCATCTCCAGCACAAACTTTCTTCCCTGATATTTCTTCTGTTGACTAACTTTCGAAGCTTGCATGTGCCTTCTCAGTCTGGCACTTACCGCTTCAACAGCAAAATGCAATGCATCCAACTCAACTTCCTTGAAGTGATCAAGTTCAGACTTAAACTGTCGCTCTGCCTTAGACAGTGGTTTTTTGTGAGCATCAGGTAAGTTCCTTAAATGTTGTAAACGCTCTTCCAAAGAATTGTGTATTTGAATTGCACAATCAATTCTCTTCTGTAATATATGCAAGGCCGGTTGAGTCTAGCTGTCAGTTCGGTCGAACACAGATTTATTATAAATTGGCCCTTGATTGAATGTGGGTTTGATTATGAATGAAACAGGTCTGCAGGACCGTTTGAAGATGGCTCAGAATTGGAGTCAAGGAAGTTTGAGAAGACGACATGAGGAGCTAGCCAAAGCCAATCAGTCTGCATTCTGTGCTAAATGAGAGCGAATTTGAAGACGGGTGATTGACATGATCATGGAATGAATGATGTTAGGGTATTTAGAATTTTAGGTTTAACAAAAAAAGTTTGTGTAGTACATTTTGTATGATGTTTAGACATACCAATCATGGTTTCTTTTTTTGTAAATTGGATTTGTGGTTTGTAAACGATAAACATCGTAAAACTTGAATGGTAAATGCTAAACTTGGTATTTGAACTTGAATAAGCTTGCGGTATTCAGAAATAAAACGAATGGATACGTTGAATTCCTTGAACCTTGAATCATGATGAACTTTGCCTTTGTTACTCCAAGCACTCCATACTTGCGGATTCCGAACTCATGGCACTAAGTAGTCATGGTGATGGATAATTCACAATAGTGAATTTGACTCAAATTCAAATCTTAAATCCAAACTTCAATCTTGAATCCAAATCCACTTGTATGATAAGTAATTTGAATAAGCAATAAGATCTTGATCCTAAAGATATTCATAACCTCGCCTTTTGTATTACAACTCATATTTCACGATTTAATCCACAAATCTTGACAAAGTCCTTTCCTAATTGACGACCTTGAATCATCAAAGATGAACATAAAAAATAATGAAAGAGTATGATCAAGATTACCATGAAACTTTATTTCCCCTGATCTTCAATTACTGAACATTTATCAACGAATAGAAACCTTGATTCTTTGGCCTGGCGTAGGGAAATAAACCCTAAACTCTAGAACTGATGAAACTAGATGGAGAAGAAGTCTGAAAATGAGCATGCTCTAAAACCCTAATTCCAAAGTCTTGTACACAAGGAATACCCTGAATAATCATACTTATTCAACCCATACACCTTAAATCAATTGTAACTCTAGCTCCCTAATTGATGATCTTTTGAACCTCAGGTGATCCATTTTTATGAAAATGCGTGCTATGCACATGACCTATTGGAATGATGCAGATGAATGCAAAGTCTAAGCCAAAATAAGAGAAATTTAGGAGGGAAAATTTTGGGGTGCAACACTATCTGGTCAGATTCCAGGCTTCACAGTGCTTTATACTATTATCTGGTCGAAATCCAGGCTTCACAGTGTCTTTGAAGAAGTGAACTACTATCTGGTTGGATTCCAGGCTTCGCAACACCTTATACAGTTATCTGGTCGGAATCCAGGCTTAAAGTGTCTTTGAAGAAGTGAACTACTATTTGGTCGGATTCCAGGCTTCACATCACCTTATACTATTATCTGGTCGAAATACAATCTTCACAATGTCTTAAATTGTTGATTGACTATTATCCGATCAGTTTCCGGGCTTCATAGCTTCCTTAACTGGAATAGAAATCTTAGTCTTTATTTGACTGGACTAGAGAAAGGTCTCTAATTATCTTTAACTGGGATAGAAATCTTAGTATCGATTTGACTGAACCATGGGAAGGCCTTGAATTAACTTTGACTGGCTTGGTAATCAGGAGAATCTTAGTAGCGATTCAACTGACCCAGACGAAAGTCTTGGAATATCTTCCATTGGCATAGTAATCAGAGAGATCTTAGTGTTGACATGTTTGACCCAGGGAAAATCTTGGGTTAACTTTGACTGGCATAGTAATCAGGAGAATCTTAGCATCGATTCAACTGACCCAGACAAAAGTCTTGGAACATCTTCAACTGACATAGTAATCAGAGAGATCTTAGTGTCGATCTGGCTGATCCAGAGAAAATCTTGCAAGGACATCTTTCAGTGGAAAATCCTGGAATAGCCCTTCGTTAGACGTAGCTTATTGATTTGATCTTTTCCCTGAAAGGTAAAGAGTTAGTCGTATGTAATGTCATGATGTATGAAATGCATTATGGTGATGTTTTCAAAATAAATGAGATTGTGCTGTATGCAATATGTTTGTGTATGCCATGATATATGCATATGGGATGATATTGTGGTACTTCTTAGTCAGGGAAAATAAATCCCGGACTGCTACTGAAGGGTATTGGGAAGCTGAGTTCTTCATTTCCGCTGGGGGTGGTGAATGGAGATGACTATGTTGGGGATTTACTCCTTTCTGTTTGCGAATATTCTTTCGGGGAGAGACTCTGCTTGAGAATAACTCTGTTTGAGAGAGGAGATGCTTTGCGGGAATATTTTGGCGATTCGGAGAAATAAACTCTGTTGGGGGATGAACTTCCGTAGCTGGAGAAATAAATGTTGTTGGGGATTGAGCTTCCGCATTCAGAGAAATAAACTCTGCTCGGGAGAAGGTTCTGCAGTCAGAGAAATAAACTCTACTCGGGAGAAAGCTTTATAAACCGCTTGTGATTATAAAACTCGGTTGGGGAATATAGATATCGGCTCTCTGAAGGAACTTTACTAGAGAAAGTAACTCCTGTTTGGGGAAGTAGAGATCAAAACTTTGGTTGTTTCTACTTTGTGGGGAATGTAAACGTCACGGGGTCATATGCTGAGGATACGGTGATAACTTTGCATCAAGACGTTTCTGCCTATGTACCTGTTGGAGAAAGTATCTTTTGAGGCTTTATGGATGGATCTATGTGTTGAAATAAGTGTCAGAATGACATCCGTCTCTAGATCGTATCTGAACTGTATTTGGAATATGTGTTAAATGAGTGTCAGAATGACATCTGTCTCTGGATCGTATTTGCACTGTACTTGAAACATGATCTGAATAAGTATCAGGATGACAGTCGGCTCTGGATTGTGCCTGAACGGTTGCTAGAAGATAGTCTAGAATAAGTATCAGGATGATATCCGGCTCTGGATCGTACCTGAACTGTTGCTAGAAGATAGTCTGGAATAAGTATCAGGATGACATCCGACTCTGCATCATGCCTGAACTGTTGCTAGAAGAGAATCTGGAGTAAGTAACAGAATGTCATCCATATCTGGATTGCATCTGAACTATTTCTAGAAGAGTGTATGAGAAGAAGTCCGTGTAGAATTGCTTCAGCTGGTCGTGTAGATAATTGCCCTGGCTTGTTATAGGTATTAATTTATGACCTTTTGAAGATTATTGACAATATCCATCTGTTGATTAACCTTTTCCTGAAAAAGGTAAAACGTTAACTGTATGCAATGTCATGATGTATGAAATGCATGGTGCAATGATATTCTCAAAATAAATGAGATTGTGTCGTATGCACTTTTCATATATGTAATATGATGCATGAAAGGTGAAATGTTATTGAAGTGTATCTTTGTCTGGGAAAATAAATCCTTGACAAATGTTGGAGAGTCATTAAATCCCGGCCTACTGTTGAAGAGTAGGTGTGTCTTCAAACTTTGCCTAGAATGTTTCCATCGGGGATTCCCGTTTTGTTGTTTTGAGGAGAACTCCACTGGGGAATAATGAAAACTCTATGGAGAGTGTTGATTCCTGCTTGGGGAAAAGAGTTCAGGAGTCTCAGTTGTCCGTTACTCTACTGGGGAGTCATCTCTTGATGGACGAAGTTGAACTGATATCTGGTAGGGTCCAGGTTTCACAGTAACTTGTTGGGGATTGTAGAGTAGTCTATTGGGGAAGAGGAGTTGTGGTCCTTTGATTTGTAATAGTCGGAGAGGAAAACTCGAACTGGGGAATCCTTTCATTTGGTTGGGGAAATAAACCATGTTGCTTATCTGTTGGAGAGGCGGCGACTTCACTGGCAGAAATCCTTGAGGATTCTTGAGGCCGACTCAGCTGGGAAGAAGTTTTCAGAGATTGAACTCTGGCTGGGAGTCATCCTATGAGAAGGAATTTGGGTAAATTTGTCACTTCCCCTAGTAGCAAGTGTTTGTGGCACTTCCAGGAACAAATTGATTGTATGTAACCCTTTGTTGGGATTTGCGTTTAATGCCCCAAGTGATGGAGATGGAGACCTGCCCCTGGTTATTCAGCACTTCTCAAGAGATTTCTTAGAATCTTGACCAGACTACCCCAGGTGTGCTTGATAGTGACATGCCATGCCCCCTTGTTGATAGGAGACTTATCATTGTAAGTGTCCTCCTATCTGAAATGACTTTGTTCACTGAGAGAGCTTTTGTTCATCGGATATTCGTTGTGTGAATTTTCTCGGCTGTCAAACAAATAGCCATATGCAAACAACGATATTCAAATAATGCAAAGTTTATGCTTGTCTTGAAATTTTGAAAATGCGTTTTAGTAAGTAAAGAAATTTTGTAAGGAAATTCAAACTCAGGATTTAGAGTCAAGCCTTACAGGAGTCAAGATACCTTTTGTAACAGTATGCTTTAGAACTAACCCATGCTTCAATTAGGACTTTTGAAGGGTTGTAATGTGGCTTGGTTCACGGTTTAAGAAACAAAGGATAAAGGCTCAAAGTGTATTTGTACCCGCCCGTTCTTCGTGATGTTCTTCAGTCCTAAACTCAATTAATTGTATGTTTGAACTCCAATTGAGTCTAGAATGACGTTTTGGTGATGGTTCAGACAAGTTAAGTTTGTCGGAAGGTAGTCATTTTTTGCAACATTTTTCATGTTTGTTGAGGATTTGTAGTGACCTCTTTTTCATTTGTTATCCTTGATTTTTGCTTGACTGTTCTTGTTTTGAGATTACAGTCAGCGGGATGCCCCAGTTTTTCTTAAGTCTCCTTTGTAGGTTTTGACTTAGTGGGATTTTTTTTTAGAGATAATGTTTGTCTATTTGGTAGGGAACCATCACTGTCTTTTGATTCCAGAGGAATGTTTTTGATATCACTCGTTGTATACAAAGTGAAAGTTTGCGACTGAATGCGCATTTGAATTAACTGAGAGACTATCCTGCCCCAGGTTTTGATTAAAGGTTTCAATTTGTGTAAAAAAAAGAAAACTTCTACTTCTTTGGCTCGAAGGGGTTGACTAGGGATTATCTTCCTTATAACTCCAGTGTTTAGGATTTGAAAGAACGCATGTACGTCGTCAGTAAGGTCTGTCCAAAAGCATACTGTATGAGATTATGACATTGTTTTCGTCATCCTCCCTCCAAAGGCTTGTAACTTTTAGCAAGAGTTGAATGTCATAAAGAGAGTGAAAAGCATAGTTTAAATGAAATGAAAATGAATGAATCAATTTAAGACAAACATATGCAATGCATTAATGAAACAAAGTTTGACATTAATAGATAATTGTTTGAATAACAAAAGAGATTACAACTGAAAATTCAAATGAACAGAAGCCTCTTCATCTGAACTTATCATTTCAGGTGGTGAGCCTTTGAGGGATGGCATAAGAATTCAATCTGACCATCTTGTGTGAACTCCAGCACTCCTTCATCGATTAGGTTTTGAATCTTGTATTTCAGTGCCCAACAATCGTTTGTATCATGCCTATGACTATCAGAATGATAGGCACACCTGGCATCGGGATTGTAGCTGGGAGAAAAAGTTTTAGGATTTGGATGAGGTCTTATTGGTGTAATCAGATTCATCCTCAACATGTGTTACAAAGCTTGAGATAGTGGTACGTTGATGTTGGTAAACTGTCTTTTGGGCTCGCTTTGCCTTTGTGATTTTCCAGTTGATGTTGACGAGGTTGTTGTTGGGCTCATGACGTGGTAGCAATTTGGGAAGGTCTTCTCTCCCTCGAACCAGATTCTTGTCTTATGGGAGGCTGAATGATGACTTGATCCCCAATTCTAGTTGTTTGCCCCATTTGGTTACATCCATATTGACAAATCTTATTGATGAGGACTCTCAGCTCTTCTTGTCCCTGAGCCAAGTTTTGGATGAGAGCCATCTGGCCCACCATATGTCCCATCATCTGGACTTTCATTGTGGCTATCTCGGTTTGTAGCCGCTCCAACTGGTCATCCTTGTTGCCCTCGGGATTCTCCATGGTCATGCCCCTTGTGAGGAGAGCTTTCACTTATTCTTTCCCCTTGGATAGGTTCAAGAACATTTCTTAAAGTTGAGCATTTTGAGCTTGTATGTCCTTGATAGTCTTCTCTAGAGCCATCTCTACTGAAATGAACAGTAGGAAGATAAGGAAACCTATGTGGGAGAGACCTGTCATGATATGATGCATGATATGTGGCTGCATGTTTTCAAGGATCTCGCGGAGTAAACTTTAGTAGTCACTTACAACTTTGATTGGAGAACTTTGTATCGGTGGATGTCCTTTCATGATAATTAAACTCACCATGTCGAGTGGGTTGTAGCCCTTAACTCAAGTTTGTTGTACTTGATCTTTGACGGCGTTTGGTTATAGGAAAATAAATCCTCTTGCCCCTTGATAGACGTCTTGTTCAACGTGACCCTGCATCATAGGCCCTTGAGATCTTTGAAATGGTTATTGAAAATGCTATAGTATGATGTCATGATGTTATGTACAAGTATGCAAAGCAAGCAAGTTTTTAATATACAAATAATCATATGCACACAAAGCAGACAAGTCCTTAGGTTTAGGCTCGCATGGAGTTTGTAGGTAAGTACCCTCTTGAAGTTTAATTGGTTCAACCTGTCCTAGTAATAGTAGTCGGGTTCTAAGGGATCTCAATATCACTAATCTTTCCCACAAGTTTCGTTTCG
This sequence comes from Vicia faba, assembly GCA_948472305.1. NCBI lineage: Eukaryota > Viridiplantae > Streptophyta > Magnoliopsida > Fabales > Fabaceae > Vicia > Vicia faba. The sequence continues at coordinate 499,105,250 of OX451741.1, forward strand.
ATAGGCGACTGACTCGCAACCAAACAAAACTCAAGAGTCAAATCTCAATGAGTGTAGCATCGAGTATCAACCAATATTTGGTGAAAACCAAAGCCGACTATCTCACTACTTCCTAATAGCCAAGGATGAGTCAATTAAAAGGTTCTAAAGGTCAGTTAGCGCTTAATGACACTAAGGAAGCCTAATGTTATCCTTGACTGACTCAAGGAACATTAGTACAAGCCAAAGTATCAAGCTAACGTAGCTATCACTTCGTCCATATAGGTCTACGCCGTACAACTTCCATGATTTATTGCTACTTACCTAAAAAGGTGCCCCAGATCCGGGTGTAGGATCTCTTAGTAGTAACCCAAACAAGGACCCACAAATATAAAGCAAGCGAGTCAAACAAGGAAAGCAAGTAAATATGATCTAACCCTAAGGTAACCCCACTTTTAAGTTTGACTCCCCAGCAGAGTCGCCAGTTCTGTAACACGGTGGGAGAACTGACTTGGGTGTTTTGCGTTTGATCGCAATTGTTGCGGATAGAAAGAGTCGCCACCGACTTTTCTTTTATCCAATAAGGAAAGGCTGAAAAGAACAGGAAAGACCTTTAGAGATGTTTTCTGAGTTCGGGGGGGTAGATTATGAAAATGGAAGGTGTTAGCACCCTTTTCATCTGTAGTTATCTACGGGATCTTAGTTGCTTTCTAGATCACTTTCTTTTGTTTGAAAGTGTGCTTTATGGTGTGGGTTTTGAAAGTATTTTAAAAATGTCTTTGTAATGGTTCTCGTTTCTATAAGAACGCGTACAAAGTGTTGTTTCGAAAAATAGTTCAAAAAGGTGTTTGTGGAATGTGTTTTTGAAAGTGATTTTGAAAAGGTGTCTTTGTAATGGCTCTCGTTTCTATAAGAATGCGTACAAAGTGTTGTCTTTGAAAATGTTTCAAAATGAGAGTGTTGGTGTATAAAATGTTTTTGTTGTGAGCAAGCGAGCAACTAGGAGCAAATCTACCTACTCAAAAGGTCTTAGATGTTATTTTCCTCCTCCTTTAGATGTTGCTATCTTACCATTGTTTTGGTAAGAAGCCCCATTGTTGGACGTGAAGGGACGGGCGTGGGACGTTTGTATAGTTATAGAAGGAAACCTATGGGACATTTTAACAATTTCATTTTAGGGACTAGATCGTTTACCGAAGAAAACATCGAGGGTCATCGAGGGACTACGATCTTTTATCGAGGGTCTTTACTAAAACGCCCATGTTCGAGGGACATGACTATTTTTCCAATAGGAAACAAGTGAAATTACCCTAAGGGTGCATGTGTGAAAGTGTGTTTAATTGCATGCATTTTGTCTTTGATTTTAGAATGTCTACTTGTTGGTTTTATCTTGCCATACACACCTAATTACTAGCATTTATACAAAAGTAATAAAAGTGCAAAAAATAAATCCTACATTATTACAATCATATTGAAGTGCATAGAAATATAAAGGCAAAAAAATAAGATAAAAGGAAGAAAATGAAGGTCTTCGATTGGGGCAGGAGAACCCTTCGATTTGCATTCTGTTGGCCTCCTTCGATTGGGGGGCTAGCATCAGCAAGGTCATAACCTTCGATTGGGCCTTGGAAGCAACAAGGTTATGTCCTTCGATTGGGCACTGGCACCAGTGAGGTCCTATCCTTCGATTGGCCTGGAAGTCAGTTTATGGTTAAGCCCAAGGTTTTTCCTTTCTGCCTTGTTACCTTCTTCGATTGGGCCAGTGAAATCAGTGTGGTGCAGCCTGTCTTTCTGGGGCTTGGAAGTCGGCGTGGAGGAGTGCCTTTCATCTAGGCCTGTAGGTCAGTGTATTTGAAGCAAGTTTGTGTGTGTGTGCTAAACATGTTTGTATCGAAGCATGTGTATTCATCCAAACAAGTATATCGAAACATGCATATTTTGTATTCCAACATTTTTAGGGGACTGTACAGATTAGCTTTAACATATACTTGGACAAGAAAAAGCATGCAATCGAAAGTATAAAAATAAAAAGTGAGCAAATATTATTTATATGTTATGTTTGAAACGGAAAGCTTAAGGTTAAGGGGGCTTACCTTGCTTGTCATTGGGATGTAAGTGTTGGAACTTGAGCTACTGCCTTGATGCTTCTGGATTCGAAGGAGGAAAGACAAAAAATTTATGTTTCTAGTGTATTCGAAGGGAACAAGGTACATGGACCTTTTAGATTGGAAGGGGATAAGCTTAAGGATTACTCGGTTTGAAGGAGACTGAAGTGTGCTTGTCTTTCAGAATCGAAGAGGGTGAGTATGGTTCTGGTTTTTGATTTCTCAAGTGTTGATGAACTTGAGAATTTTTGTTGTGTTTGAGAAAATTTGGGAGATTCGTTCCTCTGGTCTAAAGATCCTCCCTTAGCTTTGCAATAATTCCTCTATTTATAGAGAAAAAGAATGGACATCTCTTCAATAACCAGCCTTGCAAAATAATAATGTAATGAATCGTGAAAGGTACAAGTGGGGGCATTTGGCAGTTGGGGCGCAGAAGATGTGACTTGTGCTTCTGGCCCTGCTTTTCGTTCAGACCAAATCCAGGCTGAAAGCTGCTTTTGTGATAAAAGTATTCTCTATGAAAAGAAGGCGTATGTAGCCTTTTGCTATTTTAACCAAGAATAGTATTATCCAAAAGACAAAGTTTAAAACCTTTGTACAAGCCTCTGATTATATAAAGACTTGGAAGCAACATAGCCTGTCAAGTAGCTGGTCATGAGATTTCCTTAGATTATCTTCAAACGAAACTTGCTTCGAATGGTTCAGCTTGGATTTGAGGGAAGCTGATTCAAAGGGAATCAAAGCTCCAATTGAAGCTTTGTATGTAGGTTTCTTCTGTTCAATCGAAGGTTTGCCTTCCCATGATCATATGTGGCCAAACGAAAGAGTGTACATGGGGGGTCCTGTCTTGTGACTGTTTAGAATGAGGGAAGTTCTTGGCTTCTGAATCGAAGGACGCCATTTCAAGTGAAGAAAGAACTTAGTCAAATCTTGTATGAAGATACCTATTGGCTCAAACAAAGCTTGTATGAAGCAGAGTCTGCAAGAGGCCCTTGGTGCCAGTGGATTTGAAGGAGGTTTCAAATCAAAATGAAGGATGTATCCAAGTTACATTCGATGGAGGTTTCAAATCCAAACGAAGGATATACCTAAACTTGCATTCGAAGGAGGCTTTAAGTTCAAAATGAAGGACATGCCCAAGTTGCATTCGAAGGAGGCTCCTGCTCAAAACGAAGATGTAATCCAAGTTGCATTCAAAGGAGGCTCTTGCTCAACTGAAGTTTGCATGCAGGCACGCAGAAGGTGAGTGCCCAAACAAAGACTTGCATGCAGGCACTTGTGTATAAACGAAGACTTTGCCTTACAGGGGGTAAATGGCCAGCAGGTCATGGCCTTCGATTGCAAGCATGCAGGCAGCATACTTGTCTAATCGAACGGCTTGCCCTGCATGGGGCACTTGTGGCAGCAAAAATTGGTTTTCAAAGTAAGCATGCAGGCAGCAAAAGACACAAACGAAACCTACAACAAGAAGTCACATGCCCAGGCGAAAGAGGCACGCTAGCAGCCATTTTGAGTAATCGAAAGAGGCCAAAAGTCAATCAAAAGGTGTCAAATAGTAGGAGACTTGTTTTTCTTCAAATTTGTCAAAAATGTTATTTTTATCTGTTTTCTCCCTTTTTGACAGTTTTGCTTTTAATTTTGGTACTGAAAAATCCCAATGCACTTGTGCAAGCTTGAACCCTGAGAATCCTTGTGAGAAAATCCTTGAGAATTCAGAGGGAAAATTTTGGGGTACAACAGATGAGTATCCATTTTATCGTAACATTCATCTTACAAACAACAACCTTCAGATTCGTCTTCACCAAACTAATACATCTATGTCGTCTTCTTCAAACCAATGGCTACCTTCAGGTTCGTTCATTAAACTTATGCAGTGATTTTACATTTCTATTTATCTATTATCATTTAGTTTATGTTTTTGCTTTTTGTTTATCTTTCAAACCATAACATATAATGTTTAAATCTTGCTATTGTTTATGTTTCCAACCCTAAGATTTAATGTTCTGACTTGTTTATTTTTCTGTTTATGTTTTTACTTGTAGGTATTGTTGGATGAATGAAAAATATTAACGAGGATGGAGCTAAAGTGAGCGCAACAAACATGTGTGAGCGTTGCAAACACTTGTTTGCTGCCCTCACTTAAGCTTCATCCTCCTTTTCTTTCATTTTCATAATAGATCCAAACACATGATGTGAGATACCATTGGATACGTGATGTTTTGGATGCTAAGTGTTGGCTCCTAAATTCGACACCCTTGTTTTATTGATGTCAGCCATTAAAGCTGAAGGATGTTTTCGACTGGCTAAGTCTGTCGAAATGCCCGTCGAAAGATGGCAAAGTACTTAGAAGATTTCTTCCAAGGGAGAAGTTGGTTGCCTTCGACCTCGAAGGAGTTTCTCGTCGAAGATGTCTCTCGACGAAAGTGTTCGATGGTTCAGAGTGGAGCAGTTTGAAATTCAAGCGTTTGGAGGGAAAACGGTTTCCAGCAGTTACCACGTGCAGCGTGCAAAGATCTGGAGCGTCGAACGTTGAGAGCGTGCCAAGTGGAATCATCTCGAAGCAGTGTAACTGCCCGACGGTTACTTGGGATGTTTTAGTATAAATAGTAGTAGACATGTAGTTTCTCGCGTGTGTTCACAATTCTATACAAAGTCACTCATATAGATTCGAGTATCCAGCGTGTGAGAAAGAATTGTTGAGAAATGTATGTGTGAAACACCAATTTTATTAATCAAAGTCATTTACTTTTCCAGAAATTTACTTGCTTTCCTCTTTACATTCCTGTCGAAACCTTTTACTTTAAGCCTTGTTTATTTTACCAAGTCCTTTCTTCATGCAATTTCATTTAAAGCCTCTTTATTTAAAGCCTTATCCAACTTAATCAAAACTTCAAAATCAACCTATGTCCTAGGATCAATCTGATCGATCCTGCGAGTAACCAAATAAGTAACCATTTGGAGGATCAGCGGTTGTTTACCAAATCCCAAGGTAAACAAATTGGCACACCTGGTGGGACTGTGTGTTGATTGTTGAAAATAATCTCATCTTTTCGAGGAGTGTTGTATGTTATTGAGAAGTGGTAGAATATACACTAACGATAACAATACTGCCAGAGGAAGGGAAGAGATGGCGAATCCGCCAAACAATAACGAAATCCCACAAACGAGTGTGGGAGCAACGGTTAGTACGACCGTAAGTGAAGCGACAACTGTTGGTTCGACACCAGCAGTAACAGTCACAACCACGGGGCCAATACCTTCGTTAACAGGCCCCAGGATGCCTTTGGGAACTCCCCCACCAAGGGGAAATTTAGGCACAAGGCCTTTGGTTCCCCCAGGATTTATTCCATTCTATGGTATGCCAACTTCTGAAGTGGCAAGCCTGACGAATGCTGCGTCCACTTTTTCAGACCCTTTAGTGAGTGCCTCTTCGCCACTCCAAGGTTCTGGAGTAGGCATGGCGAATAGAAATAGGACCCAACTCTTAGGAGGAACGTCCCAAGTAGCCCATGGCCTTACAAATGCCTCGACAGCAGTCTTGAGGCAACAAATGGACGAAAGCAACCATGATATGGTGCAAATGTTGGCACAGACTTTGAGTACAGTGCTAAACCGTCTAATACAAAACACTACTCAATCGAATCAGCAAGTGACAGCGCAAATGGCGCGTTTGGCTGATTTCTTTGGAGTACCCCAACCTATTCGACAGCCCCAAAGGGCGCAAATAAGGGGAAACCAGGGGATATTTTTAGAGGAAGAAACCACCATTAACCAGGCTCAACAGCCTGTCGAAGAAAACCTTAGGGCACGATTGGAACAACCTGTCGAGGAACCTAGGGTAATAACCCCAGAGGTAAGGTTAGTTAACAGAAACCAAAATGCTGACGAAGTAGTTCAGCATATCCAATACCAAAACATGGGTTTGGAAAACAATCTGGCAACCATGATCGAAAGGATCATGACTCAGAATGGGATGAACATGGGCTTTCGAAGGCCCAACTTTACATCTCCATTGTCAGAATACGTGTTACAAACAGACTTACCTCCTAGATGCAAAGTCCCCAAATTTACTAAGTTCTCTGGGGACACGACAGAATCTACTGTCGAGCATGTGGCGAGATACTTGATCGAAGCGGGGGACATTTCGAATAACGAAAACCTGAGGATCAAGTACTTCCCAAGTTCTTTAACAAAGAACGCTTTTACTTGGTTTACAACTCTCCCCCCCAATTCGATCCATCATTGGACCCAGTTGGAAAGATTGTTCCATGAACAATTCTACATGGGGCAAACCAAGATAAGCCTGAAAGAATTGGCCAGTTTGAAGAGACGTTTCACTGAACCTATAGACGAATATCTAAATAGGTTTAGGTTGCTCAAGGCGAGATGTTTTACACAAGTGCCAGAACATGAGTTGGTCGAAATAGCCGCAGGCGGTTTAGATTATTCCATTAGGAAGAAACTAGACACCCAATACCTAAGAGACATGACCCAACTGGCCGATAGAGTTCGACAGGTAGAATGCCTCAAAGCTGAAAAAGCAAAGGCAACGAAAACTCACAAGAGAGAGAGGATAGCGTACGTTGAGATGGATGACGAAGATCCGGAATCCTTCGACGATACTTTAACTGTCGAAGAAGGAGAAGTCGATTTAGCAGAATTGAAACAAGGGCCACCATACTCTTGTAAACTGTTAGTCCCCTCAAGTGGGAAAAATCCCATTGGTCCAGAAAGGACCAACGATAGGTTCCCAAAAAAGACTTATAGTTTTGACATCACAAAATGTGATGAAATATTCGACTTGCTGGTTAAAGATGGCCAAATGATAGTACCCCCAGGGGTAAAAGTGCCTCCTCTTGATCAAAGAAAGAAGAGAGGTTTTTGCAAATATCATAATTTTTTGGGCCATAAAACTTCTCAATGTTTTCTTTTCAGGAATCTTGTGCAAGACGCTATCGAAGAAGGGAGATTGAAGTTTGCTGACAAATCCCCCATGGCTGTCGACTCAAATCCATTGCAGGCTGAAGCCCACTATGCTGAGCCCTCTGAGGTGAACGTGATAGAGGCAACCAAGAGCCAGTCGAAGAAGCCAGGAATTACCATGGTCGAAGTCTCAAAGGACCACATCAACATGCCAATCTTTGGCAGTTTTTCTGGAAATTTATCCAGGAAGACGATTGAAGCTGTTCAGAAAGCGGTTGAAAGCCCGAAGTCGGAGACAGCTGAAGCACAAAAAACTGGACCAAAACCCAGTTCCCACTTGGCCACAGTTCAAGGCCAGACGGAGAATCTGGAGGTACAAATGAAGCAGTTAACTCTTGCTAACAAAGATACAATGAATATCAACATGGTTGAACTTTCTGACCCAAAAGCATCAGAAGAGGCCATGAGGCAAGAACAAGCTAATAAGACTGCTTTCCCTCGGGAAAATGAAAACTTGGCAGATTTTCTACAAAGATGCCAGAAGAAGAAATCAGAGGTGATGCTGTGTCCAAGATGCAGTTCGATCTTTGACAAAAAAACTGCTGAGCACATTCAAGGCGTAAGAGCAGCGAATAAGAGAAGGGAAAATGTTGACCTTCGACATGATCCCAGAAGAGCCTCCCAAAGAGGTTCTAACCAAGAAAAGAGGCCATTGACTTTTAGGCCTCCAACAAATGTGCCAGTAGACACTTGGTACAAAACCTCTGGTCGAAAAAGGCCAAGTGAGGAGAAATGGCACTCTTTCGACGTGCCAAGGGGTTCCTCTTTGACTCAAAAGAAAGAGCCTCAAGTTGCTGCACCTAAAGTCGCACAAGTGTCAAGCAACTACAAAGGTAAAAATCCCATGTCTCGATCTCAATGGAGGAGATATCAAAGGAGACGAAAAGCTGAAAGGGAGGCTGCCAACGAACCAAAGGCAGAAACCAGTTCGAATGTTCCTCAAAGGAAGCAAAGGAAACCTTTAGAAAGAGATCCAGTAACCAACAGGCTAGTTTGGCCTAACCAAAGTGAAGTCGAAGACGAAGACGATGCTGAGTCTGATGATACTTTGGACATAATGGTGAATATAGTTTCAGTGCTGTCCAGAGAATTCAATCGACAGGTAGAAGTCGAAGCAAGTGATTGGGAAGTGGAGCAAGAAATGGCCAAACATAGGCCAGTGTGCTATTTTGTCATGGACAATGGCACTACTGAGGAACAAAATGGGTTCTTCGAGCCACCTACAGAGGCGATGAAAAATCACCTCAAGCCTTTATTCATAAGGGCTAAACTCGAAGAAACAACTGTGAATAAAATATTGGTGGATTGTGGGGCAACCATCAACATTATTCCTCACTCTATGCTAAGGAAAATTGGCAAAAGGGATGAGGACATTAAGCCTCACAATATGGTCTTGTCGAACTATGAGGGCGGCATAGGGACCACTATGGGAGTGATCCAGCTAGATATCAAAGTAGGATCTATCCTTCGACCAACGATGTTCATGGTCATATCGGCCAAACCTAACTACAATCTTTTGTTGGGCCGTGAATGGATTCATGGTGTTGGAGCTGTGCCATCATCAATGCATCAGAGGCTGCTCCTATGGCGCCCAGATGGGATGGTCGAAAACATAGAGGCAGATCAAAGCTATTACCTTGGCGAAGTGAATCACCTGGGTTTGGCAGATTTCGACAAGAACTTGGCTCACATAGGGCCATGTCCAACACCTGACTTCGACATGGCGCCAGCGCCAAACACTTTTTGTTCCCTATACCTGCATCCTGAGCATGGTTTCCAATGGGATAGAGAAGACTTATCCCACATAGACTTCAGTGGGTTAACTGATATCCAACCAACTGGTTGGGGAAGTGAATTCAGTGATAATGACTGAGTCACAATCTTGAAGCGAATTTCGGCTTATGTAGCCGAAACCAAGATGATAACGGCTCTCGAAGCCGAAGTAAAGTATATGGCCACACAGGCCAAGGATCAACAATTATCTGCTGCAGGTCCAGGAAAGGATTTCGATCCAATGCCTCCTGATATCATGCCAGAAGAAATGCAGGAACAGAGGCTCGACGCCATCTATGACGATGAGCCTTTGGGCTTCGAAGAGGACCCCTTGGCGAACAACATTAAAATGTTAGCGCAAGACCCTTTAGAAGAAATCAACTTAGGCGAAGGATCAGAGAAAAGGCCAACTTACATCAGCGCCAAAATCGATCCAGAACTTAGGTTGGAAGTAATCCAATTGCTGAAAGAGTTTAAAGACTGTTTTGCATGGGATTATGACGAAATGCCTGGTCTCGACAGAGGATTGGTAGAACTTCAGTTACCAATCAAACCTGGGAAGAAGCCAATCAAGCAAAATCCAAGGCGCTTCGCTCCAGAAATACTGTCGAAGATCAAAACGGAGGTCGAAAGACTTCTGAAATGCAAATTCATCCGTGTTACAAGGTATGTCGAATGGATTGCAAACATTGTGCCAGTAATTAAGAAAAATGGTACGTTAAGGGTGTGCATAGATTTCAGAGATTTGAATGCTGCTACACCCAAAGATGAATATCCTATGCCTGTGGCGGAAATGCTAGTCGATTCTGCCGCTGGCTATGAATACCTGAGTATGCTCGATGGTTATTCAGGATATAATCAAATATTCATTGCTGAAGAGGATGTGTCGAAAACAGCTTTTCGATGCCCCGGGGCCTTAGGCACTTACGAATGGGTAGTGATGCCTTTTGGCCTAAAGAACGCTGGGGCAACGTACCAGCGAGCAATGAATACTATCTTCCATGATTTTATTAACACTTTTATGCAAGTATATATTGATGACATTGTTATAAAATCTGTTTCCAGGAAGAATCATATTGACCACCTTCGACAATCATTCGAAAGAATGAGAGAACATGGTCTGAAGATGAACCCTTTGAAGTGTGCGTTCTGTGTGAAAGCTGGAGATTTCTTGGGCTTCGTTGTCCACAAGAAAGGAATCGAAATCAACCAGAACAAGACGAAGGCAATTTTGGAAGCGAAAGCACCGTCGAATAAGAAGGAACTGCAATCTCTCTTAGGCAAGATAAATTTCTTAAGGAGGTTTATATCTAATCTAAGTGGGAAAGCTCAGGCCTTTTCACCCTTACTTCGACTGAATAAAGAGGGGTTCGAATGGGGGCAAGAGCAACAAGAAGCCTTCAACAAAATCAAAGGGTACCTCACTAAGCCACCTATTCTGGTGCCTCCTTGTAGCAATAGGAGTATGAGATTGTACATAGCTGCATCTGACAAAACTCTGGGAAGCATGTTAGCCCAAGAGGATGAGAATGGAGTCGAAAGACCCATTTATTATCTCAGTAGAGTTTTGAACGATGCAGAAACTAGATATAGTGAAGTTGAAAAATTGTGTCTATGTCTGTATTTCTCTTGTACAAAACTCAAGCAATATATAAAACCAGTTGATGTGTATGTTTCGTCTCATTTTGATGTTTTCAAATATATGTTGTCGAAACCTATCTTGCACAGTCGAATTGGCAAATGGGCATTAGCATTAACTGAATACTCCTTGACCTTTATGCCTCTGAAGGCAGTAAAAGGACAAGTGGTTGCAGACTTCATAGTCGACCACTCAATTCAAGTCGAGGATATTAATTATGTGGAGATAGAGCCTTGGAAATTCTACTTCGATGGTTCCAGCCATAAAGATGGAACAGGGGTAGGAGTCTTGATTATTTCTCCAGATAAAATTCCAACAACATTCAAGTACAAAATATCAGGTTCTTGTTCGAACAATGAGGCTGAGTATGAAGCTCTAATTACTGGCCTTGAGATATTGTTGGAATTGGGGGCAACTCGAGTCGAAATAATGGGAGACTCAGAGTTAGTCATTAAGCAAGTCACAAAGGAATATAAATGCATAAGAGAGAACCTCATTATGTACTTTGTGATAGCAAATCGTTTATTGAAAAAATTTGAAACGGTTAATATTCGACACATACCCAGAGTCGAAAATCAAATAGCCAATGACTTGGCACAAATTGCATCTGGGTATAAGATTTCAAAAACGAGATTACAAAGAGCAATCGAAGTTCGAGAAAAGATAAAAGCAACTTGTCTATCACCAACAGACTTGGAATCGACGAGACTAGGATATGCTGATCAAAGTAACTTCGAAATTTCGTTCATTGATAATTTGTCAGAGCAAGATTGGAGGAAACCCATTGTGGACTATCTTCAAAATCCAGGAGCTTCGACAGAACGAAAAACAAAGTACAGGGCGTTGAGTTATGTACTCATGGGTAATGAGTTATTCAAGAAAACGCCTGAAGGGGTTTTGCTAAAGTGCTTAAGTGAAACTGAGGCATACATAGCCCTTTCGACTACGCATGCTGGAGCATGTGGGGCTCACCAAGCAGGCCATAAAATGAAATGGTTGTTGTTTCGACAAGGACTATACTGGCCCACTATGCTAAAAGATTGTGTCGAGTTCGCCAAAGGTTGTCAGGAGTGTCAAGTTCATACAGGCATCCAACATGTACCAGCAAGCGAACTTCACTCGATAGTGAAGCCTTGGCCCTTTAGAGGATGGGTGTTGGATCTCATTGGAGAGATTCGACCAGCGTCATCAAAGAGTCAGAAATACATACTGGTAGGCATTGATTACTTTACTAAATGGATCGAAGCTATCCCTTTAGTCAATGTAGACCAAGAAAATGTCATTGAATTTATTCAAAAGAACATTATCTTTAGGTATGGAATCCCTGAGACGATAACAACTGATCAAGGATCAGTTTTCACTGGTCGAAAGATGCAGGAATTTGCTCAGGAAACAGGTTTCAAACTCCTAACATCAACGCCTTATTATGCACAGGAGAATGGTCAAGTCGAAGCAGCAAACAAGGTGGTGATTGGCTTGATAAAAAAGCATGTTGGGAAGAAACCAAAGAATTGGCATAAGACGTTAGACCAGATTCTGTGGGCTTGTCGAACGTCCCCAAAAGAAGCAACTGGTACAACACCATATAGGCTAACTTTTGGCCATGATGCAGTATTGCCAGCAGAGATTTGTCTTCAATCTGCAAGGGTTCAGAAGCATTATGATATTCCCTCTGAAGTTTATTGGAACATGATGCTAGACGAACTGGTGGATTTAGACGAAGAGAGATTGCGCGCTCTAGACCTACTCAGGCTTCAGAAGAAAAGAGTAGAAGACTCTTATAATAAAAAGGTAAAACCTAAGGTATTTTTGCCTGAAGAACTAGTTTGGAAGGTAATTCTTCCCATGGATCGAAGGGATCGAAGCATGGGGAAATGGTCACCCAAATGGGAAGGACCATTCAGAGTTATCCAAACTTTTTCTGGTGGAGCCTATGAAGTCGAAGAGTTAGGTGAAGATAAAAGGCTCTTGAGAGTAAATGGTAAATATTTGAAAAAATACAAACCTACACTCCAAGAGATAAAAATAAAATAATAAAATAACAAGACTAAATTAACCATAAAAATGCCAAAATGGAAACTTTATAAATTTTAGCCAAGATGGCAATGTTGTCGAATATAGATTACAAAACATGGTTACAAAAGCTGAATCAATCAAAAGGGAATAGAGTCCTTGAGTCGAAGGTACTTGGCTTGCTGCAGCTCCAACCTTTTCTTGCACCAGGCGTTCTCCTGCACAATCTTGGCAATCTGAGCGTCGAAGCCTTGGGCCTTCTCAGCAAATTCCAGGCCTTGTTTGATTTCAGTTTGACTCTCGGTGTCTGGGATGGTCGAAAGAAGTGCCTCCTTGCGTATAGTGTTGGCATTTATCTTCGCCTCTATTTCTTCGATTTGTGCCCTGAAGGAAGCATTCTCTCGATCAATGGCTTCGACTTCTTCCTGCGCAGACGCTTTTTGCTTCGACAACTCCGCAATTCGAGAAGTCGTATCCGAAACAGCAGTCCATGCAGAGGAGCTTTTGCCATACAACACCTCGAGCTGACTATTAAATCCCCTTTGGCGCCTGTAATCTGCTGAGACTTGATCAATCATAGAGTGTAACTCCATGATCAAGCCTGAAACTTCTGGGGCTACAGCTAACAAGTCGACAGCATTCAAGACATCCTTCAAGTATGATGGAGCAGTGGGGTCCCCCTCTAAAGCCTTCATCAAGTCCTTCTTGAAAAACTGGGCCTTAACCTTCGCCAAAGCTTCATCAAGAGGAGAGGTTTCAGTGGACTTCCCCGACAGGGTAGGAACCTCCTGACTAGCGTCAGACGAACTCTTGCTCTCGATGATTGCGTTGAGATAGCTAACAGGGTCAGTTTGTTTCAAGAGTTCTAAGTCCTCTTTCGACCTGTGCTTCGTTGAGGTAACCCTTGCAACAACATTGTCTTGGGTTTGAGGCTGTTGAGTGTTAGGTGTCTCGACTTGTTCCCCTTCGACTCGGACTGGGGCAGTACCAGCATCATCTTGGTGCTCTTCGCTAGCGTCACCTTGGTGCCCTTCGCCAGTGTCACCTTGGTTCTCTTCGCCAGCAGCACCTTGGTTTTCTTCGCCAGCATTGCCTTGGTCCCCTTCTTCACGATTCTCTTCCGACAGATCCACCACCTGAACCGCTTCTGGCTGTTGTTCTTCCATTTGAGGTTCTTCTGCTGGTTTTTCTACCGTCTCAGCATTGGCCTCATTTATTTCAGTATGGGCTTCGTCATTTCCCAAGCCTTTTTCTTGTGGCCTGCTGAGTTCAGCAGATTCTAGCGTTTCAGAGGTCCTTGGTGGTGAACTTTCGGTGGTGTCCTGAGAAAGGAAGGAAGAAGAATCTTCAGAGATCGAAAGAGACATAATCGAATGTGGGTATCTATGCCTAAGTTACAAAAAGGTTTAAGAGATTACCTGTAAATTAGCTTCAGCCCCAGGGCTGGAATTGTCGCTTTCGACAGGCTTGTTGAGAAGAACGTTTAGTTCCTCCTCCGTTGGCTCCTCAATGATCACTGGAGGTGGCCTGGGCTTTCTTCCAGCAACCTTTATCCTAATGGTTCGACCCTCGGGAGCAGGAGCAGGAACAGGAGCGTCCTTCGTCAGCTTTCGCCTTTTTTAAGGAGCAGGAGGAGAATCACCTTCTTCATCGCTCTCAGATTCGACCACCAGTGCTGGCCGTTTCTTGGGCGAAGGTGCCTAGAAAACCAATGGGAATTCGATTTAGCAATTGCATCGAAAGTCAAAAATCGAAAGCCAGGAGGAAATAATGAAAGTCTGGTTATCGATATAGAAGGCTTCTTCGAAGAGCCTTCCCCCTGTTGGTTGGTGGTAGTCTTCGCCGGCGCTGTAGTCTTCACCGGCGGTGGAGGTTTTGTTGAAGGGCCTCCTCCCTGTTGGCCTTCTGTAGCCTTCTTGGCTACAGGCTTTCGAACAACTGAAAGCAAGTAAAAAGTTAACAGGCTAGCAGTCGAAAAGAAAGACAAAGTAATGTAAAAGGATGAACTTACATTTCTTTATTTTGTCCAACACAAGAACAAAAGATTTCTGAAGCTCATCCATGAAGTCCTTCTCGTCGAAGAACTCCTCAGCATAATAGCTTTTCCACCACTCCTCGAAGGATGGTGAGCAAAGAAAATTGAGCTGGTAGTCAAACAACGAGAGAACTGTTCGACCAGCATATCTTCCGATATGCTTGATGGCAGCTTCTTCGGTGTAATCATTGCAGAAGTACAACATTGACTTCTCTCTTGGAAAAATCGGAGAAGGTAGGGTTTGGATAATACCAAACTGGCGAGATACCAGGTTTGGTTGGTATGCAATCAGACTCAAGTGAGTCTTAGAGCTCCTGAATCGAAGAGGCATGATCCTTGGTGTGAGGAACGCCTCCCACAGTATTGTGTGTTCGTCAACATTAGGACCGCTCGACGTCCTTGGATGTGGCCTTGTGAACCATGCTGGGCCTACCTGCCGTCGAGCAAATGGAGCCATAGTTGAAACAAACTCTTTCCTTCGAGCAAACATCAGAACGAAGTTGGTGAAGGTTTGCTGAAACTCCAGTCCATCTTCCATAGGTGTCAACAGAGCCAGCCTGGTTCCTTCGACGCGTCTGTTCGCTATCTCTGGAGCCTGCTCATTTATCTGAACCTTCTTAGGCAAGAAAGATTCGAAAGTGGCATTGAGCCACAGTTGGAGCAGCCAAAAAGGCTCAGCAAGTAGCAAACTGGCCCTGTTCTCGATAATTTTTAGAAGAGTTGCCCCATTGCTGATCGAATCATAGAGGCTAGCCAGAATCAGTTCTGCCAAACAGATATTTTGGCGATGATGCAGTTGAGTAGCGAGAGTGACCATCTTTTTGGTCACCTGTAAAGACTTCGAGCAAAATACAAAGCGAGTCAGCCATAGGGCTAGAAACGCTATGTGTTCGACATCCGACACAGCATCTGTCGACCTGTCGTGATAGTGGTTAATGAAAGTGGTGTATGTTGGTTTGGTGTCAGAGAAGCCAATTTGATCCTCCGACATCTCCTCCGGATCGAAGTAGTCCCCGGTGGGTCGAAGGCCAGTAATAGCGGCCACATCGAAGAGTGTGGGGGTTAGCATCCCACAGGGAAGATGGAAAGTAAAGTGGGAGTAGTCCCAGAACAGCAGAGAAGCTATCAGCATCTCCGGAGAATAGTTCAAACCTGTCTTCGACAGCATCACCAGGTCGAAAATCCCCATATCCTTCCAGATCGAAGTTTGGTGCTTCTCCATCTTTTCTAGCCAAGCAACGTAATCAGGAGTAAGGCTAGGGCCAGACCTGAAGGCCCTAACACCTCTGTTGAAGAAGCGGAGGTCGATTTTTTCATGTGCAGGATCTTCATTATCTTCTGCGTCTTTCTTGGCGCATGCAACCGGTTTGAGTTTCTCAACTACCGGAAAATAACTCTTGATCTTCATCGCCTCAGAAATACTTGGATACATGGGGCCAGACATAGCAAAGATCTGGTTGGAGTATCCAACCGGGATCATAAGGTGGCGTGAGTAGGCATCGCGAACGGCGATGTCCAAGGGTTCAGGGACCCTTCGTTTACCTGTAGAAGTTACTACTGGAGCAGTGACGAAAACCTTAGGTTTGGCGTTTTCAGATGGTACAGTAGCGCTGGGAGCATTAGAACCAGATGCCATTGTTAAATGATGAGGTTGAAGATGAAGTGAAGGAGAAAAGGTTTTTGCAAAGATGACAAGTTGTATGAAAACAGAGAAGTTTGAAAGCTAGATGGCGTAAAAAGTCCCACAATGGGGTACTTACTGCTATTTATAGTAGTGGGAAAAATCCCCAAAACCGAGGACATTTAATGCCATTTAATTATTGCAGGAGATAGTGGGACGCGTGGCAGCCCCCTGTTGTTTTAGCCGTTCTGCAGAAATAGAGGGACGCAGCGTGCGTCCTCGTTTTTGGGAATTGTCATAATGACAAATTCTGAAATGACGTTTGGTACTGCACGCCGTACTGAAAGTGACGTCCTAGGTACGGATAAATGATGGTTTTCTTGGGATTGCCAATGGTTGGTAGAAAACAACAAAAAGTGCACAAGTTAATTTGTGACTAAGCGTGAAAAGACAGGTGTCGAATGGCGTTTCAAAGAATGCCTTTTTCTTTCAGAGTCGAAATAAGGCATTCTTGGGGGGCAATTTGTTGGCTCCTAAATTCGACACCCTTGTTTTATTGATGTCAGCCATTAAAGCTGAAGGATGTTTTCGACTGGCTAAGTCTGTCGAAATGCCCGTCGAAAGATGGCAAAGTACTTAGAAGATTTCTTCCAAGGGAGAAGTTGGTTGCCTTCGACCTCGAAGGAGTTTCTCGTCGAAGATGTCTCTCGACGAAAGTGTTCGATGGTTCAGAGTGGAGCAGTTTGAAATTCAAGCGTTTGGAGGGAAAACGGTTTCCAGCAGTTACCACGTGCAGCGTGCAAAGATCTGGAGCGTCGAACGTTGAGAGCGTGCCAAGTGGAATCATCTCGAAGCAGTGTAACTGCCCGACGGTTACTTGGGATGTTTTAGTATAAATAGTAGTAGACATGTAGTTTCTCGCGTGTGTTCACAATTCTATACAAAGTCACTCATATAGATTCGAGTACCCAGCGTGTGAGAAAGAATTGTTGAGAAATGTATGTGTGAAACACCAATTTTATTAATCAAAGTCATTTACTTTTCCAGAAATTTACTTGCTTTCCTCTTTACATTTCTGTCGAAACCTTTTACTTTAAGCCTTGTTTATTTTACCAAGTCCTTTCTTCATGCAATTTCATTTAAAGCCTCTTTATTTAAAGCCTTATCCAACTTAATCAAAACTTCAAAATCAACCTATGTCCTAGGATCAATCTGATCGATCCTGCGAGTAACCAAATAAGTAACCATTTGGAGGATCAGCGATTGTTTACCAAATCCCAAGGTAAACACTAAGTTGTTGGAGTTAGTTAAAGTTCATACAATGGTAATGATTTTGATATGATGACTAAAACATTACCAAGAGGGGAGTTTGAAGTTTGTTGTGATATCGTCGGTTTGACGATTTCCTCCACATAGTTGTGAGGGGGATTTGTTGGGTTTGAGATCCCTTCGTATGTGAAGAAAGGACCAAATATGAATAGCTCATTTGTTTCACTTATTTAAGTGAAGAGTGTAAATTTAGGATTGAGAGAGATAGAGAGAAAATAAGGATTCAAAAGACAGAAAAGAGGAGAAAAACTTATTCCTATTTTTTTGCAACCAGTCTTACTAAATTGACGATCCTGAATTCGTTAGCCATCAGATCGAGTTCAAATTTGGAGGGCAGGTTCACAACAATTGTATCTAACTTTTGACAGTTGGGGTCTTTAAAGTAAGGTCTGAATTGAGAGATACCTACTTCGCACTGAAGTTGTATATTTGAGTGATTTTTCAGTTTTTTTATTCTTATTTGTAAGCTAGTTTACTTTGTGATCTGCAGTTGTTATCACTAGTTAGTGAATCACTTTAAGACTCTCTTGTACCCTTAATTGATTATAATGGAGCTATTTCTTTGGTCTGGACGACTAGTGATTTTTACTCTCATCTTGAAGAGTTTTCCACGTTAAAATATCAGTGTTCTTTTGTGCCTTTATTTATTCGATTAGCCGTCTTATATTTATTATCGATCCTCAAAGTTTCTACAAGTGTGGATAATTTTTATATCCGTTGCGTATTAGTTTGTTATTGTGTCTTAATTTTCCATCATTAGGTGTTGGTGGATGAGATTAGAGAATACTAGTATATCGTCTAAATAAACGGTAGTAAAGTGAGAATAATTATTAAATATAGAATTCATAATGTTCTGCAATTCTGAGAGGGCGTTTTAAAGCCTTAATAGCATATCGTTCCATTCTTAGTGCCTAACGGGTACTACAAAGGCAATTTTATGTTTATGACCTTCTTGTAATTTGATTAGATAATAGTCAACTTTAAAGTCAATTTTTGAAAATATACTCTTAAGGTGTAATCTATTTATCAAATCCTTTTTAGTAAGTATTTGGTATCTAATCCATTGTAATTCTTTATTTAAAGGTTTATAATTTATCACTAATCGATGACTTCTTATTTCTAATTCTATGAAATTAATATCATAAAACGCTAAGCAGCTTAAGAGATACTTACTCGGCCTGATTAATCCTTTTTCTGAGTAATCTTTTATTTCATTTTTGCAATAATCTAAATGTTATTTATTTATTTGTATGGATCTAGATTTTGTCAGAATATTGTGTTTCTTAAAGTCACACTCATAAGACAAATAAATCGTATGTATCTTTCTCTTCCAAAAGGTAATAGGTTGATCTGAACAGTATCTTTTATAAATTTATTTTGTGTAATTTTAATTTTATCTTATATATTAGAAAATTGTAATTGTTCTTCTATCTTTCTAAAGTGTATTTTTGTATTAATGAAATTGAATTTAGAGGTTTTATTACCCTGAAATGTCCTACTCTTACTACTCTAGGTTTGAAGAATGAGGTAGAAACGTTGTTTAACAACATAGGAATGAACTATTTTATTACGCTCAAATGTCCTACTTATACAAAAGTGACTTTTGAGTTTTTAAGCACTCTATAATTAACTACTAAGAGAACTAACTGTAATCATGTTCATGGGGATATAAAATTGAGTCTGTTTAATAATGATTATTGCTCGAGCTTGGAGGATTTTTCTAAAATCTTCTGATTTCCTACTTAAGGGGCAACAAGTTTAAAAAATTTCTTTGGTGCATTGTGTGAAAAAGCAGCTAACTCATGAGACGCAAGGCCTATGCTTAAGAATTTTGAGAAAGATTTAGAAATCATTTTTATCCTAACACCCAGAGCCTCCCAATTTGATCTTAATTTAGCATGTTTTAACTTTAGTCTTCGCTAATTTACCAAAATATTTTTGAAATTCATACATTGATGGTTTGGCATAATATGATTATTATGTCGGTATGTTATGTGTTGATTGAGTTGCATAGAGAAAAACAAAAGGAAAAAAGGAAGGAAAAGACAAATGCGCTTATTAAGTTGGGTAATCTCACCCCTATTATTTGGTCTAAAGGATAGTTGATCTCCAATACTTAGAAAAAATAAAAAATATACATGAACAAAAGTTCATTTAATTGGATTAGGTAGGATAATCCTGAAAATTGTGTAAAACATCACATCGTATAAACTGAAAATTGTGAAAATATGTGAAAATGTTTTAAATATGATCACAAATTTGTTTTGGAAGGAAAAAAATGACAAATACATAGACTTATAATGAGAACTATGGCGAGGTTTTAATTTTTGAGAGAAAATTTAGTAAGCGTTTTCATAAGAACCTTATAAAACGAGTATTGATTGATTTAAACCTACGTGATGAAACATGGAATTTGAGAGAGCACCATACATGCATCCCTTCAAAATTTTCAAGAAAACTTCTCTTGTCCTAATCTTTCATATCCTAGTTAAATAATTTGGGGACAAGTTATGATTCAAATATGAGGGTATTCTATCAATAGTATTTTGATTGCTTTTTTGCGTGTGTTTTATCATTAAATATTAGTAGTTTGATTTCCACTTTGTTCATTTTACTTATGTATCTTTGTTTTTAGGTGTTTTAGATGAGCAAGGTTAAGACATGTCAGCTTGGAGCAAAATTATAACATAACACATGAAGAACTACACAAAAGAAGGTGTGTGTAGACTAGACCATAGCCACTATGGCTGGTCGTAGCAGATGCTACAGATCGTAGTGGCCTGAGATCCTCCACTCTTTTTACTGGCTCGTAGTACAAAAATATGGAGCAATACGACCTACATGTAGTGACTTCTACGACCGTAGTTTTCTTAGAACCAACATAGATTCTTTTGTTAAGGAGCAATTTTTTTTATCTCTTTAATGACTTTTTGTTACAATTTGTGCATTTAGACCTTATTACACAAAATTACACCCATCTTAAAGGTTATAGACCTATAGAAAGTATAGTAAATTCAAAATAAAATACCTTATTCATTCATCGTTAACTAGTGGAGACTTTCATGACAAGTAAGAACTATGAGATTTGAGTTTAAGGCGTTATGAATGCCTTGAGAAAATTTAAGAGGAGTATAATAAATTTTGCAGAAATCAAGGGATAAAAATGCATGTTACCGCTGAGTTGTTATTGAGTTTTTAGGGAAAAATTGAAGTTAAAACAATTTACTTGGTTGGTAGAGAATTTCCTCAGAGGAAGAATAGTGAAAACCAAAAGAGAAATCTGGCAGTAGTGAGGGAACGTTTACAAAGATCTCTGATTATCATTTGACTCATGATAAGGTAAGGAGGGTTATTGTAACATCTCAAAAGGGCGGTTATGCTAGCATTGAATATTATGATTTTAATGTGGCTGAAAGACTGCAAAATAAAAGAAGAAAAATCTTCAGAGAGACATTTGAAAATATGTAGAGTCAAGAGTGGTAGAAAAATCATACTTGTAGGCTTGTTAAATTACCTAGGCAGAAAAAGGTAATTGGAAACAAGTGGATGCAAGTGGCGAGATCAAGATTCAAGGGTTGTTTGAATTTCATCAAGGTTATTGATTAGAGTTTCAACCTGGTAGAGAGCATCAATGTTGTTGGTGGTTAAATTGGTATCAGCACAGTTTAAAGTCAAGGTGGAAATTGTTAGAATATGTCTTAAAATCTTTGTTGATGAAGAGAAAAAAAACATATTTCGAGATTGTCAATATGCCTTGTTTTACATTAAGAAATAACTCATCCTTATGGAGCCGAGTTTTTGAATACAAAACGTAATTATGATTATCAATATTTATTTTCATAATGAAATATCATAAATTAGAAGTCAGCAAACTTTCTCTCTTTTAAACTATCTACTATCTCTCTAGGGGAATAAATTCAACTCCCAACTTCTTTGCCTTTTCTTTGGAAACTTGAAATGTTTGCATCAAAAGCTTATCATCTGCACACCTGATAACATAATTTAGTTATAAAATGAAAATATTAGTTAGAAAAGTCATAAAAAAAACAAATATTTGTTTAATAAATATGTTGTCATAGTATTTAATTGAATAATAAAACTTACTTGTTCGGAATTTGCAATGTTGGATACATATCATGTAAAATCTTAATAAGTTCAGAGAAATGTATCACTTTTTCAACCAAACAATATCTTCCATTAGCTGAAGCATCTTCATATGCCAGAATATGTGCGTTTGCAACATCCTTCACATT
Source organism: Vicia faba (assembly GCA_948472305.1). Classification (NCBI taxonomy): domain Eukaryota; kingdom Viridiplantae; phylum Streptophyta; class Magnoliopsida; order Fabales; family Fabaceae; genus Vicia; species Vicia faba. The sequence goes on from OX451741.1 coordinate 499,126,980, forward strand.
GATCCATCCAAAAGCAGCATTCATAAATGTTTCTGAACCTGTTAATTCATCAAGCAATTGAATCAATGAGTACAAATTGCAGGCTGCAATCGCAATTACCAGCAAATAAAGATTACCATTTATTAAGTTAAGAATTAAAGTGGAACTGTCGTTAAGCTCTGGTTGCAAGAGAGGCCCTATCGCCACAGCTGGATTCATAACAACATAGTCAATTTTGTTTTCTGTTAGAAATTTGTTTGCAGCTTCCTCTGCTGAAGTCTTAGCAAATTGATACCAATCTGAAAATACAATAAATAAACACTCATCTCAGCATTATCATAACAACTACAATTTACATCAACATATATAGTACCTTATTTTCGAATAAGAATTCTGGATTCGAAAACCATGTCTCATCAACTACAACTTCTGGTGTTCGAGGCTTTCCGTTGTATAAAGCTGTGGCAATAGAAGAAGTTAAAACAACTCGTTTAACTGATGCCGATTTTGCACATGACTTCAAAACATTAAGAGTTCCCTTCACAGCAGGAACAATTAATTGTGTCTGAAAAATGAAAACAGTAACATTCAAAAATTAGTAAGCAAAGAAAACTGATCTGCTATAATAGTTAATGAAGATGATGTTTTACCTGAGGGTCATCAACAACGAATTGAACCGGTGAAGCAGTATGAAAGACACCATGACAACCTTGAATAGCAGAATCAAAGGAACCTTCTTCTAGTAGATCAGCCTTAAAGAGTTGTAACCTTTCCTTTGCACCATCAAGTTTAAGCAAGTGACCAACCTTATTTGGATTATCTATATTACGAACCGTGGCTCTAACGGTGTAACCACGTTGGAGAAGAAACTTAACAAGCCATGAAGCAATGTAACCTGAAGCACCTGTCACACACACAACCTTACCTGCTGCACTACTACCATTCATCCTTCCTCTCAATATCTTTCTGATCAGTAGACAACAGATAGATGTTTTATTATTCTAAGAAGAGAAGTTTGGTTTTTATTAGTTAGATTGGACAAGACTAAATAAAGCAAGTGCAAAGAATGGGATTCCATATTTTTTAAATTAATGCATATGCATACCAAATTTGACATGGTTCAAGGAAGAAAACGCAAATGTAGAGTATAATAATAATAATGTAGGTTAATGTCAAACTGGTATAAGGAGTAGTAGTAGGTTTACTTAATAACCTCACCAACCCATAAATTGCTTCTTATTAAACAAATACTTTCCTCCCATTCCTCCTTTGTTGCATGTTCTACATTTAAGACTCATTGGTACTCGTTATGATAAGGTATAACATAATTTTATTTATTAAATTAAACTTTCACATATGCAAATCTTAGATCATTTTATAGGAATTTGACACATTTGTATTGGTTAAAAAATAAATGTAGTGCTTTTCTACAAGGACAGGGAGATTGGGAGGTCTTAGTAGGGGCATAATATATTTTGGTAGTCTGAGTTTGTTTACGGTGGCGAGAAACCCTATAAGATAGTTTTTGAGATGGTTTAGGGGACTAGCTAACGTGAAGTGAGACGCCCTGTTGTTGGGAGATGCTACTTAACTGTCGGCAAGTGGTTAGGTTAATCGTGTGTTATGATTACAACAAGTGTGATGCTCTTTAAGATAGTGGAATATGTGTATTAGAGTCTGTGTTTTTCTCTTAAAGGGTGATGTATTTCTAGGGACCTATAAGACTTAGGGTTCATTTGGAAAAGACCACCACTCACTTAGTTAAATAGTAGACAGTTCAATCTCTATTTTCAAGGGAGACGCTAGTAATGACCCTGACTTTCTCTTTACTTGAGACACGCCTTATCCCACGTTTCTTCCCGTATGGACGAGAGAAGACTCAAGGGCGAGGTGATACCTCCCTCCGAGATATCTTTCGTCGTCGCCTCCTCCTAAAGTGATCCTAGGGCATGGCCCTAGGCAAAGCCTTTGACAAATATAATATTACAAGTTTTATATCTGAATGGACCGTAATAGATTAGACTATATCAATGAGAGATTTTTGCCTTCAACTTTTAGCTATTTAAACATTGTCTCATTTATTGTATATATGTATGTCATATTTTCCTTTAAAAAAACATTACCCCATTATACGAACATTACCCCATTAAACAAATAGATGACTCTGAAAACTTTAAAAGATAATTATGATAGTTATCCTCTCATACTCAACGTTTTTGAAACAATCTCACAAATCTTACAAATTTTATCTGATACAATGCTGTTATCATTTTTTCTTATTTTTAAATATAAAATATTTTAATCTTTCGATTGGTATGAGAGTCAAAGCCAATTTTCTTTTATAAACAACTCATCCATTAGATAATAAACAGATAGTATAAACATTGCGAGAGATAATGTGTTAGGGCATTTCCTAACCACATTCTAAAAAAACCACTAATAACAAAACCAACTAAGATTTGGACATCATTAAATTTTGAGAACTTAGAAACTAGAACGGTATTACAAATCTGAATCCCTAATCCAAGCAGCCAGGTAGAAAACTTGCACAGATAAAACATGAGTTTTGGAACCACAATCTTTAAATCTATCCAGTTACGAATCATGTCTTTAGCTTTTGGGCTAGCTTTTGATCCCACAATTTGATTATACTGATTCTCCAAGTAAAAGAAACTCACCATCTATGAAGGAGTAATTTGTTGAGAGGATAAGAGATTCTGCTCTACAACAACCATTGATAGGTTCTCACTCACAAACACATACACTACATCCAAGCATCTTTGTGGCATATCAACAAACACCATAAATGCAACCTTAAAACACCCTAAACACAAGAACAAAATACACAACAGGACCAAAAAAAAAACAAGATAATATTACTTAAAACAGAGCAAACACAAACCCAATAACTTAGATCTTCATCTTCTGGTGGTGGAGGACGTTTTCCATGCCCGATCCATTTTGGGTTACTGGTTGGTGACGATGGTGTTGAAGTTACGAGCACTTGGTGGTTGTTGTCGGAAGGTAGGGAAACAATGATTAAGGTTGAAGGTAGAAAAAACCAGCACTAAGAGGGAGGAAAAAGCCCCAAATAAATTGGGGAAACTGGAACCACTACAACCCCTCTGTTAGAGGTGGGAAGAAGAGGAGAGGTTTTTTAGAGTCAAAGCCAGGTTACATACGTGTTATAGTTATTAATCAATTATTTAATATAGTGTATAATCTATTTGAAATCTAATTAATGCAAACAGCTTGAAAAGACGGTACATGTGTGAAGCATGAAATTAACAAAATATGCAATTGTTGCTTGCGATGTTACTTCTATTGATATGTACTATTTGATATAATTATGATACTAATTTATATTGTTATATTTTATTAATTATGACTTAATAAACTAACAATCATATGGCTTCAAGAGAGTGGTACTGCTTTACATCATAATGTAATGTTTAAATTAGACATTTAATTGGTGTTTTCCTTCATTTAACTTTTTGTTCTAACATGGTTTGCGTTGCGAAAACAATATTGGAATAAAAAAATATAACAGGTTTTTTCATTGTTAAGAAACTCACAAGGATAAGAAAGAAGAAAGCAAGAAAAACACAATAAACTAGTTATAAATTTATATTTTTTACTTTCTTTTGAAATAAGATTAAAAGTGTTATAAAATAATAAATAATCTCTCTCACCATAATTAGGATTTGCATTGTGCAATGATGAGAGACTAGTATGCTATTTATAAGAAAACTAACACACTAAACTAATAGACAATTACATCCAAACTCATTACACAAGTTAACTTAGAGAGTAAACTAACTTATACAATTAAGCTTTAACAAACATGCCTAATTCGACATGCTAACAATCCTAGCATTTCGACTACTGCATGCATACTTGAGCATACTTTGACTACAACATTGTAGGTCTTCGACCACAACATTTGAACAGACTTCGACGACATGCTAAGATTCTTTCGAATGATCGAACCAAGAAGCTTCCCTTCGACCATACTAGAGTTCGGTCAAATATCTCACAATTTGTTTCAAAGAAGGTATGGTGATTAATTTTTTATTTAACGACTTATTTGATAAAACTTTATTCACGTGATTTTAGGGTGCGTTTGAGTTGCTAAAAAATGAGAGATTGGACAAGAAATTTTTTACCCTGTTCGTTACAGAAACTTTTCATGGGACTCAACAAAATATATGGTAAGAGACCATTACATAATTCACAACTCTTTCTTCTTCCTCTTTCGTTGAAACCCCCAATTCAGTTTCTTCCCCAATTCATCATTTCTTTTTCCTCTTCCATAATCATTGTACAACAAAATCATCTTTCAATCAAGGTTGGTTAATTCACTCGAGTGAAGAGTGAAGAACAAGAGGGAATTTAATCGGTGTGATTGAATCTTGTTCATCAAGATTGATTCAGGATTCTCCATAGATTTGGTGTAATTCCAACATCTGGTATCTAGAGTACTGGCTGTGTGATTCTTGGGGAGCATAGTACGATGAATCATCAGAACATGCATTTTCTAGTGATTCTTCTAATTCTAAAAGTTGACAACTATGAGAATTGGTGTAAGTAGATGAAGATCGTTTTTTGTTATCAAGATCTTTGGGATCTTGTGAAAGAAGGAGTAATGCTATTTGAAGAAGACGTGAGGGATAAGAAGCTGCACACAAGGATTTAAGAAGAAGAAGAAGAAGAATTATAAAGCTCTCTTTATAATCATCAATATGTTAGTCCAGATAATTTAAAAAAGATGAGTGATGTTGAATCAACAAAAGTAGCATGGGAAATTATGGAGAAATCATTTGAAGGTGTTGAGAAGGAGAAAGAGGTGAGGTTACAAACTCACAAAAGAACGTATGAATTGCTTTAGATGGAATAAAGTGAAAGCATAACCTTCTAGCCACAATTCTTATTTCACAACTTCAGCTAGGGCGATACATTCAGCTTCAGTTGTTGATAAGAAAACAACCTTCTGAAGTGTCGCTTTTCAACTGATTGTTGTGCCAAACATATTAAACACATATCCAGAAATAGATTTTCTGGATCCATACAACCTGCATAATCAGAGTTAACATATCCTTCGATTATTGCTTTAATATCTTCACCATGGGCTCCAATATAAATAAGGACTACATTTAGAGACCCATTTATGTACCTTATAATCCACTACAATGCTTGCTAGTGAGCTTTTCCAGGATTCACAATGATCCTTTCCGAGATTCGTCATAAACCTGCTTATAAGAATTATTGCATATGATATGTCGGGTCTAGTACATACCATAGCATACATCAAAGAATCTACTATGATGGCATATGGGGTGATATTCATATAAGCTCTTTTAATCTCAATACCGGGTCGCAGATCTATACCCAGCTTGAATAGAGGGTTTATCGGAGTCACAACATGCTTTGAATTCGACATACCAAACTTGTAGAGAATCTTCTATTGGTATGTCTCTTGAGATAAACATAATTTTGATTGCTTTCTATCTCTTCGGATGTCAATCCCAAGAATCCTGGATGCAACTCCCAAATCCTTCATGTAAAACTCCTTATTGAGTTTATCCTTCACCTTCATTACATCCTCGATATTCTTGTTTGCTATGAGAACATCATCAACATAAAGCAACAAAATAACAAATGAATTTCCAGGTCGAAATCTGAAGTAAACACAATGGCCAAACTGACTTCTAATGAATCGTATGTTGTAACACCCTAAAATAATTAGATTATTTATTTAATTATTTGATTAATTTATGATGAGTTTTGTGACATATTTGTGGTGTTTTATGTGATGTATTGATGACCATGATGCTTGATATGATGTTTTGCGTGGTGTATGATGAAGTGGTAGGGATTAAGAAGGTATAAAGTATTTTAGAATAATTTATATAATTAGAATAATTAATTGGAATTATTTTAATTACTTAAATAGAATAATAATAATAATAATAATAATAGTAATAATAGATAGAGGCTATGAGGACATGGTGGTAATATTATGGTGTAAGTGAGGGTAAGATGAGAAGACCATAGAAAAGGCCAAGGGTTAAACAAATAATAGAGAGAAAAGTGTTTCATTTTGTATGATCGTGAAAATTGGGAAGAGAACAATGAAGAGCTAGGGTACAAAGAGAAGAGAAGAGAATCAACCATAGAGTTTGGATCAGGAATTAAAGCTAGAATCTAAGGTAATCAAGAATAGTTCGCCGAAGCTTAGAGGATAGTTGTGGAGTGTGTTCTTTATTTCCTGTAGAATAAAAGGGTCTTGCTCTGAAGTTTAAACTACCTTTATGGTATTTTTTTAAATTGAGTTGTGAATCATAGATGAGAAAGTGTGATGAGGATCCTACGAAGTATTTCTTTTAATAAATTGTTTTAAAACTATGAATTCTATTGCGAGAAGTTGAAGTGACATTGTCATTAATGAAGTATTTGTTATGATTGATTTTCAAAAACCCATGTTACAGAGCAGGATGTTAGTATGACGTTTGTGTGAAGATAAGACACCCTTGTTGGTGATTCTATTTGTTTTATTTTTCATAAAATTAATATACAAAATATATGCGGATTTATAAGGGTGTTACATTAGTGGTATCAGAGCAGGTCGGTCTGTCCGTCCAGGTTGTTGAGTCTGTAGTGTGTGACAGTGGAATACTGTCGAGATAGTTTCTAACCATTGTGATTGTTATTGGTAAGAAACAGAGAGATGGATGGAAGAAACGATGTTGCGATTGCTACTGCTCTGAAGGCTATCGCTCAGGCTATGCAACATCAGCCTAATGCTGGTGGGAATGATGGATCTCAGGTTTTAGAGACGTCTCAGAGGAATCATCCACTTGTTTTCAAAGGTAGATACAATCTTGATGGAGCACGTACTTGGCTCAAGGAGATTGATAGGATCTTTCGAGTCATGGATTAATTAGAGGTGCATAAGGTGTGATTTGGTACAACTGGCAGAGGAAGCTGATGACTGGTGGGTTGGCACCCGTCATAGACTGATAGTGGTGGGAGAAGCTATTAATTGGGTTGTGTTCAGCATGGAGTTTTTGAGGAAGTACTTTCCTGAGCATGTGCGCGAAAAGAAAGAGATTGAGTTTCTGGAGTTAAAACAAGGGAACTTGACTGTGATAGAGCATGGTTTAAAGTTTGTGGAACTGGCAAATTATTACTCACATTACAGTGAAGCGACTGTTGAGTTCTCGAGGTGTATCAAGTTTGATAATGGTTTGCGTCCAAAAATCAAATAGGAAATTGTATATCAGGAGATCCGCGTGTTTTCAGAGTTAGTTAACAACTACAGGATCTATGAAGAAGACAACGAAGCTCATTCAGCTCACTACAAAAGTTTGAACGAGAAAAGAGGAAATCAGTATCAAGACTGTAAGAAGCCTTATGATGTCTCAGCTGATAAAGGGAAACAAAAGGCTTATACTGGGAAGAAGACAAGTGGGGGAGGAGCTCCCGCTCCTATAAAGTGTTATAGGTGTGGTGAACAAGGTCATCATTCTAATGAATGTGAGAATAAGTTGTTGAGGTGCTACAAATATGGTAAGACGGGTCATCATGCTCCTGAATGCAAGAACGATGGTCCAACCTATTTCAATTATGGAGAGTAGGGTCATATCAGTACCCAATGTCAAAAGCTAAAGAGGGATGTTGTTGCCCAGACCAACGGTAGAGTGTTCTCTTTGAGTGGATCAGAGGATTCCAAGGGGGACAACTTGATTAGAGGTACTTGTTTCATTAATGATGTTGAATTGGTTACTATTATTGATACTGGTGCTACACATTCGTTTATTTCGTGTGAATGTGCTAACATATTAGGACTGAAGTTATCTAATATGAATGGTAGTATGGTGATAGATACTCCTGCTAGTGGTTATGTTACTACTACTTGTGTTTGTTTGAAATGTCCTTTGACTATTTATGACAAGAGTTTTGTGATGGATTTTGTGTGTCTTACCCTAAACCAAATTGACGTTATTCTTGGAATGAATTGGTTGGAGTTCTACTATGTCCATATCAATTGTTATAATAAGACCTTGAGGTTCTCTAAGTTCGGTGATGATGGAGAATTGATGTTGTTGTCTTCTAAGAAAGTGAATGAACTCATGGAAGACGAAGCTTTGATGTTTGCAATGTTTGTGTCGCTTCAAATTGAACATGAAGTTGTAAGTGTTGAATTACCTGTCATCTGTTAATTTCCAAAAGTGTTTCCAAATGACATTAATGATTTTCCTCCGGAATGTGAAGTGGAGTTTTCTATAAATGGGGTTCCAGGTAAAAGTCCAATGTCAATAGCTCCTTATAGAATGTCAGCTTCAGAGCTAAGTGAGTTGAAAAAAAAACTAGAAGAGATGCTTGAGAAGAAATTCGTACGACCGAGTGTTTCACCCTGGGGTGTGCCTGTGTTCTTGGTCAAGAAGAAAGATGGAAGTTTGATATTGTGTGTAGATTACAGACAGTTGAATAAAGTGCTTATTAATAATAAGTATCCACTTTCGAGGATTGATGATTTGATATATCAGTTGGTGGGTGCTTGTGTTTTCAGCAAGATTGATTTGAGGTCGGGTTATCATCAAATTCGTGTTAAACCAAATGATATTCTGAAGACGGCTTTTCGAACAAGGTATGGTAATTACGAGTACACGATGATATCTTTTGGTGTATCTAATGTGCCAGGTGTTTTCATGGTGTATATGAATCGGAATTTTCATTCATATTTGGATAAGTTTTATGTGGTGTTCATTGATGTTATTTTGATCTATTTCCAAATCCGAAGAAGAGCATGCAGAGAATTTGAGAATTGTGTCGCAAGTGTTAAAAGAGAAGAAGTTGTACGCAAAGCTATCAAAGTGTGAGTTTTTGTTGAAGGAAGTGAGTTTCTTGGTCATGTGATTTCTAGTGGTGGAATTATTGTGGATCCTTCTAAAGTTGATGCATTGTTGCAGTGGGAGACTCAAAAGTCTGCGATTGAGATTTGAAGTTTTCTTGGCTTAGCAGGTTATTATTGAAGGTTCATTGAAGGGTTCTCTAAGTTAGCATTATTATTAACTTAGTTGACTCGAAAGGGTCAAGCTTATGTGTGGGATGTTGCGTGTGAAGAAAGTTTCATAGAGCTGAAAAAGAAGTTGATGACTACTCTGGTATTAATTTTGCCTAACCCAAGCGATGCTTTTGTAGTGTATTGTGATTCCTCGAAGATGGGTCTTGGTGGTGTGCTAATGAAAAATGGACAGTTTGTTGCTTATGCTTCTAGGAAATTGAAGATTCATGAAAGGAATTATCCTACGCATGACTTAGAGCTAACAGATGTGGTGTTCATGTTGAATATTTAGAGACATTATCTTTTTGGCTCTAAATTTGAAGTATTCAGTGATCATAAGAGTTTGAAATACTTGTATGACCAGAAGAAGTTGAATATGAGGCAGAGAAGATGTCTCAAGTTATTGTATGATTATGACTTTAATTTGAACTACCATTTGAGTAAAGTGAATGTAGTTGTCGATGCATTAAGTAGAAAATCGTTGCACGTGTCAATGCTTATGGTTCGAGAGTTGGAGATGATCGAACAATTTAGAGATATGAGCTTAGTATGTGAAGAGACTCCCGATAGTGTTGTTGCGGTATAGCGGCAAACAAAAAGTAAGTTATTAATTTACCGGGTGATATTTAGGTTATATCATATCGTGTCCACAAAGATTGATGTATTGGAATGCCGTTTGAAAAATCTATAGTTAATGAGTTTGGGGGTTGAATGGGTAGTATGGAAAAGGTATCAACAAAAAATAAATATAAACAAAAACTATAAAGGATAGACAACTTATCCAGTATGAATGTACACTACTCATCATAAACTTAAATCTATCGATCAGTTGCACTCAACCTACTATACTCGTCAAAATCATCATGTACACCACGAGATGTATCCACAACGAAGGTTATGTCTAACACCAAGTCGCGAGACCAACCGTATTACTTTATCGACAATGTCTTGCATGCTACAACAACACGGAGGAATTAAGCTTTATAACCCAAAGTGAATATTAGCTCTAAATCTATCTCTATAATCTAGGAACTAATAGATATCTATCTTTAATCAAGATTTGTAAGGTATATGTCTATAACAATCCAAATTAAAACATAAAGCAAAAAGATCAAAGAAGACATCAATATTGATTTGTAAAGCAATCTTTATACAACACCATGATTAACAAATATACATATGTTCAAAGTAAATATACAAAAATACCCAACAAAAGATAAATACAAAGAGGAGACAAGAGATAAACCACAAATATTCCAGTTTGTCAGCGCCGGTCAAAGAGAAATCCACCTCCAATCATCCTTAAGCAAGGGCCTAATGTTGTTTTCTAAGTTAATCTATAAAAAAATGAAGGTTTGATGAGTTGAGAACAAATACCCCAAAACATAATCTAAAAATGTGTATTTTGGCCCTTTTAACACAATTATGTCCAGGGGACTGTGCTAAGTGGCACAATCCCGCTAAGCGCGATCTACTGTCATGAGAAAAAAATCAGCTTTTTATTTTCGCCATAACTTGAGAACCGTAACTCTGATTTACGCCCAGTTCGAAGCGTTGAAAAACTTATTCAATTATATATATAACAATGCCTAAATATCAACCAAATTAATGATTTATTACTCATTGATTTTGAGCCTTATTCATTGACGAGTTGCTCAAAATTGCGCGTTTGAAGTCGTGTCTTCGACACTTTATTGCTCATGCTCCAAATACGCAATAAATACCTACAAAATGAATGGAAAACATAAAATGATACACTATGTACACAAAAACAGAAATAAAAACAAACTAAATATATTTACACAAAAGTCAGGTTTATTCAATGATATTTACAACAAAAAGTCGATAAGTGCAACAAAAAGTATATATAAAAATAGCTACAATTTGCACTTATCAAACTCTCCCCAACTTGAACTTGTTTATCCTCAAACAAAGCCAAACAACTCAAAGAACCAAAAGTAATCAACCAAAATATCATGAATCAACAAGTTTTGAAAACTGAAAACAAATCCAATGGTTCAAATGAAAAATGGTACACACGAAGAAACATACTTACCACTAAACTATGACGATAACATAAACACAAAACAAATGTTAAATACAAAGAACATACCAAACATTCTAAAACAAAACTAGTTATCAAATGAATCACACCTAGAAAACACAATCATCGGTAGATGAAAAACATACAAAATAAGGTATTTTCACTCATCCACAATCTTGCAAACAAAAGACTAAATTATACATTCATCCAAAAAATGTATATTGAAAATACAAAGGCAAGAACCTCAAGGGCTTTTCAAGATTGTAATGTGGCATGGTTAACAAATAAGGGATAAGTCCTAAAGCTAATCAAAATAAAAACTTTCCTTAACCTAAGAGAGTGATCAACTCACAAAGACTCAAGCAAAATAATTTCAACCAAACTTCTTCATTCCAAATTTCAAACCAACACACATCACTTATTAGCACTATTATTCGAACTCTTTTTGTTTTTGTTTTTCAAAGATTTTTTCAATTTTTTCTTCATTTTCTTTTCATTTCTTTTCTCACTTTTTGTCTCTTTTTTATAACTTTTTTTCTTTTCTTTCTCAACCTCACAGTAATCACAACTTAAGCACATACACATTTCTCTCTCCAACTTGTATCCAGCCATCATCATAATTTGAATACTCCCTACTTTCTAAGGTAAGGTAAAAATTCAACTACAAATCATAGTTAAGGGTTCAAGAAAACAAAGAATCAACATCCATACAAAAAGATGAACCAAACACTCATAGATAAGCATTTAGTAAAATTAACATAGATATCGATAAAAAGGGGTCAAAAGGGGTTACAAATGATCACACACTCACAAGGTGAATTAACTATTTGGCTAAGTGGTAGTTGTGCTCAAAATGGAACAAAAAATGCCTTGATCATGTTCAAGCTTTCATACAATCAACACAAACAAAAGATTAAACATAATAAAATCTAGTTAAAACAAGAATTGTGGTCTCCAGCATATGTGAACAATGGAAAGCTACCTCACAAAAGGGTGAGAACTAAAGTGATTCACAAATGAACAAGTATACAAAAGAATGGATGGCATAAAAATTATAAAAAGTCTAAGTATCATGAATATGCTAAAGTATAGAAAGCGAAAAACATATACCTTGATTATGTACAAAATTTTAACAAAATCATTACCATGCATTTGTTGTACCCTAAATTTCTCTCCTAACTTTTTTAGTCGCACTTTCATATCATATATTGTCATTTGGTCATAATAATTAATAAATAGCTTCATTCATCACATTTGCATCCTATCTTTCAATTTGCTCTTGTGCTGTTGACTAACTTCTAGTCAAAATACAAAAAAATATTTGTCTTTGTCTTTTCATATTTGTGTTTTGTAGGTACCGAGTCGAAGCATCTGGCAAATAAGGTTTTCTGGTATTATTTCCCTAAAATCTCTATTTGCAAAGAAAAAGAATTAAAATTTTTTCACTGTATAATCGATTGCTCCTAGCGTGCAATCGATTGCACAAAGTGCATTTTGCACCATTTTTGAAAAAAATACACTGTGCAAATCGATTTGCACTGTAGTGCAATCGATTGCACAACGTGAAAATTTGAAAAAAAATTAGCATTTCAAGCTTGTCAAATTTTTGGCTCTAATTTTTTAAAGAATTATCATTAATTCAAATTTTGGCTCCAAGAATTAATTACCAAATTACCACTAATCCCAATCCTAAACTCTATAAATAGAGACCTCATTTCATTCAAATTTCAAGCTTTTGATAGCCAACATCACTTTGCTAAAAAATCTCTCAATTCTCTCCATCTACCAAATTCACTCAAAGCTCCATTTTCAAGAAAAGTTAGTAAGCTTTGCATTGAAGCTTACTAATATTTGAGCTAAACCTTCATCCAAACACTTTTTATTCATCAATTCTCTACATCCAAGCTTGGCAATTGATTCTTGTGGTTGAATTGAAGCAAATTCTTGAAGTTGTTTTGATAATTCTCTAGATCTACCTTTGGTAAGTTGGATAATTCATCTTTCACAATGTGATCTCTTGGTGATCTTTGGGATTGATTCATTGAGCGTTATTTTGTGATTCCAATGGTGTTATTTTCTCATAATTTGATGGAATTTTCGTGCTCAATTGGATCCATGATCATAAGGTATTTGATGGAAAGTTTGAACAAGAATTTGGCCTTTTAAAATGCTGTTTTGCTGTCTGTAACAGCGTGCAATCGATTGTAGTAACAGTGCAATCGATTGCACAGAAGCAATTTCGCGCAGATTTTTGAAAACTGTACTGGGTAAATCGATTTACACAGTAGTGCAATCGATTTACACAGGGACAAAATGCATTTTTTGCCTTGTTTTGGAGCAGCTTTGATCCAAAATGCTTTTTCTACTCACTCCTTTTGATTGTTGGTTTGGATTACAATTTTAAATGTCCAATTTCTCTTTAAATTCAATGGACCTTGTGATGTAGATGAAGTTGGATAAATGTTCATCAATTCAAATCAACCTAAGAGTGAATTATTTAATTCATTTTTGGTGCTTTGGATTAATGATATGTTTAGTGCTTTAATCCATCTAAAGGAGTGGTTGAATTTAAAGATGAAAGAATTTTGAGGTGGTGATCCAAATTAGCTTATCATTCCCCTCCCTCTTCATCTTATCCCTTTCTTTTTTTAATTGTGCTACATGTTAAGGGATGGTTATCTCTATATCATTTATCCAAACATGAAGTATATAGATTACTATTGACCGACCTCAAAATAGGTGCGACTTCTACATAAGTCCACTTACGATTGCTTAACATAGCGCTAAATTTTGTCCCGATTCAGATAAATGATCATTCGTGGCACAAACTTATGATTGCAAGCCCAAGTATGTTAATTTGATCTCTTTGATCCAATAACCTTGAGATTCATTGTGTGGAGGCTTTGGTTCTACCAATCCTCTAATGGATCTACAACACCTTTGGTCAACGCGGATCACTTAAACATCGTTGATCATTAAATGTTACTTTTGAGGATTCCAAAATGGATGATATACTTGACAAAAAGCAAATGCAACTTGTTGTGTGGAGGCTTTGGTTCTACCAATCCTCTAATGAGTTCCAAATGCAAGTTTCAAGATGGTCATCCAACTAACCACTAATTTCTAACAATTGACTTTTGTGATACGGTGGGAGAACTGACTTGGGTTTTGCGTTTGTTTTTGCAAATGTTTCGGTTGAGCAAGAGTCGCCACCGACTTTTTATTTTATCCTAAGGAAAGGTTAAAAAGCACAGCAAAAACCTTTGAGACGTTTTCTTGAGTTCGGGGAGTAGATTATAGAAAGGGAAGGTATTAGCACCCTTTCTATCCATGGTTATCCATGGGCTCTTAGTTACTTGCTTAGATCACTTGCCTTGCATTTTCAATTGTTTGAAATGGTGCTTTGTGTGTGGGTTTGAAAATGTTTTGAAAAGAGGCCAATGTGGTGGCAACCTTTGTAATGATCCATGTTTGAATGTATACAAAGGTGTACTTATCTTTTGAAAAGTTTTCAAAGTTTTTGAAAGTTGTTTTGAAAGTGTGTTGTGATGTGTGTTTTGAAAAATGGCAAGGATTGTTTTGCAAGATTTGGTCAAGTAACCAAGAGCTATCTACCCTAAATTTCTCAAAGATCTTTCCTATGTTTTAACCCTTTTAACAATTTTGTTCCACCATTGTATTTGGTGGACAATCTTGTGTTAGGATGTTAACGGGACGGGTGCGGGTCATCGTTTAGACCATGATTGCAATGGTGCCAAGTGTCTTTGGCAACTTTTTCCTTTAAGGGACTTGATCATTTTTAGGCAACTTTCGAAAGCGTCATCGAGGGACTATGATCATTTGAATTGTTTTTGTTTTGCCAAAGAAACTCAACATGCAACATGGCCCATTATTGAAGGCAACAAGTGGAGTAACCCTAGGGGTGCAAGTGTGATTGGTGTTGTCCATTTTCATGCTTTTTTGTCTTTGAATTAGGTCAAGCTATTTGTTATTTGATTTTTGCATACAAACCCTAAGTCTATCATGGCATATTTAGAAAGCTTTTAAATGCGAAAAATAAAATCCTAAATTATTACAACACAATTATGGGATGGGGGGTACAAATGTTCAAATGGGGATATTTAGCAAGAAATTAAAATCTAAGCTATTACATCCAAATTGAATATACAAAGATTAATTGTACAATAATTAAGTAAATAAATATGCAAAAATGTATTTTATGCACAAAAGTGGTTTTTATATGTATGGGAAAGTATCTTTTTATGTGAAATATAAACAAAAAATTAAAAGAATCAATTTTTGGATATTTTGTGTTTTTAGGGCAAAACCCTAATTTTCTAAATAATAATATTTATCAATTATATTATATACAATATTTATTAATTATATACAAAAATAAATAAAAGAGAAATATATTGTAAAAAAGTAATTTTTGAGGTCAAATATTAATAAAAATAAAAATGTATTATTTTTATATTTATCCTTAATATTTAATAAAAGATAGATAAGTATTTATATTATTTACTACATATATTAAATATGTAAAAAAATAAAAATATTTATTATTAAAAAAAAAGTATATTTTTTGGAAAATGTTTTCAAAAGAAAAAATAAAATAAAATCAGAAAATAAAAATGTATTTGTATTATTTTTAGTATTTTAAATAAAAAGTATATATATATTTATTTACATATGGAACTAAATGAAACAAATAAATACCAAATAAAATGCAAAAAATGTGAGAAAAATATTTTTAGTGTTTTTCCATGCTTGAATAAAAATATAAAATCAGAATCAAAAGGAAAAACTCAAAAATGACAAATATATCATACAATGGGCCAGGGGGGTGCAAATTGAAAAAAGGGGTGCAAAAAGTAGGACTGACTCAGGCCCAGCCCAAGCCAGTCATCTTCAACCTCCAGACTTGTTTGAACAAACAAAAACGCGCGCTTCCTAACTCCTGATTCCTGGACTTTCATGCAAAACTCATAAACCAAAAATGTAGAGCATCAAGAGACGAATCCAGACATATAAAAAACTTGACTTAACTCTAAGAAACGAGGGAGAATTTCTTCATCCCCAATTTCTGACCTAAGTTTTTTCTAATGTTCAGGTTCCAAATTCTCTTAACACGCACAATATAAATGAAAAGTGAGGATATAGGTAGCTTCAGGGCCATGAGTAGGACATAACTTCTTCACAAACCTAAGCCTAAATATGCTTGTATAGAGAGATAGAAGTTCAAACTTTTACCTGTTCAGCTTGAATCGTGTGCAACAATGGAGGTACTTTCAATGCAATGTGAGGACTTGTACAACTTGCTTGAAGTTCAGGGATGCTTCTCCAACCTCTAGCTTGCTTGGAAACTAACTGAAACGAGCTATGTAACTCAACCTGCACAACTGAAAAAATGAAAATGGTGAACTTGGTTAGAGGTGTTACAGTCTGTAGCTAGGGCTTGGGATAGCTTGTATGGATGTTATGGAGTGTGTATGAACAAACTTTGGCCAAAACGCACGAGCAAACTGAGTTGTGCAACTCAATCTGCAGGGATGCCCTGTTTTGTGCAGCAAAATGGTGTTTTGATGTTTGGGGAGGTATTCAAGGTGGTTAGGTCGTGCCTTGGGTCTGTTATGATGTATGGAAAATGTTTACAAACTTTGCTTTGCCTAGTTGTTACAGGAATGAGAGATGATGTTCAATATGCAAGTTTTTCTTCCTCTATAAGCAAAGTTTGTCAAGTTGGGTTATAGGCCAAGGCAGGTCCCTCAAGCATGCTGCATAATCTCTCCTTGATCAGTGGGATTAATCCATAAACTTGCGCCTCAAAGATCTGCATTGTACTTCTTTGATTTGTGTTTTGACATAAAGTGCACCTTTTCAAAAATGGCTAAGTTACTTTTTCTAATTATGGATTAAACTTCCATGTAATGACCAAATGAGCAAAATAACATCTTGGCACAAAGGTTTAGCATTGAATTATTGAGTAAGAAAGGGATTAGAGGCTTGTAACCTAGCTTGTGCATGCTGAGTTTGAAAAATGCAAAGTGTATGAACATGTACTTGGCCATGAATCAAAGTTACTTTTGCCTAACTTCACAAATTCGATTCTCCCTAACCACAAGGGTGTTTGAGAAGTTCTTGGACAATTTGGAAAGCTTGGAATGAGTACTACAATCCATCTTTGTAATGCAAGTTAAAATTCCAAGTGGAAGCATGTGAAAAGTGGCCATGAAGTTAGGCAAAAATCCTGCCTAAAATAGGTCAAAAAATTTCTAAGTTAAGAATGTTTTGCACCTCTATTCCAAAAATCATAACTTGAGCTACAAGCTTCTTTTGAGGAAACTTTGTGAATCAAAGTTGTAGATTTTGAAATGTAATATAACTTTCATGTTTTGAGTTTTGCTTGAATCCAAATTTATCTTGATGAAAAAATGGGACAAAGTTAGGAAAAAATTAGGAAATTTCATAACTTAGAAAATTTCTAAGTTATGAAATTTCTTCATTTCAAACCCTAATTTGTAATTTTTGATTTCTTGATGAACAAGTTTCATTATTTGACATGTTTTGATGAAAAATGAATCTTGACACTTGATTTTGACCAAAAAGTCAAAGTTTGACTTTTCAGTATACAGTCAAATTTTGCTCAGTTGACTGGAAAATTCATCTGTCAATCTTGTGCATTTGGGATCTTTTGAACTTGTTGAATGTGTCAAGACCATGTCATTGAGTCCTTGAGTCCATATGTGAGCTTGGTTTGCCCTTGGCCAGGTCAAACAGTCAAAATTTTGCCTTTGTGCAGTCAAAACCCTAAAAATGACCATTTTGCCCTTTTGGTGATCTGATCAAATTTCTTGTGGATTTGTGATCCAAACTTGACCAAATGGTCCATATGAGTTCATAATGTTGATGTGGGTCAAAAATCATGAGGTTTGACTGTCAATTGACCATAGTTGACTTTTTCCCCAATACAGTTGATTTCTAGGTCAACTGTCCAATTGACTGGGCAAAGATTAGAATCAAGGCTTGAAACTTGGTATGGATAAACTTGGGAGTCCAACATGAAGCATGAAAGTCATCTTGGGCATTCTAGTTCAAAATATCTTTGTGCAAACTCAAACCCTAATTTGGGTCAACAGTGCAAGGAGAAGTCTTGAGCAGAGCAAACCCTAACTTGATCTTGAGCTTCAAGGGTCTTGTGGTGAGAAAATATTGATGAAATGGGAGGGAAAATTTTGGGGTACAACAACTTTACTTTATGCTTTTATTTTTTATGCTTTATGTACCATTTACTTTATGTACTATTTTACATTTCATGCTATTTTCATCTTTGCTCACTTGAGCATTTACTTTTATGTCATTTTTATTTTGCTCACTTGAGCTTTTCTTTTCCTTTTTAAAACACTTAATAATCAACATGAACCATAAAAAACATTAATGATACTTGGACTACTTGGTTACTATCCTTTGCATTATAGAGTGATAGACTTCTTGGACTTAGGATTAGAGACCTTGGCCTATATTGGAGACCTTGTGACCTTAATTAATATTTTGTCTGGAGCTCTTGAGGTTTACCTCAAGAAATTGGGTTGTTTGTTTGTTTTGTATGTAGGTTTTTGTGATTACATACTTTGCTTGTAATCTGGAATTCACCCGTATACAACCGTTACTCTGCCCAATTTTTTCGAAGACTTGATACACTTGAAGTTTGGTCTTCTCAAGAGGTCTAGTATATTTGCTTTGCTTGATTTCAATCCAAAGAATGGGAATTCTACATTGGCTCATAATTTCAAGTGTTGGCTTCTTGTTGGTTAGACGGTTCTCTTCCTTAGCTTTTACCTTACGCTTTAGGATAGTCCTTTCATCTCCTCCCATCTTCTTTAATTTTCAAAACCTTCTTATCTTCTTTCAAAATATTCTTTGTTTATAAAATCAAACCGCTTTCATAATAAACCTCGACTTTGTCGAGTGCCTTTTCTTTTAAAACTTCTTTTCTTTAAACAAACTTCAATTCATTTAATCATAGTTTGACATCTTTCAAAATTAACAAATACACTTCAACTCATTCAAACCTTTTTGTGCGCTCTACCACCTTTACCATTCAAAACTTTTTTCAAGGTGAGACATGATTCATTGATAGTCGATCAACATTCTACTATCCCCATGGTTATAAAGGTGTCGACTTTTCCACTTGAGTACCATAGGCGTTCTCAAACCCTCACTCTTGCTGACGCATGGTCTATCTTTCTCACACCTTGTGGGCGTTAGTCGAGATTTCTCTCCTAACAATGACGACTTGTCTCCTTGTTTAAAAACAATCAACAGACAAGTATTTTCTAGCCGAACTACGATGCTCTGACTTTCCCATTGCACGAGGGAGTACGTAGGCACTAAGTCTTATGACCCAAGGCGAGCAACAAAAATATAAAAAAAAACATTTCATTTTCTTTTGTTTGCAAATAAGCATTTATTCTTTTTCTTTAGCAAGTAAACCTTTACATAACACTCCTTTTAAAAGAAACCAAACAAAGTGGATCCTACGGAGTATCATAGATACTTAGGGTGCTAATACATTCCCTTTGCATAACTGACCCCCGTACCTCGATCTCTGATCTTTTTGGGTTTTGTTCGCTTTTTTCTCATTTCCCTTTGGAAACAATAAAGTGCAGTGGCGAATTCATTGTGTTGAGTTAAGTCAATTGATGGCTTAATCTCAAATCTTTACCTCTACATTTCTATTCCATATCATCACTGTCGCAATCGAGCGCCAAGAAAAGTGTACGACAGGAAAGTGGCGACTTCACTGGGGAACAAATTGACCTATTACTAGTCCATTCCTAAGTGGGTCAATCCTAGCTTTGTTTGTTTCTTTTCTATGAGTGTTTGTATTCTCTTACTTGCTGTTTATTAATTCCCATTATGCTGTATATATGTTTGTCTGGATTTTCCTGGTTTTCAGTGACTTGGTGATTTCTTATAAGTCTTCTACCCGGACTTTGGGAAAACTTAAGATAGGACGGGCGGTATAGTCATGTTAACTTTGAGGGAGTAATCCCAAAAAAGGAGACATGAGATCCCCCACTCAGTGGAGGCCCCTTTGACTGTAGTGTCGTTTACCGAGTAATCGGGAAGACGTACTGTTTTTGACCTGGGAGCCTGCTGAAGCTGAGGACCATAGATTACCTAACCCATCTTGGCCTTTTAGGTGTAGTGCGGAAACTATGACGGAGTAATCCGGAAGTAGTTATCACGCGATACTACGCTCAGACGAGTTTTTCTTGAGAATATTACTAATTACTGAGTTAATCGGGACGTTGGTAATATCCGAAGGAAGGATGTAGACTCTGGGAACCTCTTAGAACCTTGTTCGGCAGGTGATAACTGTTAGTCCATACCTTATGGATTGTACCTTTGACTCCAGGCTCGTGACTCTGAACCATGTGATCCTTTTACTGTACAGTGCATTGCATAACATTGCATATCATTTGCATCCTCTGCATCATTCTACATACATCCAGGTTGTTCAAGAAATTATTCCCAGTTGCTTCTTTCTTCCAGTTAGCCGTCTACCGTCAAGCTGATTCCTCAACACAACTACGGGACTAGAGCTGCTGTCAGATTGAGAATGGAAAACCAAGAACAACACAACATGGAAGTTAGAATGGAAATCGATGAGTTGAAGTCAGGCATGGCCAAACTTACTGAGATGATGAAAGTCTTGATTTCCAGAGGAGAGCCACCTCAAAAGATTGTGATATCTGAAATCCCAACTGCTGTTGTTGGCAATCAACCTATCCAGCATACATCTACTGCATGGCCAGAGTTTGGGTTACCTCAGAATTACTCTCTTCCTGTTGCAATTACTTCAATGGTTGGCCAGTCTTCCCGACTAGTCTTTCAGGCTCCAGTTTTCACTGAACCTCAACCAATCGTTCATACTGCTTCTCGTCAATCTGCTTCATAAGCTACTTTTAGGAACCCTCTCTTTGAGTACCATGCTGCAAGTCCTCGAAGTGTGAGCCAAGGAGACTTTGGTGAGTTTGAAGAGTTCAAAGAACAGTATCAGACTTTGGAGAAGAGACTCAGATCTATGGAAGGAAATGAGTTCTTCAGTGTTGATGCTAACAACATGTGCCTGGTTTCTGATCTGGTTATGCCTGTAAAGTTCAAGACTCCTGAGTTTGAGAAATATAAGGGGAACACTTGTCCAAGAAGTCACATGGTGATGTACTTTCAAAAGATGTCTGCTTACACCAAGAATGACAAGCTGTTTATCCATTGTTTCCAAGATAGTCTGAGTGGAGCTTCATTGAAGTGGTATATGGGACTTGAGAAATGTCGTATCCAATGTGTTGTACTCCAAAATTTGCCCTCCCATATTCTTCAAAACTTGACAAGAATCATCTTCACATGGTTCAAAATTGCTCAAGGATTGCACAGTCCAAATGCCTCCTAAGCCAGTCAAAATTAGGGTTTTGGTTCCTTCAAAGAATTTGAGGTTTTCAAGGGCTCAATCAAGTCATATATGCCCATATACATTGCCAAGCATCTACATTCCAAGTTTCAAGACTCACAGGGTCAAATTGCACAGTCAAAAGTCCCATTTGCTTCACAATCAACTGTAGGGGTAAAATGGTCATTTGGTAGTCAAAAGTCAGAATCTCTAAACTCTTCATGCAGACATGCCCTGGCTGGATACAGGTATCGAATCTCTAAACTCTTCATGCAGATATGCCCTGGCTGGATACAGGTATCGAATCTGGAATTTGTCGTCTACAGATATGCCCTGGCTGGATACAGGAATCGAATCTGGAATTTGTCGTCTACAGATATGCCCTGGCTGGATGAAGGTATCGAATCTGGAATTGGATCACTCACAGATATGCCCTGGCTAGATACAGGAATCGAATATGGAATTGTGACAGTTGATAGTAATCATCTTTGGATTGACCTTTTCCTGAAAAGGCAAAACATCAGTTGTATGCAATGTCATGATGTATGAAATGCATGATGTCATGATGTTTTTTTTTCAAGAATAAATGAGATCGTGTGATATGATGCGTATATGCATGCGACATGGTAATGTGATGAATGTATTTTTTTGTTTAGGAAAATAAATCCTTGACGACTGCCGGGAGTTTGTGGAATCCTGGGCTAATGTTGAAGAGTGGAGTTCTTAGCTTCCGCTGGGGATGATGGTTGCAAGAATAAACCGGTAGGAGAAGATGACTCCGTTGGGGAATAAACTTGTTGGAGAGATTACTCTGCGGGGAATCACTCTGTGGGAAGGGATACTTCGCTGAGGTTTTGGTGAGAGCTCCGCTGGGGATTCCACTGATAAGTTTTGTTGGGGAACTTGATGAACTCCGCTGGGGATAGGAAGAACTTCGCCGAGGACGAACTTTCCGTGGTAATTAGTTGAGGATAACCCAGTTATAAGCTCTGGTGGGAAATAATCTTTGAATGAAGCCGGGGAGAGACGTTCGTACTCTGCAGGTGATAAGCTTCCAGAATCTACTGGGGATAAGCTTCCAGAATCTACTGGGGAGGATGATTTGACTCTCCTGGGGAAACTTTTGAGACTGTACTGGGGAAGTGGCTCCACTGGGGTGTCTGTATTCCGCCGGGGAACAATCTTGTATTAAGACTGCCGGGGATGCTTGCTTAGGAACATCTGTATACTCCACTGGGGAATATTGAGATCTTCTGGGGATACCCAACTTCCTCAAGGCTGACAGTAGACTAACTCTGCTTGGGGAGAGTATCACTGACTTGCTGGAGATACTGTGCCTTTTCAGAGCTGATGGGGGACCAACTCTTCCTGCGGAAAGTATTGCTGAATCTTGTCTTACTCTGTGGGGAGTTGAGATAACTTGGTTACGTTCTTCAGCTGAACCTACCTTGGGACCTTGATGGACAAAGCAACTAGATCGCTTAGACGATTCTTTATTGCCCCTGTTTCTGATGTCATCTGTAATTAGTCCTTTGTTTCGCAAGCAAATATTCATGATTAGCAATTAATGTCAAATGCATATATCAAAAATGAACATTGGACGTTCTTTGCAAAACAAAACAGAAAAAGGAAAAAACGATGGGT
This sequence comes from Vicia faba, assembly GCA_948472305.1. NCBI lineage: Eukaryota > Viridiplantae > Streptophyta > Magnoliopsida > Fabales > Fabaceae > Vicia > Vicia faba. Next base: position 499,150,167 of record OX451741.1, read on the forward strand.
AATTTGTTTAAAAAATTGAACTTGTATTGATTTTGAAATTTGCCTATAAATAGGCGTTTTGTGTACAGGAGGTTGACGTCCTAGTAAGAGAACGCCGCCGAGCAAAATAGAGTTTATACAATTTTGTGAAAAGGGAACAAAACAACTATGTGAAAAATAATCCCACTGGGTTCCAACTCTGATATCGCCTTTATGTCTTCAAGCGTCTCATCACTTTGCTGCTTAGTTGAAGATGAAGCTGATTGATCGATGCCGTTTGAATCCTGATAGTTGATGCCGAATTCTGGATGCCAGGTGATCTAATGAGACATAGTATTACGCTTTATCCCTAACTTTTTCCTGGACCGCCCTTTCGGGTTTTCAGCCCACCGGGATACCCATTTTTGCCCAAGCCGCCTTTTCAGGTTTTCGACTTGCCGGGTGTACAGATTTTTTTATTTCGTCCCTTATTTTTGCCCGAACCTTTTTGGTTCGCCGGGAAGCCCTTATTTTTGCCTAGGTGTGTCAACCTAGCGGGTCTTTAATTCATGCGTAGTATCTTTTTACTATGTCTGCATTGGCGGGGTGAGGAAGGTCGTCACCATCCACGGTGGTTAGAATCATAGCTCCTCCTGAGAAGATATGTTTAACCACAAATGGCCCTTTGTACGTAGGGGTCCATTTTCCCCTGGGATCACTTTGAGGTAGAATGATGCGCTTGATTACCAGGTCCCCAACTTGATACTCTTGTCATCTGACTTTCTTGTTAAATGCCCTGATCATCCGTTTTTGGTACGTCTGACCATGACAAATAACAGTGAGTCTCTTTTCGTCAATTAGGTTTAACTGATCAAGCCGAGTCTGGATCCAGTCATCTTCGCTCAAACCTGCATCCTTCATTATCCGGAGAGAGGGTATCTGGACTTCAATAGGCAAGACTGCCTCCATGCCATAGACCAAGGAAAAATGAGTTGCCCCTGTTGACGTCCGTGCTGAGGTACGGTACCCATGAAGAGCAAATGGTAACATTTCGTGCCAATCTTTGTAGGTCACTGTCATCTTCTGCACAATCTTCTTGATGTTCTTATTTTCCGCTTCTACAGCCCCATTCATCTTCGGTCGATAGGGAGAAGAGTTGTGGTGCTGTATCTTGAATTGCTCGCAGAGCTCAGCGATCATCTTGTTGATAAGATTGATACCATTATCCGTAATGATCCTCTCAGGTACACCATATCGACATATAAGATTGTGCCGAATGAACCGTGCCACGACGTTCTTGGTTACGGTAGCATAAGAAGCAACTTCAACCCACTTTGTGAAGTAATCAATCGTTACTAAGATGAAGCGGTGCCCGTTGGATGCCGTAGGTCTGATTTCGCCGATCATATCAATGCCCCACATTGCAATGGGCCAGGGTGCTGTCAAGACGTTCAGAGGGACCAGAGGAATGTGCACCTTATCAGCATAGATCTGGCATTTATGACAAGTTCGAGAATGCTGATAACAGTCGGCTTCCATTGTGGACCAGAAATATCCTGCCCGAAGGATTTTCTTTGCCATGGTATGTCCACTGGAATGGGTTCCGAATGTACCTTCATGTAGTTCTGCCATGATCCTTTCTGCTTCAGTCTTATCCACACAACGCAGTAAGGTGGAATCATGGTTTCGCTTGTAGAGAATGCCATTGCTGAGGAAGAATTTTGCCGCAAACCTTCTCAGGAACTTCTTGTCATTAACAGATGCGCCTTCGGGGTATTCTTGAGCTTCCAAGTACCTCTTCACTTCATGATACCAAGGTTTTTCAGTTACCTCTTCAGCCTCAAGATCACATCAATATGCAGGTTCGTCCAATTTCCAGATAATGATCCGGGGAGCCTCGTTATCCCATTTGACTTTGAACATAGAAGACATCGTAGCCAACGCGTCCGCTAACTGATTCTCCTCTCTTGGGAAGTGTTCAAAAGTTATCTCTTCGAAGTGGGGAATCAACGTTAACACATACTCTTTGTAAGGAATAAGATTTGGGTGTTTCGTATCCCACTCACCTTTGATCTGATTGATCACGAGAGCGGAATCTCCGAAGACACTCAGAAACTTGATCCTTAAGTCAATTGCAACTTGAAGACCCATGATACATGCCTCATACTCTGCCATGTTGTTGGTGCAGTTGAAACATAGTCGGGTGGTGAGTGGAGTATGAGTGCCTTTAGGGGATATGATCACGACGCCGATACCATTACCCAAAGCGTTCGAGGCTCCGTCAAAGTGCATAGACCATCGGGATCCTTCCTCAGGTCCTTCATCCGGTCCAGGTACTTCACAATCAGTCACTACCATGATATCCTCGTCTGGAAATTCAAAGTTCATCGACTGGTAATCGTCCACTGCCTGGTGTGCCAAATGGTCTGCCAATACACTTCCTTTGATTGATTTTTGAGTCGTGTACTGGATGTCATATTCCGTCAAGATCATCTGCCATCTTGCTATTCTTCCGGACAAGGCGGACTTTTCGAATATGTACTTGATTGGATCCATTTTTGAAATCAACAGAGTAGTGTGAGTCAACATATACTGTCTCAGCCGGCGAGCAGCCCATACCAAAGCGCAGCAAATTTTCTCGAGCAGTGATTATCGGGTCTGACAGTCGGTAAACTTTTTGCTAAGGTAATAAATGGTGTGTTCTTTTCGGCCAGACTCGTCATGCTGCCCCAGCACACACCCCATTGAGTTGTCAAGTACCGTCAAGTATAAGATTAGAGGTCTCCTTTCAACTGGCGACATAAGAATGGGTGGTTCTTGGAGATACTCTTTGATTCTTTCGAAAGCGGCCTGACATTCATCAGTCCAACGTACTACTTGATCTTTCTTCAGCAGCTTGAAGATTGGTTCACAGGTAGTAGTTAGATGCGAGATGAATCGGGAAATGTAGTTCAACCGTCCTAGAAATCCTCTGACTTCTTTCTCTGTCTTGGGAGTTGGCATCTCTTGTATGGCTTTCACTTTGGCAGGGTTCACTTGAATTCCTTTGTCGCTTACGACGAAGCCTAGCAATTTTCCAGATCTCACCCCAAAGGTGCACTTGTTTGGGTTCAACCTCAGCTTGTACAACTTCAGACGGTCAAACAGCTTCCGTAGATGGTCAAGGTGTTCCTCCTCAGTTTGGGACCTTGCAATCATATCGTCGACGTATACTTCTATCTCGTGATGGATCATGTCATGAAACAACACAACCATGGCACGTTGGTAGGTTGCCCCAGCATTTTTCAACCCAAAAGGCATGACCTTGTAGCAAAAGGTGCCCCACTGAGTAACAAAAGTGGTCTTCTCCATGTCTTCAGGAGCCATCTTGATCTGATTATAACTGGAGAAGCCATCCATGAAGGAGAAAACTTTATGCTGAGCAGTGTTGTCAACCAGAACGTCGATATGAGGCAGAGGGAAATCATCCTTAAGGCTTGCCCTGTTCAAATCCCTGTAATCAACACACATTCGGACCTTACCATCCTTCTTCGGCACTGGAACCACATTGGCAACCCACTGAGGGTAAGAAGTTACTGCTAGAAAACCGGCGTCAAATTGTTTCATAACCTCAACTTTGATTTTCTCGGACATTTCTGGACGCATACGGCGGACCTTCTATTTTACCGGAGGGCATTCTTCCTTGGTAGGCAGGTGATGAACCACAATGTCGGTATCCAACCCAGGCATGTCTTCGTAAGACCAGGCAAAGATTTCCACATAGTCATGCAGCATTTGAATCAACCGTTGTTTCACACTGTGCTCTATATTGACACCAATCTTGACTTCCTTTTTGTCTGTCTCTGTACCCAGATTTACTGTTTCCACTGGCTCTTCATGTGGCTGAATGGCCCTCTCTTCCTGGAGTAACAGTCTTTCAAGTTCACCAGGCACTTCGCAATCATCTTCACCTTCGTCTTCGGCTAAGTTGATTGGATTTTCAAAGTCATAACTGGCAGTAGCAGAGTCCTTACCAGTGAGATCCAGAGTGGATTGGAACCTGTATAAGTGAGTGTGTGTAAATATAGCTGTTTTGCAATATATAATAAAGAAAGAAAAGGAGCGCAAGATTTTGAAATGCAACAAACGTCCAATGTTTTTATTAATGACATATGAAAATGACACACAAAAGCCCTCACAAATGAAGCCACGGTGCCCCGGGTAAGACACCGAGCCATAAAAGTTTCAAAATATTGTCTGTTACAAATTCAAAAACAAAGGAGTTCATTACTGAGTGACAAAAGTAATAGGTGTGAAGTCTTTGGCAGTCCAGTTGCTTGGTCCACCGTCGGTTGTTGGGTAGATCCAGCTGTCGAATTCAGATTCCTCCACGTCGTCTTCAATAGCATTTACTCCCGGGTTGGTGATGAACACATGAGGTCTTCCAATTCTTGCCTTACGAACAGCCCTCTGAGCTTCTGCAGTGAAACCCAACCCAAACTTGTCAGTCTTTGGAGTGAAGTCAGGAAGTCGGCCCCAGTTTGCACACTCACCCTTCTCAATAACAGCCCGAGCATCCTTTAAGGAAGCCATCTTCAAAGGAGGGTCTTCAATCACAGTCTCTGCTGATGCCAGTGTCTGAGGCACCTCTTCAAAGTGTTGAAAGGGGGTCTCAATGAATTCCCCATCCATTTCTATGTACCGGAACGAGTTGAGGTGGCTGACCATATACTCTTCCTCCCCCTGTACTGTAACAATCTTTCCTCTGACCGGGTACTTAAGCTTCTGATGTAGTGTGGAGGTCACAGCTCCAGCCTTGTGGATCCATGGACGACCCAACAAACAAGAATAGGATGGTCGGATATCCATCACATAGAAAGTAGAATAAAAAACTTGAGAGCCAACCCTGATTGGAATGTCAACTTCACCATGTACCATCCTCTTGGACCCGTCAAAGGCCCGGACAACAATGTTACTAGGCTTGAGCTCTAAACCCTTGCAATCCAACCTGTCTAGGGCCTTCTTGGGTAATACGTTCAATGAAGAACCGGTGTCTACCAACACATGGGCAAGAGTAGTTCCCCTGCATTCAATGGAGACATGCAGGGCGTCGTTATGGTTCTTTCCTTTGGCAGTCAGATCGGCGTCAGAGAAGCCCAACCCATTATCGGCAGTCAAGTTGGCCATACAATCGGTAAATTGATCAGCAGACGTTTCTTGTGGCACATGGTCCGTCTTTAGGAAGGAAATCAGGGCCTTGGCATGGGCCTCTGAACACAACAACAGTGATAGCATAGAAATTTTTGATGGGGTGTTCCCTAGCTGCTCAACTACATTGAAATCACTTTTCTTAATAATCTTGAGAATTTCTTCCATCTCTTGCTGGGAAGCTTCAACATTGGTTGTCTTTTGTGCCTCCGTCAGGGCAGGCAAATCAGTAGCAATCCCTTTGCCCCGAGCGTCAGATGACTCAGCAGCAGGGGTAGAAACAGGAACTTGATCAGGAAGGGGAGCAAGCACACTTGCAGGTGTGATGACAAGAGGTCTCTGAATAGCTGGTGGTGCAATATCCGGTGAGAACAGCCTACCACTGCGAGTAACTTTGGCAGGCCCGGTGATGTTACTGATGCCGGTGCTAGTATCAAACTCTTGCTTTACTCCAAGAACATAAACATCTGCCCCATAGTGCCATGGGACAGCCTTGTCGGATGTATAAGGGAGAGGCCCCGAAACAATGATGATGATAGGAGCAATCTTCTGAGTGGACATGATTTTGATAGGCTTCTTTGAGGGAACTTTAGGAGGTTTATTTAAAATAGTGACGATAGAAACTTCTTCAGCAGGGATAGCAGGAACATCAATCTTCTCGAACAAGATTTCTTTGCTATCCATCAGGCTTTGGATACCTGATTTCAGCAAAGGACAACCAACAGGTGAAACAGCACATAGAAGGCAACCTTTACCACATCCCGGAAATAAACCGGCTAGCAACAGGTTCCTTTTGACAGTCAACAACGGAGTAACAATCTCTTCCACGGAGGCTATATACCGGTCTTCTTCCATAGCATTCACTCCATGCTGGGGCATGGGAGCAGTCACAACATTGGGACTTTCGGGCGCCTCAAACTGTATTTCTTTAGCATCAATAAGGTCCTGAACCTTATTCCTCAGAGCCCAACAATCATCCGTAGTATGCCCCGGGCTGTCAGAGTGATAAGCGCAGCGGGCGTTGGGGTTGTACTTTGGAGAAGCTGTGTTCACTACCTTCAGAGCTTCTTTGACAGTTACCAGATTGGTTGACAGTAGTTGCGGCAAAATCTGAGACATGGTCATGCTGAGCCGAGTGTACTCCCTTTTAGGCCTCTCACCCCTTGGTTGGTTGTATTGCTGAGGAGCAGCAGCAGGTTTTGAGATTACCAACGCATTAACAGCTTGGCGGCGTTCCGGTTTAATTTGTCTTCTGGGACCATAAACAGCACTGGCTTCCTTCTTGAAGGGCTTCTTTTCAGTACTCGCAGAGGCACCTTTCTGTATCTTCCCCGACTTGATACCAGCTTCTATCCTCTCACCGGTTAAGATCATATCTGTGAACCCAGCAGAAGAATTACCAATCAGGTGATTGAAGAACGGACCAGACAGGGTCCCCAGGAACATGTCAACAAGTTCACGGTCAGTCAGCGGTGGCTGCACCCTGCCAGCCAGGTCTCTCCACTTTTGCGCATACTCCTTAAAAACTTTGCCCGTCCCTAGTGACATACCCTGGAGTTGGGTATGCGTGGGAGCGAGGTCGGAATTGTACTGATACTGCTTATAAAATGCGGTAGCCAAGTCCTCCCAGTTTCGAATATTGGCTCCATCCAGCTGATAGAACCATTCGAGTTAAGCCCCTGAAAGGCTATCCTGAAAGAAATGGATCCATAGGTTCTTGTCCGCAGTGTAAGGTTGGATCTTCCTTACATATGATCTGAGATGCAGCTTAGGACAGGAAGCCCCGTCGTACTTTGCAAAGGCAGGTGCCTTGAACTTGTGTGGGATCACCACCCCAGAAGATAAACCTAGATCTCCAAAATCCAGCCCCGGCACATTTTGAATCTCCATGGCACTTAAACGGTCCTCTAGTTGCTTGTACCTGTCTTCAGCAGGAGGGTACTGTTCATCATTGTAATCCGTCTCGTTGTCGGAGACCACAGGACTAGGAGCCCTTCCCCCTTGGGGACTGTCTTTCCCTGCAGAGGAAGTAGCCTGATCAGCCTCATTCTGCAATGTATTCCCAAACCTCCGTCCAGTGTTAAACAGCGCAGTCCTCTTCTTCTTCTTCTTTTTCAAGAGCAGAGTCTTCAACTCCTGTTGACCCTGGGCTAAGCTCATGACCAGCTCCTGAAACTGGGCGTTCTGGGCCTAGAGAGCCTTGATAGCTTGTTCGGTAGTAGGCTCGAAAGACATGATGATTGAGTACTGAAATAAACAGCGAAGAAGATTAAGCAACCTGTAGAAGAAGGGTACCTGTTATGCATATGATGAATGATATGCTTATTTATGCAATGCATTCAAGGATTTAGAAAATTCAAAATTGTTGCAAACAAAAAGAACGCACGTCATATTAATAAGAAGAAATTTGTCAATACATAAATGCCCATGGGCCAAATATTACAAAAACTTCTCAAGGTAAAAAGACGTTGCGCATCCTCTTTGGTGCGATGTAGGTGTTGAGGGTCTCTTCCTCATGGAGTTGGCGGGTAAGCTCCAAAACCTTCTTCTCACTGGCGTAGAAGCTGGCTTCAAAAGTATTCTGTTCCTCCTTGAGTTGGATCCAACTCTTCTGCATCTCCTCCCATGATGTTGGCATGTCAGGATATAGGATAGTGTAGGGAACCTCTCCTTCCTTAACGGGCTCTTTAATCACAGGGAGAACATGAGGGTAAGGCATCATTAGACTCTGGGCTCGGGTTCGTACCCACTTGAGATAAGGCTCAAGAGGGATGGAGTTCTTGTGCCCCAGTGTCTTGCTGTCTACCTTGTTAGGCATCCTCCAAGCTCTGATCAATCTTTGGCGAAGTCCTTGCGCATCGTTGTCGAAGTCAAAAACTAGGTCAGGAATCAACATGTCGTGAGGGCCATCCCTCCGTGCATATCCAAATTGTCTCAAAGCTAGACAAGGGTTGTAGGTAATGCCTCCTCTAATGCCAAGCAATGGAACATTAGGGAACTCTCCACAACGATCGACGATGATGACATTTTCTCTGGACCGAGAACACCAATGTACATCAGAGTGAGTGAGGGTCATCAACCGTTGTGACCACCTTAAGCCTTGGTCATTCTTCAAGACAGATTGTGGAAGGTGCAAAATAAACCACCTTGCAAGGAGAGGAGTACAGCACATGAGAACACCCCTTTTTCTCATTGTTCGTGTGTAAAATGAGTGAAGAATATCCCCAAGCAATGTTGGTATTGGATTTCTGGATAAGAAGATCTTGACGGCGTTGACATCTATAAGCTGGTCAGGATTTGGGAACAGGACCAACCCATAAATGAGGAGTGCCACAATTTCTTCAAAGGCTTGTAGATCTAATGAATTCCAACACTCTTGTGCCTTCTCGAACAAGAATTTTGCCAAGAAGCCTTTGACACCGCTTCTAGTTTCCCATTGCCCCTTGATGTCAGATGGTTACAAGTGTAGTGCTTGAGCAACATCTTCAGGCTTTGGTTCTTTTTTCGTACCGTTGTAGGGTAGTTGATTAAGAATAGGAATTCTCAAGAGTTGAGAAAATTTCTCCAAAGTGGGCACCAATTGATAGTCGGGGAATGTGAAACAGTGGTGAAGGGGGTCAAAGAACTGGAACAACACCTTTACCATGTCCTCTTCAATGCTGGTGTTGACTAGGCTGAGCAGTCTACCATGTCTTTCACTGAAGGGAGAGCTTTTCGGAATTCTGGATGTGAGCTCCTTGAGTTGAGGAGGGATTCTCACAAGGTTGACTTGGATAGTTTTCCTGCGAAGAATTTCCATGACCTACAAAACAAGAACAAAGATGAAGATCCAAACCCTTGAAATGGTTAGTGGATGCATATGATGCTTTATGATGTTTATGATGTATGCACAAAACAGATGTACAAGCAATTCACACAAAACCCTAGTTTCAGGCTTGCATGGGGTTTCATAGGTAAGTACCCTCTTGAGTGTAGTTGGCTTAAAAACCTGTCCTATAAATAGTAATCGGGTTCTAAGGAGCTCAATATCATTGGATTGTTTTCCATGTTCATTGTTTTGGTTTAGCCACTTAACTAGCGATCAAAATATTCCAAGAAAACAACCCTCAATGAGTGTAGTATCGAGTATCTACCAACTTCAGACTGCACCAAAGCCGGTCATCTCACTACCCCTAATAAAAGGCCAAGATGGTCAAGTAAGGTTCTAGGTCGTTAGTGCTTAGTGACATCACTCAGCGGCCCCGTACTCTCCTTGATTGAACTCAAGGGTTACCGGTACTCACAAATATGTCGCACTAATATAGCTATTGCTTCAACCGTGTCGGTATACCCCGCACAGTTTCCACAACGTATTGCTATCTAGGAATGTTTCCCCAAATCTGGGTGTAGGATTTCAAGCCCAAACAAACAGAACCAAAATATAAAGCAATCAAAGCAAACAATTAGTCATGCAAAAGGGTGATCTAAGCCCTAAGGTTACTCCACTTTAAAATTTTCCCCAGCAGAGTCGCCAGTTCTGTGATACGGTGGGAGAACTGACTTGGGTTTTGCGTTTGTTTTTGCAAATGTTTCGGTTGAGCAAGAGTCGCCACCGACTTTTTATTTTATCCTAAGGAAAGGTTAAAAAGCACAGCAAAAACCTTTGAGACGTTTTCTTGAGTTCGGGGAGTAGATTATAGAAAGGGAAGGTATTAGCACCCTTTCTATCCATGGTTATCCATGGGCTCTTAGTTACTTGCTTAGATCACTTGCCTTGCATTTTAAATTGTTTGAAATGGTGCTTTGTGTGTGGGTTTGAAAATGTTTTGAAAAGAGGCCAATGTGGTGGCAACCTTTGTAATGATCCATGTTTGAATGTATACAAAGGTGTACTTATCTTTTGAAAAGTTTTCAAAGTTTTTGAAAGTGTGTTGTGATGTGTGTTTTGAAAAATGGCAAGGATTGTTTTGCAAGATTTGGTCAAGTAACCAAGAGCTATCTACCCTAAATTTCTCAAAGATCTTTTCTATGTTTTAACCCTTTTAACAATTTTGTTCCACCATTGTATTTGGTGGATAATCTTGTGTTAGGATGTTAACGGGACGGGCGCGGGTCATCGTTTAGACCATGATTGCAATGGTGCCAAGTGTCTTTGGCAACTTTTTCCTTTAAGGGACTTGATCATTTTTAGGCAACTTTCGAAAGCGTCATCGAGGGACTATGATCATTTGAATTGTTTTTGTTTTGTCAAAGAAACTCAACATGCAACATGGCCCATTATTGAAGGCAACAAGTGGAGTAACCCTAGGGGTGCAAGTGTGATTGGTATTGTCCATTTTCATGCTTTTTTGTCTTTGAATTAGGTCAAGCTATTTGTTATTTGATTTTTGCATACAAACCCTAAGTCTATCATGGCATATTTAGAAAGCTTTTAAATGCGAAAAATAAAATCCTAAATTATTACAACACAATTATGGGATGGAGGGTACAAATGTTCAAATGGGGATATTTAGCAAGAAATTAAAATCTAAGTTATTACATCCAAATTGAATATACAAAGATTAATTGTACAATAATTAAGTAAATAAATATGCAAAAATGTATTTTATGCACAAAAGTGGTTTTTATATGTATGGGAAAGTATCTTTTTATGTGAAATATAAACAAAAAATTAAAAGAATCAATTTTTGGATATTTTGTGTTTTTAGGGCAAAACCCTAATTTTCTAAATAATAATATTTATCAATTATATTATATACAATATTTATTAATTATATAAAAAAATAAATAAAAGAGAAATATATTGTAAAAAAGTAATTTTTAAGGTCAAATATTAATAAAAATAAAAATGTATTATTTTTATATTTATCCTAAATATTTAATAAAAGATAGATAAGTATTTATATTATTTACTACATATATTAAATATGTACAAAAATAAAAATATTTATTATTAAAAAAAAGTATATTTTTTGGAAAATGTTTTCAAAAGATAAAATAAAATAAAATCAGAAAATAAAAATGTATTTGTATTATTTTTAGTATTTTAAATAAAAAGTATATATTTATTTATTTACATATGGAACTAAATGAAACAAATAAATACCAAATAAAATGCAAAAAATGTGAGAAAAATATTTTTAGTGTTTTTCCATGCTTGAATAAAAATATAAAATCATAGTCAAAAGGAAAAACTCAAAAATGACAAATACATCATACAATGGGCCAGGGGGTGCAAATTGAAAAAAGGGGTGCAAAAAGTAGGACTGACTCAGGCCCAGCCCAAGCCAGTCATCTTCAACCTCCAGACTTGTTTGAACAAACAAAAACGCGCGCTTCCTAACTCCTGATTCCTGGACTTTCAAGCAAAATTCATAACACCAAAAATGTAGAGCATCAAGAGACGAATCCAGACATATAAAAAACTTGACTTAACTCTAAGAAACGAGGGAGAATTTCTTCATCCCCAATTTCTGACCTAAGTTTTTTCTAATGTTCAGGTTCTAAATTCTCTTAACACGCGCAATATAAATGAAAAGTGAGGATATAGGTAGCTTCAGGGACATGAGTAGGACATAACTTCTTCACAAACCTAAGCCTAAATATGCTTGTATAGAGAGATAGAAGTTCAAACTTTTACCTGTTCAGCTTGAATCGTGTGCAACAATGGAGGTACTTTCAATGCAATGTGAGGACTTATACAACTTGCTTGAAGTTCAGGGATGCTTCTCCAACCTCTAGCTTGCTTTGAAACTAACTGAAACGACCTATGTAACTCAACCTGCACAACTGAAAAAATGAAAATGGTGAACTTGGTTAGAGGTGTTACAGTCAGTAGCTAGGGCTTGGGATAGCTTGTATGGATGTTATGGAGTGTGTATGAACAAACTTTGGCCAAAATGCACGAGCAAACTGAGTTGTGCAACTCAATCTGCAGGGATGCCCTGTTTTGCGCAGCAAAATGGTGTTTTGATGTTTGGGGAGGTATTGAAGGTGGTTAGGTCGTGGCTTAGGTCTGTTATGATGTATGGAAAATGTTTACAAACTTTGCTTTGGCTAGTTGTTACAGGAATGAGAGATGATGTTCAATATGCAAGCTTTTCTTCCTCTATAAGCAAAGTTTGTCAAGTTGGGTTATAGGCCAAGGCAGGTCCCTCAAGCATGCTGTATAATCTCTTCTTGATCAATGGGATTAGTCCATAAACTTGTGCCTCAAAGATCTGCATTGTACTTCTTTGATTTGCGTTTTGACATAAAGTGCACCTTTTCAAAAATGGCTAAGTTACTTTTTCTAATTATGGATTAAACTTCCATGTAATGACCAAATGAGAAAAATAACATCTTGGCACAAAGGTTTAGCATTGAATTATTGAGTAAGAAAGGGATTAGAGGCCTGTAACCTAGCTTGTGCATGCTGAGTTTGAAAAATGCAAAGTGTATGAACATGTACTTGGCCATGAATCAAAGTGACTTTTGCCTAACTTCACAAATTTGATTCTCCCTAACCACAAGGGTGTTTGAGAAGTTCTTGGACAATTTGGAAAGCTTGGAATGAGTACTACAATCCATATTCGTAATGCAAGTTGAAATTCCAAGTGGAAGCATGTGAAAAGTGGCCATGAAGTTAGGCAAAAATCCTGCCTAAAATAGGTCAAAAAATTTCTAAGTTAAGAATGTTTTGCACCTCTATTCCAAAAATCATAACTTGAGCTACAAGCTTCTTTTGAGGAAACTTTGTGATTCAAAGTTGTATATTTTTCAATGGACTATAATTTTCATGTTTTGATTTTTGCATGAATCCAAATGTATCTTGATGAAAAAATGGGACAAAGTTAGGAAAAAATTAGGAAATTTCATAACTTAGAAAATTTCTAAGTTATGAAATTTCTTCATTTCAAACCCTAATTTGTAATTTTTGATTTCTTGATGAACAAGTATCATTATTTGACATGTTTTGATGAAAAATGAATCTTGACACTTGATTTTGACCAAAAAGTCAAAGTTTGACTTTTCAGTATACAGTCAAATTTTGCTCAGTTGACTGGAAAATTCATCTGTCAATCTTGTGCATTTGGGATCTTTTGAACTTGTTGAATGTGTAAAGACCATGTCATTGAGTCCTTGAGTCCATATGTGAGCTTGGTGTTCCCTTGGCCAGGTCAAACAGTAAAAAATTTGCCTTTGTGCAGTCAAAACCCTAAAAATGACCATTTTGCCCTTTTGGTGATCTGATCAAATTTCTTGTGGATTTGTGATCCAAACTTGATCAAATGGTCCATATGAGTTCATAATGTTGATGTGGGTCAAAAATCACGAGGTTTGACTGTCAATTGACCACAGTTGACTTTTTCCCCAATACAGCTGATTTCTAGGTCAACTGTCCAATTGACTGGGCAAAGATTGGAATCAAGGCTTGAAACTTGGTATGGATGAACTTGTGAGTCCAACATGAAGCATGGAAGTCATCTTGGGCATTCTAGGTCAAAATATATTTGTGCAAACTCAAACCCTAATTTGGGTCAACAGTGCAAGGAGAAGTCTTGAGCAGAGCAAACCCTAACTTGATCTTGAGCTTCAAGGGTCTTGTGGTGAGAAAATATTGATGAAATGGGAGGGAAAATTTTGGGGTACAACAACTTTACTTTATGCTTTTATTTTTTATGCTTTATGTACCATTTACTTTATGTACTATTTTACATTTCATGCTATTTTCATCTTTGCTCACTTGAGCATTTACTTTTATGTCATTTTTATTTTGCTCACTTGAGCTTTTCTTTTCCTTTTTAAAACACTTAATAATCAACATGAACCATAAAAAACATTAATGATACTTGGACTACTTGGTTACTATCCTTTGCATTATGGAGTGATAGACTTCTTGGACTTAGGATTAGAGACCTTGGCCTATATTGGAGACCTTGTGACCTTAATTAATATTTTGTCTGGAGCTCTTGAGGTTTACCTCAAGACATTGGGTTGTTTGTTTGTTTTGTATGTAGGTTTTTGTGATTACATACTTTGCTTGTAATCTGGAATTCATCCGTATACAACCGTTACTCTGCCCAATTTTTCGAAGACTTGATACACTTGAAGTTTGGTCTTCTCAAGAGGTCTAGTATATTTGCTTGGTTTCAATCCAAAGAATGGGAATTCTACATTGGCTCATAGTTTCAAGTGTTGGCTTCTTGTTGGTTAGATGATTCTCTTCCTTAGCTTTTACCTTACGCTTTAGGATAGTCCTTTCATCTCCTCCCATCTTCTTTAATTTTCAAAACCTTCTTATCTTCTTTCAAAATATTCTTTGTTTATAAAATCAAACCGCTTTCATAATAAACCTCGACTTTGTCGAGTGCCTTTTCTTTTAAAACTTCTTTTCTTTAAACAAACTTCAATTCATTTAATCATAGTTTGACATCTTTCAAAATTAACAAATACACTTCAACTCATTCAAACCTTTTTGTGCGCTCTACCACCTTTACCATTCAAAACTTTTTTCAAGGTGAGACATGATTCATTGATAGTCGATCAACATTCTACTATCCCCATGGTTATAAAGGTGTCGACTTTTCCACTTGAGTACCATAGGCATTCTCTAACCCTCACTCTTGCTGACGCAGGGTCTATCTTTCTCACACCTTGTGGGCGTTAGTCGAGATTTCTCTCCTAACAATAACGACTTGTCTCCTTGTTTAAAAATAATCAACAGACAAGTCTTTTCTAGCCGAACTACGATGCTCTGACTTTCCCATTGCACGAGGGAGTACGTAGGCACTAAGTCTTATGACCCAAGGCGAGCAACAAAAATATAAAAAAAAACATTTCATTTTCTTTTGTTTGCAAATAAGCATTTATTCTTTTTCTTTAGCAAGTAAACCTTTACATAACACTCCTTTTAAAAGAAACCAAACAAAGTGGATCCTATGGAGTATCATAGATACTTAGGGTGCTAATACATTCCCTTTGCATAACTGACCCCCGTACCTCGATCTCTGATCTTTTTGGGTTTTGTCCGCTTTTTTCTCATTTCCCTTTGGAAACAATAAAGTGCAGTGGCGAATTCATTGTGTTGAGTTAAGTCAATTGATGGGTTAATCTCAAATCTTTACCTCTACATTTCTATTCCATATCATCACTGTCGCAATCGAGCGCCAAGAAAAGTGTACGACAGGAAAGTGGCGACTTCACTGGGGAACAAATTGACCTATTGCTAGTCCATTCCTAAGTGGGTCAATCCTAGCTTTGTTTGTTTCTTTTCTATGAGTGTTTGTATTCTCTTACTTGCTGTTTATTAATTCCCATTATGCTGTATATATGTTTGTCTGGATTTTCCTGGTTTTCAGTGACTTGGTGATTTCTTATAAGTCTTCTACCCGGACTTTGGGAAAACTTAAGATAGGACGGGCGGTATAGTCATGTTAACTTTGAGGGAGTAATCCCAAAAAAGGAGACATGAGATCCCCCACTCAGTGGAGGCCCCTTTGACTGTAGTGTCGTTTACCGAGTAATCGGGAAGACGTACTGTTTTTGACCTGGGAGCCTGCTGAAGCTGAGGACCGTAGATTACCTAACCCATCTTGGCCTTTTAGGTGTAGTGCGGAAACTATGACGGAGTAATCCGGAAGTAGTTGTCACGCGATACTACGCTCAGACGAGTTTTTCTTGAGAATATTACTAATTACCGAGTTAATCGGGACGTTGGTAATATCCGAAGGAAGGATGTAGACTCTGGGAACCTCTTAGAACCTTGTTCGGCAGGTGATAACTGTTAGTCCATACCTTATGGATTGTACCTTTGACTCCAGGCTCGTGACTCTGAACCATGTGATCCTTTTACTGTACAGTGCATTGCATAACATTGCATATCATTTGCATCCTCTGCATCATTCTACATACATCCAGGTTGTTCAAGAAATTATTCCCAGTTGCTTCTTTCTTCCAGTTAGCCGTCTACCGTCAAGCTGATTCCTCAACACAACTACGGGACTAGAGCTGCTGTCAGATTGAGAATGGAAAACCAAGAACAACACAACATGGAAGTCAGAATGGAAATCGATGAGTTGAAGTCAGGCATGGCCAAACTTACTGAGATGATGAAAGTCTTGATTTCCAGAGGAGAGCCACCTCAAAAGATTGTGATATCTGAAATCCCAACTGCTGTTGTTGACACTCAACCTATCCAGCATACATCTACTGCATGGCCAAAGTTTGGGTTACCTCAGAATTACTCTCTTCCTGTTGCAATTACTTCAATGGTTGGCCAGTCTTCCCGACTAGTCTTTCAGGCTCCAGTTTTCACTGAACCTCAACCAATCGTTCATACTGCTTCTCGTCAATCTGCTTCATAAGCTACTTTTAGGAACCCTCTCTTTGAGTACCATGCTGCAAGTCCTCGAAGTGTGAGCCAAGGAGACTTTGGTGAGTTTGAAGAGTTCAAAGAACAGTATCAAACTTTGGAGAAGAGACTCAGATCTATGGAAGGAAATGAGTTCTTTAGTGTTGATGCTAACAACATGTGCCTGGTTTCTGATCTGGTTATTCCTGTAAAGTTCAAGACTCCTGAGTTTGAGAAATATAAGGGGAACACTTGTCCAAGAAGTCACTTGGTGATGTACTTTCAAAAGATGTCTGCTTACACCAAGAATGACAAGCTGTTTATCCATTGTTTCCAAGATAGTCTGAGTGGAGCTTCATTGAAGTGGTATATGGGACTTGAGAAATGTCGTATCCAATGTGTTGTACTCCAAAATTTTCCCTCCCATATTCTTCAAAACTTGACAAGAATCATCTTCACATGGTTCAAAATTGCTCAAGGATTGCACAGTCCAAATGCCTCCTAAGCCAGTCAAAATTTGGGTTTTGGTTCCTTCAAAGAATTTGAGGTTTTCAAGGGCTCAATCAAGTCATATATGCCCACATACATTGCCAAGCATCTACATGACAAGTTTCAAGACTCACAGGGTCAAATTGCACAATCAAAAGTCCCATTTGCTTCACAATCAACTACAGGGGTAAAATGGTCATTTGGCAGTCAAAAGTCAGAATCTCTAAACTCTTCATGCAGACATGCCCTGGCTGGATACAGGTATCGAATCTCTAAACTCTTCATGCATATATGCCCTGGCTGGATACAGGTATCGAATCTGGAATTTGTCGTCTACAGATATGCCCTGGCTGGATACAGGAATCGAATCTGGAATTTGTCGTCTACAGATATGCCCTGGCTGGATGAAGGTATCGAATCTGGAATTGGATCACTCACAGATATGCCCTGGCTAGATACAGGAATCGAATCTGGAATTGTGACAGTTGATAGTAATCATCTTTGGATTGACCTTTTCCTGAAAAGGCAAAACATCAGTTGTATGCAATGTCATGATGTATGAAATGCATTATGTCATGATGTTTTTTTTTTCAAGAATAAATGAGATCGTGTGATATGATGTGTATATGCATGCGACATGGTAATGTGATGAATGTATTTTTTTGTCTAGGAAAATAAATCCTTGACGACTGCCGGGAGTTTGTGGAATCCTGGGCTAATGTTGAAGAGTGGAGTTCTTAGCTTCCGTTGGGGATGATGGTTGCAAGAATAAACCGGTAGGAGAAGATGACTCCGTTGGGGAATAAACTTGTTGGAGAGATTACTCTGCGGGGAATCACTCTGTGGGAAGGGATACTTCGCTGAGGTTTTGATGAGAGCTCCGCTGGGGATTCCACTGATAAGTTTTGTTGGGGAACTTGATGAACTCCACTGGGGATAGGAAGAACTTCGCCGAGGACGAACTTTCCATGGTAATTAGCTGAGGATAACCCAGTTATAAGCTCTGGTGGGAAATAATCTTTGAATGAAGCCGGGGAGAGACGTTCGTACTCTGCAGGTGATAAGCTTCCAGAATCTACTGGGGATAAGCTTCCAGAATCTACTGGGGTGGATGATTCGAATCTCCTAGGGAAACTTTTGAGACTGTACTGGGGAAGTGGCTCCACTGGGGTGTCTGTATTCCACCGGGGAACAATCTTGTATTAAGACGGCGGGGATGCTTGCTTAGGAACATCTGTATACTCCGCTGGGGAATATTGAGATCTTCTGGGGATACCCAACTTCCTCAAGGCTGACAGTAGACTAACTCTGCTTGGGGAGAGTATCACTGACTTGATGGAGATACTGTGCCTTTTCAGGGCTGATGGGGGACCAACTCTTCCTGGGGAAAGTATTGTTGAATCTTGTCTTACTCTGTGGGGAGTTGAGGTAACTTGGTTACGTTCTTCAGCCGAACCTACCTTGGGACCTTGATGGACAAAGCAACTAGATCGCTTAGACGATTCTTTATTGCCCCTGTTTCTGATGTCATCTGTAATTAGTCCTTTATTTCGCAAGCAAATATTCATGATTAGCAATTAATCTCAAATGCATATATCAAAAATGAACATTGGACGTTCTTTGCAAAACAAAACAGAAAAAGGAAAAAACGATGGGTAATTTGTTTAAAAAATTGAACTTGTATTGATTTTGAAATTTGCCTGTAAATAGGCGTTTTGTGTACAGGAGGTTGACGTCCTAGTAAGAGAACGCCACCGAGCAAAATAGAGTTTATACAATTTTGTGAAAAGGGAACAAAACAACTATGTGAAAAATAATCCCACTGGGTTCCAACTCTGATATCGCCTTTATGTCTTCAAGCGTCTCATCACTTTGCTGCTTAGTTGAAGATGAAGCTGATTGATCGATGCCGTTTGAATCCTGATAGTTGATGCCGAATTCTGGATTCCAGGTGATCCAATGAGACATATTATTACGCTTTATCCCTAACTTTTGCCTGGACCGCCCTTTCGGGTTTTCAGCCCACCGGGATACCCATTTTTGCCCAAGCCGCCTTTTCAGGTTTTCGACTTGCCGGGTGTACAAATTTTTTTATTTCTTCCCTTATTTTTGCCCGAACCCTTTTGGTTCACCGGGAAGCCCTTATTTTTGCCTAGGTGTGTCAACCTAGCGGGTCTTTAATTCATGTGTAGTATCTTTTTACTATGTCTGCATTGGCGGGGTGAGGAAGGTCGTCACCATCCATGGTGGTTAGAATCATAGCTCCTCCTGAGAAGATATGTTTAACCACAAATGGCCCTTCGTAAGTAGGGGTCCATTTGCCCCTGGGATCACTTTGAGGTAGAATGATGCGCTTGATTACCAGGTCCCCAACTCGATACTCTTGTCATCTGACTTTCTTGTTAAATGCCCTGATCATCCGTTTTTGGTACGTTTGACCATGACAAATAACAGTGAGTCTCTTTTCGTCAATTAGGTTTAACTGATCAAGCCGAGTCTGGATCCAGTCATCTTCGCTTAAACCTGCATCCTTCATTATCCGGAGAGAGGGTATCTGGACTTCAATAGGCAAGACTGCCTCCATGCCATAGACCAAGGAAAAGGGAGTTGCCCATGTTGACGTCCGTGATGAGGTACAGTACCCATGAAGAGAAAATGGTAACATTTCGTGCCAATCTTTGTAGGTCACTGTCATCTTCTGCACAATCTTCTTGATGTTCTTATTTGCCGCTTCTACAGCCCCATTCATCTTCGGTCGATAGGGAGAAGAGTTGTGGTGATGTATCTTGAATTGCTCGCAGAGCTCAGCGATCATCTTGTTGTTAAGATTGGTACCATTATCCGTAATGATCCTCTCAGGTACACCGTATCGACATATCAGATTGTGCCGAATGAACCGTGCCACGACGTTCTTGGTTACGGTAGCATAAGAAGCAGCTTCAACCCACTTTGTGAAGTAATCAATCGCTACTAAGATGAAGCGGTGCCCGTTGGATGCCGTAGGTCTAATTTCGCCGATCATATCAATGCCCCACATTGAAAAGGGCCAGGGTGCTGTCAAGATGTTCAGAGGGACCAGAGGAATGTGCACCTTATCAGCATAGATCTGGCATTTATGACAAGTTCAAGAATGCTGATAACAGTCGGCTTCCATTATGGACCAGAAATATCCTGCCCGAAGGATTTTCTTTGCCATGGTATGTCCACTGGAATGGGTTCCGAATGTACCTTCATGTAGTTCTGCCATGATCCTTTCTACTTCAGTCTTATCCACACAACGCAGTAAGGTGGAATCATGGTTTCGCTTGTAGAGAATGCCATTGCTGAGGAAGAATTTTGCCGCAAACCTTCTCAGGAACTTCTTGTCATTAACAGATGCGCCTTCGGGGTATTCTTGAGCTTCCAAGCACCTCTTCACTTCATGATACCAAGGTTTTTCAGTTACCTCTTCAGCCTCAAGATCACAGCAATATGTAGGTTCGTCCAATTTCCAGATAATGATCCGGGGAGCCTCGTTATCCCATTTGACTTTGAACATAGAAGACATCGTATCCAACGCGTCCGCTAACTGATTCTCCTCTCTTGGGAAGTGTTCAAAAGTTATCTCTTCGAAGTGGGGAATCAACGTCAACACATACTCTTTGTAAGGAATAAGATTTGGGTGTTTCGTATCCCACTCGCCTTTGATTTGATTGATCACGAGAGCGGAATCTCCGAAGACACTCAGAAACTTGATCCTTAAGTCAATTGCAGCTTGAAGACCCATGATACATGCCTCATACTCTGCCATGTTGTTGGTGCAGTTGAAACATAGCCGGGTGGTGAGTGGAGTATGAGTGCCTTTAGGGGATATGATCACAGCGCCGATACCATTACCCAAAGCGTTCGAGGCTCCGTCAAAGTGCATAGACCATCGGGATCCTTCCTCAGGTCCTTCATCCGGTCCAGGTACTTCACAATCAGTCACTACCATGATATCCTCGTCTGGAAATTCAAAGTTCATCGACTGGTAATCGTCCACTGCCTGGTGTGCCAAATGGTCTGCCAATACACTTCCTTTGATTGATTTTTGAGTCGTGTACTGGATGTCATATTCCGTCAAGATCATCTGCCATCTTGCTATTCTTCCGGACAAGGCGGGCTTTTCGAATATGTACTTGATTGGATCCATTTTTGAAATCAACAGAGTAGTGTGAGTCAACATATACTGTCTCAGCCGGCGAGCAGCCCATACCAAAGCGCAGCAAGTTTTCTCGAGCAGTGAGTATCGGGTCTCACAGTCGGTAAACTTTTTGCTAAGGTAATAAATGGCGTGTTCTTTTCGGCCAGACTCGTCATGCTTCCCCAGCACACACCCCATTGAGTTGTCAAGTACCGTCAAGTATAAGATTAGAGGTCTCCCTTCAACTGGCGGCATAAGAATGGGTGGTTCTTGGAGATACTCTTTGATTCTTTCGAAAGCGGCCTGACATTCATCGTTCCAACGTACTACTTGATCTTTCTTCAGCAGCTTGAAGATTGGTTCACGGGTAGCAGTTAGATGCGAGATGAATCGGGCAATGTAGTTCAACCGTCCTAGAAATCCTCTGACTTCTTTCTCTGTCTTGGGAGTTGGCATCTCTTGTATGGCTTTCACTTTGGCAGGGTTCACTTGAATGCCTTTGTCGCTTACGACGAAGCCTAGCAATTTTCCAGATCTCACCCCAAAGGTGCACTTGTTTGGGTTCAACCTCAGCTTGTACAACTTCAGACGGCCAAACAGCTTCCGTAGATGGTCAAGGTGTTCCTCCTCAGTTTGGGACCTTGCAATCATATCGTCGACGTATACTTCTATCTCGTGATGGATCATGTCATGAAACAACACAACCATGGCACGTTGGTAGGTTGCCCCAGCATTTTTCAACCCAAAAGGCATGACCTTGTAGAAAAAGGTGCCCCACTGAGTAACAAAAGTGGTCTTCTCCATGTCTTCAGGAGCCATCTTGATCTGATTATAACCAGAGAAGCCATCCATGAAGGAGAAAACTTTATGCTGAGCAGTGTTGTCAACCAGAACGTCGATATGAGGCAGAGGGAAATCATCCTTAGGGCTTGCCCTGTTCAAATCCCTGTAATCAACACACATTCGGACCTTACCATCCTTCTTCGGCACTGGAACCACATTGGCAACCCACTGAGGGTAAGAAGTTACTGCTATAAAACCGGCGTCAAATTGTTTCATAACCTCAGCTTTGATTTTCTCGGACATTTCTGGACGCATACGGCGGACCTTCTATTTTACCGGAGGGCATTCTTCCTTGGTAGGCAGGTGATGAACCACAATGTCGGTATCCAACCCAGGCATGTCTTTGTAAGACCAGGCAAAGATTTCCACATAGTCATGCAGCATTTGAATCAACCGTTGTTTCACATTGTGCTCTAGATTGGCACCAATCTTGACTTCCTTTTTGTCTGTCTCTGTACCCAGATTTACTGTTTCCACTGGCTCTTCATGTGGCTGAATGGCCCTCTCTTCCTGGAGTAACAGTCTTGCAAGTTCACCAGGCACTTCGCAATCATCTTCACCTTCGTCTTCGGCTAAGTTGATTAGATTTTCAAAGTCATAACTGGCAGTAGCAGAGTCGTTACCAGTGAGATCCAGAGTGGATTGGAACCTGTATAAGTGAGTGTGTGTAAATATAGCTGTTTTGCAATATATAATAAAGAAAGAAAAGGAGCGCAAGATTTTGAAATGCAACAAACGTCCAATGTTTTTATTAATGACATATGAAAATGACACACAAAAGCCCTCACAAATGAAGCCACGGTGCCCCGGGTAAGACACCGAGCCATAAAAGTTTCAAAATATTGTCTGTTACAAATTCAAAAACAAAGGAGTTCATTACTGAGTGACAAAAGTAATAGGTGTGAAGTCTTTGGCAGTCCAGTTGCTTGGTCCACCGTCGGTTGTTGGGTAGATCCAGCTGTCGAATTCAGATTCCTCCATGTCGTCTTTAATAGCATTTACTCCCGGGTTGGTGATGAACACAGGAGGTCTTCCAATTCTTGCCTTACGAACAGCCCTCTGAGCTTCTGCAGTGAAACCCAACCCAAACTTGTCAGTCTTTGGAGTGAAGTCAGGAAGTCGGCCCCAGTTTGCACACTCACCCTTCTCAATAACAGCCCGAGCATCCTTTAAGGAAGCCATCTTCAAAGGAGGGTCTTCAATCACAGTCTCTGCTGATGCCAGTGTCTGAGGCACCTCTTCAAAGTGTTGAAAGGGGGTCTCAATGAATTCCCCATTCATTTCTATGTACCGGAACGAGTTGAGGTGGCTGACCATATACTCTTCCTCCCCCTGTACTGTAACAATCTTTCCTCTGACCGGGTACTTAAGCTTCTGATGTAGTGTGGAGGTCACAGCTCCAGCCTTGTGGATCCATGGACGACCCAACAAACAAGAATAGGATGGTCGGATATCCATCACATAGAAAGTAGAATAAAAAACTTGAGAGCCAACCCTGATTGGAATGTCAACTTCACCATGTACCATCCTCTTGGACGCGTCAAAGGCCCGGACAACAATGTTACTAGGCTTGAGCTCTAAACCCTTGCAATCCAACCTGTCTAGGGCCTTCTTGGGTAATACGTTCAATGAAGAACCGGTGTCTACCAACACATGGGCAAGAGTAGTGCCCCTGCATTCAATGGAGACATGCAGGGCGTCATTATGGTTCTTTCCTTTGGCAGTCAGATCGGCGTCAGAGAAGCCCAACCCATTATCGGCAGTCAAGTTGGCCATACAATCGGTAAATTGATCAGCAGACGTTTCTTGTGGCACATGGGCCGTCTTTAGGAAGGAAATCAGGGCCTTGGCATGGGCCTCTGAACACAACAACAGTGATAGCATAGAAATTTTTGATGGGGTGTTCCCTAGCTGCTCAACTACATTGAAATCACTTTTCTTGATAATCTTAAGAATCTCTTCCATCTCTTGCTGGGAAGCTTCAACATTGGTTGTCTTTGGTGCCTCCGTCAGGGCAGAAAAATCAGTAGCAATCCTTTTGCCCCGAGCGTCAGATGACTCGGCAGCAGGGGTAGAAACAGGAACTTGATCAGGAAGGGGAGCAAGCACACTTGCAGGTGTGATGACAAGAGGTCTCTGAATAGCTGGTGGTGCAATATCCGGTGAGAACAGCCTACCACTGCGAGTAACTTTGGCAGGCCCGGTGATGTTACTGATGCCGATGCTAGTATCAAACTCTTGCTTTACTCCAAGAACATAAACATCTGCCCCATAGTGCCATGGGACAGCCTTGTCGGATGTATAAGGGAGAGGCCCCGGAACAGTGATGATGATATGATAAATCTTCTGAGTGGACATGATTTTGATAGGCTTCTTTGAGGGAACTTTAGGAGGTTTATTGAAAATAGTGACGATAGAAACTTCTTCAGCAGGGATAGCAGGAACATCAATCTTCTCGAACAAGATTTCTTTGCTATCCATCAGGCTTTGGATACCTGATTTCAGCAAAGGACAACCAACAGGTGAAACAACACATAGAAGGCAACCTTTACCACATCCCGGAAATAAACCGGCTAGCAACAGGTTCCTTTTGACAGTCAACAACGGAGTAACAATCTCTTCCACGGAGGCTATATATCGGTCTTCTTCCATAGCATTCACTCCATGCTGGGGCATGGGAGCAGTCACAACATTGGGCCTTTCGGGCGCCTCAAACTGTATTTCTTTAGCATCAATAAGGTCCTGAACCTTATTCCTCAGAGCCCAACAATCATCCGTAGTATGCCCCGGGCTATCAGAGTGATAAGCGCAGCGGGCGTTGGGGTTGTACTTTGGAGAAGCTGTGTTCACTACCTTCGGAGCTTCTTTGACAGTTACCAGATTGGTTGACAGTAGTTGCGGCAAAATCTGAGACAGGGTCATGCTGAGCCGAGTGTACTCCCTTTTAGGCCTCTCACCCCTTGGTTGGTTGTATTGCTGAGGAGCAGCAGCAGGTTTTGAGATTACCAACGCATTAACAGCTTGGTGGCGTTCCGGTTTAATTTGTCTTCTGGGACCATAAACAACACTGGCTTCCTTCTTGAAGGGCTTCTTTTCAGTACTCGCGGAGGCACCTTTCTGTATCTTCCCCGACTTGATACCAGCTTCTATCCTCTCACCGGTTAAGATCAGATCTGTGAACCCAACAGAAGAATTACCAATCAGGTGATTGAAGAACGGACCAGACAGGGTCCCCAGGAACATGTCAACAAGTTCACGGTCAGTCAGCGGTGGCTGCACCCTGCCAGCCAGGTCTCTCCACTTTTGCGCATACTCCTTAAAACCTTCGCCCGTCCCTAGTGACATACCCTGGAGTTGGGTACGCGTGGGAGCGAGGTCGGAATTATACTGATACTGCTTATAAAATGCGGTAGCCAAGTCCTCCCAGTTTCGAATATTGGCTCCATCCAGCTGATAGAACCATTCGAGTTGAGCCCCTGAAAGGCTATCCTGAAAGAAATGGATCCATAGGTTCTTGTCCGCAGTGTAAGGTTGGATCTTCCTTACATATGATCTGAGATGCAGCTTAGGACAGGAAGCTCCGTCGTACTTTGCAAAGGCAGGTGCCTTGAACTTGTGTGGGATCACCACCCCAGAAGATAAACCTAGATCTCCAAAATCCAGCCCCGGCACATTTTGAATCTCCATGGCACTTAAACGGTCCTCTAGTTGCTTGTACCTGTCTTCAGCAGGAGGGTACTGTTCATCATTGTAATCCGTCTCGTTGTCGGAGACAACAGGACTAGGAGCCCTTCCCCCTTGGGGACTGTCTTTCCCTGCAGAGGAAGTAGCCTGATCAGCCTCATTCTGCAATGTATTCCTAAACCTCCGTCCAGTGTTAAACAGCGCAGTCCTCTTCTTATTCTTCTTTTTCAAGAGCAGAGTCTTCAACTCCTGTTGACCCTGGGCTAAGCTCATGACCAGCTCCTGAAACTGGGCGTTCTGGGCCTGGAGAGCCTTGATAGCTTGTTCGGTAGTAGGCTCGGAAGACATGATGATTGAGTGCTGAAATAAACAGCGAAGAAGATTAAGCAACCTGTAGAAGAAGGGTACCTGTTATGCATATGATGAATGATATGCTTATTTATGCAATGCATTCAAGGATTTAGAAAATTCAAAATTGTTGCAAACAAAAAGAACGCACGTCATATTAATAAGAAGAAATTTGTCAGTACATAAATGCCCCATGGGCCAAATATTACAAAAACTTCTCAAGGTAAAAAGACGTTGCGCATCCTCTTTGGTGCGATGTAGGTGTTGAGGGTCTCTTCCTCATGGAGTCGGCGGGTAAGCTCCAAAACCTTCTTCTCACTGGCGTAGAAGCTGGCTTCAAAAGTATTCTGTTCCTCCTTGAGTTGGATCTAACTCTTCTGCATCTCCTCCCATGATGTTGGCATGTAAGGATATAGGATAGTGTAGGGAACCTCTCCTTCCTTAACGGGCTCTTTAATCACAGGGAGAACATGAGGGTAAGGCATCATTAGACTCTGGGCTCGGGTTCGTACCCACTTGAGATAAGGCTCAAGAGGGATGGAGTTCTTGTGCCCCAGTGTCTTGCTGTCTACCTTGTTAGGCATCCTCCAAGATCTGATCAATCTTTGGCGAAGTCCTTGCGCATCGTTGTCGAAGTCAAAAACTAGGTCAGGAATCAACATGTCGTGAGGGCCATCCCTCCGTGCATATCCAAATTGTCTCAAAGCTAGACAAGGGTTCTAGGTAATGCCTCCTCTAATGCCAAACAATGGAACATTAGGGAACTCTCCACAACGATCGATGATGATGACATTTTCTCTGGACCGAGAACACTAATGTACATCAGAGTGAGTGAGGGTCATCAACTGTTGTGACCACCTTAAGCCTTGGTCATTCTTCAAGACAGATTGTGGAAGGTGCGAAATAAACCACCTTGCAAGGAGAGGAGTACAGCACATGAGAACACCCCTTTTTCTCATTGTTCGTGTGTAAAATGAGTGAAGAATATCCCCAAGCAATGTTGGTATTGGATTTCTGGATAAGAAGATCTTGACGGCGTTGACATCTATAAGCTGGTCAGGATTTGGGAACAGGACCAACCCATAAATGAGGAGTGCCACAATTTCTTCAAAGGCTTGTAGATCTAATGAATTCCAACACTCTTGTGCCTTCTCGAACAAGAATTTTGCCAAGAAGCCTTTGACACCGCTTCTAGTTTCCCATTGCCCCTTGATGTCAGATGGTTACAAGTGTAGTGCTTGAGCAACATCTTCAGGCTTTGGTTCTTTTTTCGTACCGTTGTAGGGTAGTTGATTAAGAATAGGAATTCTCAAGAGTTGAGAAAATTTCTCCAAAGTGGGCACCAATTGATAGTCGGGGAATGTGAAACAGTGGTGAAGGGGGTCAAAGAACTGGAACAACACCTTTACCATGTCCTCTTCAATGCTGGTGTTGACTAGGCTGAGCAGTCTACCATGTCTTTCACTGAAGGGAGAGCTTTTCGGAATTCTGGATGTGAGCTCCTTGAGTTGAGGAGGGATTCTCACAAGGTTGACTTGGATAGTTTTCCTGCGAAGAATTTCCATGACCTACAAAACAAGAACAAAGATGAAGATCCAAACCCTTGAAATGGTTAGTGGATGCATATGATGCTTTATGATGTTTATGATGTATGCACAAAACAGATGTACAAGCAATTCACACAAAACCCTAGTTTCAGGCTTGCATGGGGTTTCATAGGTAAGTACCCTCTTGAGTGTAGTTGGCTTAAAAACCTGTCCTATAAATAGTAATCGGGTTCTAAGGAGCTCAATATCATTGGATTGTTTTCCATGTTCATTGTTTTGGTTTAGCCACTTAACTAGCGATCAAAATATTCCAAGAAAACAACCCTCAATGAGTGTAGTATCGAGTATCTACCAACTTCAGACTGCACCAAAGCCGGTCATCTCACTACCCCTAATAAAAGGCCAAGATGGTCAAGTAAGGTTCTAGGTCGTTAGTGCTTAGTGACATCACTCAGCGGCCCCGTACTCTCCTTGATTGAACTCAAGGGTTACCGATACTCACAAATATGTCGCACTAATATAGCTATTGCTTCAATCGTGTCGGTATACCCCGCACAGTTTCCATAACGTATTGCTATCTATGAATGTTTCCCCAAATCCGGGTGTAGGATTTCAAGCCCAAACAAACAGAACCAAAATATAAAGCAATCAAAGCAAATAATTAGTCATGCAAAAGGGTGATCTAAGCCCTAAGGTTACTCCACTTTAAAATTTTCCCCAGCAGAGTCGCCAGTTCTGTGATACGGTGGGAGAACTGACTTGGGTTTTGCGTTTGTTTTCGCAAATGTTTCGGTTGAGCAAGAGTCGCCACCGACTTTTTATTTTATCCTAAGGAAAGCTTAAAAAGCACAGCAAAAACCTTTGAGACGTTTTCTTGAGTTCGGGGAGTAGATTATAGAAAGGGAAGGTATTAGCACCCTTTCTATCCATGGTTATCCATGGGCTCTTAGTTACTTGCTTAGATCACTTGCCTTGCATTTTCAATTGTTTGAAATGGTGCTTTGTGTGTGGGTTTGAAAATGTTTTGAAAAGAGGCCAATGTGGTGGCAACCTTTGTAATGATCCATGTTTGAATGTATACAAAGGTGTACTTATCTTTTGAAAAGTTTTCAAAGTTTTTGAAAGTTGTTTTGAAAGTGTGTTGTGATGTGTGTTTTGAAAAATGGCAAGGATTGTTTTGCAAGATTTGGTCAAGTAACCAAGAGCTATCTACCCTAAATTTCTCAAAGATCTTTCCTATGTTTTAACCCTTTTAACAATTTTGTTCCACCATTGTATTTGGTGGACAATCTTGTGTTAGGATGTTAACGGGACGGGCGCGGGTCATCGTTTAGACCATGATTGCAATGGTGCCAAGTGTCTTTGGCAACTTTTTCCTTTAAGGGACTTGATCATTTTTAGGCAACTTTCGAAAGCGTCATCGAGGGACTATGATCATTTGAATTGTTTTTGTTTTGCCAAAGAAACTCAACATGCAACATGGCCCACTATTGAAGGCAACAAGTGGAGTAACCCTAGGGGTGCAAGTGTGATTGGTATTGTCCATTTTCATGTAAATGCGAAAAATAAAATCCTAAATTATTACAACACAATTATGGGATGGGGGGTACAAATGTTCAAATGGGGATATTTAGCAAGAAATTAAAATCTAAGCTATTACATCCAAATTGAATATACAAAGATTAATTGTACAATAATTAAGTAAATAAATATGCAAAAATGTAATTTATGCACAAAAGTGGTTTTTATATGTATGGGAAAGTATCTTTTTATGTGAAATATAAACAAAAAATTAAAAGAATCAATTTTTGGATATTTTGTGTTTTTAGGGCAAAACCCTAATTTTCTAAATAATAATATTTATCAATTATATTATATACAATATTTATTAATTATATAAAAAAATAAATAAAAGAGAAATATATTGTAAAAAAGTAATTTTTAAGGTCAAATATTAATAAAAATAAAAATGTATTATTTTTATATTTATCCTAAATATTTAATAAAAGATAGATAAGTATTTATATTATTTACTACATATATTAAATATGTACAAAAATAAAAATATTTATTATTAAAAAAAAGTATATTTTTTGGAAAATGTTTTCAAAAGATAAAATAAAATAAAATCAGAAAATAAAAATGTATTTGTATTATTTTTAGTATTTTAAATAAAAAGTATATATTTATTTATTTACATATGAAACTAAATGAAACAAATAAATACCAAATAAAATGCAAAAAATGTGAGAAAAATATTTTTAGTGTTTTTCCATGCTTGAATAAAAATATAAAATCATAGTCAAAAGGAAAAACTCAAAAATGACAAATATATCATACAATGGGCCAGGGGTGCAAATTGAAAAAAGGGGTGCAAAAAGTAGGACTGACTCAGGCCCAGTCCAAGCCAGTCATCTTCAACCTCCAGACTTGTTTGAACAAACAAAAACGCGCGCTTCCTAACTCCTGATTCCTGGACTTTCAAGCAAAATTCATAACACAAAAAATGTAGAGCATCAAGAGACGAATCCAGACATATAAAAAACTTGACTTAACTCTAAGAAACGAGGGATAATTTCTTCATCCCCAATTTCTGACCTAAGTTTTTTCTAATGTTCAGGTTCCAAATTCTCTTAACACGCGCAATATAAATGAAAAGTGAGGATATAGGTAGCTTCAGGGCCATGAGTAGGACATAACTTCTTCACAAACCTAAGCCTAAATATGCTTGTATAGAGAGATAGAAGTTCAAACTTTTACCTGTTCAGCTTGAATCGTGTGCAACAATGGAGGTACTTTCAATGCAATGTGAGGACTTGTACAGCTTGCTTGAAGTTCAGGGATGCTTCTCCAACCTCTAGCTTGCTTTGAAACTAACTGAAACGACCTATGTAACTCAACCTGCACAACTGAAAAAATGAAAATGGTGAACTTGGTTAGAGGTGTTACAGTCTGTAGCTAGGGCTTGGGATAGCTTGTATGGATGTTATGGAGTGTGTATGAACAAACTTTGGCCAAAATGCACGAGCAAACTGAGTTGTGCAACTCAATCTGCAGGGATGCCCTGTTTTGCGCAGCAAAATGGTGTTTTGATGTTTGGGGAGGTATTGAAGGTGGTTAGGTCGTGGCTTAGGTCTGTTATGATGTATGGAAAATGTTTACAAACTTTGCTTTGGCTAGTTGTTACAGGAATGAGAGATGATGTTCAATATGCAAGCTTTTCTTCCTCTATAAGCAAAGTTTGTCAAGTTGGGTTATAGGCCAAGGCAGGTCCCTCAAGCATGCTGCATAATCTCTCCTTGATCAATGGGATTAGTCCATAAACTTGTGCCTCAAAGATCTGCATTGTACTTCTTTGATTTGTGTTTTGACATAAAGTGCACCTTTTCAAAAATGGCTAAGTTACTTTTTCTAATTATGGATTAAACTTCCATGTAATGACCAAATGAGAAAAATAACATCTTGGCACAAAGGTTTAGCATTGAATTATTGAGTAAGAAAGGGATCAGAGGCCTGTAACCTAGCTTGTGCATGCTGAGTTTGAAAAATGCAAAGTGTATGAACATGTACTTGGCCATGAATCAAAGTGACTTTTGCCTAACTTCACAAATTTGATTCTCCCTAACCACAAGGGTGTTTGAGAAGTTCTTGGACAATTTGGAAAGCTTGGAATGAGTACTACAATCCATATTTGTAATGCAAGTTGAAATTCCAAGTGGAAGCATGTGAAAAGTGGCCATGAAGTTAGGCAAAAATCCTGCCTAAAATAGGTCAAAAAATTTCTAAGTTAAGAATGTTTTGCACCTCTATTCCAAAAATCATAACTTGAGCTACAAGCTTCTTTTGAGGAAACTTTTTGAATCAAAGTTGTATATTTTTCAATGTACTATAACTTTCATGTTTTGATTTTTGCATGAATCCAAATGTATCTTGATGAAAAAATGGGACAAAGTTAGGAAAAAATTAGGAAATTTCATAACTTAGAAAATTTCTAAGTTATGAAATTTCTTCATTTCAAACCCTAATTTGTAATTTTTGATTTCTTGATGAACAAGTTTCATTATTTGACATGTTTTGATGAAAAATGAATCTTGACACTTGATTTTGACCAAAAAGTCAAAGTTTGACTTTTCAGTATATAGTCAAATTTTGCTCAGTTGACTGGAAAATTCATCTGTCAATCTTGTGCATTTGGGATCTTTTGAACTTGTTGAATGTGTCAAGACCATGACATTGAGTCCTTGAGTCCATATGTGAGCTTGGTTTTCCCTTGGCCAAGTCAAACAGTCAAAAATTTGCCTTTGTGCAGTCAAAACCCTAAAAATGACCATTTTGCCCTTTTGGTGATCTGATCAAATTTCTTGTGGATTTGTGATCCAAAATTGATCAAATGGTCCATATGAGTTCATAATGTTGATGTGGGTCAAAAATCATGAGGTTTGACTGTCAATTGACCACAGTTGACTTTTTCCCCAATACAGCTGATTTCTAGGTCAACTGTCCAATTGACTGGGCAAAGATTGGAATCAAGGCTTGAAACTTGGTATGGATAAACTTGTGAGTCCAACATGAAGCATGAAAGTCATCTGGGGCATTCTAGGTCAAAATATATTTGTGCAAACTCAAACCCTAATTTGGGTCAACAGTGCAAGGAGAAGTCTTGAGCAGAGCAAACCCTAACTTGATCTTGAGCTTCAAGGGTCTTGTGGTGAGAAAATATTGATGAAATGGGAGGGCAAATTTTGGGGTACAACAACTTTACTTTATGCTTTTATTTTTTATGCTTTATGTACCATTTACTTTATGTACTATTTTACATTTCATGCTATTTTCATCTTTGCTCACTTGAGCATTTACTTTTATGTCATTTTTATTTTGCTCACTTGAGCTTTTCTTTTCCTTTTTAAAACACTTAATAATCAACATGAACCATAAAAAACATTAATGATACTTGGACTACTTGGTTACTATCCTTTGCATTATGGAGTGATAGACTTCTTGGACTTAGGATTAGAGACCTTGGCCTATATTGGAGACCTTGTGACCTTAATTAATATTTTGTCTGGAGCTCTTGAGGTTTACCTCAAGACATTGGGTTGTTTGTTTGTTTTGTATGTAGGTTTTTGTGATTACATACTTTGCTTGTAATCTGGAATTCATCCGTATACAACCGTTACTCTGCCCAATTTTTCGAAGACTTGATACACTTGAAGTTTGGTCTTCTCAAGAGGTCTAGTATATTTGCTTTGCTTGGTTTCAATCCAAAGAATGGGAATTCTACATTGGCTCATAATTTCAAGTGTTGGCTTCTTGTTGGTTAGACGGTTCTCTTCCTTAGCTTTTACCTTACGCTTTAGGATAGTCCTTTCATCTCCTCCCATCTTCTTTAATTTTCAAAACCTTCTTATCTTCTTTCAAAATATTCTTTGTTTATAAAATCAAACCGCTTTCATAATAAACCTCGACTTTGTCGAGTGCCTTTTCTTTTAAAACTTCTTTTCTTTAAACAAACTTCAATTCATTTAATCATAGTTTGACATCTTTCAAAATTAACAAATACACTTCAACTCATTCAAACCTTTTTGTGCGCTCTACCACCTTTACCATTCAAAACTTTTTTCAAGGTGAGACATGATTCATTGATAGTCGATCAACATTCTCCTATCCCCATGGTTATAAAGGTGTCGACTTTTCCACTTGAGTACCATAGGCGTTCTCAAACCCTCACTCTTGCTGACGCAGGGTCTATCTTTCTCACACCTTGTGGGCGTTAGTCGAGATTTCTCTCCTAACAATGACGACTTGTCTCCTTGTTTAAAAACAATCAACAGACAAGTCTTTTCTAGCCGAAATACGGTGCTCTGACTTTCCCATTGCACAAGGGAGTACGTAGGCACTAAGTCTTATGACCCAAGGCGGGAAACAAAAATATATTAAAAAAAACATTTCATTTTCTTTTGTTTGCAAATAAGCATTTATTCTTTTTCTTTAGCAAGTAAACCTTTACATAACACTCCTTTTAAAAGAAACCAAATAAAGTGGATCCTACGGAGTATCGTAGATACTTAGGGTGCTAATACATTCCCTTTGCATAACTGACCCCCGTACCTCGATCTCTGATCTTTTTGGGTTTTGTTCGCTTTTTTCTCATTTCCCTTTGGAAACAATAAAGTGCAGTGGCAAATTCATTGTGTTGAGTTAAGTCAATTGATGGGTTAATCTCAAATCTTTACCTCTACATTTCTATTCCATATCATCACTGTCGCAATCGAGCGCCAAGAAAAGTGTACGACAGGAAAGTGGCGACTTCACTGGGGAACAGATTGACCTATTGCTAGTCCATTCCTAAGTGGGTCAATCCTAGCTTTGTTTGTTTCTTTTCTATGAGTGTTTGTATTCTCTTACTTGCTGTTTATTAATTCCCATTATGCTGTATATATGTTTGTCTGGATTTTCCTGGTTTTCAGTGGCTTGGTGATTTCTTATAAGTCTTCTACCCGGACTTTGGGAAAACTTAAGATAGGACGGGCGGTATAGTCATGTTAACTTTGAGGGAGTAATCCAAAAAAAGGAGACATGAGATCCCCCACTCAGTGGAGGCCCCTTTGACTGTAGTGTCGTTTACCGAGTAATCGGGAAGACGTATTGTTTTTGACCTGGGAGCCTGCTGAAGTTGAGGACCGTAGATTACCTAAACCATCTTGGCCTTTTAGGTGTAGTGCGGAAACTATGACGGAGTAATCCGGAAGTAGTTGTCACGCGATACTACGCTCAAACGAGTTTTTCTTGAGAATATTACTAATTACCGAGTTAATCGGGACGTTGGTAATATCCGAAGGAAGGATGTAGACTCCGAGAACCTCTTAGAACCTTGTTCGGCAGGTGATAACTGTTAGTCCATACCTTATGGATTGTACCTTTGACTCCAGGCTCGTGACTCTGAACCATGTGATCCTTTTACTGTACAGTGCATTGCATAACATTGCATATCATTTGCATCCTCTGCATCATTCTACATACATCCAGGTTGTTCAAGAAATTATTCCCAGTTGCTTCTTTCTTCGAGTTAGCCGTCTACCGTCAAGTTGATTCCTCAACACAACTACGGGACTAGAGCTGCTGTCAGATTGAGAATGGAAAACCAAGAACAACACAACATGGAAGTCAGAATGGAAATCGATGAGTTGAAGTCAGGCATGGCCAAACTTACTGAGATGATGAAAGTCTTGATTTCCAGAGGAGAGCCACCTCAAAAGACTGTGATATCTGAAATCCCAACTGCTGTTGTTGACACTCAACCTATCCAGCATACATCTACTGCATGGCCAAAGTTTGGGTTACCTCAGAATTACTCTCCTCCTGTTGCAATTACTTCAATGGTTGGCCAGTCTTCCCGACCAGTCTTTCAGGCTCCAGTTTTCACTAAACCTCAACCAATCGTTCATACTGCTTCTCGTCAATCTGCTTCATAAGCTACTTTTGGGAACCCTCTCTTTGAGTACCATGCTGCAAGTCCTCGAAGTGTGAGCCAAGGAGACTTTGGTGAGTTTGAAGAGTTCAAAGAACAGTATCAGACTTTGGAGAAGAGACTCAGAGCTATGGAAGGAAATGAGTTCTTCAGTGTTGATGCTAATAACATGTGCCTGGTTTCTGATCTGGTTATGCCTGTAAAGTTCAAGACTCCTGAGTTTGAGAAATATAAGGGGAACACTTGTCCAATAAGTTACTTGGTGATGTACTTTCAAAAGATGTCTGCTTACACCAAGAATGACAAGCTGCTTATCCATTGTTTCCAAGATAGTCTGAGTGGAGCTTCATTGAAGTGGTATATGGGACTTGAGAAATGTCGTATCCAATGTGTTGTACTCCAAAATTTTCCCTCCCATATTCTTCAAAACTTGACAAGAATCATCTTCACATGGTTCAAAATTGCTCAAGGATTGCACAGTCCAAATGCCTCCTAAGCCAGTCAAAATTAGGGTTTTGGTTCCTTCAAAGAATTTGAGGTTTTAAAGGGCTCAATCAAGTCATATATGCCCATATACATTGCCAAGCATCTACATGCCAAGTTTCAAGACTCACAGGGTCAAATTGCACAGTCAAAAGTCCCATTTGCTTCACAATCAACTGTAGGGGTAAAATGGTCATTTGGCAGTCAAAAGTCAGAATTTTTGGTTAACATCTTATTTTGAGAACACAATCATCATTTGATCAAGTCTTGATCATGATTCCACAAGCATGGCTCAAAAATCATCAAGGATGCAAAAGTTACTATTTTTGGACAGTAGAAAAGTCAACTGTATCTTGACCAAGGCATAACTTTTTCATGGTTCATCAGAAAAATCCCATACAATGCTCATTTTGAAGGGGATTACATTTCCTACAACTCATATTCATATTCCAAGTTCAAGAAATGCTCTCACAAAAAGTTATCAATTTCTACATTATAGGTCAATTTCAAAAGTCAACAAAAATGCACTTTAAGTCAAAGACCATAACTTGAGATTGGTAAATCCAAATGACATGGGACCAAAGGCATTGGTTAGAGGACTTCAAGACCTTTCCAAAATGTCATAGAACATGTTCATATGATCAAAATTGAGCAAGATATGCATTGGAGAAGTTGGGAAAGTTTTGTGAATTTGCAAAAGTCAACTTTGCCCAAAACACCTTGTTTTTGCTAATGGGCCTCAAATTCCTTCTTGAAACTTTGTCCAAGGCCTATGAACGACCCATTGAGATTAAATGGAATTATTTTCTTATTTTTTATTAATTAATTGAATTTTTAATCAATATTAATTAATTTAATTCATTTAATTGTAGGAAAATATCAAGATATGGTTTTGCAATCTTTTCATGAAGCAAATATGACCTACATGTGCTGGAGATTTTGTGTACACATCAAGGGGACAAGAATCTCTCAATTTAGCAAGTTTTCTCAATCAAAAAGATTGAAAAATATTTGATTTTTAATCAAATATTGGAACATCAATTTCATGGATTTCCTTGCAAGATTTTAACCTAAATCCATTCTACTATATATGCACAACTCAACCCTAATGCATCACACGTGAGAATTGCTGCAGAAAGCCATAATCACATTCAAAAAATACAAGGAAAAAGTGAAAACTATTTGCTATCTTCCAAGCCAATTCAAGGCGTTTCAGTGATTCAAACACATTGCAAGAACTCTCAGTAAGATTTTGCAATCAAAATCATACGCCAAAGCTCAAGGAATCACTCTGCACAGACCCACGGTTTGATGATTTTTTCCAAAATCGTAATCATTGATCCATGCATATTTAACATCTTTTGTTGATTGTTTTGTGTTCATAGAGACTGTACGAAGCTTTTGCTACAAGATAATTGAATTATAGAGCCCTAAATCACAAGACACCATGAACGTTTTCTAGGGTTTTCAAGCTCTCAAATTGGGGGTTTGTGATATAGGAAAAATTAAGCTTTGAAAGACCCATAGTTGAAACCGACTGAACAAGACGAACACACTGGACATATCGCGAAATATTTATATAGCCCCCACGCCTAATCGCTATTATTCGTCGTTCCACATTGTCGGGGTTAAAAACCCCCGCTACCTGTTTTGTTTTTTTTGCAGGTGAACGAAGAAGATGATGTGCTGTTGATGTATCATTGGTCAACTCAAAAAGATGGCGCGCGTTTTATGTTTTACAGCTTAGCATTTTGTTTTCCAATATAACATTCTCTCTCTATCTTAATGACAAATGCAGGCATGTGGTGTAGTGGAAGATGAGGTGGCTGTTAACCATTGGGACCTGGGTTCGATTCCCAGGTCCCCCAAAATTTCTATATTGTTTTTCATAGTATAATCATGTGCAGGCTTCACAAAGGCGTTCCACCATGCGCATCAAACAATCAGGCGCCATGTGGCCACCATCACCAATCCAATGGTCAGGAGATGGATGACCATGGTGTTCACAAGTCAACCATGCGGTGGACAATCAGGAAAGTCAGAAAGGCTTGATAAACGAATGGGCTTCAGAATTGCCACACAAACCTCCATATTGGGCCCATCACCCCCCTGGTTTACTATTTCTTTTTATTTTCTTTTTCCTTTTAATTTCTTTTATTAATTACCATTATTATTATTTAACTCACAAATTAATTAATTTTCATAATAAATTCAGACCATTAAAATGTAAATATTTTTTATTATTATTAATTATTAATTTCACTTTAATTCATTATTTTGTAAATAAAATGCTAACAAATTAATTTAGTATAATTAGGTTTAATTTTGACTTTTTTCTCAATAACTTAAAGTAAATTAGAATTAGGGTTTTCTTGACTTTTAATTTCTTTTATTTTTATTTTTCATTAAGACATAAAAAACCATAAAAATACTTTTTTTCTTTTAATTATTTAATTAATTAGTTTTAGGTTTAATTTGAGTTAATTGCAAAAAAGGACCAAATTCAATTCTTTTCTCAAAAAGGGTCAAAACCCTAAGACTTTTCCCGATTCAATTTTCTTTCGCGCATTATTACTATTTTGATCATTATTTATGTATCTGCTCCGAGAATGTAATAGATAATTAGGACTTTTATCGCTTTCTTTATTTTCTTGCATTTTATTTTCAAGGGTTATGTTTTTGGCGATGTAAATACCCGACGCCTTGTAATAGCGTAGATTCAATTTTCCGCAATTTATTTTCCGCACAACTATTAACTGTTAATTATGCATGACAAGACTTGCCTGAAAAATAAAATCAAAACGTAGCTCACCATAATACATGTGCAAAGATAATCTTAAACTGAACTTAACACACATGCACATGCCACTCCTAGGGTACGCCTCACTTGGTTGCCTCGAGGTGGTCATTAAGTATAGGGTGTTTTAGAGGTCGCCCTCCTGTCTAAAGATCCAGTTGCCTCGAAATGGTTGCCTCGGATAAAAAGGATCTAGGACATTAGGGTTACCGCTAAGGCGTCCTACTATTGCTTTGGTGACCACATATGTCCCTATAATCGAATTGACCCGACTAACTCCAACGACGGTGCTACCTACTTCTCAATAGTGGGATAGTACTGTCTAAAGGACATTTACACAGCTTAATTCCTTAGAGTAGGTAGATTTCTCCTGGGTACTTGGTCTTTTCAAAAAAAAAAAAACTTTTCGCACCTACACTTTCAAAAAGTTTTCAAACAAATACTTCATACACTCTTGAGGACTGATACAAGAGTTACCTAGAAGTTTTTCAAACTAAACTTTTTCAAAACCCACATACACAAGAAAATCAAACATCTTTTGAAAACGTAGTGAGCAAGTACCTAAGAGCCCGTGGATAACCACAGACAGAAAGGGTGCTAACACCTTCCCTTTCTATAATCTACCTCCCGAACCGAGAAACATCTCGAAAAGGAATTTTGCTGTGCTTTTGTCCTTTCCTTGTTGGAGAACATAAAAGACAGTGGCGACTCTTGCTTACCGCGACATTTCGCGAACCAGCATTCCAAAACAGTCAGTTCTATTTCCACCGATCACAGAACTGGCGACTCTGCTGGTGATATTATTAATAAGTGAGGTGTACCTTAGGATTAGATCATTCTATGTTTTTAATTGCATGCTTTGTATGATTTATATTTGTGGGCTTGTATCGGAGTTTCATAGATCCTAACCCGGATCTGGGGAATACCCTTTAGGTAGCAATAAACTGTGAGGGACCTGTCCGGCATAGACCGACACGGGTGAAGTAGTAGCTACGTTGGTGTGACACCTTGGTCTGTACCGATATCCCTTGTGTTGGAACGAGGAGAATATGGGTCTTCTGAGGAGTCATTAAGCACCAACCGACCTTAGAACCCTAAATTGACCTAACTTGGCCATAGAACAGTAGCAGTATGCTACACTCATTGAGGCTAAACTCTCGCGATGGTTCCGGCTGCAAGAAAAGATTGTGAAGCTGGAGTTATGACCGATTGAGGGTAGTTAGTGATATTGAGATCCTCTAGAACCCGACTACTATTTTCTAGGACAAGTCTTAACCAACGAAACTGAAAGAGGGTAGTACCTAAACTTCATGTTGGCCTAAACTCTAAGGGTTGTCATGTGTGACTTGTGTGCCTTCAAACTTGAACTACTTGCACATTCTTGTTATCTGACAACACGAGTTTCTTGCAGGTTTTGTTTACAGTCCTTAATCTGGACTTATTACAGGGCTTACTTACACCTCACACCTTTGCATCCACGTACATAACATCATACGCATCATAACATCATACCATAGCATTTCCTTAACCATTTCAAGGATCTCAAGGGTTTGTGATGCAGGTCATGATGAACCAAAATGTCTAGCAAGGGGCAAAGGGGATTTATTTTCCTCTAGCCAAGGTTGTTTGGAGATCAAAACACATGACTTGAGTTAGGGGCTATGACCACTCGATATGGTGAGCTTTGACTCTTGAAGAAGGACTCTCAGCAACATGAAGTTCCTTTAATTAAGCTACCGTATTCAACTTCGAACAATTTTCTTGTTTACCCCGCGAGATCCTTGAAAACATTGCATACATATACATACATATCATTGCATTACAAGTACCCTTTTTACAGGTCACTTATCTTCTTCGCTGTTTATTTCAGCAATCATCATGTCTACCGAACCTTCCGCTGAACAAGCTATCAAGGCCCTCCAGGCCCAGAATGCCCAGTTCCAGGAGTTGGTTATGAGCCTAGCCCAGGGTCAACAGGACTTGAAAACTCTGATTCTGAAAGAGAAGAAGAAGAAGAAGAAGAGGACTGTTTTGTTCAACACTAGACGCAGATCTGGGAATGGATTACAGAATGAGGCTGAGCTGACTACCTCATCTGTAGGCAAGGACAGTCCCCAAGAGAGAAGGGTCCCTAGTCCCGTGGTCTCCGACAACGAGACGGATTACAATAATGAAAAGTACCCTCCTGCTGAGGATAGGTACAAACAGCTGGAAGACCATTTAAGTGCTATGGAGATACAGAAAGTGCCCGGCCTGGACTTCAAAGATCCAGTTCTATCCTCTGGGGTGGTGATCCCATATAAGTTCAAGGCACCTGCCTTTGCAAAGTACGACGGAGCTTCCTGTCCTAAGCTGCACCTCCGATCGTATGTGAGGAAGATCCAACCTTATACAGCTGACAAGAATTTGTGGATCCATTTCTTCCAGGATAGTCTTTCAGGGACTCAACTCGAATGGTTCTATCAGCTGGATGGAACCAGTATTCGTAACTGGAAGGACTTGGCTACTGCATTCTATAAGCAGTATCAGTATAATTCCGACCTCGCTCCTACGCGTACCCAACTCTAGGGTATGTCACTAGGGACGAGTGAAGGATTCAAAGAATATGCTCAAAAGTGGAGAGACCTTGCTGGAAGGGTACAACCACCTCTAACTGACCGTGAACTTGTGGACATGTTCTTGGGGACCCTGTCTGGTCCGTTCTTCAACCATCTGATTGGGAACTCTTCAGCCGGGCAGACCTTATCTTGACTGGGGAGAGAATTGAAGCGGGCATCAAAAGTGGGAAGATTCAAGAAGCCACACCTTCTGATGCTCATAAAAAGCCTTACCATGGAAAAAGAGAGTCCAATGCTGTGCATGGTAAAAAGAGTCGTCATGATCAACATGTAGGGGAAACCCAGATCTCTAATCCTATGCCTGCTCAACAAGGACAGGGGCATCAACGTAAGGAGGTCGCACCCAAAAGACAATTTACCAAGATCAACATGTCACTGGATCAAGCACTACAGCAAATGTTGAAGGCAGGACTGATTACCTTAAGGGCTCCTCTTCGGAATCCAAACACTTCCGCTCCTAACTATCATCCCAATGAAAGGTGTGCATACCACTCTGACAGCCCGGGACATGACACAAACAACTGCTGGGCCCTGAAGAACAAGGTTCAAGACATGATTGATGCCAACGAAATCCAGTTTGAAGCACCAGAGACTCCAAACATAATCACTGCTCCTTTGCCAAATCATTGAAGGCTTTTGTTTATTTGAATTTCCGAGTTGTATTTTTCCTTTCTTATTCAAACAACTACTGTCATAGCAAACTCTTTTATTCATTAATGCATCGCATATGTCTGTTCTGAATCAATATATTCGTATTCACTATATTCAAACTGCTTCCATTTTTTGTGATATTCAACGCTCGATTAATAATTCTAAGCCTTTTGAGGGAGGATGACGAAAACGATACCATGATCTTTACAGTATGCTTTTGAACAGACCCCGCTGATGAGGTACAAGCATTGTTTCAAATCCTAAACAGTGGAGTTATAAGGAAGATAATCCCTCGTCAACCCCTTTGAGCCAAAGAAGTTGGAGTTTTCTTTTCGAAAAATTTAAAACCCTTAATTATAACCTGGGGCAGGGTAGTTCTCTCAGTTGATCCACGCGCACAATGGATAACATCAAAGAAGTCCTTCCAAAGAAAAAGACAGTGATGGTCCCGAATAATCATAACGACAGGCAGTCGTTATCTTTCAAAATAAAAGCCCAATAAGTCAAAACCTATGAAGGAGACTTACAAAACTGGGGCATCCCGCTGACTGTAATCACAAAAGAAACAGTTCAGGCAAAAAACAGGGATAACGAAATCAAAAAGAAAGAGGTCCTACAAACCCTCAACAAAAAAGAAATGACTGCCTGTTCAAAATAAACTATCAATATCCGAACCATCACCGGAATATCAGAGCAAAGATTCAAACAGGATCTAAATGCACGATCAGCTGAGTTTAGGATCGAAGAACATCACGAAGAGCGGGTGGGTACAAATAAATTTTGAGCCTTTATCCTTTGTTTCTTGAACCGTGAACCAGGCTACGTTATAACCCTTAAAAAGTCCTAGCTGAAGCATGGGTTAGTTCGAAAGCATACTGTTACAAAAGGTATCCTGACTCCTGTAGGGCTTGCTGTAAAATCTTGAGTTGACATCACATTTTACAAAATTTGCTTGTTTTACTGAAAACTGCATTTTCAAAAAACTTCAAGACAGACATAAGCTTTGCATTCTTAAAATAACATTGTTTGCATATGGCTATTTGTTCGAACAGCATAGAAATTCGCACGACAAATATCTAGTGAACAAAAATCTTCTCAAGGATCACATCAAGTAAAAAAACACTTCCAATCAAGGGGCACGGCATGATCATTGTCCGTCATCTGGGGCAGTTAAGTCAAGATTCAGAGAATCTCTCAAATGCCAAATAGTCGGGGGCAGATCTCCATCTGAATCACTTGGGGCATTGGACATAAATTCCAGCAACGAATCTTGCATGATCGAACGAAGATCTTCTGGTAGTATGGCGACACGACACTATCAACAATGGCACCTCCCTACACTCTGAGAGCATGGACATAGTCGAAAAAATACTACGCACAACCAAAGACCCGCTAGGTTGACACACCTAGGCAAAAATAAAGGCTTCCTGGCGAGCCAAAAGGGTTCGGGCAAAAATAAGGGATGAAAATGAAAAAATCTGTACACCCGGCAAGTCGAAAACCTGAAAAGGCGGCTTGAGCAAAAAAAAGGGTATCCCGGTGGACTGAAAACCCGAAAGGGCGATCCAGGAAAAAATAAGGGATCAAACAGCGTACGACTATGTCCCGGCATCTCGTCACTTGCCTACCAGAAGAAGATTTGTCAAATCGGCAGTTATCAAGACCTCCACAGGCACCTTCTCCCACATAAACTGGGGTAATAAGAATTGTCCGAACTGTACAAGCTACTCTGTTCACCAGATGCAAAGGTAGATTCAGCTGAAGAATTTGACCAAGATGCCTCCACTCCCCGCAGATTAAGACAAGACTTAGCAATACTCTCTCCAAGCAGAGTTGGTCTATCATCAGCCCTAAAAAGGCACAGTATCCCTAGCAAGTCAGCAATACTCTCTCCAAGCTGAGTTAGTCTACTGTCAGCCTCAAGGAAGTTGGACATCCCCAGAAGATCTCAATATTCTCCAGCAGGGTATACAGATGTTCCTAAACAAGCATCCCCGGCAGTCTTAATATAAGATTGTTCCCCGGTGGAATACAAGACACCCCGGTGGAGCCACTTCCCCGATACAGTTCAAAAATTTCCCCAGGAGAGTTGAATCATCCTCCCTAGTAGATTC
Organism: Vicia faba; assembly: GCA_948472305.1. NCBI lineage: Eukaryota > Viridiplantae > Streptophyta > Magnoliopsida > Fabales > Fabaceae > Vicia > Vicia faba. The sequence continues at coordinate 499,193,827 of OX451741.1, forward strand.
TGGAAGCTTATCCCCAGTAGATTCTGGAAGCTTATCACCTGCAGAGTACATGCATCTCTCCCCGACCATGTTCAAAGGTTATTCCCCACCAGAGCCTATAACTGGGTTATCCTCAGCTAATTACAACGGAAAGATCGTCCTCAGCGAAATTCTTCCTATCCCCAACGGAGTTCATCAAATCCTCCAACAGAGCTTATCAACGGAATCCCCAGCGGAGTTATCATCAAAATCTCAGCAAAGTATCTCTTCCCACAAAGTAATTCCCCGCAGAGTAATCTCTTCACCAAGTTTATTCCCCAACAGAGTCATCTTCTCCTACCGGTTTATTCTTGCAATCATCATCCCCAACAAAGCGAAGAAATCTACTCTTCAAACATCAGCCTAGGATTCAACAAGCTCCCGACATTCGTCAAGGATTTATTTTCCTAGACGAAAATACATTCATAGACATTTCACATTTCATACATCCTGCTTACATACATGATAAAGTGCATACGACACGATCTCATTTATTTTTGAGAACATCATGACATCATGCATCTCATACATCATGACATTGCATACAGCTAATGTTTTGCCTTTTCAGGAAAAGGTCAATCAAAAGACGATTACCATCAACTTTCACAGTTCCAAATTCGATACCTGTATCTAGCCAGAGCATATCTGTAAGCGATTGACTGTAGATTCGATACTTGTATCTAGCCAGGGCATGTCTGCATGAATAGTTTGAAGATCAACCCCTGTAACAGGCCAGGAAATTATCTTTCATTCTCAGGTCAGAGGTCTACACCTGTATCCAGCCAGGAAAGCTATCTCGACCAACCTTTTGAATTTCCAGATTCGATACCTGTATCTAGCCAGGGCATATCTGTGAGCAATTCATTGTAGATCTATACCTGTACCTAGCCAGGAAAGTTATCTACATTGAAGAGATTGAAGAGATAGCTTAGAAATGCTCCAGATCCGGATGTTGTTCTTTTGCTTATTCAGATTTTCTTCCCAGAAATAGCTTAGAGATGCTCCAGATCCGGATGTTATTCTATTGCTTATTCAGAGTTTCTTCCCAGAAATAGCTTAGAAATGCTCCAAATCCGGATGTTATTCTATTGCTTATTCAGGTTTCCCTTCAGAGATAGCTTAGAAATGCTCCAGATCCGGATGCTATTCTATTGCTTATTCAGAGATTCCTTCTAGAGATAGTTCAGTTACGACCCAGGCATGGCGACATTCTGATACTTATTCCAGATTTCCTTTCAGAAATAGCTTAGAGATGCTCCAGACCCGGATGCTATTCTTTTGCTTATTCACAGTTTCTTCTCAGAGATAGCTTAGAGATGCTCCAGATCCGGATGTTATTCTATCGCTTATTCAGATTTCCTTTCAGAGACATCTTAGAGATGCTCCATACTCGGATGCTATTCTATTGCTTATTCAGATTCATTCAAAAGATAGTCCAGATACGATCCAGATTCGGATGACATTCTGTCACTCATTCAGATGCAGTATGGATATACCCCAGACATGGCGGTCATTCTACTACTCGTTCAGACGTCAGTAATTAGACACAGACTAGATATGCTCCAAACATGGAAGCCATTCTATTTCGCACTCAGATTCAACTATCAACTTCAAGTGCAGATATACTCCAGATACGGAAGTCATTCTGTCACTTATCCAGATCCCAGATACAGTTCAGATACGATCCAGATTCGGATATCATTCTGTCGCTCTGTCAAACTAACTATCCATTACATCTTCAGATGGCATCTATAAGCCCATCCTCCTACTCATCATCTTTCCAAATGGCATCTGTAAGCCCATTCCCGACATCACCATGCTGATACTACACCATGCGAGTGCAAATTTATGGGCACTCTAGTGTTCAATCATCTTCCACCTTCGGATCACGAAAGACACGCAAGTCAATCTACATCCTCAGGTCTAAGAAGATTGAACAGGGGAAACTGTTGTACTACAAAATTTGCCCTCCCATATTCTTCAAAACTTGACAAGAATCATCTTCACATGGTTCAAAATTGCTCAAGGATTGCACAGTCCAAATGCCTCCTAAGCTAGTCAAAATTAGGGTTTTGGTTCCTTCAAAGAATTTGAGGTTTTCAAGGGCTCAATCAAGTCATATATGCCCATATACATTGCCAAGCATCTACATGCCAAGTTTCAAGACTCGCAGGGTCAAATTGCACAGTCAAAAGTCCCATTTGCTTCACAATCAACTACAGGGGTAAAATGGTCATTTGGAAGTCAAAAGTCATAATTTTTGGTCAACATCTTATTTTGAGCACACAATCATCATTTGATCAAGTATTGATCATGATTCCACAAGCATGGCTCAAAAATCATCAAGGATGCAAAAGTTACTATTTTTGGACAGTAGAAAAGTCAACTGTATCTTGAACAAGGCATAACTTTTTCATGGTTCATCAGAAAAATCCCATCCAATGCTCATTTTGAAGGGGATTACATTTCCTACAACTCATATTCACATTCCAAGTCCAAGAAATTCTCTCACAAAAAGTTATCAATTTCTACATTATAGGTCAATTTCAAAAGTCAACAAAAATGCACTTTAAGTCAAAGACCATAACTTGAGATTGGTAAATCCAAATTACATGGGACCAAAGGCATTGGTTAGAGGACTTCAAGACCTTTCCAAAATGTCATAGAACATGTTCATATGATCAAAATTGAGCAAGATATGCATTGGAGAAGTTGGGAAATTTTTGTGAATTTGCAAAAGTCAACTTTGCCCAAAACACCTTGTTTTTGCTAATGGGCCTCAAATTCCTTCTTGAAACTTTGTCCAAGGCCTATGCACGACCCATTGAGATTAAATGGAATTATTTTCTTATTTTTTATTAATTAATTGAATTTTTAATCAATATTAATTCATTTAATTCATTTAATTGTAGGAAAATATCAAGATATGGTTTTGCAATCTTTTCATGAAGCAAATATGACCTACATGTGCTGGAGATTTCGTGTATACATCAAGGGGACAAGAATCTCAATTTAGCAAGTTTTCTCAATCAAAAAGATTGGAACATCAATTTCATGGATTTCCTTGCAAGATTTTAACCTAAATCCATTCTACTATATAAGCACAACTCAACCCTAATGCATCACACGTGAGAATTGCTGCAGAAAGCCATAATCACATTAAAAAAATCCAAGGAAAAAGTGAAAACTGTTTGCTATCTTTCAAGCCAATTCAAGGCGTTTCAGTGATTCAAACACATTGCAGGAACTCTCAGTAACATTTTGCAATCAAAATCATACGCCAAAGCTCAAGGAATCACTCTGCACAGACCCACGGTTTGATGATTTTTTCCAAAATCGTAATCATTGATTCATGCATATTTAACATCTTTTGTTGATTGTTTTGTGTTCATAGAGACTGTACGAAGCTTTTGGTATAAGATAATTGAATTATAGAGCCCTAAATCACAAGACACCATGAACGTTTTCTAGGGTTTTCAAGCTCTCAAATTGGGGGTTTGTGATATAGGAAAAATTAAGCTTTGAAAGACCCATAGTTGAAACCGCCTGAACAAGACGAACACACTGGACATATCGCGAAATATTTATATAGCCCCTACGCCTAATCGCTATTATTCGTCGTTCCACATTGTCGGGGTTAAAAACCCCCTATCTGTTTTGTTTTTTTTGCAGGTGAACGAAGAAGATGATGTGCTGTTGATGTATCATTGGTCAATTCAAAAAGATGGTGCACATTTTATATTTTACAGCTTAGCGTTTTGTTTTCCAATATAACATTCTCTCTCTATCTTAATGACAAATGCAGGCATGTGGTGTAGTGGAAGATGAGGTGGCTGTTAACCATTGGGACCTGGGTTCGATTCCCAGGTCCCCCAAAATTTCTATATTGTTTTTCATAGTATAATCATGTGCAGGCTTCACAAAGGCGTTCCACCATGCGCATCAAACAATCAGGCGCCATGTGGCCACCATCACCAATCCAATGGTCAGGAGATGGATGACCATGGTGTTCACAAGTCAATCATGCGGTGGACAATCAAGAAAGTCAGAAAGGCTTGAGAAACGAATGGGCTTCAGAATTGCCACACAAACCTCCATATTGGGCCCATCACCCCCCTGGTTTACTATTTCTTTTTATTTTCTTTTTCCTTTTAATTTCTTTTATTAATTACCATTATTATTATTTAACTCACAAATTAATTAATTTTCATAATAAATTCAGACCATTAAAATGTAAATATTTTTTATTATTATTAATTATTAATTTCACTTTAATTCATTATTTTGTAAATAAAATGCTAACAAATTAATTTAGTATAATTAGGTTTAATTTTGACTTTTTTCTCAATAACTTAAAGTAAATTAGAATTAGGGTTTTCTTGACTTTTAATTTCTTTTATTTTTATTTTTCATTAAGACATAAAAAACCACAAAAATACTTTTTTTCTTTTAATTATTTAATTAATTAGTTTTAGGTTTAATTTGAGTTAATTGCAAAAAAGGACCAAATTCAATTCTTTTCTCAAAAAGGGTCAAAACCCTAAGACTTTTCCCGATTCAATTTCCTTTCGCGCATTATTACTATTTTGATCATTATTTATGTATCTGCTCCGAGAATGTAATAGATAATTAGGACTTTTATCGCTTTCTTTATTTTCTCGCATTTTATTTTCAAGGGTTATGTTTTTGGCGATGTAAATACCCGACGCCTTGTAATAGCGTAGATTCAATTTTCCGCAATTTATTTTCCGCACAACTATTAACTGTTAATTATGCATGACAAGACTTGCCTGAAAAATAAAATCAAAACGTAGCTCACCATAATACATGTGCAAAGATAATCTTAAACTGAACTTGACACACATGCACATGCCACTCCTAGGGTACGCCTCACTTGGTTTCCTCGAGGTGGTCATTAAGTATAGGGTGTTTTAGAGGTCGCCCTCCTGTCTAAAGATCCAGTTGCCTCGAAACGGTTGCCTCGGATAAAAAGGATCTAGGACATTAGGGTTACCGCTAAGGCGTCCTACTATTGCTTTGGTGACCACATATGTCCCTATAATCGAATTGACCCGACTAACTCCAACGACGGTGCTACCTACTTCTCAATAGTGGGATAGTACTGTATAAAGGACATTTACACAGCTTAATTCCTTAGAGTAGGTAGATTTCTCCTGGGTACTTGCTCTTTCAAAAAAAAAACAAAAACAACTTTTCGCACCTACACTTTCAAAAAGTTTTCAAACAAATACTTCATACACTCTTGAGGACTGATACAAGAGTTACCTAGAAGTTTTTCAAACTAAACTTTTTCAAAACCCACATACATAAGAAAAGCAAACATCTTTTGAAAACGTAGTGAGCAAGTACCTAAGAGCCCGTGGATAACCACGGACAGAAAGGGTGCTAACACCTTCCCTTTCTATAATCTACCTCCTGAACCGAGAAACATCTCGAAAAGGAATTTTGCTGTGCTTTTGTCCTTTCCTTGTTGGAGAACATAAAAGACGGTGGCGACTCTTGCTTACCGCGACATTTCGCGAACCAGCATTCCAAAACAGTCAGTTCTATTTCCACCGATCACACAATGCTTCCAAGATCTTGTTGATGCTTTCATAAAACAATACAAATACAACCTCGACATGGCACCTGATCATCGCCAACTGCAAAATATGTTTCAGAATATGAAATAATCTTTCAAGGAATATGCTCAACGATGTAAAGAATTGGCATCTCAAGTTGAACCACCTCTGGCAGAGAAAGAGTTAACTGGTTTGTTTATGGATACTTTGTCCCCTTTATTTTGGGAGAAGATGATTGGTAGTGTTTCCTCCAGCTTCACAGACCTGGTGACTATCGGCCAAAGATTAGAAGAAGGAATCAAGAATGGTAAAGTGTCTAAAGCTGCTGAATCTTCTAATGGTGCAAAGAAATACCTTAGGAACTTTCAGAAGAAGAAAGAGGTAGAAGCCAATGCTGTCTCAACTGAGATAAGAGGACCTTGCCATAGGCCTCAATACGCTGATCAATCACAAGTAACGGTTGTTACTCCTGCGGTTAATGCTCAACCAGTTCAGGTTCCTCAACAATAGAATTTTGCGCAGAATTAGAATCGGAATAGGGCTCAGTTTGATCCCATCTCTATGACGTACACTAAATTGTATCCTGCATTGGTGCAGAAGGGCTTGATTACAACTAGGCCTCTGATTCCTCGTAATCCTCCTCCAGCTGGGTTCAGATCCGACCTTCATTGTGAATTTCATCAGGGAGCTGCCGGTCATGATTTAGAAAGCTGTTATGCATTGAAAAACAGAGTGCAAGAATTGATGAAAGAAAATATTCTCATTTTCAAAGAGGCAGGTCCTAATGTTGTCAACAATCCTTTGCCAAAACAAAGTGGCTAAAGATTGAGTCGGGGTACCCTCAAGTCACTTCCTAAAGCCAGTGTTTCAGACAGGACAACTCATCCTTGTTACTGATTAGTCACTAGGCCACGTTTCTTTATGTTTGCATTTTCCCCTTGTTTATGTTAAAATTGTTGCTTTCAAATTTTGTTTGTACTTTCATGTTAATTCTAATGAAATGAGCATTGCAATGTTTTGATTCAAATCATTTTTCATTTACTGCTTTCAAATATATTTCTCTTGTTTACTCCCTTTATCAAGATTTTGTTTATGCAAAGATTTGAGGGAGGATGATGAAAACGAAATACCCATAATTGTTGCTGGTATGCTTTCGAATAAAACTTTGTTGAGAATATACAGGCATTGTTTCAACTCCTAAACACTGGAGTAATAAGGAAGTTAATCCCTCGCTCACCCCTTTGAGCCTAGAAGTTGGAGTTTCTTTCTATATGGAAAAACCTGCAATCTTAACCTGGGGATGGGTAGTTCTCAGTTAATTTGGCTGTGTATTCAATTACAAGAGAAATCGGGAAAGACACCTTTCAATAAAGGTCACGATCAAGCTTTCCTTTTCACACAACAAGAAGTGTCAAAGATGCTCTCAAACAAAAAATGACGAAGATGGTTCCCCGTAATCATTGAGCAAGGCAGTCATTATCTTTCCAAAAAGAAAAATGAAATGAAAAGAAGAATCAAAAGAAAAATCCTGCTAAGTCAAAACCTCTGAAGGAGACTTGGGCAAAAAACGGGTGCATCCCGCTGACTGTAATTCCAAATGAAACAGTCCAGACAAAAACTGGGGCATCCCGCTGACTGTGATTCCAAATGAAATAGTTCAGACAAAAGTTGGGAATAATAAATTCAATCAGAAGAGGTCTTCAAATCCTCAAAATTCTCCACCAGAGTTGACAAAAGTCCTCAAAACAACAAAAAGATGTAAGAAGAAATGACTGCCATTCTCAAGAATTCCTTAGCTTCTAAATCATCTTCATTACTACCATCAGTGCAATTCCAAAATCTCTTGGAACCTGAATGCATAGTCTGAATTAACTGAACGTAGGACTGGAGAACACCATGAAGATTGGGGTGGGTACAAATAAACTTTGAGCCTTTATCCTTTATTTCTTAAACCGTGAACCAGACCATGTTACAACCCTCAAAAGACCTAATTGAAGTCAGGTTTCTTTTGAAAGCATACTACAACAAGGTTGCGTAAACTGACTCCTAAGATCTTTTACGAACTATTTGTTTTGGTATCATACCTTTGCTTTCTCTTTCACTTTAAAAGTATAAACCACTGTGTTTTAACCAGTGATGCATTTTCTATACACCAACAACATCATTTCAAAAATGATTTTGAATTCAAAAACTTTTTCATGAACTTTGCATTAAAATTACCATGTTTGAATAAACAATTTTGCTTGCAAATAAGTTTTCCTCGTCAAGGAATTCCAAACAGCTGAGAAACTTGGTCAGTGACCCTATCAGGGGAAAGTATTCTTTCAGATCCAGTTGTGAATCAATTTAAGATTTGTTGCTCAGTGCGAGTTTTCTCAAAATTGGTTAGCTAGACGATCATTTTCAAGACTCGTACTGGGGAATTCCTTCCCAACAATCATTTCAGAACTGAATCCATGATCAGTTTATTTACAACAAACATCTCAGAGCTGAAGCCATGATCAGTTTATCTCCAATAGTCATTTCAGAGTTGAACCCATGATCAGCTTATTTCCAGCAACTTTCGACTGAAGCCATGATCAGTTTATCTTCAACAATCAGCTAATCTGGGACAAATCCCCAAGCAGCTCTCCATGTCCTTCCTCATAGGATCATCAATTCAATACAGTTTACAAGTGTGAAAAATTTGGGTTCAAGATATTTTCTTTCCAATCAAATTTGGCAGAGTTCTCCGTGTTGAGGAATCAAACTTCCAATCTTACCTCCACAAAAGAGTCAAACTCCATTATCATAAACGTCGGCATTACATGCATATATCATTTATATATCATGCATAACAAAATTCATACATAATGCATAGCAAGAGTGTTTCATCCTCATTTGCATCTTCCTAGGTCTTGTTGAATTTGACATGTCACCTTGAGATCAAAAGTACAACTTACTTGGCACCTACCAAAGCAAACGTCAGTTCAACTGTCTCTCTTTCGTCCAATGCTAATCTTGGATGAGCTGTTTCTCTCTTCCGTCCAATGCTAATCTTGGATATGAGATCTCTTTTTCCATCCAAAGCCAGTACTGGATGTTGTTACCTTCTCCTTCATTCAAATCCAGTATTGAATGTCAAAATCTCTATTTCCATCCAAAGCCAATATTGGATGTTGTTACCTTTTCTGTCGTCCAAAGTCAGTATTAGACGCCTTGAGTTTTCCACTCATCTAAAGCCAGTATTAGATGTTATGATCTTTTCTCTCGTCTAAAGCCAGTATTAGATGTTGAGTTTTCCCTTCGTCCAAAGCCAATATTGGATGTCATGTTTCCTTTCTGTCCAGCGTCTTTCCTGAACGACTCTGATATAGCTTCATATTTGGTTTCATCCCACATCTATTGTTCTTCTAGATGTTTCTGATTGTCTTTTCCAGAGAGTTAATCACCTCATTCAAGCCATTCTTGGATGTCGCTACTTGCCTTCTCGAGTTTTATCTCTTTTTTCCAAGTATTGATGGTTACTCTTTGTTGCCCTGACAAATATCCAGAAGTATCTTGTTGTTCCCCGGCGTGTCTTTCCACGTCATTTCATCTGAACTACTATAGGTTTCCAGTATCGAGTCTTTCCACGTTCACACAGAGTCTGTCTCATCTCATACATCATTCAAAAAATATATGTAAAAAAAGAGTTTGCGCATTCATTCATAACATATTTTATTATCTCATCGCATCAGGGACGAAATTCAGGTCTATTTGTATTTAATTACTTTCCGCCTATCTGGCAGAAAGATATTTAAATAGGGGCAGCTGTTGTACCCTAAATTTCGCCCCTAACTTTTTCAGTCGCACTTTCATATCATATATTGTCATTTGGTCACAATCATTAATAAATAGCTCTATTTATCACATTTGCATCCTATCTTTCAGTTTGCTCTTGTGTTGTTGACTAACTTCTAATCAAAATATAAAAAAAATATTTGTCTTTGTCTTTTCAGATTTGTGTTTTGTAGGTACCGAGTCGAAGCATCTGGCAAATAAGGTTTTCCGGTATTATTTCCCTAAAATCTCTATTTGCAAAGAAAAAGAATTAAATTTTTTTCATTTTTTTCACTGTACAATCGATTGCTCCTAGAGTGCAATCGATTGCACAAAGTGCATTTTGCACCATTTTTGAAAAAAATACACTGTGCAAATCGATTTTCACTGTAGTGCAATCGATTGCACAGTGTGAAAATTTGAAAAAAAATCAGCATTTCAAGCTTGTCAAAATTTTGGCTCCAATTTGGCTCTAATTTTTGAAAGAATTATCATTAATTCAAATTTTGGCTCCAAGAATCAATTACCAAATTACCATAAATCCCAATCCTAAACTCTATAAATAGAGACCTCATTTCATTCAAATTTCAAGCTTTTGATAGCCAAAATCACTTTGCTAAAAAATCTTTCAATTCTCTCCATCTACCAAATTCACTCAAAGCTCCATTTTTAAGAAAAGTTAGTAAGCTTTGCATTGAAGCTTACTAATATTTGAGCTAAACCTTCATCCAAACACTTTTTCTTCATCAATTCTCTACATCCAAGCTTGGCAATTGATTCTTGTGGTTGAATTGAAGCAAATTCTTGAAGTTGTTTTGATAATTCTCTAGATCTACCTTTGGTAAGTTGGATAATTCATCTTTCATAATGTGATCTCTTGGTGATCTTTGGGATTGATTCATTGAGCATTATTTTGTGATTCCAATGGTGTTATTTTCTCATAATTTGATGGAATTTTCATGCCCAATTGTATCCATGATCATAAGGTATTTGATGGAAAGTTTGAACAAGAATTTGGCCTTTTAAAATGTTATTTTGCTGTCTGTAACAGCATGCAATCGATTGCAGTAACAGTGCAATCGATTGCACAGAAACAATTTCGTGCAGATTTTTGAAAACTGTACTGTGTAAATCGATTTACACAGTAGTGCAATCGATTTACACAGGGACAAAATGCATTTTTTGCCTTGTTTTGGGGCAACTTTGATCCAGAATGCTTTTTCTACTCACTCCTTTTGATTGTTGGTTTGGATTGCAATTTTAAATGTCCAATTTCTCTTTAAACTCAATGGACTTTGTGATGTAGATGAAGTTGGATAAATGTTCATCAATTCAAATCAACCTAAGAGTGAATTATTTAATTCATTTTTGGTGCTTTGGATTAATGATATGTTTAGTGCTTTAATCCATCTAGAGGAGTGGTTGAATTTAAAGATGAAAGAATTTTGAGGTGGTGATCCAAATTAGCTTATCATTCCCTCCCTCTTCATCTTATCCCTTTATTTTTTAATTGTGCTACATGTTAAGGGATGGTGATCTCTATATCATTTATCCAAACATGAAGTACATATATTGCTATTGACCGACCTCAAAATAGGTGCGACTTTTACATAAGTCCACTTACGATTGCTTAACATAGCGCTAAATTTGGTCCCGATTCGGATAAATGATCATTCGTGGCCCAAACATATGATTTCAAGCCCAAGTATGTTAATTTGATCTCTTTGATCTAATAACATTGAGATTCATTGTGTGGAGGCTTTGGTTCTACCAATCCTCTAATAGATCTACAACACCTTTGGTCAACGCGGATCACTTAAACATTATTGATCATTAAATGTTACTTTTGAGGATTCCAAAATGGATGATATACTTGACAAAAAGCAAATGCAACTTGTTGTGTGGAGGCTTTGGTTCTACCAATCCTCTAATGAGTTCCAAATGCAAGTTTCAAGATGGTCATCCAACTAACCACTAATTTCTAACAATTGACTTTACTTTATGCTTTTATTTTTTATGCTTTATGTACCATTTACTTTATGTACCAATTTACATTTCATGCTATTTTCATCTTTGCTCACTTGAGCATTTACTTTTATGTCATTTTTATTTTGCTCACTTGAGCTTTTCTTTTCCTTTTGAAAACACTTAATAATCAACATGAACCATAAAAAACATTAATGATACTTGGACTACTTGGTTACTATCCTTTGCATTATGGAGTGATGGACTCCTTGGACTTAGGATTAGAGACCTTGGCCTATATTGGAGACCTTGTGACCTTAATTGATATTTTGTTTGGAGCTCTTGAGGTTTACCTCAAGAAACTGGGTTGTTTGTTTGTTTTGTATGCAGGTTTTTGTGATTACATACTTTGCTTGTAATCTGGAATTCACCTGTATACAGCCGTTACTCTGCCCAATTTTTTCGAAGACTTGATACACTTGAAGTTTGGTCTTCTCAAGAGGTCTAGTATATTTGCTTTGCTTGGTTTCAATCCAAATAATGGGAATTCTACATTGGCTCATAATGTCAAGTGTTGGCTTCTTGTTGGTTAGACGGTTCTCTTCCTTAGCTTTTACCTTACGCTTTAGGATAGTCCCTTCATCTCCTCCCATCTTCTTTAATTTTCAAAACCTTCTTATCTTCTTTCAAAATCTTCTTTGTTTATAAAATCAAATCTCTTTCATAATAAACCTCGACTTTGTCAAGTTCCTTTTCTTTTAAAACTTATTTTATTTAAACAAACTTTAATTCATTTAATCATACTTTGACATCTTTCAAAATTAACAAATACACTTCAACTCATTCAAACTTTTTTGTGCGCTCGAGCACCTTTACCATTCAAAACTTTTTTCAAGGTGAGACATGATTCATTGATAGTCGAGAAACATTCTCCTATCCCCATGGTTATAAAGGTGTCGACTTTTCCACTTGAGTACCAGCAGCGTTCTCAAACCCTCACTCTTGCTGACACAAGGTCCATCTTTCTCACACCTTGTGGGCGTTAGTCGAGATTTCTCTCCTAACAATGACGTCTTGTCTCCTTGTTTAAAAACAATCAACAGACAAGTCTTTTCTAGCCGAACTACTATGCTCTGACTTTCCCATTGCACGAGGGAGTACATAGGCACTAAGTCTTACGACCCAAGGCGAGCAACAAAAATAAATAAATAAAAATTTCATTTTCTTTTGTTTGCAAATAAGCATTTATTCTTTTTCTTTAGCAAGTAAACCTTTACAAAACATTCCTTTTAAAAGAAACCAAACAAAGTGGATCCTACGGAGTACCATAGATGCTTAGGGTGCTAATACCTTCCCTTTTCATGACCGACCCCCGTACCTCGATCTCTGATCTTTTTGGGTTTTGTTCGCTTTTTTCCCATTTCCCTTTGGAAACAATAAAGTGCGGTGGCGACTTCATTGTGTTGAGTTAAGTCAATTGATGGCTTAATCTCAAATCTTTATCACTACATTTCTATTCCATATCATCACTGTTGCAATCGAGCGCCAAGAAAAGTGTGCGACAACATTCACAAGTTGAAACACTCAAATTTGGAAAATCACCAAAAGAGACTTCAAGCTATTCAGAACAAGCTCAAAGATAAATAAAAAAGAATTAGAAAAATAATACTAATTTTATTTACTAGTACAAGACCTTGGTGAAAGTGGGAAAAAGGACGGCCAAGTGAACACTAAAAAAAATTTCACTGGCGCGGCACAGGAGAGCGTACTAAGCGCACTAAACCGCGCTTAGCGCGCTACACCAGTTGCAGAAAAACCAGAACAACAACAACAATGCAACCTACACATTGACCTATACAATCTCAGCTACACATGTACAATATTTACAATGTACAGACACACTTCCACAAGTTAAACACAACAAGCTTGCGGAAAAACACAAATGGACATAACAAAACTAACGGGTGAAAGTGAATTAACAAGTTGAAAAGTGAAAATTTGAGAATTTAAAGCAGGTCCAATTTCAACTTGTTAAAACACAAGTAAACACATACATAAATGAATATAAATAAAACATGCTTTTTTTACGTCGTAAGCTTGACGCCTTTATTGTGCGACCTAGTAACCTCCTATCATCATGCCATGATATTGTCACACCGCGCAAACCTAACGAAAGTGTCCTAACATCCATATAACAAACATTACGAAAACGAGACAATTCACAACAATACGTGAAAAAAAACACATATATGCACAAGTATGGAAAGTAAACACAAAACATGTAAAAGTAAAAATAGACAAGTTTATGTACACATTCTATACAACATATACATTAATTACAAAAATCAAAAATAAAGAAACTATCAGATGCAAAACAATAAACACCAATCTCTGACAACAACGCCATTTTGTTATTGTGGTATAACGACAAGCAAAAAGTAAGTTATTAATTTACCGGGTGATATTTCGGTTATATCATATCGTGTCCATAAAGATTGGTGTATTGAAATGCCATTTGACAAATCTATCGTTAATGAGTTTGGGGGTTGAATATGAAAAATATATCAACAAAAAATAAATGTAAACAAAAACTACAAAGGATAGACAACTTATCTGGTATGAATATACATTACTCGTCACAAACTTAAATCTATTGATCAGTTGCACTCAACCTAATGTACTCGTTAAAATCATCATGTACACCACGATATGTACCCACAACGAAGGTTATGTCTAATGCCAAGTCGTGAGACCAACCATATTACTCTATCGGCAATGTCTTGCACGCTACAACAATACGGAGGCATTAAGCTTTAGCACCCAAAGTGAATATTAGCTCTAAATCTATCTCTAGAATATATAAACTAATAGATATTCATCCATAATCAAGATTTGTGAGGTATATGTCTATAACAATCCAAACCCAAACATAAAGCAAAAAGATCAAAGAAGACATTAATCTTGGTTTGTAAAGCAAGATTTATACAACACCATGATCAACAAATATACATATGTTCAAAGTAAATATACAAACAATATCCAACAAAAGAGAAAAACAAAGAGGGGAGAAGAGATAAACCACAAATCTTCTGGTTTGTCAATGCCGGTCGAAGAGAAATCCACCTTCAATCATCCTTAAGCAAGGCTCTAATGTTGTTTTCTAAGTTAATCTATAAAAAAATGAAGGTTTGATGAGTTGGGAACAAATACACCAAAATATAACCTAAACATGTGTATTTTGGCCCTTTTAACGCAATTCTGTCCAGGGGACCGCGCTAAGCGACACAATCCCGCTAAGCGCGCTTTACTGTTATGAGAAAAATATTAGCTTTTTGTTTTCGCCATAACTTGAGAACCGTAACTCCGATTTACGCCTGGTTCAAAGCATTGAAAAACTTATTCAATTATCTATATAACAATGCCTAAATATCAACCAAATTGATGATTTCTTATTCATTAATTTTGAGCCTTATTCATTGATGAGTTACTCAAAATCGCGCGTTTGAATCTCTTTCTGTACCGTCGAAGGGTAGTTGATTGAGAATGGGAATCCTCAAGAGTTGAGAGAATTCTTCCAGAGTTGGTACAAGCTGATAATCAGGAAAAGTGAAGCAATGGGGTAGAGGATCAAAGAATTGGAGAAGCACATTCATCATATCTTCATCAGTATTGGAGGTAACCAAGCTTAGGAGGCGACCATGTCTTTCGGTAAATGGAGAATTCTCAGGAACCCTTGATGCTAACTCTTTGAGTTGAGATGGAATTCTTACGAGATTGACTTGGACAGTGTTCCTGCGGAGGGAAGCCATGTCCTACAAAACAGAACAAAGATAAATCCCAATAATCCTTGAAATGGTTAGTAAGAATGAGTATGATGTTATGATGTTTATGATGTTATGTACAAGTAAATATATACAAACAAGGAAAACAAGTCCTTAGGTTTAGGCTTGCATTGAGTCTCATAGGCAAGTACCCTCTTGAAGTTTAGTTGGCTCAAACCTGTCCTAGAAATAATAATCGGGTTTTAGGGAATCTCAATATCACCGATCTGTCTTATCGGGCATTATTTTAGCGCAAGCCTCTTTCACGGTGACCGAAATATCCCGACAAGTTAAACCTCAATGAGTGTAGTATCTAGTATCAACCAACTTCGGACTGCACCAAAGCCGGTTATCTCACTACGTCCTAATGGCCAAGTAGTAAAGGTTCTAAAAGTCAGTTAGTGCTTTATGACACCACACATCGGCCCCGTATTCTCCTTGACTACTCAAGGGATACCGGTACCCATAAATGTGTCACACTAACGTAGCTATTGCTTAGACATGTCAGTATACCCCACACAGTTTCCATAATGTATTGCTACTTACCTATAAGGTATCCCAAATCCGGGTAGAGGATTAGAACAAGCCCAAACAAGGAACCAAAATGTAAAGCAAACAAATCAAACCATGAAAGAAAGTAAATGTGATCTAGCCCTAAGGTAACCCCACTTTTAAGAAGTATTCCCCAGCAAAGTCGGTAGTTCTGTGATACGGTGGGAGAACTGACTTGGTGTTTTGTGTTTTATCGCAAATGTTGCGGTTAGCAAGAGTCGCCACCGACTTTTCTTTTATCCAAAAGGAAAGGCTGAAAAGAACAGGAAAGACCTTTGAGATTATTTCTTGAGTTCGGGGGGTAGATTATGAAAAGGGAAGGTGTTAGCACCCTTTTCATCCATAGTTATCTATGGGCTCTTAGTTGCTTGCTAGATCACCTGCTTTTCTTTGAAAATGTGTTTTGTGTGGTTTTTGAAAGTATTTTGAAAAGGCGCCTTCGTTTAGTTGTAATAGTTCTCATTCGTAAGAACGTATACAAAGTGTTGAGCTTTTGAAAATATTTCCTGTTTGGAAAAGGTTTTTGAAAGTGTTTTTGAAGGTGTTTTTGAAAGTGTTTGGTGTTTGTTTTGAAAATAAGCAAGGATGTTTGATTTGAAAATGAGCAAGCAACTAGGAACAATCTACCTACTCAAAAGTCTTAGTTCATTTCTTCCTTTCCTTTGATATTGCTATCTTACCATTGATTTGGTAAGAAGCCTTATCTTTGGATGTAAAGGGACGGGCGTGGGTCATCGTATAGTCATGATAGCAATGTTGTAAGATGTATTAGCATTTCTCTTTGAGGGACTAAGATCATTTTGGAAGGAAACATTATAGCGTCATCGAGGGACTATGATCTTATATTTTTTATTTCTTTTTGCTAAGACATCTCACATGCATAACATTGCCATTTTTGTAAGGCAAAAAAGTGGAATTACCCTAAGGGCACAAGTGTGCAAGTGTGTTTTATTTACATGCATTGTTTATCTTGAATTAGGATTTGCTAACTTGTTGATTTTATCTTTCCATACAAACCCTAATTACTAGCATTCATATAAAGCGGTAAATTGCGGAAAATAAAATTACTATGCTATTACATCATTTGGGGAGGGGAGGGGGTATACAAATTTACAAATGAGGATTTGCAAGAAAATTAAACTTAATTATCTATTACAACCATATTGAATAATATACAAAATTTGAATAAATATACAAGAATTGAATAAATATACAAGAAGAGAAATGGAAAAGAAAATGATTTTGTTTGGTTTTTTGTGAAAGGATTTTAACCTAATGACTAAAAGGAAAAAATATTTAGTTAAAGATAAATAAAATATTAGGTTAAAAAGTATTTTTTAGGGTTTTTTGTGAATGATTTTAAATTAAATGGTAATAATATGAAAAATAATTAATTAAGAAAACCAAAATTCTAAGTTAATTAAAAAGAAAAAAATAATTAAACCTAAATCTAAATATTAACTTATTAAGAAAAAAGAAATTAATTTATTAAGAAAAAATGTTTTTAGTCTTTTTGTTTTATAAAGAAAAATAAAATATAAATGAGCATTATTTAAATATGTAAATAAATAAATAAAATATTTTTAGATTTTTTATTAATAAAATGATAATAATGATAATAATAGTAATAATAAAAAATATTAAAGAAAATATAATATAAACTACAAAAGAAAATAAATAAAATGAAAAATAAAAAAAAAAGGTTTGGGTCAGGTGTGTGAAGTAGGCAGGGGGGTTAGGAGTCAGCAGAAAATGAAAGGCCCAAACTGAAGGCCCAAGCGCTACTGACTGGAACAGAAAAAGAGAGAAAATGTGAAAAATAGAACAAAAGGTAGCGCTGGGTGTTGAACCCATGACCTTCCACATACACGCACGCTATCTTTGCCACTGGGGTGGCTGTACATTTGTTAACTTGTATCAAACCATAAATATATATTACAAATCAAGTCCATGGCCTGAACTTCATCTTCAACCTCACGCCCAGTCAGATAACCTGTATCTTTCTCATTTCTCAATAAAAATTAAAATTGCAAACATGAAAGTTATTTCATTTTTTCTCACGAATCCAACCATGTAAATAACTAAAGCTATAAATCAAAGATGAATGAGAATTTCGTTGGCCCTAATTTGAACCTTAAATTTTCCAGAAAGTTCAATCTTAAAATTCTCTAAGCTCAAACCATATAAATGAAATCTATGGATATGTACAGTTTCAGAGCAATGATATCTACATTTTGTCTTTGAAAATGCAAGCCTAACAATGCCTAAATAATGAGATGAAAAGTCAGAAAACTCACCTTGCAGTTGGAGATCGTGTTTTGAGTTAGAGCTTGATTCAAGTTGTTTTGATGATCTGGTTAGCTTCCTCAAGTTCCCAGGAAGCTAATGCAATGATTAGCTTGAGCAATGGATGACTGGAATGGCTTGGAGAAGTCAATGTGCAAACTCTATTTTTCATTATGGAAGTTGATGAAGATGGTGTTACAGTTGGGAAACAAGGACAGGGATGAGTTGTATTTTAGGTAAGGAAGCTTTGAGAATTATTTTGAGGGAAAACACACGATGGAAATAGAAGATACAAGTTCAAGGTCAGAACCTGCACAAAAATGGAGTTTGTGTGCAATTTCTGGCTAGAGGGAGTTTGGGAGAATTTTCAGGCTTGTAAAATCGTGTCCTAAGATACATATTAGTGTCTCAATTTATAGGAAAAGGTTTTGAGAGCTTGGGGTGATCAGAAGTACAAGTTCACATGTTATGGCTCTTTGGCTTGTTTTTGAAGCAAGTTTGATACACATTGTCCCAATGCATAGTACAAGGCTATCTAGAGTGGTTACAAGCTTTAAACATGTTTATCTGACTTTGTATGTTGAGTGTGTGCTGAACAAACAAGTTAGAAGCTCAAGAGAAGTTGACTTTGTGATTAAAGAAACTTTTCAAGAATGGAATGGTAACTTTGTGCCATAAATGGAAATGCAACTTGGATAATGGCTCAAATGCTTGGACAATGGACCTATCAATTGTGCAAACATTTAATTATTGAGTGATTAGCAAGTTTGAAGCCTGCAAAGAAATATTTGTACAACATGCTTGAAGATTGGATCAAGTGTTCTTCACAAATTTGCCTTGCAAAACAAGAATGAAACCCTAACTTCTTGCCTTCGATTCTCCTTGCTCAAGTATGACCTAAATTACTTCTTCGACATTTTGGAAAGATTCTAACATCCTCTACAACATATATGTTGGATATTTTTGAAAATTCATCTTGGAACTATGTGAAAAATTGCCATGAAGTTAGGTCAAAATCTAGCCTAAACTAGGACAAAATTTCACTAAGTTTTTCAAGCTTCATGAACATGTCTTCTTAAAATCATAACTTGAAATCCCTGCATTTCCAGAAAAACTTGTGTTGTACAATGTTTTAGATCCCATTTAGGTCTACAACTTTCATGTTGGAAGTTTCCTTTGAATCATCTTGCATCATGGTGCAAATTTGGCTCAAAGTTATGAAAAAATATGAATTTTCCAACACTTAGAAAAATTCTAAGTCTTGGAAATTTTGACTTTTCAAAATGAAATCTTGACTTTTTGATTTTTTGATGAACAAGTTTCATATTTTAACATGTCTTGATGAATTTTGATCTTTGGGACTTGATTTTGATCAAAAAGTCAAAGTTTGACTTTTCAGTGTATAGTTGGCTTTTCATCAGTTGACTGAAAATCAACTATCAATCAATTGATCTTGAGGAATGTTTTGAGCCATTCCATTAGGTTAAAATGATGCATTTGAATCCTTTATATCATGCCTTGAACCAATAAGTGATTTGCTAGGTCAAAAATCAGAAATTGCACCTTCTCAATCAAAACCCTAATTTTGACCATTTTGCCCTTTTGATGATATGATCAAATTTATTGAAGAATTATGATCCAAACTTGATCAAATGACATATATGAGTTCATAATGTTGATATAAATAAAAAATTATGAAGTTTGACTGTAAATTAACCACAATTGACTTTTTCATCAGTATAGTTGATTTTAGGTCAACTGATCAATTGACTGAGCAAAAATGTGACCCAGGACTTGAAACTTGACATGAGTAATCTTGAAGGTCCAAAATGATCTATGAAAGTCATATGGGGCATTAAAAGTCCATTTGTCCTTGTGCAAACTCAAACCCTAATTTTCAGTTATCAGCGCTTGAGGAGGTGTCTTGAGCTGTTCAAACCTTGTGCAGTCTTGAACCAAAGGAGATCTTGTGAGTGATTACTTGAGAAATGAGGGAGAATATTTTTGGGTACAACACCCATGTTACGGAGCAAGATGTTAGTATGAAATTTGTGTGAAGATGTGACACCCTTGTTGGTGATTCTATTTGTTTTATTTTTCGTAAAATTATATGCGAAATATATGTGGGTTTATAAGGGTGTTACATGTGTGTGTCATGAACTTGTCGAATATATTATTCCACTGTCGAGGATATTATTTCAGGCAATATAAATACATGTTCAGCTTGCACATATAATCTTTATTTCCGCTTTCTGCATACCCTTCAGGTTGCCTCATCAAGATTGTTTCATCTAGATCTCTATACAAGAAAGTAGGCTTCACATCCATTTGTTCTAGTTTTAGGTCAAATTGTGCCACCGTGTAAAGTAACATTAGAATGGACATGTGCTTCACAACAGGATAAAACACATCATTAACGTAGACACCTTCTTTTTGAGTGAAACCCCTTGCGACCAATCTTGCCTTGTACCTCTTCAACGTCACTCCTTCGATTCTTTCCTTATTGTTAATTCTATATTTTATGATTGGAATTAGTTTTAGTAAAACAAATTAGGAAGCATCATATGATGCTCTTACTTAGCAGAAACATGTTGAACATGATGTTTCAACTGGAAGTTTCAACATGTCGTATATGATGTCCTATCCAGAAGAGAAGGACATCTGATCTGTTACAGGTTGGATACAGGTGATTTAAAATACTGAATATTCTGGAAATATTAAGTAATTTTATGGGGTGTCCAAGATGAAGAAATCAAAAGTGTTAAATTAATATGTTTTATCATCAGGAAGAAACATGTCGAATAAATATGTCCAATACAGAGCCATTCGAAATTGCGCCTCTGTATCAGCTGGGCAGTTGGATTAGTTCTTTTTGTTACAAAGACAAAATATTATGGAATATTATGCTATCCTATGTGGAGCTCAGGTTGAAAGTGAAAGAGATTAAAGCTGATTTCAAGGAGTCTTATTAGTTTCTATTTATGGAGACGAATTAGGAAACAAATGATTGGAGTCCCAATTTTATGCAGAAGATTGAAACAGATTTCCAACAACTAATATGTTACGGTTTCGAAGCCCATGGACAGTGTAACGCCCGTAATTTAATTAATTATTTAATTAAATTATTTTTGGAATATTTGTGAATATGTGTTATAATTAATTGGATTTATTTTATTAAGTGTAGAAATAATATTAGAGATATAATATTATGTGGTGAAATAATATTAGAAGTGTAATATTATTTAATATGGGCTTATTTTGGGAGAATAGAAGTAATAAGGGGTGTGTGTTGGTTTTAAGCCCAATAAGGAATAATAGAATAATAGGGTTATTTTATTATTTATTAGAAGGAATAGAAAGAAAGAAGCAGTAGAAGAATAAGGATTTGGAAGAGAACGTGCAAGCTGCTAGAGAAAGTGGAAAACGGAAAGAATAAGAATCCAACCGGAAATTGTAGAGCGACCTTCAATCCAAGGTAAGGGTGGGGTTCTAACTCTATAATTGGGCTTATTATGATTGGTATGTTGGATTAGTGATGATTTTTGTCTTGTTCTTGAATTGAAAATATATGATTGTTGTGTGATGAGAATCGATGAATTTTTGGATGAATAATGATGTCTTGATGTTGTTTGAATGCTGTAAGATTATAGGGAAATTATGGGTGATGAATTGTCATGATTAGATTAAGTTCTAAGGATTTAGTTACGAAACCCATAGTGAGATGCAGGGAAGAAAACATAGAATACTGCAGTAATGAAAACGCAAAACACTACAGTGATGAAAAACGCAGATCTGTACGTGATGGATACCAGAAGTTGCTGTCTAGAACAATTAATCAATTAGGGATGGCGTTAGACGTACTGTTCCTAATTAGGTTGGTAGCAGGAAAGAATTAGAATAGTAGTATGAATAGAAGTAGCAGTTCTGGAAGTAGAAGTATGTTGACTAGAGCTGTGTTAGATTAGTGTAAGATAGAAGTTCTGAAGTTAGACGTAAGCTGTTAGAAGATGCGTGGCATAGTGAAAGATAGAAGTTCTGATGTTAGAAGTTGCACTAGTTAGAATTTGTATTAGTCAGAAGATGTGGCTAGTCAGAGGTTGAGTAGTCAGAAGCAGAGATGATCAGAAGTTGTATCTGGTCAGAGGTCGAGTGATAAGAAGATGAGATGATCAAAAGTTGTATCTGGTCAGATGTTGAGTGGTCAGAAGATGAGATGATCAGAAGTTGTATCTGGTCAGATGTTGAGTGGTCAGAAGATGAGATGATCATAAGTTGTATATGATCATAAGTTGTATCCGGTCAGAGGTTGTATCTGGTCAGAGGTTGAGTTAGTCAGAAACTATGATGATCAGAATTTATAGTAGACAGAAGATTGTGCCGCCCAGAGGTTGCGTCATTAGAGGTTATGTAATTAGAAATAGCGTTGGTTAGAGGTTGCGTGGTCAAAAGTTGGATGGCCTTTGCGTTGTTTTGTGCAGAATGATGAACGTTAGATACTTAGAAGCTGCTGTTTGAGCTATAACAGTAGGAAAGTGACGGTCTTGACTTTAGAGTTGCAGAATGACAGTATTGTTTTACTGTGGGTATTAAATACTGCTGAGTTATAAATGATAATTTATTAATAAATAAATGATGTTTGATGATTTATAAATAAATGGCGTTTGATGAATTATTTTGACTATTTGAGATGCTACTTTGAGATGTTATTTTGAGATGTTAATTTGAGATGTCTTTGAGATGTTAATTTGAGATGTCTTTGAGATGTTATTTTGAGATGTATTTTGATATGCTTTGAGAAGATAATTTAAGATGTTTTGAGATGATAATTTGAGATGTTTTGAGATGATTTGAGATGTTGTTAACTTGGGTGTTATCATTACATTCATGATTGTGTCGCATACATTGCATTTTTGAGATGGAGCTTATGCTCGTTGAGATGGCCTGGATTGACAAATTTTGAGATGAAGGCTATGCCTTGTTGATGCCTCTATTAATTGGCAAATTTTTGAGATAGGAGTTCTGCTCCAATGGTACCACATGCATTTGCATAGTATTGAGTCGCATTATATGATTTCATAAAGAAGTGTATTTTGATGTTGATGATTGTATATTATTGTTGAGGTTGTCGTTGATTATGAGATGATAAGTGGTGATGTTGTTGATCTAATTTAATATATTAATTATCATGTGTTTTATTATATTGTTAGATATCTCACCCCTTATGTTTGAATGTTTCCCCTGTGTTGGTAACGTGCAGGTAATCGAGAGTGAAGGCTGTATACCTTCAATAGTTAGAGTCGGTGTCATTGCTCTGATATGTAACACTCGGGGGGGGGGGGGGGGATGAACGTTTGCTGATTTTTGATCGTTATTTTCAGTGGTTGAATTTTATTTGATTATCATTAATATGAGATGTTTCGAAGTTGCTGTTTTGTTAGAGATGCATTTAAGAATTCCGCTGCGTAGATGTTGATTTATTTGATTAAAGAGTGTTATGTTGATGGTTCATCTGATGCTTTGAAAAAGTGTTATATATCTACGATGAATGCAATGAATTTGTTAGAAGAATTTGTGACGTCCCGATTCATTTGTATGATTGAAATTTTATAACTCTGATTTATTTTACATAATTGCCCGGGGTAGAATTAGGGTGTTACAAAGTTGTTATCAGAGCAAAAGGTTGGTCCGACCTTGTCGTCGAGTCGTAGTTGTCTAACAATCGAGTATTGTTATTTTGATGTTCTAATTGTTGTTTATGTTGTAGTGAGAGGTTGAGATGGCTAGAAGGAATGATGCTGCTCTTGCTGCTGCTCTAGAAGCAATGGCTCATGCGATGGAAAATCAGCCGAATGCTGACGGGAATGCTGGATCTCGTAGCTTGGCGACTTTCCAGAGAGAGAATCCACCTACATTCAAGGGAAAGTATGATCCTGACGGAGCTTTGGAATGGTTGAAAGAGATTGAGAGAATCTTTCGCGTGATGGATTGCACTCCAGCGCAGAAGGTTCGTTATGGGACTCATATGCTAGCAGTCGAGGCTGATGACTGGTGGCTAGAGACTTGTCAGAAGTTAGAAGATGCAAGTGAGAATGTCACTTGGGCTGTGTTCCGTAGAGAGTTTTTGAGAAAGTATTTTCCTGAAGATGTCCATGGTAAGAAGGAAATTGAGTTCCTTGAGCTGAAGCAAGGAAGTATGTCTGTTGTTGAGTATGCTGTCAAGTTTGCTGAGTTAGCTAAGTTTTACCCGCATTACGTTGAGGAAAATGCTGAGTTTTCAAAGTGTATTAAGTTTGAGAACAGGTTGCGCCCGGAGATTAAGAAAGCAGTTGGATATCAGAAAATCAGTGTCTTTGCTGATTTGGTTGATAGCTGCAGGATTTATGAGGAAGACAATAATGCTCATTACAAGATTATCAGTGAGAAGAGGGGTAAGCACCCACAGAATCGTGGTAAGCCTTATGATGCCCCAGCTGGTAAGGGTAAGCAGAGAGTTTCTCATGGTCAGAGGACTAGTGGGGGAGATGCTCCTGTTGGTGTGATTTGCTCTATGTGTGGGAAACCTGGACACAAGAGTAATGTGTGCACTACTGAAGTGAAGAGGTGTTTCTGTTGTGGCAAGAACAGACATGTCGTATCTGAGTGTGAACACAAGAGTGTGGTTTGTTTCAACTGTAAAGAAGAAGGGCACATTGGTAGCCAGTGTCCGAAACCGAAGAGGGCTCAGTCAAGCGGAAAAGTGTTTGCTTTGGTTAAGGATCTGATAACTGCCGAGGACAGACTTATTAGAGGTACATATTTCATTAATAGTACTCCTTTAATCACTATTATTGATATTGGTGCTACGCATTGTTTTATTGCTGCTGATTGTGTTGAAATATTGGGTCTTGTGTTGTCTTCTTTGGATGGAGAAATGGTCGTCGATACTCCAGCCAAGGGGTCGATGACTACTTCTTTTGTGTGTGCTAAGTGTCCCTTGTCGATCTTCAACAGAGACTTTGTTGTTGATTTGATTTGTTTGCCGTTAAGAGGTTTGGATGTGATTCTTGGTATGAGCTGGTTAGAGCATAACTATGTTCATATTAACTGTTATGACAAGTCGGTAAAGTTTTCTACTTTTGAAGAAGAGGAAGATGGTTTGTTGTCTGCTAGACAGTTGAGGAAGTTTATGCAAGAAGAGGCATATATGTTTTCGTTGATGGCGACGCTATATGTAGAGACTTAAGCTATAATTGAGGAATTGCAGGTGGTGTGTGAATTTCCTGAAGTTTTCCCTGATGAGATTCCTGATGTACCGCCAGAAAGGGAAGTTAAATTTGCAATTGATCTTGTACCTGGTACCAGACCTGTGTCTATGGCACCATACAGGATGTCTGCGTCTAAATTGTTAGAGTTAAAGAAGCAATTGGAAGAGTTACTTGAGAAGAGGTTTGTACGGCCAAGTGTATCGCCGTGGGGAGCTCCAGTATTGTTAGTAAAGAAGAAAGATGGAAGTATGAGGCTTTGTATTGATTATAGACAGCCGAATAAGGTGACGATTAAGAACAAGTATCCGCTTCCAAGAATAGATGACTTGATGGACTAATTGGTGGATGCTCGTGTGTTTAGTAAGATTGATCTGAGGTCGGGTTACCATCAGATTAAAGTGAAGGATGACGATATTCAGAAGACGGCTTTCAGAACGCGTTATGGACATTACGAGTATTCAGTGATGCCTTTTGGTGTTACTAATGCGCCGGGAGTATTCAGGGAATATATGAATCGTATCTTTCATACTTATTTGGATCGGTTCGTAGTGGTGTTCATTGATGATATTTTGATTTACTCTAAGACTGAAGAAGAGCATGCTGAGCACTTGAGAGTAGTATTGCAAGTTTTGAAAGAGAAGAAGTTGTATGCAAAGTTGTTCAAGTGTGAATTCTGGATGAAAGAGGTTAGTTTTATTGGTCATGTGATTTCAGGTAGTGGCATTGCTGTAGATCCATCAAAGGTCGATGCTGTGTTGCAATGGAAAACCCCAAAGTCAGCTACTGAGATTAGAAGCTTCTTGGGATTAGCTGGTTATTATAGAAGGTTTATTGAAGGGTTTTCTAAGTTGTCACTTCCGTTGACTAAGTTGACTTGTAAAGGTAGAGCTTTTGTTTGGGATGTTCAGTGCGAAGGAAGTTTTACATAATTGAAGAAGAGGTTGACGTTGGCTCCGATTTTGACGTTGCCTAATCCAGAAGAGCCTTTTGTAGTTTATTGTGATGCTTCTAAGATGGGTTTAGGAGGTGTACTTATGCAAAATGGTAAGGTAGTTGCTTATGCGTCGAGGTAGTTGAGGACTCATGAGAAGAACTATCCTACACATGATTTAGAGCTTGCTGCAGTTGTCTTTGTGTTGAAGATTTGAAGGCATTATCTTTATGGTTCTAGATTTGAAGTGTTTAGTGACCATAAGAGCTTAAATTATTTATTTTATCAGAAGGAGTTGAATATGAGGCAACAAAAATGGTTAGAATTGCTAAAGGATTATGATTTCGGTTTGAATTATCATCCATGAAAAGCGAATGTGGCAGCTGATGCGTTAAGTCGAAAGACTTTACATATGTTAGCAATGATGATTAAAGAGTTGGAATTGATTGAGCAGTTCAGAGATATGAGCTTAGTTTGCGAGGTTACTCTGCAGAGTGTTATGTTGGGTATGTTGAAGATTAATAATGAATTTTTAGACAATACCAGAGGAGCTCAAAAGTTGGATGTGAAACTGGTAGATTTGGTGGTTGGGATTGATCAATTAGAGAATAGTGATTTCAAGCTAGATGCGCAAGGTGTGTTGATATTTCGTAACCGGATTTGTATTCCTGATGATGCTGAGATGAAGAAAGTGATACTTGAGGAGAGTCATAGAAGAAAGTTGAGTATTCATCTAGGAGCTACAAAGATGTATCAAGATTTGAAAGGTTTGTTTTGGTGGTCTGGGATGAAGAGTGATGTGGCTTGATTTGTGTATGCATGTTTGACTTGTCAGAAGTCGAAGGTTGAACATCAGAAGCCTGTAGGGTTGATGCAACTGTTGGAAGTTCCAGAGTGGAAATGGGATAACATTTCAATGGACTTTGTGACGGGGTTGCCTAACACTTTAAGAGGGCATGATTCTATTTTGGTGATTGTTGATAGGCTTATGAAGTCAGCTCATTTTATTCCTATTAACATCAGTTTTCCAGTGTCGAAGTTGGATGGGATTTATATTAGTGTGATTGTGAAGTTTCATGGTGTTCCTTTGTGCATTGTGTCAGATAGAGATCCAAGATTTACTTCTGATTTTTGGAAGAGTTTACAAAAAGCGTTGGATTCTAAGTTGAGGTTGAGTTTAGCATATCATCCTCAGACAGATGGTCAGACTGAACAGACTATTCAATCGTTGGAAGATTTGCTGAGGGCGTGTGTTCTCGAGCAGGGAGGTTCGTGGGATACTTATCTTCCGTTGATAGAGTTCACTTATAATAACAGTTACCATTCTAGTATTGGGATGGCACCTTTTGAAGCGTTGTATGGTCGAAGATGTAGAACTCCTTTATGTTGGCATGAATCTGGAGAGAGTGTAGTACTTGGACCTGAACTTATTCGTGAGACTACTGAGAAGGTGAAGTTGATTCGAGAAAAGATGAAAGCTTCACAAAGTAGGCAGAAGAGTTATCATGACAAGCGAAGGAAAGATTTGGAATTTCAAGCTGGTGATCATGTGTTTTTGAGAGTTACACCTGTGACTGGTGTTGGGCTAACATTGAAGTCTAAAAAGCTCACTTCTCGTTTTGTTGGACCGTATCAGATTTCAGAGAGAGTGGGGGATGTTGCTTATAGAGTGGATTTACCGCCTAATCTTTAGAATTTTCATGATGTGTTTCATGTGTCGCAACTTCGAAAGTATATTTCAGATCCATCTCATGTGATTCATATGGACGATGTGCAAGTACGGGATAATCTTACTGTGGAGACGATGCCTGTACGGATCACGGGTCGTGAAATGAAGACTCTGAGAGGCAAAGAGATTGCCTTGATTAAAGTGGTTTGGCTGGGAGCTACTGGTGAAAGCATGACTTGGGAGTTGGAGAGCAAGATGCGCGACTCCTATCCTGAATTGTTTGATTGAGGTAAATTTTCAAGGACGAAAATATTCTAAGTGGGGGAGAGTTGTAACGCCCGTAATTTAATTAATTATTTAATTAAATTATTTTTGGAATATTTGTGAAGATGTGTTATAATTAATTGGATTTATTTTATTAAGTGGAGAAATAATATTAGAGATATAATATTATGTGGTGAAATAATATTAGAAGTGTAATATTATTTAATATGGGCTTATTTTGGGAGAATAGAAGTAATAAGGGGGTGTGTTGGTTTTAAGCCCAATAAGGAATAATAGAATAATAGGGTTATTTTATTATTTATTAGAAGGAATAGAAAGAAAGAAGCAGTAGAAGAATAATGATTTGGAAGAGAACGTGCAAGCTGCTAGAGAAAGTGGAAAACGACAAGAACAAGAATCCAACCGAAAATTGTAGAGCGACCTTCAATCCAAGGTAAGGGTGGGGTTCTAACTCTATAATCGGGCTTATGATGATTGGTATGTGGGATTAGTGATGATTGTTGTCTTGTTCTTGAATTGAAAATATATGATTGCTGTGTGATGAGAATCGATGAATTTTTGGATGAATAATGATGTCTTGATGTTGTTTGAATGCTGTAAGATTATAGGGAAATTATGGGTGATGAATTGTCATAATTAGATTAAGTTCTAAGGCTTTAGTTACGAAACCCATAGTGAGATGCAGGGAAGAAAACATAGAATATTGCAGTAATGAAAATGCAAAACATTACAGTGATGAAAAACGCAGATCTGTACGTGATGGATACCAGAAGTTGCTGTCTAAAACAATGAATCAATTAGGGATGGCGTTAGGCGTACTGTTCCTAATTAGGTTGGTAGCAGGAAAGAATTAGAATAGTAGGATGAATATAAGTAGCAGTTTTGGCAGTAGAAGTATGTTGACTAGAGCTGTGTTAGATTAGTGCAAGATAGAAGTTCTGAAGTTAGACGTAAGCTGTTAGAAGATGCGTGGCATAGTGAAAGATAGCAATTCTGATGTTAGAAGTTGCACTAGTCAGAATTTATATTAGTCAGAAGATGTGGCTAGTCAGAGGTTGAGTAGTCAGAAGCTGAGATGATTAGAAGTTGTATCTGGTCAGAGGTTGAGTGGTAAGAAGATGAGATGATCAGAAGTTGTATCTGGTTAGATGTTGAGTGGTTAGAAGATGAGATGATCAGAAGTTGTATCTAGTCAGATGTTGAGTGGTAAGAAGATAAGATGATCAAAAGTTGTGTATGGTCAGATGTTGAGTGGTCAGAATATGAGATGATCAGAAGTTGTATCTGATCAGAAGTTGTATCCGGTCAGAGGTCGTATCTGGTCAGAGGTTGAGTTAGTCAGAAACTATGATGATCAAATTTGTAGTAGACAGAAGATTGTGCCGCCCAGAGGTTGTGCCATTAGATGTTGTGTAATTAGAAATAGCGTTGGTTAGAGGTTGCGTGATCAGAAGTTGGATGGCCTTTGTGTTGTTTTGTGCAGAACAATGAACGTTAGATGCTTAGAAGCTGCTGTTTGAGCTATAACAGTAGGAAAGTGATGGTCTTGACTTTAGAGTTGCAGAATTACAGTGTTGTTTTACTGTGGGTATTAAATACTACTAAGTTATAAATGATAATTTATTAATAAATAAATGATGTTTGATTATTTATAAATAAATGACGTTTGATGAATTATTTTGATTATTTGAGATGCTACTTTGAGATGTTATTTTGAGATGTTAATTTGAGATTTTGTTGAGATGTTAATTTGAGATGTCTTTGAGATGTTATTTTGAGATGTATTTTGAGATGCTTTGAGAAGATAATTTAAGATGTTTTGAGATGATAATTTGAGATGTTTTGAGATGATTTGAGATGTTGTTAACTTGGGTGTTATCATTACATTCATGATTGTGTCGCATACATTGCATTTTTGAGATGGAGCTTATGCTCGTTGAGATGACCTGGATTGACAAATTTTGAGATGAAGGCTATGCCTTGTTGATGCCTCTATTAATTGGCAAATTTTTGAGATGGGAGTTCTGCTCCAATGGCACCACATGCATTTGCATAGTATTGAGTCACATTATATGATTTCATAAAGAAGTGTATTTTGATGTTGATGATTGTATATTATTGTTGAGGTTGTCGTTGATTATGAGATGATAAGTGGTGATGTTGTTGATCTAATTTAATATATTAGTTATCATGCGTTTTATTATATTGTTAGATATCTCACCCCTTCTGTTTGAATGTTTCCCCTGTGTTGGTAACGTGCAGGTAATCGAGAGTGAAGGCTGTATACCTTCAATAGTTCGAGTCGGTGTCATTGCTCTGATATGTAACACTCGGGGGGGGGGGGGGGGGGGGGATGAACGTTTGTTGATTTTTGATCGTTATTTTCAGTGGTTGAATTTTATTTGATTATCATTAATATGAGATGTTTCAAAGTTGTTGTTTTGTTAGAGATGCATTTAAGAATTCCGCTGCGTAGATGTTGATTTATTTGATTAAAGATGTTATGTTGATGGTTCATCTGATGCTTTGAAAAAGTGTTATATATATACGATGAATGCAATGAATTTGTTAGAAGAATTTGTGACGTCCCGATTCATTTGTATGATTGAAATTTTATAACTCTGATTTATTTTGCATAATTGTTTGGGGTAGAATTGGGGTGTTACAGACAACTGGAGTTTATAAAAAGAAGACTTAGACCTAGGAAAATTTAACTAAGCCTTGTGAAATACTTGTGTAGAAGAAATATAAGGGTTTAGGATTTTGATAGTCATGTACTTTCTTATGTTATAAGTCACCCTTTATATTGGTTTGATACATTATGGTAAACCTTGTTTCTATACAGGTTCAAAAGTCTTTAGGTAATGAGTTGTATATTGTTCTTGGATGAAGCTTTGAAGCAAATCCAAGTGTGTTTGTTAGTGAAGAGTCTTCACTGAACTTTATTTGAAAGGGGTATCTTTCAAGTAGTTTGATGCAGTCACCAGAGGTTGTGATTGTTATATATCACTGAGGTGATTTAGGAAGTGAGATGGCAATTTCTCATATTTAGGGAGGACCTAAGTTGAAGTTGCATTGGGTAGGGATTAGGAGAGAAGTTGTAAACTAGGATTATTTAGGCTTTGAACTAACACTGCTGATAGTGGACTTCTTTCCTGGCTTGGTAGCCCCAAGAGTAGGTGTGTTTATGTTTGATGAAAGTAGCATCCTAATTGTTGAAATTTTTTAAAATTACTCTGATTTTAATTAATATTGTTCGACGGAAAATTATGGTGTTACATTATTCCCTCATTTTGGGGAGGTCTAACCGATTGAGAATGTACAATTGGTTAAACTTGCGCCAGAGGGGCGCCAAAGAAATAAGCAAATCGCGTCACAGAGTCTCTTATTTTGGTAATTGTTTGAGGCATACTTTGAATCAAAGGGTTAAATATAGTACCCGTTTGTCGGGTAAGAAAATTAACCATCTCATGAATACTTTCGTCCATTTGATGTCTTAACACATTCACAAAACTTGTGGTGAAAGTAGGCATTACTTGGGAAGAAAATCTCATTCCTACAGGTTGGATGGTTCGGCCAAGGTTATTTACACCCAATCTTAACCCCTGTAATGGAGAGTACGTATTCACTATATTGTCAGCAAATGTCGAAGTATTTGTATGCAAGTCTGCCATCATTGAAGTTGGCATGCCATAAGGTTGCTCTTGACCAGTCATGAGCATTGTGAAATTGGGCATGTAAGGTGTCGTACCCCAAATTTGTCCTACCTCGATGATTTTTATTTTTCAGGATTAAAATAGAAGAAATATTTAGTTAAGGATGGTACAACATTATCTGATGGCCCATCTTTACCTAAGACTATGGGGTGTATTTTAACTCGCGAAAACGGGGCTTTCTAAGGCAGAAAGACCCGTGCATCTATAAACCCATTTGTGTGACATGTTGGCCAATGGCCCATGCAATTCAAAAGTGTAAAGTTATTTCAGAATAATAACTACTAAATTATTATTATTATTAAAATTAAAAATTACTAATGATAATTGAATTTAGTAGAGACATTTAAGTGTTGTTTTTTTAAGTAAAAAAAAAGGGGTGTATTGATCAATAACTAAGTCTATTGGGTTGGCCCATTAGATATGTTGAAAAAGAGTATTGTTTTTAAAAGAAGAATGTCTAATATTTTTTTAACAAGTAAATAATATTGTTTAGAAGAAAACTTGATGCATTTAAAATTGAATTTTTGTTGGTTAAAATATCCTTGCTGTAATTAAAAGAAAATTGCTAAAGTTGTTACCATTATTAAAAAAAAATTCTTTAGAGTATAACAAGTAGTATTTTCTGGCGTCATGTTTTACTGGTGATTAAGTCCTTTTGATTATTTTAATTAAAAGTTATTATATCAATTTTATTAATGTTTTTGTTGTGGTTTTGAATCAAACTGTTTAGGCCCAATTCAACAACAATATTGCAGGCCCAAAGTAGAACCAAAAACGTATGTGTTAACAATCATCATTACTGCAGAATTAGCGCAAGATCTGTATTACTAACGATTACTGTGCTAATTAAAACAAATTGACACACATTTTCTAATTAACAAGTACTTTGTAGATTTAACAGTAAATCAAATCTCATATCCAATCTTCACTAAAATAAGCGCATGATTTTTTGCAAGAAAAACAGATATTATTCAGATTAAGTAAAAAATAAATATAAACCAAATCTTCATACGTGATCCCCAGAATCTGTTACAGTCAACAAAATATATATAGCAAATCCAGAAACCGCAAATGCAATCAAATCCAGAAAATATATTACAAATCCCAAATCAAATCAGTACATTATCAAACCAAATCAAATCCAATTCAAATCTCTAATACACGAATATACATTACAATTGCAATCAATTACAACAGATTTACAAATCTCGAATTTGCTCTAATACCCTAAATCTAAGCTTATAACAGTAATCCCCAAATCTAAAAAATCGAAACCCTAAAAAATTCCTAATACTATAAATACTAGAAACAGAAAGGAGGAGAGGGATTCGGAGAGGAAAATAAGAGAAGAAATTCTGAGACAAAGAGATCTTGAAACAAACCCTTATCGTTGAAGACCCAAAAGAGGAGGCGACTAGAGTTTCCAGATCAGAAACCCTAATCGTGTGCTTGGACCACCTTCACTGTCACCATCTTCAACCAATCGCAACCTACAAAACGAAGCAGGCGAAGCAAAGTTATAAATCACAACGCTCAAGAATCAGAACAAGGAAATCGCACAGGGGTAAAAAAAACTTAGCTCTCTTTTTTGGACTGTTCTTGTATTTTAGGTTTTGGGTAGGTGTTTGTAATAGAAGGGTATAAGTTAATTTAGCACCGCCGAAGGTTCTACAGAGCTAGGGTTAGAAAGAAGGGGATAAGGGTTCTGCGTAAGAGAGAAAGAGGAACAGTTTGAAATGAAAACAAAAATTGAAAAAACCAATATTATGTTACTTTATAATCATATGCTTGCGCATATACGACATTATAGTGCACCTCTTAAATCATGGCCGTATGATCTTAATCAGGCGGCCATAAGGCTAAGCTGCACCATAAGCCTACGCACCGTTCAACACACAAACCCCTCAGCCTTCTTCAAAAACGCGTTGGGCCTAAGCCCACTGATATCCACACACCCCTGTTGTACCCCAAATTTTCCCTCTCATTTCTCAAGGATTCTCTCACAAGATCTTCTATGATGTTAAGTTTGCAACACTGATACATCAATTTAGGCCTGGAATTGGCACAAGGACAAAATGGTCAATCGCATACTGGAAAGTCAAACTTTGACTTTTTGGTCAACATTACATTCCAAAGATCAAAATTCATCAAGATATTCAAAAATATCAAGCTTGATCATCAAGAAGTCAAGAAAGTCAAAAGTCAACTTGAAAAGTCAAGATTTCCAAGACTTAGAAATTTTCTAAGTGTTTTTCTACAACTTTGCTTTTCTAATCAAATCCTAGAAGTGCTTGGATTTTGAGTTATAAATTCATGAAGTCATGACATTTTCATTTAACACTTAGAGAAATTTTCAACAGATTTTGTTCAGGATTTTATCCCAACTTCTCAGAATTTTTTCACATAGTTACTAGATGATTTTGTCAAAATGGCCAACATGAAAGTTATAGAGGATGTTTCAAGCTTTCCAAAACATCCAAGAGCATGAATTTATCATACATGAGCTAGGAGATTCAAGGGCTTGAAGTTGGGCATCCATCCTTGAATTGCAAGTCATTCTAAGTGAAGAACACATAACAAAACTCTCATGATTTGCTGCATAATCTTATGTTGCAGGCTTCTTTGCTTGCAAATCTCTACATAATTTAATGCTTACACCCACTCTTGATCTATTACCCAAGTGTTTAAATCATTGTCCAAAAGATCTTTCCATTTATGGCATAAAGGCATCATTGCTATTCTTGAAAAGCAAGCTTTTTCTACAAAGTTTGTCTTGAGCCCATACCTTGCTGGTTGCTGATTATACTCCACCATAAATCATGGAAAGTGGCTCCTCAATACCAGCAACTTTGGTACTTCATCTTGGTACTATGGAGTACTTGACTTAGTTTGATCTTTGTAATCCAACCAAACTATAACATGTTGTTTTAAAAACCTAATCAGCTCATATGCACAAACCCCTTGCCTATAAATAGAAGAAGCATTTGCAAGAGAAAGAGGTTAGAAAAAATAGAGAGAAAAGCCATAAGTTTTGTTATAAACTAGCTATCAAGATCCCATAATCTCCATAAATCCATAACTGTCCGAAAAAGCTCCCACTCTTGAGTTTTAAAGTCCAAATATTTGGAACTCTCACACCTTGCAAGCTCTGTCCAAACATCTAAGCACCTCACATACATCACCTAGAAATTGTTCAAACTCAAGAACAAGCTTCTACAACACCTCTATTTTCTTTTCAAAGTTCAAGAATAGTCAAGACAACAACTCAAGCTCAGAGTATAAGATCCAGCTTCAAGGTAAGTTTCTTGGCTTTAGTTCTTCATTTCAAACATAATTAGTAATTCATTTTTTTGAAGACAAAGTGTATTAACCATTGTCCTTGAAGCTAACCTTTTGTTTATCTTCCATTCTTTTCATTATGTGTTGATAAGTAACCCATGTATGCAGCAAAACAATGTTGAAGTAAAAAAAATGACAGTATGAGTCGACACATAGCCTTATGAGTCGATAAATACTGCTTTACAGGCCCAAAACAGAAGGAAAAGAGTGTATGAGTCGACACAAAGCACGAATGAGTCGACACATGCATTGTATGAGTCGACACAAACCATTATGTATCGACTCATACTAAGTTGATTTAGCAATACAAGGGCAAGGAAAGTCATGTGTCGATGCATAGGAGCTTGTATCGACACATAATAGTTCAAAATGCATTTTTCCCTTCTTTTTACACTGTTTTTATATTTCCTTCATTATTATTCGATATGGTTGTAATATTTAAGTTCCTATTTCATCCCCATTTTTAAATTGTACCCCTATCCCCTAAACGATGTAATAACATAGGACTTTATTTTCCGTAATTTAACGCTTTCAAATACAAATGATAGTAATTAGGGTTTTGTATGGAAAGACTAAAATCAATCAATAGAAAACCCTAATCAAAGACTAAACAAAGCATGAAAATCAATACACTTGCACACAAGATCCCCTAGGGTAAAATCCACTTGGTTGCCTTACAAAAATGACCATATTATGCATGTGAGGTATCTTAGAAAAGACAAGCAAAATACAAGATCATAGTCCCTCGATGACGCTATCAAAAGTTGCCTTTCAAAATGATCTTAGTCCCTAAAGAAAAATGATAAGATACCTTGCAACATTGCTAATCATGGTTATACGATGACCCACGCCCGTCCCGTTTACATCCAAAGATATGGTTACTTACCGAATCAATGATAAGATAACAATGTCAAAGGAGAAAGGAAATGAACATGAAGACTTTGGAGTAGGTAGAATGTTCCTATTTACTTGCTCCCTTTAAAAACAAAAACATCCTTGCCATTTTCAAAACAAACACCAACACTTTCAAAACCTCTTTCAAAACATGAAACATTTTCAAAAGTCTAACACTTTGTATACATTCTTACGAATGAGAACTATTACAAAGTTTGACTAAACGATGACGCCTTTTCAAAATACTTTCAAAAACCACACAAAGCACATTTTCAAACAAAAGCAAGTGATCTAGCAAGTAACTAAGATCCCGTGGAAAATCATGGATGAAAAGGGTGCTAATACCTCCCTTTTTCATAATCTACCCCCTGAACTCAAGAAACAATCTCAAAGGTCTTTCCTGTGCTTTTTCACCTTTCCTTTTGGATAAAATAAAAGTCGGTGGCGACTCTTGCTAACCACAACATTTGTGATAAAATGCAAAACAACCAAGTCAGTTCTCCCATCGTATCACAGAACTGGCGACTTTGTTGGGGAATTCTTAAAGTGGGGTTACCTTAGGGTTAGATCACATTGACTTGCTTTCATTGTTTGACTTGTATGCTTTACATTATGGTTCTTTGTTTGCGTTTGAATCCTCTACACAGATTTGGGATACCTTATAGGTAAGTAGCAATACATTGTGGAAACTGTGCAGGGTATACCGACATGGTCTAAGTAATATCTACGTTAGTGCGACATATTTGTGGGTACCGGTAGCCCTTGAGTAGTCAAGGAGAATACGTGGCCGCTGACTGATGTCATGAAGCACTAATGAACGTTTAGAACCTTTACTTGACCAACTTGGCCTTTAGGACGTAGTGAGATGACCGTCATTGGTGCAGTCTGAAGTTGGTAGATACTCGATACTACACTCATTAAGGTTCGGTTTTTTGGGATATTTCGGTCGCCATCAAAGAGGCTTGCGCTGAAACAATGCCCGAGAAAACAAACCAGTGATATTGAACTCCTTAGAACCCAGTTACTATTACTAGGACAGGTTTGAGCCAACTAAACTTCAAAAGGGTACTTACCTATGAGACTCCATGCAAGCCTAAACCTAAGGACTTGTTTGTTTTGTTTGT
Source organism: Vicia faba (assembly GCA_948472305.1). Lineage (NCBI taxonomy): Eukaryota > Viridiplantae > Streptophyta > Magnoliopsida > Fabales > Fabaceae > Vicia > Vicia faba. The sequence goes on from OX451741.1 coordinate 499,231,054, forward strand.
ATATATATATATATATATATATATATATATATATATATATATATATATATACTTGTACATAACATCATAAACATCATAACATCATACTCATACTCACTAACCATTTCAAGGATTTTGGGATTTATCTTTGTTATATTTTGTAGGACATGGATTCTATTCGCAGGAAAACCTTTCAAGTCAATCTTGTAAGGATTCCTCCTCAACTTAAAGAACTAGCATCAAGGATTCCTGAAAACTCTCCATTTACCGAAAGACACGGTCGCCTCTTAAACTTGGTTACCTCCAACACTGATGAGGACACGATGAAGGTGATCTTCAAGTTCTTTGATCCTTTACACCATTGCTTCACATTTCCCGATTATCAACTTGTGCTAACTTTGGAAGAATTCTCCAAACTCTTGAGGATTCCCATTCTCAATTAACTACCTTTCAACGGTACGGAAAGAGATCCAAAGCCAGAAGAGATTGCTCAAGCTCTACACTTGCAAACATCTGATATCACAACTAATTGGGAAAGAAGGAGTGGTGTCAAAGGTTTCCTAGAAAAGTTCCTGTTTGAGAAAGCTCAAGATTGTTGGAACTCCTTAGACTTGCAAGATTTTGAGGAAATTGTGGCCCTTCTCATCTATGGGATGGTTTTGTTCTCAAATCCTGACCAACTCAACAGATGTAAACGCCATAAAAACCTTCATGTCTCGTAACCCGGTGCCTACTTTGTTAGGAGACATCCTACATTCTTTTCACACTCGCACTATGAGGAAAATAGCTATCCTTATGTGTTGTACTCCTCTCTTGGCAAGATGGTTTATTTTGCATCTTCCCCAATCTGTATTGAAGAATGAGCAAAATTTAAGGTGGTCCCATAGGTTGATGACGCTCAGACATTCAGATATTCATTGGTGTTCCTGATCTTTGGAGAATGTTACTATCGTCGACCGTTATGGAGAATTCCCTAATGTTCCCTTGCTTGGAATTAGAGGAGGTATCACTTATAACCCCTTCTTAGCCTTACGACAGTTTGGTTACACCCGAAGGGATGATCCACATGAGATGCTTATCCAAGGAGTGGTATTCGACTACAATAATGACCACCAAGGTTACCGTCAGAGGTTTATTTGATCATGGAGGATGGTGAACAAGGTGGATAGCAAGACACTAGGACACAAGAATTCCATTCCTCTCGATCCTTACCTTAAATGGGTACGAGCTCGTGCTCAAAAACTTGTGATGCCTTATCCCTCCATCTTACCAGTCATCATGGAGCCTGTGGTCGAAGGCGATGTTCCCTATACTATCCTCCATCCTGACTTGCCTACCTCTCTCGAAGACTTACAAAAGGGTTGGATCCAGCTGAAGGAAGAACGAGATACTTTCGAGGCTCAATTCTATTCTAGTGAAAAGATGGTCTTAGAGCTTACGAAGCAACTATAAGAAGAGTAAAGTGTGAATGCTTATCTTGCGCCAAAGAGGATGCGTTCGGTCTTTCTATCTTAGAAAGTTATTTTGTAAGCCCAAGAGGCATGATGTAATTTTCCTTGTTTTGTTTAATTAAAATTAACGTTTGTTCATTCTTTTGTCTATACAAATTTAAATCTCATTGATCCTTGAAATCATTTGCATGTACATATTCCATGTATCATAACATTACAAGTTTTCGCATAACAGGTTTCCTTATCTTTCTGCTATTTATTTCAGCAAGATGGATCTAGAGAAAACTGTGAAAGATCTCCAAGCCTAGAATTCTCAGTTTCAGGAAACTGTACTCGCTCTAGCCAAGGGGCAGCAAGATATGATGGCTTTGTTGGCTGTTAAGAAGAAGCCAAATAAGAAAGCTCTACTCAACATGGGTAGAAGATTCAAGGAGACAACCTGTCAAATCCCAGTAGGAGGAGATTCATATGAAGAGGACGAGAAATAGATCGGTGAGGTCAAGAGTACTCAGGATCACTGTGTCAATGATCAGGTATCTGATGATGATTATTTCGACGAGCAATATCCACCCGCCAATATCAAATACAAGCAGTTAGAAGATAGATTGAAAGCTGTTGAAATCCAAGCCATCCTCGGTTTAGATTTTGATGATTTGGGTTTGATCTTTGGGGTAATCATTCCCCAAAAATTCAAAATACCAATCTTTGCAAAGTACGATGGAGTTTTTGTCCAAAACTCCATTTGAAATCTTATGTGCGTAAAATACAGCCGCACACCTCTGATAAGAATCTCTGGGTTCACTTTTTCCAAGAAAGTTTAACTGGAACGTAACTTGAATGGTGTGATACGGTGGGAAAGAACTGACCGTTTTTTGGAATGCTGGTTTGCGTTTTGCGTTTGTTTTTGCAAAATGTAGCGATAAGCAAGAGTCGCTACCGACTTTTATTTTATCCAACAAGGAAAGGAAAAGAGCACAGAAAAATTCCTTTTTTGAGATATTTCTCGGGTTCGGGGGGTAGATTATAGAAAGGGAAGGTATTAGCACCCTTTCTATCTGTGGTTATCCACGGGCTCTTAGGTACTTGCTCGTATTGTTTTCAAAATATTGCTTTCTTTGTGCTTGTGGGTTTGAAAAAGTTTTTGTTTTGAAACTTCGATTTAACTCTTGCTTCTGTCCTCAAGAGCGTATGAAGTGTTTTTGAAAACTTTGTTCGAAGAGTGTAAGTGTGAAAAGTTTTTGTTTTTTGAAAGAGCAAGTATCTAAGAACCATCTACCTACTCGAAAAAGGAATCTTTCTATGCTATCTTCCTTTAGACAATGATATCCCACTATTGATGAGTAGGTAGCACCGTCGTTGGAGTTTAAGGGTCAATTCAAATTTAGGGACTTACGGTCACTAAAGCAATGCTAGGACGCCTTAGCGGTAACCCTAATGTCTTAGATCATTTATTTTGAGGAAACAATATCCGAGGCAACCGTTTCGAGGCGACTATGATCTTTTAGACAAGAGGGCGAACTCTAAAACAACATATACTCAATGATCGTGTACGAAGGCAACCAAGTGGGGTGTACCCTAAGAGTGCGCATGTGAGAGTGTGTCGTTTTCAGTTAATTTTATCTTTGTACATGTTAATGGTGATCTAAGTCGATTTTATGTTAGAACATTCAGTCTTGTCATGCATTCCTATTATCAAACATCTAACAGTTATATTTTGCGGGAATAAAATGCGGAATTTAAATTACAAGACATCGGGTATTTACATCGCCAAAGACAAACCCTTTGTAAAAATAAATAAAGCGATAAAGAATAAATAAAGGTCCTATAAACTATTACAAACCGGGAACAAATACATTATGATATAAAAGAAAATAAATCGCGTGCGAGAAATTAAATCGAGCGTAAATAGGGTTTTGACCCTTTTTGAGAGAAAGTATCTTTTTTTTGTAATTTTCTTTTATTTTAAGAAAGAAATAAATCTAAATTAATTACTAAATTAAATAAATAAATAAATTAATAAAAATAAATATTTTTGGGTTTTTTTGTATTTTAGGAAAGAAATAAAAATTAATTAATGTTAGTAAAAAAAACCTAATTAAATCTAATTGAATTTTAATTATTTACAAAAATGTGAAAGTTATTCTAATTAAAATTCTAAATCAATTAATTAATGTTTATTAACAAAAATAAAAGTTAGAATTTAATTTGATAAAGAAAATGTTTTATGGTTTTTTTTATATTTTAAGAAAGAAAAATAAAATAATTAAGTTAGTAATTAAAACCTAATTATGTCTAGTTAATTTTAATTATTTACAAAAATGTTAAAGTTATTCTAATTAAAACTCTAAATCAATTTAATTAGTATTTATTAATAAAAATAAAAGTTAAAGTTATATTGAATAAAAATATTTTTTGTGATTTTATTTTAAAGAAAAAAGAATTTTAATGATTGGTTAGAATTAAAAACAAAAATAATAAAAACAATTAATAAACAAAATAAATAAAATAAAGAGGGAGAGAGGTTTGGGCCTGAATTTTGTGGTGCATATAACAATGCTGAGGCCCACATGGATCTGGCCTTGTTGACTTTTCCTAGATCTGGTGAGCGCTTGTTGACTGGATCTATGGTGGACGTTCCCCTTAGACCATCAGATCTGGCCAATGGCCATCTGGTTGTTGAATGTAGGAGGGCGCATGGTATGCTATAGCAAGGCAAATGCACCAAATCACCTGAAAAATAAAATTATGAATGAAAGTGGGGACCTGGGATTCGAACCCAGGTCCTGAAAGTGATATGCTTGCACGCTTGCCACTGCACTGCTTTGATTCTATTGTTAATAAAATACAAAGAAATTCTAATATAAACAAAACAAATTATATGCCTGAAAATAAAAATGCGCGAAAATTAATTTAAATTGGCCAATGGGAGAACGATAGCTCGTCGTCTCCTACCTCCAAATCCTGCAAATATTACCTGCAGATTTGGATCCGCAGCTAAATGTGCAAGCTTTCCCTAAACTCTTCCCTAGGCCATAAAAATCAATTCCAAAAACATGGCTGAGTTCGTCTTGGCTTCCTGATTAACATTATGTCCTTCTTGAGTCCTGATTTTTCCTGAAAAAGAAAGCCCTAAAAACAAAAGCGCAACCCTAGCTATGGTGTTTTGGGGTTACAACGCCTATAAACCAAATTTCATAATGCCAAAAGTTCACAAATGACACGAGGGTTACGAATATGCAAACAATTTGTTCAAATAATGCAAGAATAATGAATCACGAATTCAAGAACCAAGGTGATTTTCGTGACACTTACAGTGCTTTGTGGTATGTGAGAATGCTTGCTCTTGATCCAGGAAGGTTGAGTGAATACCCAGGAAGCGATTGGGATAGCTTTTGGCTTTTGAAAACGCCTCTTGTTATGATTTCGAATTCATGCTTTTTACCACTTTTTCAAACTTTTGTTCTGCCTCTTCTTGCAGCCTCCAACCCTTATTTTTGTGCCTTTGCCTTCCTTATGTAATGTATATTGCATTAGGGTAAGAAACTTGGTACAAATCTCTCTAAATCAATGCTCATGAATTGGATTTGATTCCACCATTACAACCTTCCAAATTTGGCCTAAATCATATCTTCTTGTAACCAATGCACTTGATGCGAATTTGACTCACATAATAGCTGTATTCAAAGCCTAAATCAACCAAAAAATCATGAGTTATAAATACTTTTGATTTTATTTGATTTAAAGTGAATAAATTCAATTAAAAATCAAATTAAATAATAAAAATAAGATATGGGCTCATGGCTGAAGCTAGGACACGTGGACAATGATGCAATCTCAAATCAAGTGGAAAATAATGGGCCCATTTGACAAAATTTGAAGTTTTGGGGATAGTTGACTTTTGGCAATTTTGCAAAAATGTCCAACTTAAACAATGCATAACTTCTTCAATTTTGAACTTTTGGAGGTGTTATTTGACTTTTTAGAAAGATTGAGATGTCCTATAACCAACCCTTTTGGTCTCATCTCATTTTGATATTCCATGCTCAAGTTATAAGCTTTGGCAAAAAAGGTGTTTTTGTTGACTTTCAAAAATGACCTATAATGTCCAAATTTATAACTTCTTGTGAGTGCGTTTTCTGATCTCTGGGTATGAAGATGGATTGTAAGAAATTGCATCCTCTTAAAAATGAGCTTTGGATGGGTAATTTTTGATAAAGTATGAGAGAGTTATGCTTGGTCAAAGTTGAGTTGACTTTTCCTACAAACCCTAATTTAGCAACTTTTGAATCTTGATGAATTTTGAGCAATCCTTGATGAATCATGATAAACCCTTGATAAAATGATTAAATATCCTTCAAAATGATAATGTTGACAAAAAATCTTTAAGTTTGACTGTTTATAGGTCACAGTTGACTTTTGCCCTAGCACAGTCGATTTTTGGACCCTTTGAGCAATTGATTGAGCAAACTTCCTCTGCAAGGCTTGAAATTTGACATGGATGATCTTGAGAACATATTAGGATATTGGGGAGAACTTGAGGTCATTTGGACTCAAAAATCTTGATGCAACACAAAACCCTAATTTGGGGTTGACTGCCTTAGGATATGACTTGTTTGACCCACTCTTGAGCAAACTTGAGCAACTTGGGGATTTTTCTTGCAATGTTTTGAGAAATATGAGAGGGAAAATTTTGGGGTACAATAGCTGCCCCTGTTCAATCTTATTAAACATGAGGATGTAGATTAGCTTTCGTGCCTTTCGTGATCCGAAGGTGGAAGATGATTGAACACTAGAGTGCCTAGAAATTTGCACTCGCATGAAGTGGTATCAGCCTTGTGATGTCCGGAATGGACTTACAGATTTCATTTAGAGATTGTTGGTAGGAGGATGGGCTTACAGATGCCATCTGTAGGAGCGTCGATCACATAAGAGATTCCTTAGCGAGAACTTGCATACCTGTTGTTTGTAGAAGATTCTGCTAGGGAAGTCTATCTTTTATTGAGATTTAGGAACTTGCCTGTACCTCAGCTGAGAGAACATATTTGCTGAGTTTTAAGAGCTTGTCCGTAATTCAACCGGGGGAAACATCTTCATCAAGATGTAGGAACTGTCTGGTCTTCAACGTAGTATACCATTGAGATTGTAGAACTCGTCCACACTATGACAGAGGAAGATTGTCGAGATTGAGAACCTTATCTGAAATTCAACCGAGGATAATTTAGTTGAGATTTAAGAACCAGTCATGTCTTCGACTGAGGGAAACATCTTCATCAAGATCTAGGAACTGTCTGGTCTTCAACAGAGTATACTGTTGAGATTGTAGAACTCGTCCATACTATGACGGAGGAAAACATCTTCATCAAGATCTAGGAACTGTCTGGTCTTCAACGTAGTATACCGTTGAGATTGTAGAACTCGTCCACACTATGACAGAGGAAAATTGTTGAGATTGAGAACCTTATCTGAAATTCAACCGAGGATAATTCAGTTGAGATTTTAAGAACCGGTCAGGTCTTCGACTGAGGGAAATATCTTCATCAAGATCTTGGAACTGTCTGGTCTTCAACATAGTATATCGTTGAGATTGTAGAACTCGTCCACACTATGATGGAGGAAAACATCTTCATCAAGATCTAGGAACTGTCTGGTCTTCAACGTAGTATACCGTTGAGATTGTAGAACTCGTCCACACTATTACGGAGGAAAACACCTTCATCAAGATCTAGGAACTGTCTGGTCTTCAACGTAGTATACCGTTGAGATTGTAGAACTCGTCCAAACTATGACAGAGGAAAACATCTTCATCAAGATCTAGGAACTGTCTGGTCTTCAACGTAGTATACCGTTGAGATTGTAGAACTTGTCCACACTATGACGGAGGAAAACATCTTCATCAAGATCTAGGAACTGTCTGGTCTTCAACATAGTATACCGTTGAGATTGTAGAACTCATCCACACTATGACGGAGGTAAACACCTTCATCAAGATCTAGGAACTGTTTGGTCTTCAACGTAGTATACCGTTGAGATTGTAGAAGTCGTCCACACTATGACGGAGGAAAATTGTCGAGATTGAGAACCTTATCTGAAATTCAACAGAGGATAATTCAGTTGAGATTTAAGAACCGGTCAGATCTTCGACTGCTGAGAACTTAACAGCATCCTTCCTGAAAGGTAAAGGTCAGTCATATGCAATGCATGATATGGATCAAGTAATGATGTTCTCAAAATAAATGAGATCGTGTTGTATGATGCGTATATGCATGTATCATGATGTATGGAAATGTAATGTTTCTAGCTGGGGAAAATAAATCCCGGATAGTTGCTGGAGAATAGAGTTGGATTCTTCGTTTCCGCTGGGGATGGTGAACGAAGATGCTTGCGAGAATAAACCTGCATGAGAAGATAACTCCGTTGGGGAGTAATACTGAGGAGGAGATTACTCTGTGGGGAAGAAATGTTCTGCTGAGTATTCAACCAATAAGTTCCGCTGGGGACGAATTACCATTGCTGGTGATACTGAATCCTGTTGGGGATGATCTTTCTTTGAACTTCACTAGGGATAACCTGTTAGACTCTAATGGGGATAATCCTTTGAGCTTTGCTGGGGACTATTTTCCTTTGAACTCGGTTGGGGATATTTATTTTTATACTCCGCCGGGGATGAACTTCCAGAGTCTACTGGGGATGATTCTTCAACTCCATTGGGGAAGCTTTTTCAGACTGCGCTGGGAAAATTTTAAATCCACTGGGGATATCTTGTATTCTGCCAGGGAATATTCTTATACTCCATTGGGGAATATTAAGACTGCCGGGGATATTAAGCATTTTCAGTGTTGATGGTAGATAAACTCTGCTTGAGGAGAATATTACCGACTCATTCACAGTTGCAAGCCTCAGCTGGGGAGAGCTATCTTTACTGTCTTACTCTGTAGGGAGTGAATGTTACTGGGACGCGTGCTAAAGATATGACGATGGCTTGCATCGAGACTTTTTTGCCCCTGTTTCTGTGGGAGAAGGTGCCTGCGGAGGCCCTGTGGATCAAGTATTATCCCCACCTATGAGGTGCTTGGTATCTTTCGGTCAAAATGACAAGTCTTCTTCTGGTAGGCCAGTGACGAGATGACGAGACATAGTCGTACACTTTGATCCCTAATTTTTGCCTGGACCGCCCTTTCGGGTTTTTAGTCCACCGGGATACCCTTTTTTACCCAAGCCGCCTTTTCAGGTTTTCGACTTGCCGGGTGTACAATTTTTCATTCTCATCCCTAATTTTTGCCCGAACCCTTTTGGTTCGTCGGGAAGCCCTTATTTTTGCCTAGGCCAGTCAACCTAGCGGGTCTTTATTCATGCGTGGTATTTTCTGACTATGTCCACGCTCTCAGGATGTAGGGAGGTGTCACTGTCGGTAGTGTTGTGTTGCCATACTACCAGAAGATCTTTGTTTGATCATGCAAGATTCGTTGCTAGAATTCATGTCCAATGCCCCAATTGATTCAAATGGAGACTTTCCCCTGGCTATTTGGCATTTTGAGAGATTCCTTGAATCTTGACTTAACTGCCCCAGATGATGGACAATGCTCATGCCGCGCCCCTTGGTTGGAGGTGTTTTTTCCACTTGAGGTGACCCTTTTTATTGAAAAGGTTTTTGTTCACTAGATATTCGTCGTGCGGATTTCTCTGCTGTTTGAACAAATAGTCATATGCAAACAATGTTATTTTAAGAATGCAAAACTTATGTCTGTCTTGAAGTTTTTGAAAATGCATTTTTTCAGTAAGATAGGAAAATTTTGTAAAATGTGACGTCAACTCAGGATTTACAGCAAGCCCTACAGGAGTCAGGATACCTTTTGTAACAGTATGCTTTCGGACTAACCCATGCTTCAACTAGGACTTTTAAGGGTTATAACGTGGCCTGGTTCATGGTTTAAGAAACAAAGGATAAAGGCTCAAATTTTATCTGTACCCACCCGTTCTTCGTGACGTTCTTCGATCCTAAACTCAGCTAATCATGCATTAGATCTTGTTTGAGTCTTTTCTCTAATATTCCAGTGATGGTTCAGATACTGACAGTTTATTTTGAACAGGCAATCATTTTGTTGAGAGCTTGTAGGATCTCTTTCTTTTTTGATTTTATTATCCCTGTCTTTTGCCTGAACTGTTTCTTTTTGTGATTACAGTCAGCGGGATGCCCCAGTTTTTCTTAAGTCTTCTTCACAGGTTTTGACTTATTGGGCTTTTATTTTGAGAGATAATGACTGCCTGTCCTTATGATTATACAGAGCCAACACCGTCTTTTGTTTCGGAAGGACTTCTTTGATGCCATTCATTGTGCACCTGGATCAACTGAGAAAACTACCCTGCCCCAGGTTATAATTAAGGGTTTTAATTTATGAAAAGAAAAACTCCAACTTCTTTGGCTCAAAGGGGTAGACTAGGGATTATCTTCCTTATAACTCCACTATTTAGGATTTGAAACAATGCCTATACCTCGTCAGCGGGGTCTGTTCAAAAGCATACTAAAGAGATTTTGATATCATTTTCGTTATCCTCCCTCTAAAGGCTTAGAATTTTTTTAATCGAGAGTTGAACATCACAAAAAATGAAAGCAATTTGAATATAGTGAAATACGAATAGATTGATTCAAAACAGACATATGCAATGCATTGATAAAGTAATAAAGTTTGACATGAATAAATGTTCGAACAATCAAAAGAAAATTACAACTTGAAGATTCTAATGAACAAAAAGTCTTCTCGTCTCAGTACTTGTCACTTCAAATGGTGAACCTTGGGGGGATGGCAAAAGAATTCAATCTGACCGTCTTGTGTGAGTTCCAATGCTCCTTCATCAATCAGGTCTTGAATTTTGTTGCTCAACGCCCAATAGATGTTAGTATCATGCCCCAGGCTGTTGGAGTGATATGCACACCTTGCATCAGGATTGTACCTTGGGGAGGCTATGTTGGGATTCTTAGGAGGGTCCCTTAACGTCACCAGATTCAATCTCAAAAAGTGTTGTAAAGCGTGAGACAACGGCATGTTGAGCTTGGTAAACTGCCTCTTGGGTGTATCCGGCTTACTCTGATTAACCGGTTATTTATGGCAAAGTGGTTGGTTGACTCGTGAGGTAGTAGCAACCTGGAGAGGTCCATTCTTTACCAACCCAAACCCTTGTCTTCTTGGATGTTGACCAATGACTTGGTCCGCGACCTCGACCGTTTACTTCATGTTGTTGTATTTGTCTTGATGAAGCTGGTTGATAATGGTTCTCATCTCTTCTGGTTCCCGAGCTAAGCCTTGGATAAGAGTGATTTGCCCCAGCATCTGCGTTTTCATGGCACTGAACTCAGCCTGCAGTTGTTCCAGTCGTTCGTCCTTATTGTCTTCAGAACTTTTCTTGACCAAGTTCCCCACAAGGAGTATTTTCAACTCTTCCTGCCCCTTGAATAGGTTTGGGAATATATCCCTGAATTGAGCTTCTCGAGTTTGAAGATCTTGGTTGTCTGGTTGGAAAGCCATTGCTGAAATAAACAGCGAGAACATGAGAGACCTGTATTGGGAGACCTGTTATGCAATGATATGAATGATATATGTATGCAATGTTTTTCAAGGATCTCGCGGGGTAAACAAGAAACTTGTTAGAATTTGAATTTCGCAGTTTTGATTGAAGAAACTTCGTGTTGTTAAGAGTCTTTCTTCAAGAGTCAAGCTCACCATATCGAGTGGGTCATAGCCACTGACTCAAGTTATCGTGTTTTGATCTCTAGATGGCATTGGCTAGAGGAAAATAAATCCCCTTTGTCCCTTGCTAGACATTTGATTTACCATGACCTGCATCACAAACCCTTGAGATCCTTGAAATGGTTAAGGAAATGTTAAGGCATGATGTTATGATGTGTATGCTATGCGTTTAATAAAAAATGTGAGGTTATGTAAGTAAACCCTACAATAAATCCAAATTATTAGATAAGGACTGTAAACAAAACCTGCAAGGAACTCATGTTGTCAGATAACAATAATGTGCAAGTAGTTCAAGTTTGAAGGCACACAAGTCACACAAACAACCTTAAGTTTAGGCTGGCATGGAGTTTAGGTATTACCCTCTTTCAGTTCAGTTGGTTCAAACCTGTCCTAAAAATAGTAACCGGGTTCTAGAGGATCTCAATATCACTGACTACCCTCGATCGGTCATAATTCTAGTTTAGCAACCTTTTCTTGCAGCCGAAATCATCGCGAGAGTTTAGTCTCAATGAGTGTAGCATACTGCTACTGTTCTATGGCCAAATTGGTCAATTTAAAGGTTCTAAGGTCAGTTGGTGCTTAATGACCCCTTAGCAGACCCATATTCTCCTCGTTGCGCCACAAGGGATATCGGTACATACTAAAGTGCCACACCAACGTAGGTACTGCTTCAACCGTATCGGTCTATGCTGTACAATTCCCTCACAATTTATTGCTACTTACCTAAAGGGTGTCCCCCAGATCCGGGTTACGATATATAGCAACTCTGATTCAAACCCACAAAGATAAAGCATACAAGTCAAACAATTGAAAACATTATGAACTATTCCTAAGGTACACCCCACTAAAAAAGCTTCTCCAACAGAGTCGCCAGTTCTGTGATACGGTGGGAAAGAACTGACTGTTTTTTGGAATGCTGGTTTGCGTTTTGCGTTTGTTTTCACAAAATGTCGCGGTAAGCAAGAGTCGCCACCGACTTTTATTTTATCCAACAAGGAAAGGAAAAAAGCACATAAAAATTCCTTTTTTGAGATATTTCTTGGGTTCGAGGGGTAGATTATAGAAAGGGAAGGTATTAGCACCCTTTCTATCCGTAGTTATCCACGGGCTCTCAGGTACTTGCTCATATTTTTTTCAAAATATTGCTTTCTTTGTGCTTGTGGGTTTGAAAAAATTTTTGTTTTGAAACTTCGATTTAACTCTTGCTTCTATCCTCAAGAGCGTATGAAGTGTTTTTGAAAACTTTGTTCGAAGAGTGTAAGTGTGAAAAGTTTTTGTTTTTTGAAAGAGCAAGTATCTAAGAACCATCTACCTACTCGAAAAAGGAATCGTTATATGCTATCTTCCTTTAGACAATGATATCCCACTATTGATGAGTAGGTAGCACCGTCGTTGGAGTTTAAGGTTCAATTCAAATTTAGGGACTTACGGTCACTAAAGCAATGCTAGGATGCCTTAGCGATAACCCTAATGTCTTAGATAATTTGTTTTGAGGCAACAATATCTGAGGCAACCGTTTCGAGGCGACTATGATCTTTTAGACAAGAGGGCGACCTCTAAAACGACCTATACTCAATGACCGTGTACGAAGGCAACCAAGTGGGGTGTACCCTAAGAGTGCGCATGTGCGAGTGTGTCGTTTTCAGTTAATTTTATCTTTGTACATGTTAATGGTGATCTAAGTCGATTTTATGTTAGAACATTCAGTCTTGTCATGCATTCCTATTATCAAACATCTAACATTTATATTTTGCGGGAAATAAAATGCGGAATTTAAATTACAAGGCGTCGGGTATTTACATCGCCAAAGACAAACCCTTTGTAAAAATAAATAAAGCGATAAAGAATAAATAAAGGTCCTATTAACTATTTGTTGGCTCCTAAATTCGACACCTTTGTTTTGTTGATGTCAGCCATTAAAGCTGAAGGTCGTCTTCGACTGGCTAAGTCTGTCGAAATGCCCGTCGAAAGATGGCAAAGTACTTAGAAGATTTCTTCCAAGGAAGAAGGCTGGTTGCCTTCGACGTCGAAGGAGTTTCTCGTCGAAGATGTCTCTGGACGAAAGTGTTCGATGGTTCAGGGTGGAGCAGTTTGAAATTCAAAGCTTTTGGAGGGAAAACGGTTTCCAGCAGTTACTACGTGCAAACGTGCAAGGATCTGGAGCGTCGAGCATGGAGAACGTGCCAAGTGGATTGATCTCGAAGCAGTGTAACTGCTCGACGGTTACTTGGGATGTTTTAGTATAAATAGTAGTAGACATGTAGTTTCTCGCGTGTGTTCACAATTCTATACAAAGTCACTCATATAGATTCGAGTACCCAGCGTGTGAGAAAGAATTGTTGAGAAATGTATGTGTGAAACACCAATTTTATTAATCAAAGTCATTTACTTTTCCAGAAATTTACTTGCTTTCCTCTTTACATTCCTGTCGAAACCTTTTACTTTAAGCCTTGTTTATTTTACCAAGTCTTTCCTTCATGCAATTTACTTGAAACCTCTTTATTTAAAGCCTTATCCAATTTAATCAAACTTCAAAATCAACCTATGTCCTAGGATCAATCTGATCGATCCTGCGAGTAACCAAATAAGTAACCATTTGGAGGATCAGCGGTTGTTTACCAAAACCCAAGGTAAACAAATTGGCACACCTGGTGGGACTGTGTGTTGATTGTTGAAAATAATCTCATCTTTTCGAGTTGTATGTTATTGAGAAGTGGTAGAATATACACTAACGATAACAATACTGCCAGAAGAAGGGAAGAGATGGCGAATCCACCAAATACTAACGAAATCCCACAAACGAGTGTGGGAGCAACGGTTAGTACGACCGTAAGTGAAGCGACAAATGTTGGTTCGATACCAGCAGTATCGGTCACAACCACGGGGCCAATAACTTCGTTAACAGGCCCCAGGATGCCTTTGGGAACTCCCCCACCAAGGGGAAATTTATGCACAAGGCCTTTCGTTCCCCCAGGATTTATTCCATTCTATGGTATGCCAACTTCTGAAGTGGCAAGCCTGACGAATGCTGCGTCCACTTTTTCAGACCCTTTAGTGAGTGCCTCTTCGCCACTCCAAGGCTCTGGAGTAGGCATGGCGAATAGAAATAGGACCCAACTCTTAGGAGGAACGTCCCAAGTAGCCCATGGCCTTACAAACGCTTCGACAGCAGTCTTGAGGCAACAAATGGACGAAAGCAACCATGATATGGTGCAAATGTTGGCACAAACTTTGAGTACGGTGCTAAACCCTCTAATACAAAACACTACTCAATCGAATCAGCAAGTGACAGCGCAAATGACGCGTTTGGCTGATTTCTTTGGAGTACCCCAACCTGTTCGACAGCCCCAAAGGGCGCAAATAAGGGGAAATCAGGGGATATTTTTAGAGGAAGAAACCACCATTAACCAGGCTCAACAGCCTGTCGAAGAAAACCTTAGGGCACGATTGGAACAACCTGTCGAGGAACCTAGGGTAATAACCCCAGAGGTAAGGTTAGTTAACAGAAACCAAAATGCTGACGAAGTGGTTCAGCATATCCAATACCAAAACATGGGTTTGGAAAACAATCTGGCAACCATGATCGAAAGGATCATGACTCAGAATGGGATGAACATGGGCTTTCGAAGGCCCAACTTTACATCTCCATTGTCAGAATACGTGTTACAAACGGACTTACCTCCTAGATGCAAAGTCCCCAAATTTACTAAGTTCTCTGGGGACACGACAGAATCTACTGTCGAGCATGTGGCGAGATACTTGACCGAAGCAGGAGACATTTCGAATAACGAAAACTTAAGGATCAAGTACTTCCCAAGTTCTTTAACCAAGAACGCTTATACTTGGTTTACAACTCTCCCCCCCAATTCGATCCATCATTGGACCCAGTTGGAAAGATTGTTCCATGAACAATTCTACATGGGGCAAACCAAGATAAGCCTGAAAGAACTGGCCAGTGTGAAGAGACGTTTCACTGAACCTATAGACGAATATCTGAATAGGTTTAGGTTGCTCAAGGCGAGATGTTTTACACAAGTGCCAGAACATGAGTTGGTCAAAATAGCCGCAGGCGGTTTAGATTATTCCATTAGGAAGAAGCTAGATACACAGTACCTAAGAGACATGGCCCAACTGGCCGATAGAGTTCGACAGGTAGAACGCCTCAAAGCTGAAAAAGCTAAGGCAACGAAAACTCACAAGAGAGAGAGAATAGCGTACGTTGAGATGGATGACGAAGATCTAGAATCCTTCGACGATACTTTAACTGTCGAAGGAGGAGAAGTCGATTTAGCAGAACTGAAACAAGGGCCACCATACTCTTGTAAACTGTTAGTCCCCTCAAATGGGAAAAATCCCATTGGTCCAGAAAGGACCAACGATAGGTTCCCAAAAAAGACTTATAGTTTTGACATCACAAAATGTGATGAAATATTCGACTTGCTAGTTAAAGATGGCCAAATGATAGTACCCCCAGGAGTAAAAGTGCCTCCTCTTGATCAAAGAAAGAAGAGAGGTTTTTGCAAATATCATAATTTTTTGGGCCATAAAACTTCTCAATGTTTTCTTTTCAGGAATCTTGTGCAAGACGCTATCGAAGAAGGGAGATTAAAGTTTGCTGACAAATCCCCCATGGCTGTCGACTCAAATCCATTGCAGGCTGAAGCCCACTATGCTGAACCCTCTGAGGTGAACATGATAGAGGCAACCAGGATCCAGTCGAAGAAGCCAGGAATTACCATGGTCGAAGTCTCAAAGGACCACATCAACATGCCAATCTTTGGCAGTTTTTCTGGAAGTTTATCCAGGAAGACAATTGAAGTTGTCCAGAAAGCGGTCGAAAACCCGAAGTCGGAGACCGCTGAAGCACAAAAAGCTGGATCAAAAGCCAGTTCCCACTTGGCCATCGTTCAAGGCCAGACGGAGAATCTGGAGGTACAAATGAAGCAGTTAACTCTTGCTAACAAAGATACAATGAATATCAACATGGTTGAACTTTCTGACCCAAAAGCATCAGAAGAGGCCATGAGGCAAGAACAGGCTAATAAGACTGCTTTCCCTCGGGAAAATGAAAACTTGGCAGATTTTCTACAAAGATGCCAGAAAAAGAAATCAGAGGTGATGCTGTGTCCAAGATGCAGTTCGATCTTTGATAAAAAAGCTGCTGAGCACATTCAAGGCGTAAGAGCAGCGAATAAGAGAAGGGAGAATGCTGACCTTCGACATGATCCCAGAAGGGGTTCTAACCAAGACAAGAGGCCATTGACTTTTAGGCCTCCAACAAATGTGCCAGTAGACACTTGGTACAAAACCTCTGGCCGGAAAAGGCCAAGTGAGGAGAAATGGCATTCTTTCGATGTGCCAAGAGGTTCCTCTTTGATTCAAAAGAAAGAGCCTCAAGTTGCTGCACCTAAGGTTGCACAAGTGTCCAGCAATTACAAAGGTAAAAATCCTATGTCTCGATCTCAATGGAGGAGATATCAAAGGAGACGAAAAGCTGAAAGGGAGGCTGCCAACGAACCTAAGGCAGAAACTAGTTCGAATGTTCCTCAAAGGAAACAAAGGAAGCCTCTAGAGAGAGAGCCAGTAACCAACATGCTAGTTTGGCCTAACCAAAGTGAAGTCGAAGACGAGGACGATGCTGAGTCTGACGATACTTTGGACATAATGGTGAATATCGTTTCAGTGCTGCCCAGAGAATTCAATCGACAGGTAGAAGTCGAAGCAAGTGACTGGGAAGTGGAGCAAGAAATGGCCAAACATAGGCCAGTGTGCTATTTTGTCATGGACAATGGCACTACTGAGGAACAAAATGGCTTCTTCGAGCCACCTACAGAGGCGATGAAAAATCACCTCAAGCCTTTATTCATAAGGGCTAAACTCGAAGAAACTACTGTGAATAAAATATTGGTCGATTGTGGGGCAACCATCAATATTATCCCTCACTCTATGCTAAGGAAAATTGGCAAAAGGGATGAGGAAATTAAGCCTCACAACATGGTCTTGTCGAACTATGAGGGCGGCATAGGGACCACCATGGGAGTGATCCAGCTAGATATCAAAGTAGGGTCTATCCTTCGACCAACGATGTTCATGGTCATATCGGCCAAACCTAACTACAATCTTTTGTTAGGCCGTGAATGGATTCATGGTGTGGGCGCTGTGCCTTCATCAATGCACCAAAGGCTGCTGCTATGGCGTCCAGATGGAATGGTCGAAAACATAGAGGCAGATCAAAGCTACTACCTTGGCGAAGTGAATCACTTGGGTTTGGCAGATTTCGACAAGAACTTGGCTCACATAGGGCCATGTCCAACACCTGACTTCGACATGGCGCCAGCGCCAAACACCTTTTGTTCCCTATACCTGCATCCTGAGCATGGTTTCCAATGGGACAAAGAAGACTTGTCCCACATAGACTTCAGTGGGTTAACTGATATCCAACCAACTGGTTGGGGAAGCGAATTCAGTGATAATGACTGAGTCGCAATCTTTGAAGCGAATTTCGGCTTATGTAGCCGAAACCAAGATGATAACGGCTCTCGAAGCCGAAGTAAAGTACATGGCCACACAGGCCAATGATCAACAATTATCTGCTGTAGGTCCAGGAAAGGATTTCGATCCAAAACCTCCTGATATCGTGCCAGAAGAAATGCAGGAACAGAGGCTCGACGCCATCTATGACGATGAGCCTTTGGGCTTCGAAAAGGGCCCCTTGGAGAACAACATTAAGATGTTAGCGCAAGACCCTTTAGAAGAAATCAACTTAGGCGAAGGATCAGAGAGAAGGCCAACTTACATCAACGCCAAAATCGATCCAGAACTTAGGTTGGAAGTAATCCAACTGCTGAAAGAGTTTAAAGACTGTTTTGCATGGGATTATGACGAAATGCCTGGTCTCGACAGAAGATTGGTAGAACTTCAGTTGCCAATCAAACCTGGGAAGAAGCCAATCAAGCAAAATCCAAGGCGCTTCGCTCCTGAAATACTGTCGAAGATCAAAACGGAGGTCGAAAGACTTCTGAAATGCAAATTCATCCGTGTTACAAGGTATGTCGAATGGATTGCAAATATTGTGCCAGTAATTAAGAAAAATGGTACGTTAAGGGTGTGCATAGATTTCAGAGATTTGAATGCTGCCACCCCCAAAGATGAATATCCTATGCCTGTGGCGGAAATGCTAGTCGATTCTGCCGCTGGTTATGAATACCTGAGTATGCTCGATGGTTATTCAGGATATAATCAAATATTCATTGCTGAAGAGGATGTGTCGAAAACAGCTTTTCGATGCCCTGGGGCCTTAGGCACTTACGAATGGGTAGTGATGCCTTTTGGCCTAAAGAACGCTGGGGCAACGTACCAGCGAGCAATGAATACTATCTTCCATGATTTTATTAACACTTTTATGCAAGTTTATATTGATGATATTGTTATAAAATCTGTTTCCAGGAAGAATCATATTGACCACCTTCGACAATCATTCGAAAGAATGAGAGAACATGGTCTGAAGATGAACCCTTTGAAGTGTGCGTTCTGCGTGAAAGCTGGAGATTTCTTGGGCTTCGTTGTCCACAAGAAAGGAATCGAAATCAACCAGAACAAGACGAAGGCAATTCTGGAAGCGAAAGCGCCATCAAATAAGAAGGAATTGCAATCTCTCTTAGGCAAGATAAATTTCTTAAGGAGGTTTATATCTAATCTAAGTGGGAAAGCTCAGGCCTTTTCACCCTTACTTCGACTGAATAAAGAGGGGTTCGAATGGGGGCAAGAGCAACAAGAAGCCTTCGACAAAATCAAAGGGTACCTCACTAAGCCACCTATTTTGGTGCCTCCTTGTAGCAATAGGAGTATGAGATTGTACATAGCTGCATCTGACAAAACTCTGGGAAGCATGTTAGCCCAAGAGGATGAGAATGGAGTCGAAAGACCCATTTATTATCTCAGTAGAGTTTTGAATGATGCAGAAACTAGATATAGCGAAGTTGAAAAATTGTGTCTATGTCTGTATTTCTCTTGTACAAAACTCAAGCAATATATAAAACCAGTTGATGTTTATGTTTCGTCTCATTTTGATGTTTTCAAATATATGTTGTCGAAACCTATCTTGCATAGTCGAATTGGCAAGTGGGCATTAGCATTAACTGAATACTCCTTGACCTTTATGCCTCTTAAGGCAGTGAAAGGACAAGTGGTGGCAGACTTTATAGTCGACCACTCAATTCAAGTTGAGGATATTGATTATGTGGAGATAGAGCCTTGGAAATTCTACTTCGATGGTTCCAGCCATAAAGATGGAACAGGGGTAGGAGTCTTGATTATTTCTCCAGATAAAATTCCAACAACATTCAAGTACAAAATATCAGGTTCTTGTTCGAACAATGAGGCTGAGTATGAAGCTCTAATTACTGGCCTTGAGATATTGTTGGAATTGGGGGCAACTCGAGTCGAAATAATGGGAGACTCAGAGTTAGTCATTAAGCAAGTCACAAAGGAATATAAATGCATAAGAGAAAATCTCATTATGTACTTTGTGATAGCAAATCGTTTATTGAAAAAAATTGAAGCGGTCAATATTCGACACATACCCAGAGTCGAAAATCAAATAGCCAACGACTTGGCACAGATTGCATCTGGGTATAAGATTTCAAAAACGAGATTACAAAGAGCAATCGAAGTTCGAGAAAAGATAAAAGCAACTTGTCTATCACCAACAGACTTGGAATCGACGAGACTAGGATATGCTGATCAAAGTAACTTCGAAATTTCGTTCATAGATAATTTGTCAGAGCAAGATTGGAGGAAACCCATTGTGGATTATCTTCAAAATCCAGGAGCTTCGACAGAACGAAAAACAAAATACAGGGCGTTGAGTTATGTACTCATGGGTAATGAGTTATTCAAGAAGACGCCTGAAGGGGTGTTGCTGAAGTGTTTAAGTGAAACTGAAGCATACATAGCCCTTTCGACTACGCACGCTGGGGCATGCGGGGCTCACCAAGCAGGCCATAAGATGAAATGGTTGTTGTTTCGACAAGGACTATATTGGCCCACTATGCTGAAAGATTGTGTTGAGTTCGCCAAAGGTTGTCAAGAATGTCAAGTTCATATAGGCATCCAACATGTACCAGCAAGCGAACTTCACTCGATAGTGAAGCCTTGGCCTTTTAGAGGATGGGCGTTGGATCTCATTGGAGAGATTCGACCAGCATCATCAAAGAGTCAGAAATACATATTGGTAGGCATTGATTATTTTACTAAGTGGATCGAAGCTGTCCCTTTAGTCAATGTAGACCAAGAAAATGTCATTGAATTTATTCAAAAGAACATTATCTTTAGGTATGGAATCCCTGAGACGATAACAACTGATCAAGGGTCAGTTTTCACTGGTCGAAAGATGCAGGAATTTGCTCAGGAAACAGGTTTCAAACTCCTAACATCAACGCCTTATTATGCACAGGCGAACGGTCAAGTCGAAGCAGCTAACAAAGTGGTGATTGGCTTGATAAAGAAACATGTTGGGAAGAAACCAAAGAATTGGCATAAGACGTTAGACCAGATTCTGTGGGCTTGTCGAACGTCCCCAAAAGAAGCCACTGGTACAACACCGTATAGGCTAACTTTTGGCCATGATGCAGTGTTGCCAGCAGAAATTTGTCTTCAATCTGCAAGGGTTCAGAGGCATTATGATATTCCTTCTGAAGTCTATTGGAACATGATGTTAGACGAACTGGTGGATTTAGACGAAGAGAGATTACGCGCTCTCGACCTACTCAGGCTTCAGAAGAAAAGAGTAGAAGACTCTTATAATAGAAAGGTAAAACCTAAGGTATTTTTGCCTGAAGAACTAGTTTGGAAGGTAATTCTTCCCATGGATCGAAGGGATCGAAGCATGGGGAAATGGTCACCCAAATGGGAAGGACCCTTCAGAGTTATCCAAACTTTTTCTGGTGGAGCCTATGAAGTCGAAGAGTTAAGTGGAGATAAAAGGCTCTTGAGAGTAAATGGTAAATATTTGAAGAAATACAAACCTATACTTCAAGAGATAAAAATAAAATAATAAAAGAGCAAGACTAAATTAACCATAAAAATGCCAAAATGGAAATTTTATAAATTTCAGCCAAGATGGCAATTGTTGTCGAATATGGATTACAAAGTATGGTTACAAAAGAGAATCAATCAAAAGGGAAGAGAGTCCTTGAGTCGAAGATACTTGGCTTGCTGCAGCTCCAACCTCTTCTTGCACCAGGTGTTCTCCTGCACTAGTTTGGCAATCTGAGCGTCGAGGCTTTGGGCCCTCTCAGCGAATTCCAGGCCTTGTTTGATCTCAGTTTGGCTCTCGGTGTCTGAGATGGTCGAAAGAAGTTCCTCCTTGCGTACAGTGTTGGCGTTTATCTTCGCCTCTATTTCTTCGATTTGTGCCCGGAAGGAAGCGTTCTCTCGATCAATGGCATCGACTTCTTCCTGCGTAGATGCTCTTTGCTTCGACAACTCCGCAATTCGAGAAGTCGTATCCGAAACAGCAGTCCACGCAGAGGAGCTTTTGCCATACAACACCTCAAGCTGACTGTTAAACCCCCTTTGGCGCCTGTAATCTGCTGAGACTTGATCAATCATAGAGTGTAACTCCATGATCAAGCCTGAAACGTCTGGGGCTACAGCTTCAAAGTCGACAGCGTTCAAGACCTCTTTCAAGCATGATGGAGCAGTGGGGTCCCCCTCTAAAGTCTTCATCAAGTCCCTCTTGAAGAACTGGGCCTTAACCTTCGCCAAAGCATCATCAAGGGGAGAAGTTTCAGTGGACTTCCCCGACAGGGTAGGAACCTCCTGACTAGCGTCAGACGAACTCTTGCTCTCGATGATTGCGTTGAGATAGCTAACAGGGCCAGTTTGTTTCAAGAGTTCCAAGTCCTCTTTCGACCTGTGCTTCGTTGAGGTAACCCTTGCAACAGCATTATCTTGGGTTTGAGGTTGTTGAGTGTTAGGTGTCTCGACTTGTTGCTCTTCGACTCGGACTGGGGCAGTACCAGCGTCGACTTGTGGTTCTTCGCTAGCATCACCCTGGTGCCCTTCGCCAGCGTCATCTTGGTGCTCTTCGCTAGCGTCACCCTGGTGTCCTTCGCCAGTGCCACCTTGGTTCTCTTCGTCAGCAGCATCTTGATTTTCTTCGCCAGCATTGCCTTGGTCCCTTTCTTCATGATTCTCTTCTGACAGATCCACCACCTGAACCGTTTCTGGCTGTTGTTCCTCCACCAGAGGTTCCTCTGTTGGTTTTTCTACCGTTTCAGCATTGGCCTCATTCTCAGTATGGGCTTCGTCATTTCCCAAGCCTTTTTCCTGAGGCCTGCTAAGTTCAGCAGATTCCAGCGTTTCTGAGGTCCTTGGCGGAGAACTTTCAGTGGTGTCCTGAAAAAGGAAAGAAGACAAATCTTCAGAGGTCGAAAGAGACACAATCGAATATGGGTATCTATACCTAAGTTATAAAAGGGTCTAAGAGATTACCTGTGGATTAGCTTCAGCCCCAGGGCTGGAATTGTCGCTTTCGACAGGCTTGTTAAGAAGAATGTTTAGTTCCTCCTCAGTTGGCTCCTCGATGATCACTGGAGGTGGCCTAGGCTTTCTCACAGCAACCTTTATTCTGATAGTTCGACCTTCAGGAGCAGGAGCAGGAACAGGAGCATCCTTCGTCAACTTTCGCCTTTTTAAGGGGGCAGGAGGAGAATCGCTTTCTTCATCGCTCCCAGATTCGACCACCAGTGCTGGCCGTTTCTTGGGCGAAGGTGCCTAGAAAACCAATGGGAATTCGATTTAATAATTACATCGAAAATCAAAAATCGAAAGCCAGAAGAAAAATGAAGAAAGTCTGGTTACCGATATAGAAGGCTTCTTCGAAGAGCCTTCCCCCTGTTGGTTGCTTATGGTCTTCGCCGGCGCTGTAGTCTTCACCGGCGGTGGAGGTTTTGTTGAAGGGCCTCCTCCCTGTTGGCCTTCTGTAGCCTTCTTGGCTACAGGCTTTCGAACAACTGAAAGCAAATAAAAAGTTAACAGGCTAGCAGTCGAAGAGAAAGACAAAAAGTAATGTGAGAGCATGAACTTACATTTCTTTATTTTGTCCAACACAAGGACAAAAGACTTCTGCAGCTCATCCATGAAGTCCTTCTCATCGAAGAAGTACTCAGCATAATAGCTTTTCCACCACTCCTCGAAGGATGGTGAACAAAGAAAATTGAGCTGGTAGTCAAACAACGAGAGAACTGTTCGACCAGCATATCTTCCGATATGCTTGATGGCAGCTTCTTCTGTGTAATCATTGCAGAAGTACAACATTGACTTCTCTCTTTGAAAAATCGGAGAAGGTATGGTTTGGATAATACCAAACTGGCGAGATACCAGGTTTGGTTGGTATGCAATCAGACTCAAATGAGTCTTAGAACTCTTGAATCGAAGAGGCATGATCCTTGGTGTAAGGAACGCCTCCCACAGTATTGTATGTTCGTCGACATTGGGACCACTCGACGTTTTTGGATGTGGCCTTGTGAACCATGCTGGGCCTACCTGCCGTCGAGCAAATGGAGCCATAGTTGAAACAAACTCCTTCCTTCGAGCAAACATTAGAACGAAGTTGGTGAAGGTTTGCTGAAACTCCAGTCCATCTTCCATAGGTGTCAACAGAGCCAGCCTGGTTCCTTCGACGCGTCTGTTAGCTATTGCTGGAGCCTGCTCATTTATCTGAACCTTATTAGGCAAGAAAGATTCGAAAGTGGCGTTGAGCCACAGTTGGAGCAGCCAAAAAGGCCCAGCAAGTAGCAAACTGGCCCTGTCCTCGATATGTTTCAGAAGAGTTGCCCCATTGCTGATCGAATCATAGAGGCTAGCCAGAATCAGTTCTGCCAAACAGATGTTTTGGCGATGATGCAGTTGAGTAGCAAGAGTGACCATCTTTTTGGTCACCTGTAAAGACTTCGAGCAAAATACAAAGCGAGTCAGCCATAAGGCTAGAAACGCTATGTGTTCGACATCCGACACAGCATCTGTCGACCTGTCATGATAATGGTTGATGAAAGTGATGTATGTTGGTTTGGTCTCAGAGAAGCCAATTTGGTCCTCCGACATCTCCTCCGGATCGAAGTAATCCCCGGTGGGTCGAAGGCCAGTAATAGCGGCCACATCGAAGAGTGTGGGGGTTAGCATCCCACAGGGGAGATGGAAAGTAAAGTGGGAGTAGTCCCAGAACAGCAGAGAAGCTATCAGCATCTCCGGGGAATAGTTCAAACCTGTCTTCGACAGCATCACTAGGTCGAAGATCCCCATATCCTTCCAGATCGAAGTTTGGTGCTTCTCCATCTTTACTAGCCAAGCAACGTAATCTGGGGTAAGGTTAGGGCAAGACCTGAAGGCCCTAACACCTCTGTTGAAGAAGCAGAGGTCGATTTTTTCATGTGCAGGGTCTTCATTGTCTTCTGCGTCTTTCTTGGCGCATGCGACTGGTTTGAGTTTCTCGACTATCGGGAAATAGCTCTTGATCTTCAAAGCCTCAGAGATACTTGGATTCATGGGGCCAGACATTGCAAAGATCTGGTTGGAGTATCCAACCGGGATCATCAAGTGGCGTGAGTAGGCATCGCGAACGGCGATGTCAGAGGGTTCAGGAACCCTTCGTTTTCCTGTAGAGTTTACTACCGGAGCAGTGACGAAAACCTTGGGTTTAGCATTTTCAGTTGGTACAGTAGCGCCAGGAGCATTGGAAGCAGATGCCATTGTTAGAGTTGAGGTTGAAGACGAAGTGAAAGAGGAGGAGTTTCTGTAAAGATAACAAGCTTGTATGAAAACAGAGAAGTTTGAAAGGCTAGATGGCGTAAAAAGTCCCACAATGGGGTACTTACTGCTATTTATAGTAGTGGGGAAAAATCCCCAATAACGAGGACATTAAATGCCATTTAATGCTGCAGGAGTTAGTGGGACGCGTGGCAGCCCCCTGTTGTTTTAGCCGTTTCTGCAAAAATAGAGGGACGCAGCGTGCGTCCTCGTTTTTGGGAATTGTCATAATGACAAATTCTGAAATGACGTTTGGTACTGCACGCCGTACTGAAAGTGACGTCCTAGGTACGGAACAATGATGGTTTTCTTGGGATTGCCAATAGTTGGTAGAAAACAACAAAAAGTGCACAAGTTAATTTGTGACTAAGCGTGAAAAGAAAGGTGTCGAATGGCGTTTCAAAGAATGCCTTTTTCTTTCAGAGTCGAAATAAGGCATTCTTGGGGGGCAATTTGTTGGCTCCTAAATTCGACACCTTTGTTTTGTTGATGTCAGCCATTAAAGCTGAAGGTCGTCTTCGACTGGCTAAGTCTGTCGAAATGCCCGTCGAAAGATGGCAAAGTACTTAGAAGATTTCTTCCAAGGAAGAAGGCTGGTTGCCTTCGACGTCGAAGGAGTTTCTCGTCGAAGATGTCTCTGGACGAAAGTGTTCGATGGTTCAGGGTGGAGCAGTTTGAAATTCAAAGCTTTTGGAGGGAAAACGGTTTCCAGCAGTTACTACGTGCAAACGTGCAAGGATCTGGAGCGTCGAGCATGGAGAACGTGCCAAGTGGATTGATCTCGAAGCAGTGTAACTGCCCGACGGTTACTTGGGATGTTTTAGTATAAATAGTAGTAGACATGTAGTTTCTCGCGTGTGTTCACAATTCTATACAAAGTCACTCATATAGATTCGAGTACCCAGCGTGTGAGAAAGAATTGTTGAGAAATGTATGTGTGAAACACTAATTTTATTAATCAAAGTCATTTACTTTTCCAGAAATTTACTTGCTTTCCTCTTTACATTCCTGTCGAAACCTTTTACTTTAAGCCTTGTTTATTTTACCAAGTCTTTCCTTCATGCAATTTACTTGAAACCTCTTTATTTAAAGCCTTATCCAATTTAATCAAACTTCAAAATCAACCTATGTCCTAGGATCAATCTGATCGATCCTGCGAGTAACCAAATAAGTAACCATTTGGAGGATCAGCGGTTGTTTACCAAAACCCAAGGTAAACACTATTACAAACCGGGAACAAATACATTATGATATAAAAGAAAATAAATCGCGTGCGAGAAATTAAATCGAGCGCAAATAGGGTTTTGACCCTTTTTGAGAGAAAGTATCTTTTTTTGTTATTTTTTTTATTTTAAGAAAGAAATAAATCTAAATTAATTACTAAATTAAATAAATAAATAAATTAATAAAAATAAATATTTTTGGTTTTTTTTTTGTATTTTAGGAAAGAAATAAAAATTAATTAATGTTAGTAAAAAAAACCTAATTAAATCTAATTGAATTTTAATTATTTACAAAAATGTGAAAGTTATTCTAATTAAAATTCTAAATCAATTAATTACATTAACAAAAATAAAAGTTAGAATTTAATTTGATAAAGAAAATGTTTTGTGGTTTTTTTATAAATATTTTAAGAAAGAAAAATAAAATAATTAAGTTAGTAATTAAAACCTAATTATGTCTAGTTAATTTTAATTATTTACAAAAATGTTAAAGTTATTCTAATTAAAACTCTAAATCAATTTAATTAGTATTTATTAATAAAAATAAAAGTTAAAGTTATATTGAATAAAAATATTTGTTGTGATTTTATTTTAAAGAAAAAAGAATTTTAATGATTGGTTAGAATTAAAAACAAAAATAATAAAAACAATTAATAAACAAAATAAATAAAATAAAGAGGGAGAGACGTTTGAGCCTGAATTTTGTGGTGCATATAGCAATGCTGAGGCCCACATGGATCTGGCCTTGTTGACTTTTCCTGGATCAGGTGAGCGCTTGTTGACTGGATCTATGGTGGACGTTCCCCTTAGACCATTAGATCTGGCCAATGGCCATCTGGCTGTTGAATGTAGGAGGGCGCATGGTATGCTATAGCAAGGGGAATGCACCAAATCACCTGAAAAATAAAATTATGAATGAAAGTGGGGGACCTGGGATTCGAACCCAGGTCCTGAAAGTGATATGCTTGCACGCTTGCCACTGCACTGCTTTGATTCTATTGTTAATAAAATACAAAGAAATTATAATATAAACAAAACAAATTATATGCCAGAAAATAAAAATGCGCGAAAATTAATTTAAATTGGCCAATGGGAGAACGACAGCTCGTCGTCTCCTACCTCCAAATCCTGCAAATATTACCTGCGGATTTGGATCCGCAGCTAAATGCGCAAGCTTGCCCTAAACTCTTCCCTAGGCCATAAAAATCAATTCCAAAAACATGGCTGAGTTCGTCTTGGCTTCCTGATTAACATTATGTCCTTCTTGAGTCCTGATTTTTCCTGAAAAAGAAAGCCCTAAAAACAAAAACGCAACCCTAGCTATGGTGTTTTGGGGTTACAACGCCTATAAACCAAATTGCATAATGCCAAAAGTTCACAAATGACACGAGGGTTACGAATATGCAAACAATTTGTTCAAATAATGCAAGAATAATGAATCACGAATTCAAGAACCAAGGTGATTTTCGTGACACTTACAATACTTTGTGGTATGTGAGAACGCTTGCTCTTGATTCAGGAAGGTTGAGTGAATACCCAGGAAGCGATTGGGATAACTTTTGGCTTCTGAAAACGCCTCTTGTTATGATTTCGAATTCAAGCTTTTTACCACTTTTTCAAACTTTTGTTCTGCCTCTTCTTGCAGCCTCCAACCCTTATTTTCGTGCCTTTTCCTTCCTTATGTAATGTATATTGCATTAGGGTAAGAAACTTGGTACAAATCTCTCTAAATCAATGCTCATGAATTGGATTTGATTCCACCATTACAACCTTCCAAATTTGGCCTAAATCATATCTTCTTGTAACCAATGCACTTGATGCGAATTTGACTCACATAATAGCTGTATTCAAAGCCTAAATCAACCAAAAAATCATGAGTTATAAATACTTTTGATTTTATTTGATTTAAAGTGAATAAATTCAATTAAAAATCAAGTTAAATAATAAAAATAAGATATGGGCTCATGTATGAAGCTAGGACACGTGGACAATGATGCAATCTCAAATCAAGTGGAAAAGAATGGGCCCATTTGACTTGAAGTTTTGGGGATAGTTGACTTTTGGCAATTTTGTAAAAATGTCCAACTTCAACAATGCATAACTTCTTCAATTTTGAACTTTTGGAGGTGTTCTTGGACTTTTTAGAAATCTTGAGATGTACTCTAACCAACCCTTTTGGTCTCATTTCATTTTGATATTCCATGCTCGAGTTATAAGCTTTGGAAAAAAGGTGTTTTTGTTGACTTTCAAAAATGACCTATAATGTCCAAATTTATAACTTCTTGTGAGTGCATTTTCTGATCTTGGGGTATGAATATGGATTGTAGGAAATTTCATCCTCTTCAAAATTAGCTTTGGATGGGTCATTTCTCATAAAGTATGAGAAAGTTATGCTTGGTCAAAGTTGAGTTGACTTTTCCTGCAAACCCTATCAACTTTTGAATCTTGATGAATTTTGAGCAATCCTTGATGAATCATGATCAACCCTTGATAAAATGATGAAATATCCTTCAAAATGAGAATGTTGACAAAAAATCTTGAAGTTTGACTGTTTATAGGTCACAGTTGACTTTTGCCCCAGCACAGTCGATTTTTGGACCCTTTGAGCAATTGACTGAGCAAACTTCCTCTGCAAGGCTTGAAATTTGACATGGATGATATTGAGAACATATTAGGATATTGGGGAGCACTTGAGGTAATTTGGACTCAAAAATCTTGATGCAACACAAAACCCTAATTCGGGGTTGACTGCCTTAGGAGATGACTTGTCTGACCCACTCTTGAGCAAACTTGAGCAACTAGGGGATTTTTCTTGCAATGTTTTGAGAAATATGAGAGGGAAAATTTTGGGGTACAACAAATGGTTTTATCAGTTAGATGGTTCTCGTATCAATGATTGGGAGGATTTATCTACTGCCTTCTACCATTAGTATCAGTACAACACCGACTTGGCGCCAACGAGGGTTCAATTACAAGATATGACCATGGGAAAAAATGAAGGATTTAAGGAATATGCACAAAAGTGGAGAGACCTTGCTAGTAGGGTCAAACCTCTCTTGATTGATAGGGAGCACATCGACATGTTCATGGGCACTTTATTTGGTGCTTTCTTTAATTTGTTGGTTGGCTGCTCTTCTTCTGGTTTCACCGAATTGATATTAACCGGCGAAAGAGTTGAAAGTGGCATCAAAAGTGGGAAGATCTTTGTGGTGCGTACCTCCACTTCCAATCCTATCAAGAAACCTTTTGCTGCAAAAAAGGAAGTCAATGCTGTGTACAGAGAAAAGGCTCATATCAAGAAGAATGATCACCCATCTGTCAATACTGTCCGAATCTCCAATCTAACTCCTACTCCAAGACCATCTGCAAATCATCAACATTTCGAAACTCCAAGAAGACAATTTACGAGGTTAGGCATGTCATTGTCTCAAGCCTTACAACATTTGCTCAAGGATAATCTAGTGACATTGCGCGATCCTCCCGCCAACCCTGATACCTCGTCACCAAAGTATAATCCAAACGCTAAGTGTGCTTACCACTCCAGTAGCCCTGGGCATGAGACTGACCAGTGTTGGGCCTTGAAGAACAAAATCCAGGATTTAATTGATAACAAAACTATTGAGTTTGTTCCTCCTCCAGCGCTGAATGTAATCACCGCTCCAATGCCGAAGCATGACAAATGTGTTAATGCTGTTGAAGATACAATTTTTGTCGCCTCTATTGAAGAATTGACTACTCCGCTGAATATAAACAAAAACAATCTGTTGAAAGCCGAGATTTTCCCTGGCTACGTAAAAGACTGTGTGTGCTGCACAAGACAACACAATGGTTGTGAAGGGCTAAAGAAAGGCATACAATGCCTGATGGATAGCCACGAAATTCTATTCTAGAAGACCCCACTTTCCAAAAGTTTGATTAACAAATGTGAAGACCTCTCCATTATTACCATCTCAAACAAACCTCTTAGGATCACCTCCAAAGGTCCTATTAGGATTTCAAATGAACCCACTATTGTTCCCTTAATAATTACCAATCCCGAACCAATTCCCTACTCTTCAAACAAAGCGGTATCATGGAATTATGGTGTTGAAGTGTTCTACCATAGGATTAAACAAGACGCGTGGATCGAAGAAGGAAAAGATGACGATGTCGGTAACATAGCTGGTTCAAGCAAAGTAACTAGAACTGGGAGAATATTTTCACCTAATATCTCACCAACAATTGTTACAAGGATACCTATCCGCATTACTGCTACCAATCCAAGTATGAATACAAGAGGGAAGAAGAAGGTTGTTGAGCCTGATGTGATTGAAGTACCCTTCAAGAACGTAGATGATGAAGAACCCTTCACTCGCGAGATGGACGATATTTTAAAGATCATAAAAAGAAGAGACTTCAAGATTGTGGAACAGTTAGGGCAAACCCCTTCTAAGATTTCAATGTTGTCATTGCTGCTTTGTTCCGATGCCCATGCTCGGAAGTTAGTCAAGTTCCTAAAAAAGGCTCATGTCCCCCATGAGACAACAACAGACCAATTTGAGAATTGTGTGGCTAGCCTGACAGCTGATAATGGCTTGGGATTTTTAGATGCTGACTTAACACCTCTTGGGAAGAATCACAATAAAGCTTTACACGTTTCTGTCGAGTGCAAAGGGACTACCTTAGCACATGTGCTAGTCGATATTGGTTCTTCTCTGAATGTATTACCCAAGGGGGCGTTAGACCATCTTGACTGTGAATATTTAGTCTTGAAGCCAAGTAATATCATTGTAAGGGCGTTTGATGGATCAAAGAGGACTGCTCATGGGGAAGTAGATCTTCCAATCAAAGTGGGCTCTCAAATCTTCAACTCCACTTTCTACATTATGGATATTCGTCCTGCCTATTCTTATCTGTTAAGTCGCCCGCGGATCCATAAAGTTGGGGCAGTAACTTCAACCCTCCACCAGAAACTCAAATATCCAGTCAAAGGAAGAATAGTCACCGTCTGTGGAGAAGAAGAATTTATGGTGAGCCACCTTAACTCTTTCAAGTATGTAGATATGGATGGAGAATTCATTGAGACCCCGTGTCAAGCCTTTGAAGTCATGCCACCGACGATTGCTGCTACCAAATGTTCTTCTAATGAGTATAAAGTTGTTAAGGCCATACCAAATATGGTTTCAGCCAAGGATGCCCGCACGGCAATTGAAGAAGGAAACTCTGATACTTGGGGACAACTCCTCGATATCCCATTTAAAGCAGACAAGTTTGGTTTGGGCTTCACCGTCAAAGCTCAGAAGGAAGTGAGGCATGCTCGTGCTGGAAAGCCACCTCTCTGCATTGGAAGCCATGAAGTCAACGCCATGGGTGATTCCGAGGAAGAAGCTGCATTTGAAGATTGGGTGTATCCAACTACAACGAAGCTGAAGAATTGGCATGCAAAGGACTTTGTGTCCATCTCCTTCATCGAGGAGTAATCTACTTGTTATTGCTTTTCTTTCAATTCAAGAACATGTTATCTGTAATACTTTAACAATGACTTTTCAGCCATATGCCTGGCCCAGGGCACTTTGGTTCATTTGTCAAGGGTTTTATTTATGTTCATCTAATCATATGATCATTTAGTACATGGGACTCTTTTGCATTCAAATATTTGTGTTCATTGTCTTTCCTTTCTTTCAAATACATTTTCAAAAAAAAAATCCATGTGTTGTACCCCAAAATTTTCCCTCTCATTTCTCAAAAGATCATCCTAGACTCTCAGGCTTGCTTCTATCAAGTTTCAAGTTTTGAATTACAACTTTTCAAGAAAATCATCCACAAGGGCAAAATGGTCAAAAGCACACCGAAAAGTCAAAATTTAACTTTTTTAGATCAAATCAAGTTTCAACAATTATATTTCATCAAGACATGAAATTGGTTCATCAAAAAATCAGAAGTCAGAAATTACTTTGAAAAAAATCAAATTTCTAAATATTTAGAAAATTTTCTAAGTGTTAAGAGAATATGATACTTCAGAACTTCTGGACCAGCCTTCATGCGAGTGCAATCAGAATTTGCAAACACGGTTCAGAACATGATGCTTCAATCAGAACATGTAGAAGTGATGCTCTTTGGTCAGAGCATGATTCTTTAACATATGAAGGCTATTTTCAACGCTTCGGTCAGAACATTACCCTTCGAGTCTCATTCTGGTCTTTTGCGACCAGAACATCACCAAATCCCAAAACCTCGTTTAAACAACCTGCTGCACTGCTACAACACAGTACTCTAACCAGCAGCTAATCCAATCCATGCCTGCATTTTCCCAAATCCTGTATTTGCACCAAATATAAAAAGATGTGATCAAAAAGCAATGGAACAGTGTGCCAAAAAAGTTTAAATCCCATTTGTTTTTCCCCCCAAAACCACAGCAAATTCACCTATAAATAAGTTGCCCCATCACACTTTCAAGGGGTTGGCTTTTGGAGAGAGAGAATTGTCAAAAGAGAGAAAAGAAAGCTGTGAAACCTTCATAAAAAAATCCAGAATTCCCAAACAGAAAACCAAAACCTTTATTCTTCCCTTTGAGTAAAAGAACTTGGCATTTTCTCTCCCGTTACTCTCGCTGACTCCAGAATATCTGAAGGCAGCAGTTCAAGTTCCAAGCACACGCTCTAGATTTAAGGTAAGTCTTTCTGACTTCACATCTTTCATTTTAGAACATCATTAAACATGTAAATATCATCATATTAATGTTGTCCATATTGCTGCATGAGTGAAAAAAAACTGTGGATCAGAACTTCTTGATTAAGGCTAGGCTCAGGATTAGGATTAGAACTTCTATAAACTGTTGTGCTTTTATCCTTCTGGTTTGCTGTTTGTTAGAAAACTGAATAAATTACTGATGTGCTGATTAATATGAGAAAAGATTTGAAACGTAAAATAGATCTTCTGATTTTCACATGCTGATAACACACAAAACTTTTATGATTCGCTCACTGTTTTAACACTTAGAACTTCTGATTTTCACATGCTGATATAACACAAAACTTCTGATGTTTCCACTCACTGTTTTAACACATAGATCTTCTGATGCTCACTCACTGTTTTAGCACATCACAGAAGTTCTGAGTTCTCCTTATTGTTAAGCACACTGAACTTCTGATACTTCCACTCGCTGTTTTAAACACTCAGAATTTCTGATTTTTCATGCTGATAATACACTGAATTTCTGATGTTTACTCACTGTTTTAGCGTAACACAAAACTTCTAACTTTTGGCTCACTGTCTGAATACCACCCAGAACCTCTGTGTTTTCTCTCTAACATTTTTGCAGGACCTCAAAGTGTACCAATCCAGAACTTCTGATGCCCACTGACATTTCTTTCTGAGTCGCAACACTCCTGGCATCAGAACTTCTGATCCCTTTTGTTTTGCTTGAAGTAGCACGCTGATTCTATATCTTATTTATTTCCCTTTTTATCACTTTAAATATTAATACTCTTTTTATCAATATAAAAAAGGGCATAAAAATATTTTCTTTTTACTA
Organism: Vicia faba; assembly: GCA_948472305.1. Classification (NCBI taxonomy): domain Eukaryota; kingdom Viridiplantae; phylum Streptophyta; class Magnoliopsida; order Fabales; family Fabaceae; genus Vicia; species Vicia faba. The sequence goes on from OX451741.1 coordinate 499,264,772, forward strand.
GCTAATTCATTTTTTTTAATTCATTAAGACAAAAAAACATTTTTCCAAACAAAGTCCTTTTTCTTTCTTGCATTATTATTTGATATAGTTGTAATAAATAATTAGGATTTACTTTCTTGCAAACCCCTCAGTTGTAAATTTGTACACCCCATCCCCCTAATGATTGTAATAGCGTAGGATATTTACTTTCCGCACTTTTTATTGCTTTCATATATTGCTAGTAATTAGAGTGTGTATGACAAGATATGAAATCGACAAATAGATCACCCTAATCAAGACTAAAATGCATGCAATCAAACACACTTTCACACTAGCACCCTTAGGGTAATCCCACTTTGTGGCCTATCGAAAAATAGTCATGTCCCTCGAATATGTGCATTTTAGCAAAGACCCTCGATAAAAGATCGTAGTCCCTCGATGACCCTCAATGCTGCCTTCGATAAACGATCTAGTCCCTAAACGATATTGCTAAAACGTCCCATAGGTTGCCTTCTATGACTATACAAACGTTTCGCGCCTGTCCCTTTCACATCCAATGATGGGGCTTCTTACCAAAACAATGGTAAGATAGCAACATCTAAAGGAGGAGGAAAAGAACATCTAAGACCTTTTTGAGTAGGCAGATTTCTCCTAGTAACATCCAAACAAAATAATTTTATACACCAACACTTTCATTTTGAAACATTTTTGAAGACAACACTTTGTACGCGTTCTTATAGAGACAAGAACCGTTACAAAGACATCTTTTCAAAATCACTTTAAAAAAACACACATCTTTGAACTATTTTCCAAACAAACACTTTGTATGCGTTCTTATAGAGACGAGAACCATCACAAAGATGTTTTCAAAATACTTTCAAAAACCACAACACAAGCACATTCAAACAAAAGCAAGTGATCTAGCAAGTAACTAAGAGCCCGTGGAAAACCATGGATGAAAGGGGTGCTAACACCTTCCCTTTTCATAATCTATCCCCCGAACTCAAGAAAACATCTCTAAAGGTCTTTCCTGTGCTTTTTCACCTTTACTTTTGGATAAAAGAAAAGTTGGTGGCGACTCTTGCTAAACCGCAACATTTGCGAATACAAACGCAAAACAAAAAGTCAGTTCTCCCACCGTATCACACCATGTATCTTACATGCACACACACACACACACTCTTGCAGGTCCACATCCACTCTGGATCCTATTGCCAATGACTCTACTATTACCGACTATGACTTTGAATGTCCTATCAACCAAGCCAAAGACGAAGGCGAGGAAGATTGTGACATATCGGGAGAACTAGCCAGACTTCTATTACAAGAGGAAAAAGCTATTCAACCGCATGAAGAGTCAGTTGAAGTTATCAATCTGGGTACTGAGTCAGATAAGAAGGAAATCAGGATCGGCGCTAACTTGGAAAGCGGTGTCAAGAGCAGGTTGGTTCAGATGTTGCATGATTATATGGAAGTATTTGCTTGGTCTTATGAAGATATGCCTGGGTTGGATACCTACATCGTAGTTCATCGTCTGTCGACAAAAGAAGATTGCCCTCCCGTCAAACAAAAGGTTCGTCGCATGAGGCCTGGTATGTCTGAAAAGATCAAAGCTGGGGTGATGAAACAATTTGATGCATGATTCTTAGTTGTGACATCCTATCCCCAATGGGTTGCCAATATGGTACCGGTAAAAAAGGACGGAAAAGTTCACATGTGCATAGACTATAGGGATCTGAATAGGGAAATCCCCAAGGATGACTTCCCTCTACCACACATTGACGCCTTAGTTAATAATACTGCTCAGCATAAAGTCTTCTCTTTCATGGATGGCTTCTCAGGCTATAATCAAATAAGGATGGCTCCCAAAGACATGGAGAAGAATACTTTCGTTACATAATGGGGCACCTTCTGCTACAAGGTCATGCCGTTCGGATTAAAGAATGCAGGGGCAACATATCAAAGGGCTATGGTAGCTTTATTTCATGACATGATTCACCATGAGATAGAGGTATATGTGGATGATATGATTTCCAGATCACAAACTGAAGAAGAACATCTCGATCATCTGTACAAATTATTCGAGAGGTTGAAGAAATACACGCTGAGGTTAAACCCTAACAAGTGCACATTTGGAGTATGATCTGGAAAGCTTCTAGGTTTTGTTGTCAGCAATAAAGGCATTGAAGTTGATCCTGCCAAGGTAAAGGCCATCCAAGAAATGCTAGTCCCTCATTCTGAAAAAGAAGTCAGAGGACTCCCGGGTTATCTCAATTACATTGCTCGCTTCATATCACACTTGACTGCTACTTATGAGCCAATCTTCAAAGTCTTGAAGAAAGATTAGATTGTCAAATGGAATGATGAGTGCCAAGTTGCCTTCGACAAAATCAAATAATACCTACAAGAACCTCCTATTCTCATGCCTCTAGTTGAAGGAAAACCCTTGATCATGTACTTGACAGTATTAGAGAACTCTATGGGGTGTGTTTTGGCCCAACATGAGGAGTCTGGCCGAAAAGAGCATGCTATTTATTACCTGAGCAAAAAGTTTACCGACTGTGAAACCATATATTCACTGCTCGAGAAAACTTGTTGCGCTCTGGCATGGGCTGCTCGCCGGCTAAGACAATATATGTTGACTCATACCACTCTGTTGATTTCTAAGATGGACCCAATCAAGTACATCTTCGAGAAACCTGCCCTTTCTGGACGGATAGCCAGATGGCAAATGATCTTGATTGAGTACGATATTCAATACACTATGCAAAAGGCCATCAAAGGAAGCGTGCTAGTTGATCATTTAGCCCATCAAGCCGTGGATGATTATCAGTCAATAAACTTCGACTTCCCTGATGAGAATATCATGCTGATAACCGATTATGCAAAACCTGGACCATATGACGGATCTGAACAAGGATCCCGATAGACTATGGTCTTCGATGGGGATTCCAACACCTTAGGTAACGGTGTTGGTGCTGTGATCATCTCTCCCGAAGGTTGCCACACTCCTTTCACTGCCATACTATGCTTTGATTGCACGAATAATATGGCCGAGTACGAAGCATGTATTTTGGGTCTAAAAGCTGCCATTGATTTAAGGATCAAGCATTTGAATGTGTTTGGAGATTTTGCTCTAGTGACCAGCCAAGTAAAAGGAGATTGGGACACTAAACACCCTAATATAATTCCTTGCAAGGAACTTGTGCTATCCATAATTCCTTACTTCGAAGAGATCGCTTTTGAGCATTTCCCTAGGGAGGAAAACCAGTCAGTTGACGCTTTGGCAACCATGTCTTCAATGTTCAAGGTCAGATGGGACAACGAAGCCCCTATGATTACAATTGAAAGATTAAACGAACCTGCACATTGCTGTGAGCTTGACACCGATGCGGAAAAGCCTTGGTACCATGAGGTGATGAGATATCTTGAAGCACAAAAGTATCCTGAGGGAGCATCCATCAATGGCAGAAAATTCTTACGAAGATTTGCAGCCAAATTCTTCCTAAGTAACAGGATATTGTACAAGCGCAACCATGATTCAACTCTACTCTGATGTGTGGACAAGAAGGAGGCAGAGGAAATCATGGAAGACATGCACGATGGTCTCTTCGGTACTCACTCAAGGGGACATACGATGGCTAAGAAGATCTTAAGATTCGGTTACTATTGGTAAAAAATGGAGACTGATTGCCATCAACATTCAAGAACTTATCACAAATGCCAAATCTATGCTGACAAGGTCCATGTGCCTCCTATCCCTCTGAACATCATGATTGCTCCGTGGCCATTTGCAATGTGGGGCATTGACATGATTGGAGAGATCAAGCCCACCACTTCTAACGGACATCGCTTCATTCTTGTTGCTATCGACTATTTTATCAAATGGGTCGAAGCCACTTCGTTTGCTTCAGTCACCAAGAATGTGGTAGCCAGATTCATCAGACACAACCTCATCTGCCGTTATGGTATCCCCGAAGGATCACCATCGACAATGGGACTAACCTCAACAATGCCATGATCACTGAGCTTTGCACTCTGTTTAAGATCAAGCATCACAATTCTTCTCCATATAGAGCAAAAATGAATGGCGCAGTCAAAACGGCCAACAAAAATTTCAAGAATATTATGCAGAAAATGGTGGTAACCTATAAGGATTGGCATGAGATGTTGCCGTTTTCTCTACATGGCTACCGCACTTCAGCTAGAACATCAATTAGGGAAACTACCTTTTCCTTAGTCTATATGGCATGGAAGTTGTTTTTCCAGTGGAAGTTCAGATTCCCTCGTTGAGGATTATGAATGAGGCAGGCCTAAGCGAAGACGAGTGGATTCAAACGAGATTGGATCAGCTGAACTTGATTGACGAAAAACGGTTAGCTGATGTTTTCCATGGTCAGACGTATCAAAAACGAATGATCAAGGCTTTCAAAAAAAAGATCAAGACTCGAGTATATCAAGTTGGCGACTTAGTGATAAAACGCATCATTCTACCACAAGGCGACCCCAGAGGCAAATGGAATTCCACCAATGAAGGGCCATTTGTTTTCAAGATAGTTTTCTCTGGCGGTGCCATGATACTGACTACCATGGATGGTGAAGATTTCCCACATCCTATAAACACGGACATAGTTAAAAAATACTACGCATAAGAGACCCGCTAGGTTGACACACCTAGGAAAAATAAGGGCATCCCGGCAAACCAAAAGGTTTGGGAAAAAATTAGGGATATATGCAAAAGATTGTACACCCGACAAGTTGAAAACCCGAAAGGGCGACTTGAGAAAAAAGGGGTATCCTGGTGGGCTGAAAACCCGAAAGGGCGGTCCAGGAAAAAATTAAGGATTAAAAGCGTATGACTATGTCCCGTGGAATCAACACCGTCAATTTTATCACCAAGGTCTAAGTTCAAACGATCCAAGATCAATCCAATCAACTTCTATCAATGGCAAGGGACATTCGAAGACATTGGGGCAATAGTAGAGTTGGAAGGCAATGAGATTGTTTCACATGGCTATTTGTTTTCATTCTTAATTTTGTTTTCCTTTCGATGATTTCCTCTTACTAGGATCTCCATCTCTCTGTACAAAAAACACCTTTTCATGGGCAAAATATCAATACAAATATACTTTGAAGTGAAAAATTTGTCATTGTTTTGAATGCAAATTTGTCAAATGACTAAAATTGAATGAACATATGCATATGAACATAATTAAAACTGTTTGGCACATCTTACCTAAGCAGTAATAGACACTTCTTTAAATAAATAGGGAATACCCCCACAGTGTTATTTCATTAACTTCCTCCTCAACAAAGTTACTCACAGAGTCTCTTTGCATAGGAGAATCCCCAACCAGTGTCTCAATCTCTTGGAAGCTCTCTCTCTCTCTCTCTCTCTCTCTCTCTCTCTCTCTCTCTCTCTCTCTCTCTCTCTCTCTCTCTCTCTCTCTCCATCTAAAGTCGAATTTTACAAGTTGAAGCCTCGTAGATCTCTTCCTAAAAGAAACTCATCTCATCAACAAGGTTTATTTCCCCAACAAACGATGAGATAGCATAACTCCCCAGCCGAGTTCAAATTTACCCAACATACAACAATCAAGGCACCAGAAAAATTCCCCAGCTGAGCCTGTCCTCCCCAGCTCAGCCTGTCTTCCCCAGCTGTGTTATCTTCCCCAGCCGAGGCTATTATCCCCAGATGGAGTCTATCCTCCCCAGCTGAGTCTACACTCTCCAGCTTGAATTTTCCTTTCAGATTATTGCAAACCATAGGGCCATAACCCCTGATCCTCAGTAAAGCCATCAGCAAAGCCTTTACTATTTCCAAAAAAAAATACTATGAAGCCTGGACTCGACCAGATATTAGCATAGTTTTCAAGTTATTCCTGAAGCCTGGACCCGACCAAATATTAGTTTGACTTCTTCAATTGCCGAATCCTGGGCCCGACCAGATAACAGTTTAATTCCTATAAAATCATTAGAAAAACTCCTCTTCTCCAGCAGAGTTTGCCACTATCCCTAGTGAATTACTGAAACCTGGACCTAACCAGATAACAATTTGAGTATTTGAAACCTAGACCCGACCAGATAACAATTGATCTCAATTTCAAGATACTATGAAACCTGGACCCGACCAAATAATAGTCTAACTCTTCAAAGATATAGAAGAACCCGGACTCAACCTGACCAAGGTTTAACTTCTTTTCCCCAGTAGAGTTTGCCTCTGCCCCAACAAATTACCGTGAAACCTGGATCCGACCAGATATCAGTTTTCAATTTAATCTTTTCAAGAAAGTTATTGTGAAGCCTGGACCTGACCAGATAGCAATCACCCTCAGAGATTTATTGTGAAACTTGGAAACCGACCAGATAACAACTAAATCCTCAAACAGTTTATTGTGAAACCTGGACCTGACCAGATAGCAATTGACCTTATCAACCTCAAAAATCTGCAAAGCCTGGACCCGACCAGATGACAGTTTTTCAAACAGTTTATTGTGAAACCTGGATCTCGACCAGATAACAATTAACTTTGATCCCTAAAGAGACACTACAAAGCCTGTACTCGACCAGATAATAGTACAACTTTCCAGAAACCATGAAACCTGGACCCGAACAGATAACAGTTACCACTTCAAGTTACTGCGAAGCCTGGATCCGACCAGATAACAATTAACTTCCGTATCCCCAACAAGTTGTTGTGAAGCCTGGATCCGACTAGATAACTACTCAATTTCAAGATATTTTCTGCAAATCCTGGAATCTGACCAGTTAACAGTTAATTCGTCTCTTCCCCCAGTAAGTTATCGTGAAGCCTGGATCCGACCAGATAGCAGTTGACTACTTCATCCTCAGCAAATTGTGAAGCCTGGATCCGACCAGATAACAGCTGACATTCAAGAGATATTCCCCAGTGAAAGCATCCTTTCAACAAAGCTTGAAGATATGCATATTCTTCACTCCCAACGACAATCAGGGATTTAACCCCCCAGAATTTCCACATCAGTAGTCAGGGATTTATTTTCCTGGACAAAAACATACATCTCACATTCATACATCATAGCATGTACATACCATATGCATTTAACTTAATACCACATCTGGTGAACATCATGCATACATATGCATTTTACTAACTCTTTTTCTCACAGGTAAAACATCAAGTTTTATATAAATCAACAAGAGATTTATGCTGATACTTCTTCCAATGTTTACCAACATTCCTCCAAATAGCATCTATAAGTCCATTCACAATTCATCTCCGAGTGCAAATTTCTGGGCACTCTAGTGTTTAATCATCTTTCACCTTCAAGTCACGAATGGCGGACTCGCCAATCTAACTCTTCAGGTTTAAGAAGATTGAACAAGGGCAGCTGTTGTACCCAAAAATTTTCCCTCTCATTTCTCAAGGATTCTCTCACAAGATCTTCTATGACATCAAGTTTGCAACACTGATACATCAATTTAGGCCTGGAATTGGCACAATGGCAAAATGGTCAACCGCATACTGGAAAGTCAAACTTTGACTTTTTGGTCAACATTACATCCCAAAGATCAAAATTTATCAAGACATTCAAAAATATCAAGCTTGATCATTATGGAGTCAAGAAAGTCAAAAGTCAACTTGAAAAGTCAAGATTTCCAAGACTTAGAAATTTTCTAAGTGTTTTTATACATGATAATTTCATCACTTCATGCCATTCTTTCACCAAGATGCAAGACGGTTCAAGGAAAACTTTCAACATGAAAGTTATAAATCCCGATGAGATCTACAACTTTGCTTTGCTGATCAAATCCTAGAAGTGCTTGGATTTTGAGTTATAAACTCATGAAGTCATGACATTTTCATTTAACACTTAGAGAAATTTTCAACAGATTTTATTCAGGATTTTATCCTAACTTCTTGGCATTTTTTCACATAGTTACAAGATGATTTTGTCAAAATGGCCAACATGATAGTTATAGAGGATGTTTCAAGCTTTCCAAAACATCCAAGAGCATGAATTTATCATACTTGAGCTAGGAGATTCAAGGGCTTGAAGTTGGGCATCCATCCTTGAATTGCAAGTCATTCTAAGTGAAGAACACATAACAAAACTCTCATGATTTGCTGCATAATCTTATGTTGCAAGCTTCTTTGCTTGCAAATATCTATATAATTTAATGCTTACACCCACTCTTGAGCTATTACCCAAGTGTTTAAACCATTGTCCAAAAGATCTTTCCATTTATGGCATAAAGGCATCATTGCTATTCTTGAAAAGCAAGCTTTTTGTACAAAGTTTATCTTGAGCCCATACCTTGCTGGTTGCTGATTATACTCCACCATAAATCATGGAAAGTAGCTCCTCAATACCATAAACTTTGATACTTCATCTTGGGACTATGGAGTACTTGACTTAGTTTGATCTTTGTAATCCAACCAAACCATAACATGCTGTTTTAAAAACCTAACCAGCTCATATGCACAAACCCCTTGCCTATAAATAGAAGAAGCATTCGAAAGAGAAAGAGGTTAGAAAAAATAGAGAGAAAAGCCAGAAGTTTTATTATAAACTAGCTATCAAGATCCCAGAATCTCCAAAAAGCCATAATTGTCCAAAAAATCTCCCACTCTTGAGTTTTAAAGTCCAAATATTTGGAACTCTCACACCTTGCAAGCTCTGTCCAAACATCTAAGCACCTCACATGCATCACCTAGAAATTGTTCAAACTCAAGAACAAGCTTCTACAACACCTATGTTTTCTTTTCCAAGTTCAAGAACAATCAAGACAACAACTCAAGCTCAGAGTATAAGATCCATCTCCAAGGTAAGTTTCTTGGCTTTAGTTCTTCATTTCAAGCATCATTAGTAATTCATTTTTTTGAAGACAAAGTGTAGTAACCATTTTCCTTGAAGCTAACCTTTTGTTTATCTTCCATTCTTTTCATTATGTGTTGAGAACTAACCCATTTATGCAGCAAAACAATGTTGAAGTAAAAAAAATGACACTATGAGTCGACACATAGCCTTATGAGTCGATACATACTGCTTTACAGGCCCAAAACAGAAGGAAAAAGAGTGTATGAGTCGACATAAAGCACGTATGAGTCGACACATGCAGTGTATGAGTCGACACATACCATTATGTATCGACTCATACTGAGTTAATTTAGCAATACAGGGGAAAGGAAAGTCATGGGTCGATGCATAGGAGCTTGTGTCGACACATAATAGTTCAAAATGCATTTTCCTTCTTTTTACACTGTTTTTACATTTCCTTCATTATTATTCGATATGGTTGTAATATTTAAGTTCCTATTTCATCCCCATTTGCAAATTGTACCCCATTCCCTAAACTATGTAATAGCGTAGGACTTTATTTTCCGTAATTTAACACTTTCAAATACAAATGCTAGTAATTAGGGTTTTGTATGGAAAGACTAAAATCAATCAATAGAAAACCCTAATCAAAGACTAAACAAAGCATAAAAATCAATACACTTGCACACAAGCACCCTTAGGGTAAAATCCACTTGGTTGCCTTACAAAAATGACCATATTATGCATGTGAGGTATCTTAGCAAAGACAAGCAAAATACAAGATCATAGTCCCTCGATGACGCTATCAAAAGTTGCCTTTCAAAATGATCTTAGTCCCTAAAGAAAAATGCTAATATACCTTGCAACATTGCTAATCATGGTTATATAATGACCCACGCCCGCCCCGTTTACATCCAAAGATAAGGTTACTTACCAAATCAATGATAAGATAACAATGTCAAAGGAGAGAGGAAATGAACATGAAATACTTTTGAGTAGGTAGAATGTTCCTAGTTACTTGCTCCCTTTCAAAACAAAAACATCCTTGCCATTTTAAAAAAAAACACCAACACTTTCAAAACCTCTTTCAAAACATGAAACATTTTCAAAAGTCTAACACTTTGTATACGTTCTTATGAACGAGAACTATTACAAAGTTTGCCTAAACGATGACGCCTTTTCAAAATACTTTCAAAAACCACACAAAGCATATTTTCAAACAAAAGCAAGTGATCTAGCAAGTAACTAAGAGCCCATGGAAAACCATGGATGAAAAGGGTGCTAATACCTTCCCTTTTCATAATCTACCCCCCGAACTCAAGAAACAATCTCAAAGGTCTTTCTTATGCTTTTTCACCTTTACTTTTGGATAAAAGAAAAGTCGGTGGCAACTCTTGCTAACCGTAACATTTGCAATAAAACGCAAAACAACCAAGTCAGTTCTCCCACCGTATCACACCTCCTTTCAACTATTTACTAAAATTTCAAAACAAACACCCCCCCCCCTTCAGATTTACTTAATTTTTTTTTATTATTTCCTTTATATTATTTTTTATGCTATATTTTATTAATTATCTATTTATTTTTTCATTTATAATTATCATTATTATTATTAATTTTTATTATCATATTTTAAATATTATTATTATATTTAAATATTAGTATCTGGTCAAACAAATTATTTTTATATTAAAATTACATTTATTATTTTATATATATTATTTGCATTAAATCTTTTTGTTATATCATGCATTAATCAAGATATCTTCGCAAATAATACGATTAAAAATTACTCAACAAATCTTAAAACTATTTTCGCAATAAACTAAACTAATCAACTGTTCTTTTTTGCAAAAGGGTTTCAAGCTAGTTTTGACTTACTACACACTCAGTCAAAATCTCCATAATCACTACTCCCGACTGAGTGCGAAGTGATTCAAAATATGTTTGCAAACCCCTAAAAAACACCAACCCATACGAACTACGAATTGCGACTCTGATTCCTTATTACAGGATACGTAGGCATACGATCAAAAATCGTGGTGAGTCTTTCTAATTAAAACTTAAAATCCAGTTTACCCCAAACCTAAACCTAGAGTCTAATATCCTTGTGAACAAGGTGGATGAAAGGTGCCTAACACCTTCTTTCGTCCAATTGAGTCTGAAGCCTAGAATCTTTGTCTGCGAATTAGGATTTTCTGTTAGATCCCCTTCCCTAGGATAAAAAATAATAGTGGTGACTCTGATTAAAAAACCAGTCGCAACAGCTGACGACTCTGCTGGGGACTCTCCTTAACCTTAGGTTTAGGTTTTTTTGGGGTTTCTTATTTTTATTTGCTTTATTTATTTATTGCATTTATATTTTTTATCGCATTTATTTATTTACTATCAAATTCTCTTATCATCATATATTTGCTATGTGGCGGGTTTTTATTTCAAGAAATATTTTCAATAAACCTTAAAAAGAAGGTTCGTCTATTAGCTTACGGGGCACATCATGCCTGCAAGTTTATGTGACGACTTCGCCTAGAGTCGGTGAACTTTCGAAAAAGGAATACTTATCGAGAGATATCCTCTTGACGAGTAGGACTTTGGAAGGTCACCCATGAATCTTGGTAACGACCTTAACCTAAAATCTCATGACGAAACCTTTCGCAACTTTGAGACGAAAGTTTCGGTCCGTAAAGAGGATCCACCTAAGGGAGGCCCTTGTTCCTTTTCCCTCCGATGTTATTCATGGTACCCTTAAGGAAAACACCTCCTGGGAGGATATATTTATCGTAGGTCAAAATTAAGGAGCCTACATTATAGGGGTACCTATCACAAAAACCTGTCACGGAATCCCGTTACCCCACCCAACACTTATACATTCATGCATTCATATATATCTCATGTTAATCATTTGTTTCTTTTATCAGTCTTATTCACAGGGTACAAAATAAAAGATAACAAAATCAAGATTTTTGGTGACTGTCTTAAAAATGGATACCAAAGGGAAACAACTTGTCCGCGTCAATTCCTGCAAGCCTGACCTTTCTGAAATTAAAACTGTAAAGGGTAAATCATCTGAGAGAGCTCTGAAGATGTACGCTCACCACTATGGGGATACCTTTGACTTGACTAAAGTAGAGGTTCAGATGGATGCAGTATCTGCCCTAATTCAATTTTATGACCCTCTAAAACCACCCGGTCGAAACCTGTCATCTGGATGTAATAAAACATCAATGAAGTCGCCACCAAACGTCTTTTATCCCGACGAAAGGGAAAGGTAAACATAGAGAAAACCTGAAAAGGGAGAAATCACGGTCTTTCAACCGAGAGATCGGGTAAGGGAGTCTGTTACACGAGGGGAAGGTATTAGCACCCTACACGCCCGTAGTACTCTACGGTATCCACTCTTGTTGTCTAATCTAATGGGTGTGGTCAAATCCTATGTCTATGGCTTAAAGCTGAAAAGGGAATGCATGCGAAAGAAAAAGAGAACAATGTAGGGAAAATAAAAAGTTGTGCTCGATCGGGCCCTACCCCAATGCCTATGTATCCCTTTTAAGGAATTAGAGCAGCGGTAGTTCGGCTTACATGTTTTGGTTGGTTTGTGTTTTTTAGTTAAGGCAAACAAAAACAATCAAGATGGCAAAACATCGAATGAAACAACAAACAAATGAGATGGTCAAACATCGACTAAATAAAAACAAGGTAACATGTCAAAGATGACGAAACATCAAATGATAAAACGGATGACAAAACACCACACCTAGCAATGATATTGAGAATCAAAGCAGGATAACAAACAGATGCGATGGCGAAACATCGGCTTCAAACAAATGTGCGATGGCGAAACATCAGGTAAGAGATAATAAGGCATCATGGAAAAGTTGGCGAAACATCAATAAATTGGCTAACGAAACATCATACCTAACAATGATATTGGGAATCAAAGCAGGATAACAAACATATGCGATGGCGAAACATCGGCTTCAAACAAATGTGTGATGGCGAAACATCGGCTAAAAGATAGCACATTATCATGGAAAAGATGGCAAAACATCAATAAATCGGATAACGAAATATCACACCTAACAATGATATTGGGAATCAAAGTAGGATAACAAACAAATGCGATGGCGAAACATCGGCTTCAAACAAATGTGTGATGGAGAAACATCGACTAAAACAGGTTTAAAAGCAAAGCCAAGAGGCACACAGACAAAGTAAGATTGGTTTGTATCTTTTACCTTGAAGAAGGGTTTGAGTTTATTAGAAATGTTTTATGATTTTCCAAGAAAATAGTTTTTGTCTTAAGATGCAAAATGCAAAGGAAAAGAAAACCACTAAGGGAGACTATCCTAATCTCTAGCCCTAATGTTATCATACAACGATTGACCCTAAGGTTGAGGATAAAGGAAAACCCTACCTTAATTAACATGTTAAAGGAAGCTTAACAACACTATCCTATAGGGAACATGCAATGGGAGCAAAGTCGTGATCTCAATTTCTAAATTGAGTGACTCATCGATCAACAATTAAAGAATAAAAACAAAAAAAAACATCCTATAGGGAACATGCAATGAGAGCGAAGTCGTGATCTCAATTTCTAAATTTAATGACTCATCGATCAACAATTAAAGAAGAAAGGCAATAAACATCCTATAGGGAACATGCAATAAGAGCGAAGTCGTGATCTCAATTTCTAAATTGAGTGACTCATTGATCAAAAGCAAACACAACACATGTATCAGACAAAAACCAGAGGGCCTTCTGACATATATCAGCAACAAAGGTCCCATCATGCAATCAGAGAACTCTGCAACATGAAAATAGAAGAAAGGAAATAATGCAATACCAAACGGATAAATATCCGTAGCAACTGAGCAAGAGTAAAAGAAACCCAGAGAACTTCAAGCAAGCTGGCATCAGTAGACAAATCAAGTCAGAAACTACGCCATCAGGATGTAAGTAATGAAATCATCAGATGTGAACAGATGCCATGGGTAATGCATGGCATTCATAATCACATGCATATATATCCTGCATAAACTATCAAACATGCCTAGCACAAGAACAGTGCTAAAATAATAAATTGTGTTCCACAAATAAAGTGAACCACAATAGCCTCAAGCCAAAAATGGAAACTTTCTCAAAGTACCTCGCACATTCAAGAACCAAGTTAGTATTCCATAAGGTGAATGATGACTCACATAAGGGATGGATGCAACATGATGAAGTGAGAACATCAGGATAACAATTATCAAACATTAGACATAATAGACAAGAGGAAACAAGCATATTCACAATTAGGTAAAAAATTAGAGGAATGTTGCTCCTTTCTATCATCATGTTGAATTGACAATTGAATACCAATCAAGGATCATGGGAGCTTGAGAAGAATAAAATCAAAGACCATAAAGGTCAGGTGCAAACACATTTCAATCATGTACAATTAATTCAACCACAACTCATAAGCACAATAGAAGTGGGATCCCACACAGTTCATTAAAAGGTTCAAACATTCAAACATGGGGCATTAAGTGAAATGACTTGAGTTATTATGGATAATCAGAATCAATATGATCATTAGGTGCCCAATTACAGGCCTCACTCAAGTTCATTGTCCATCAAACAAATTGCAATAAGGCATGCAACATTAATTGGGTACCTTCACTTTAAAAATACATCAAAAATAGAAAAAAGGATCAATAAATCAAACCAGAAACTTCTTAGCATATTTGAAGTGTGTAGAAGTCAGAAAGCAAGCCCTAAGTCCATGAATAATTGAGGAAGGACTCAAATGAGGCCCAAAGTTCAAGACTAGTTGGCAAAAACTACCCAACTAGACAAGTTTTCAAGATAATTTGTGGAAAAATGTCAAACCAAGTCAAATAATTCAAGAAAAATGGTTTTAAGACCCTCAACACATTCATGAACCATAATCAAGACTTAAATTCCAATAAAAAACCACGGCATAAGGGTTTTGAAAAAAGAAACTTGCACCACAAGCAACAAATCCCAATTTTTGACTTTTAATCTTAAATATTGATTAAGTAAGATTAAAATTCAAACAATTCAAACCAAGATTATACAAATCATAAAGAAACCCTAAATGTCAGAATGCATATTTTTTCACATTTTTTGAATTAAGGAAAAGTCAAAAATAAAATCAATTTCAAACAAATAATCAATTAAACAAATAAACACATCCAAAAATGAAATTCTAGTAAAAAAAAAACATCCAACCAAAAATATATTCAAATGTTAGAATTAAAAACATACATCCCTGATTATTTTTGAAATTTTTGAATTGATGGAAGTATTAAAGTAAAAATCAAACAAAACAAATAACCATTAAAATATTATTTAAGGGCAAAAATGCAAACCCTAGCCAAAAGTCACTACAAGGTTCAAATAAAAATATATTCAGATTCTATGATTAAAAACAAGCTTTCATGATTTTTTTGAGAATTTTTGAATCAATGGAAGTATTAAAATAAAAATCAAACAAACAAATGTTACAAATAAACTTTTGAAATTAAATTTCTAATAAAAAATAGAAAAAGTGCTAAACCAAAATCAGAATCAATTTTTATATTATTTTATGAGTTCAAAATAATTTTTGTGGAATTTTTAGATCAAAGGAACTAATAAAAATAAATTTTTTTTGAACAATCAATTAATTAAACCTACGAATTTATTATTGGCCTATGGTAATTATTTTATGATTTTTGAAAATGTTTTGATCACAAAAATAAAATGAGCAAATCAAATAAAATCAAAAATATGAAAAATGCATTAAAAATCACATGGACCAATTAGATCCATCCACACCATCATCTTCAACCTCCGGACCAACTCAAAACGCGCGCAGGACTTATTCTAGGGCTCATGTTCAGGTCCATCATACATACTCATTTCTCCACCAAAATCAATGATTCCAATCACAAATCAAAGTTCAAATTACCAACTACATCATGCTTTTTATAAAATTCGAAATGATTGACCATGGAAGTAGAAATCAGAGCAAGAAAATTGAGAAAATCATTATATCTTGAAAAACCAGAAGTTCACCAAATCGTATATGCTTCAAAATCAAACAAGTTTATACATCATATGTAAGATCTGGACAGCTATGAACATGATCACAAGCTTTAAATCACGTGAAACAAGCAAAATTATGGAGAATCAAGATCTGAAAATTACCTTTCGAGTTGAGAAATAAACTCAACTATGGCCTCTGAAATAAAGCGAAAAACCATGTCCCTTGCTTCTAATGCTCCAATGAAGTGAAAATGGTCATGAATCGAGCTCTGGAATGGAGAATAAAGGAGCTTCGAAGCAGAAATTTTTTGAGAGAGAGAGATTCACAGTTTCTGATTTTTTTGAGAGAATGAAAGCTTGCCTTCAAAGGGAGTGAAATATGGCTTATATAGAGTGACTGCTGAGGGTAGAAGGGTCTTTGAAAAGCTCAAGGCCGTTAGAAGCAGAATTTGTAAAAAACAGAAAAATGAAGATTGCCAAAGGTGATGCGTTTTGTTTCTACTTATGCCCAGCCTAGAAGTCGTTTTGGTGATGTCACGTTGAGTGGTATTTTGAGCAAAACATGTGCACTTGGTGAGCTGGATACGTTTACAACAAACAAAACTGAAGTTGTGCAAAAATCTGCAACATGGGCATGGTTTTCCATTAATATGGCTAGCTGACTTTATGCTTAGGCCATTTGAAATTCCTTCATGCGTTTTGGATGCTTGAGGGGACTTTCAAGAGCTCTCATAATATAGAACATCATAGGGCTTTGAATTTTCCAAATTGATGCTGACTTGATGGAGAAATGGTGTTGCAAACTTGAGGCAAAAATGCAATTTGGCCTACCTGGTCCGCACGCGTGCATGGGCATGCATGGTGTGCATGAAGCCAGCTTTGAGATACCAACTTTGAAGCATCACAACTCACTCAATTCTTGGCCAAATTGAATGATTCAAAGTTCAATGGGAAGCTCTCATGGGAGACTAAAAAATGCTCTTTTTAATTTTTCAAATTGAAGCTTGAATCACAAGAAATTGATTCCATAAAATGGCATGCCAAGTGTTTGATGAAATTACGCGCGTGGCTTGCCCAAGAGAAGTCATCTTGGCACTTAGCATTTTTTCAAATTTTAAGTTACTTCTTGAACAAGTTACACTTAAATTCACCCTTTCTCATGATTCAAAGATGAATTTAGGCATGGGATATGAAAAGAGGATGCTTAAATTGATGGTTGACCAAAAGTCCACTTGGTCAACTCCTGATTTTACTGACTTTGGTCAAAATGACCAATTTGCCCTTTTTGATCAATTGAACCATTTCCAATCCTAATTGAACCTCAATCTTTCAATCCTAAATGCTTAATAACATGTGGTGAACCATGGAAACAAGTTTGTGCGAAAAAGTCAGAGAAATCCTGATTAAATCCAAAACCCTAGTTTTGTGCCATGTACTAGGAAATATCTGATCAAGCTTCAAAACCCTAATTCCACTGAGTATCATGAGAGGCTCCTTGATAAAATTTGATTCTAATTATGATAAGATAGTGATGCTTCATGAATTGGCTCATCTAGACCCCAATTACCTCAACTTGGACAAAACCCTAATTTTGATTGATTCCTCAAAGGAGAGTGATGAATCATCTTCAAAACTTCAAATCCTCATATGATCCAAAGA
The DNA here is from genome assembly GCA_948472305.1 of Vicia faba. Classification (NCBI taxonomy): domain Eukaryota; kingdom Viridiplantae; phylum Streptophyta; class Magnoliopsida; order Fabales; family Fabaceae; genus Vicia; species Vicia faba. Next base: position 499,282,243 of record OX451741.1, read on the forward strand.
GATGGATAGGAAATCTTGAGATGTGCAATAACTGTTGCGCTTGAAAGATCCAGAGGTTTAAATGATAAGATTCTACTTGAGCAACTTGTCAATGCAATCAACCTTCAAAGCTTGAGGAAGACTTGATAACCAAAGTAATTTGATCCCATCACAATGTATGAATGCAATGCAATATGATATTCATGATGAAACATAAGCCTAAATCAAGAGGGTAAATTTTGGGGTTTAACAACTGCCCCTATTCAAATATCTTCGACATGATAAGTGAGAAAAGTGACAACTTTCGAGCGTTCAGAGTTGAAGATGATTGAATACAAAAGAACCCGAAAATTTACACTCTTGAAGAAGAGAGAAAAAGAAGTAGAAAACCCTTAAGGCATACGCCAGAACGAAACTGTAACGCAGGTTGAAACAGAACAAAAACAAACAAGAGTAGACGCAACTAAACTTTCGGACAAATGTGCCAGGGAAAAACTGGGCTTCAAAAAGAGGAGGTGAGATAAAACTCAACCAACAAAGTATAGGCGAAACTAAGCTCTGGAAAAGAAAAAGTACGCGGGTGAGGAGACGAAACTCTGAGATCGACCCAAAGCAAAGTGGCTAGAGTGCGTGATTCTAGGAGCACTTGCTAATCTCAACTAAGATAGACAATATGAATGAACTGAAAGAATCCTAGAAATGAGGAATAAAAGCGAGACGGAACTCGATTCAAAAACCAGTTAGACGAAACCAAACTAGATGAGTACCAGGACGAAACTGGATTTCACGCACGGGTAACAAGGTGAAACTCGACCTAAAGTAAAGTGATGAGAGTGCATGTTTCTCAGAGCACCTACTGGTCTCAGATTAATGGATAAACAGTGACGAAAACTGATAGAAGAATCCAAGGAACAAAAGAGACTGACTTCAAACCAGGGACGCAGTATGAACACTGCACTCGATAAACGAACACCGTCAAAGGGTCCAAGGTATGAAAGCAAAAATGAGACGAAACTCAACTCAATAACTAGTTAGGAGAAACTGTACTAGATGAATACCAGGGTGAAACTGGATTTCATGCATAGGGTGAGGAGACAAAACTCGATCTCAACCTAAAAACCTGTTGAAAGCGAATATCAGGGAAAAACTTGTACTCGAAAGGTGCATCAATAAACATTGGAATGAACCAAAAAGGGTAGTTAAGACTAAACCCAAGAAGACCGCGCCATGGAGAAACTGAACTACAGTCAAGAGTAGACACTCAAATAAACAAATGTTTGACATCAAAAGGATATTGTCATGGGGATGAAACCTAGATGATGAAGACGAAGACCTCGTTGGGGATTTAATTTGAGGTATTAGCAAATTCACAGGGGACAACATAAACAATAATGGCTTATGTTCTGATGCATGTTTGAATTCTTTTTCATATAGCGCAATACTCCATATGATGGAAATGCTACGCGTTTTGGTAGATGCAATGTAATGATGCATGTTTAAAAGTTTCACTAGGGAATGGCCAATTGAGAAGCCAACACCAAGAAGTCAGAATTTGACATGACTTGCAAAAATAAATTGCAAAATCCAAAGGAGAGGAGAAAATAGAGGGAACCCCTAGAGAGCAAACCTCGAAGAGACGAAGCTTCGCGGGGAATAACAACTGAGCAACCAACAGAAACGGGGCCACAAACATTGAGAGGAGCTGAAAAATAAATTACAAACTCCTAGAGAAGATCAGGTCGACATTGTAGCTTCTGGATAAGATTAGACATTGAGGGAGAAGATCAGGGCAAGACTATAATCCCTGGAAAAGACAGCGCGGGGCCGTGTTGAGGATGATACCAAGATAGCAAACCCGACGTGAGGGATGAAAACCTTTGCTGGGGGGACAAAGCTCTGCTGAGGAGATGGGACTTCATCGGGGAGACAGAACTTTGTTGAAGATTCTTGTTGAAGATAAATTTCTTTGAATGCAACCAATGGGTGGATCGTGCAGATAGTCACACAGTATCAACCTTACTGGGGATAAGGAAAGATCTTCAACAAAAGGATGCCCCAGTCCGCAGACTGGTTGGGAAATGAGAGGTCAAGGCAAGGGATCCTTGTTGGTAATTCTGCTGGGGGGTTAAAACTTCTTCAAAATGTGAGTTCCTACTTAAACGACTCCACTGGGGATGTGTGACATATCCAAACCTGAAGTCTTAGAAGGAAGCTTTTGAAAGAAGATTCCTAGGGCAACAAAACTTCGCTGCAGAAACGCAACTTCACTGGGGATACGAAACATCACCGGGGATAAAAAGAGTCCCAATCATACATGGGCTTTGTCCAAATGTTCCCTTCTTGACAATCATTAAGCTCTTTACAGGTGTTCAACATGTAAACTCTTTTTTTTATGCCAGGCAAATGTTTTTCATACAGAAAGATGTTTATTTTGGGAATGACAAACCTGATGCAACGATTATTTAAGCCTTTGAAGTTGAAAATATTAACAAGGTGTCGCATCTCTGTTGTGAATGAATAACTGGCTAGAGTGCAAAAATTTCAAAACTTTTCTTCCCCTTTTTTGAAAAACGAGTCAAGATGCGGGTGATAAGATACCAACATGAGTATGCAAAGCATATTTGGGAGTTTAGGAAATGTTATCCTGTTGTAGTATGCTTTCGAGTTAAACCCTTGTTTCAGTTAGGACTTTTAAAGGTTGTAACGTGGCCTGGTTCAAGGTTTTTTTTTTCAGAAAAAAGTTTTTTTTCAAGGCTCAAGTTATTTGGTGCCCACCCCCTTCGTGATATTCTCCTGTCCTAAGTTCAGCTGACTTATCACAGGCATTCATCTTTCAAAGGATTTGTAATGGTTGAGCGATCACGGTAAATTCTTTAATATGATTGTCACTTAACTTTTGCTGCTTTTGTTTTTGATATTATTTTTCCTCTTCTTTTGATGAAAATTTTATTGAATAATCTCTCTTTTTTTTCCCGACCTTTTAGGCTCTCTTTTCCCTGACTTTTGCCTGGATAAAATCTTTTGAATTTCAAATTTGGGAGTCCAGCGGGATGCCCTAACTTTTGCCTAAGCGACTTATTTTCAAGTTTCGACTTAGCGGGGCTTTTTGTTTCTTTCTTATTCATACTTTCCACTTCGAACAAGTCAATGTGACTTTACTTTTCTAACTTTTTCCTTCTTTCTCTCTTCTTTTTTTGTTGTAGTTTTTTTTTGTTGAAGAAAACAAATGCCTCATTCCTTGGTCGGCGAGGGATAGCCATTATTGTATCAATTCGATCTCGACCTCAGGACTTTGTGAGGAAATGAACATCGTGGTTTTGACATTTTTCTTGATCTCATGATGCGAAAGATAAAATGTGGTGATCCTCAGATGGGACATTCCTTCTGAAATTTGAATGCTTGGTCAAATCAACTGAACGTCTACCCTGCCCCTGGTTTAAAAAAATAAGGTTTTTTTTAACGAAAAAGAAACTCCTACTTCGAAGGCTCAGAGGGGTTAACGAGGGTCTAAATCCCTTATATCTCCGGTGTTTGGGGATTGAAACAATGTCTGTACATCGTCAACAGGGTTCTACTCAAAAGCATACCACTACAGTCATCGTTTTTGGCTAAACTCCTTCCTCCAAACTCTTGGCTAAGTAAAAGAATTGGCACAGTTGGTATCAAAATTCCCGAAAAAAATTGATTAAAGAGTGATACTGGATGGATTAAGTAAAATGAAACAAACATTTTTTCAAGGCAGAAATATTCAACGCATCAAGACTGACATTCGGCTATAAACAAAATCCTATATGCAGACAATGCTAAAACAATCAATCAAGATAACATATGACAGTGCGACAAAGAAACGTAATAAAAGCCATTATGGGGAAGAGATGTCTCCAACTAGGTTCGCCGATCTCACCGACCTGCCATAATCTTGATATTACCCTGACCCAAGACCTTTACCAACAGCACGGAGCTGTGAAACAAAATTGGCAAGACATCCACCAGCAAAGTGAATGAGAATCCTTACCAATCAGAGAAACAAACATGCCCTTTGCACAGTAGTAGTTGTGTTGGTTATCCGTATTTCAAGCGATCGACCAACCGTGACTTGTATTACCATTTCCGTGTAAGGCCCACGAAGTTTATATGCTCATGGTTATCAAAAATATTGGACGTTTTTGCAAACAAAATAGTAAAAAGGGAAAAAAGAAACGTATATATATACTTGAAAGAAGATATTCTATTGATTTTGAGAAATCAGTCTGTGAAAAAGGCATTTACATTTGGAAGCAAGTAATTTACAAAATTAAAGCAAACAAGTGTTTACAAATGGCAATGTGAATGTGAATATCCATCAAGTCCCAACTCTGCTATGACTCTTCTGACTCTTACGCTTTCATCTTCCTGCTTTCAGGCAAATCGTTCTTGGATTAGCTTCGAGCTTATGCCAGGTGACGAAATGAAGGAAAGAAATGAAGGATCTCATTCTGAGCGTAGTCATTTGCTTTAAGTCCCTAACTTTTGCCTGAATCGCCCTTTCGGGTTTTCAATTCACCAGGACACCCTCTTTTTGCCTAAACCGCCCTTTCGGGTTTTCAGTTTAGCGGGTTTTTTTTATGCAAAGTATTTTTTAACTACGTCAGCATTCACAGGGAGAGGGAAGTACTCTCCATCCATAGTCGCGAGCATCATCGCTCCTCCGGAGAAAACTTTTCTGACCATGAAAGGACCTTCATAAGTCGGAACCCACTTGCCCCTGGGATCTCCCTGGGGGAGAATTATTCTTTTTAGCACAAGGTCACCTGGCTTGTAACATTGAGGCCGTACCCTCTTATCAAAAGCTTTCCTCATCCTTTGCTGATATACCTGACCATGACATACAGACGTCAACCTCTTCTCGTCAATAAGTTCCAACTGATCCAACCGATTCTGTACCCATTCACTTTCATCCAGCTCAACATCTCTCATGACCCTAAGAGAAGGAATCTCGACTTTTACCGGCAATACTGCTTCCATGCTGTAAACCAATCAAAATGGGGTTGCCCCAGTCGAAGTACGCACAGTGGTGCAATAACCATGCAACGCGAAAGGAAGCATCTCATGCCAATCTTTATAGGTTACCACCATCTTCTGCATGATTTTCTTGATATTCTTGTTGGCCGCTTCGACAGCGCCGTTCATCTTTGGTCAGTATGGGGAAGAGTTGTGATGCTTGATTTTGAAGGACTCACAAAGCTCCTTCATCATTTTGTTGTTCAAATTAGACCCATTATTGGTAATGATCTTTTCAGGCACTCCGTAGCGACAAATAATATTGTGCTTAATGAACCGAGTTACCACCTGCTTGGTGACATTGGCATAGGATGCAGCTTCGACCCATTTTGTAAAATAATCGATGGAAACCAAAATGAAACGGTTCCCATTGGATGCAGTTGGCTCAATTTTGCCGATCATATCAATTCCCCACATCGCAAACGGCCAAGGGGAAGTCAAGACATTCAAAGGTACTGGCGACACATGCACCTTGTCAGCATAGACTTGACATTTGTGGCAAACCCGCGCATAATTGTAACAGTCAGTCTCCATGGTGGACCAATAATAACCTGCTCGCATAATCTTTTTAGCCATGGTATGCCCGTTGGAATGGGTCCCGAAATCACCTTCATGTATCTCCTCAATGATTCTAGCTGCTTCTTTCTTGTCAACACATCTAAGCAGTAAACCGTCATGATGCCTTCAATACAACACACCGCCACTAAGAAAGAACTTGGCTGAAAATCTTCTCAAGAACTTGTTATCTGTGACGAATGCCTCTTCAGGGTACTCTTGTGTTTCAAGATATCGTTTAACATCATAAAACCAAGGATTACCATATGATTCCAAACTAGCCTCAAAACAGAAAGCTGGCTCATTCAAACTTCTGATGGTAATGGAATGTGCCTCATTAGCCCACTTAACCTTGAACATGGAGGACAAAGTTGTCAGCGCATCAGCTAGATTGTTTTCTTCTCTGGGAATGTGCTCAAACGTGATCTCTTCGGAGTACGGAATCAACTTTATAACATGCTCACGATAGGGAATTAGGTTCTGATGGCGAGTCTCCCAATCTCCATTAATCTGACTGATAACAATATTGGAATCCCTGTAAACTTTCAAGAATTTGATGCGCAGGTCGATCGCCGCTTCAATGCTATAAATGCAAGCCTCATATTCGGCCATGTTGTTAGTGCATACAAAACAAATACAAGCCGTGAAAGGAATGTGGTATCCCTCAGGGGAAGTGATAATAGCTCTGACGCTATTGCCCATGGCATTGGAGGCACCATCAAAAACAAGCGTCCAACGTGATCCCGGATTGGGTCCTTCGTCTGGGTCTGGCATATTACAATCCCGAATATACACAATTTCCTCATCGGGAAAATCGAACTTCATCGGTTCATAATCATTCATGGGCTGATGAGCAAGATGGTTGGCCAGTACACTACCCTTAATTGCTTTCTGAGTAGTGTATTGAATATCATATTCAGTGAGTATCATCTGCCAACGGGCTACCCTGCCTGTAAGAGCTGACTTCTCAAAAATATGCTTGATTCGATCCATTTTGGATATCAAGTATGTGGTGTGAGTTAACATGTACTGCCTCAAACGTTTGGTGGCCCAGGCAAGCGCACAATAAGTCTTTTCCAGCAATGAGTACCTTGACTCGCATTCCGTAAACTTCTTACTCAAGTAGTAAATAGCCTGCTCTTTCTTTCCTGTCTCATCGTGGTGACCGAGGACACAACCCATTGAGCTCTCCAACACAATTAGATACATGATTAGTGGCCTTTCTTCCACTGGCGGCATGAGTATCAGAGGTTCCTGCAAATACTCCTTTATTTTGTCAAAGGCCTTCTAACAATCCTCATTCCATTTCACTGTCTGACTTTTCTTCAACAACTTGAACAAAGGTTCACAGGTGGCTGTGAGATGAGAAATAAATCTAGAAATGTAATTTAACCTTCCCAAGAAACCACGTACTTCCTTCTCTGTCCTTGGTTCAGGCATTTCCTGTATCGCCTTTACCTTGGCCGGGTCCACTTCGATACCTTTTTCACTTACAATAAGACCCAACAGCTTGCCGGATCTCACCCCGAAGGTGCACTTATTCGGATTCAACCTTAGCAGGAACTGCCTCAGTCTCTCGAACAATTTTCCAAGATGAACAAGATGTTCCTCTTTCGTGTCAGACTTAGAAATCATATCGTCTACATAAACCTCAATCTCTTTGTGAATCAAATCATGAAAGAGAGTGACCATGGTGTGCTGATATGTTGCCCCGACATTTTTCAAACTAAACGACATCACTTTATAGTATAAGGTTCCCCAAGGCGTGATAAATGTTGTCTTCTCCATATCCTCTGGAGCCATCTTAATTTGATTGTAACTTGAAAAACCATCCATGAACAAGAACACCTTGGAATGAGCAGTATTATAGACCAACACATCAATATGCGGAAGAGGGAAGTCATCTTTAGGGCTGGCCCTGTTCAAATCCCTATAATCCACGCACATCCTGACCTTACCATCCTGTTTCCAGTGATTTCTGGTAAACAACCGCTAGTCTTCTAAACTATCGAATAAACTTTCTGACTGTTATTCAATTCCTCTGGTAACTCACAGGATCGACTAGATTGATCCTAGGATTCCTTGGTCATTAGGGTAACTCTCATGATCGAACAGATATTCATGGTTGATATTTGAGTGTTGTATAGGTGTTTGGCTTATTTCGATTCCTTTCTCAAAGGTCTAAAGATGTAATCAAAATGTGCGTGTACGAAACTAAGTTGCATGAATAAATGTTAATTGTAAAGACATGTAAAATTGCATAAAAGGCAAGTAAATGGTTTCGAATTATAAAAACAGTTAATGTAAAGGATGTTCTGGAACGTAAAAGGTTTGAAACATGAAGAAAACGTTTAATGCAAGAAATCTGTAAATGACTTTAAGTAAAAATAGGCGTTCGAAGGATAAAGCTTGAAAGTAAAGGCATGGAAAGTATGACAGTTTTATGAAATGTAAAGTGCTTGAAATGTAAAGAAAGCATTGAAATGTAAAGCTTTAATGAAGAGATTTCAAAGTGAAAAGACTGTAAATGAGAAAAACTTGTAAATGTTATTTGACAGAAGATAAAGGAAAGTGCTGGGAATGATAAAAGGTTTTCATTAAATCATAAATATGTGGTGCTATCATACGTACATTTCTCTTGCATTCGTTTCCCTTGCCATGTGGTAGTTTGAATGTTACTGAGTATTTAGTACAATAGATATGACACCCGAAATCCTAATACTAAGACTTCTATTTATACTAATTCGACCATAACGGTCTTGCTATAGGATTATGCCACGTTCAGAACATGCAGAACAATGCCTCTCTCTTCCTTCCACGTGTCTCCAAATGCTCCAGCACATAAATTTCAAACTTCGAATGTCCCGCTTCCATTTGAATTTCAAATGCTTTGGTACTTCTCCGTTTCAAACGCACTTCCCAGACACAGCCTTGTTGTTATTTCGAGACTTCTTTAGATATGTTCCCATAATTGCCACTCGAAGCTCCAAGCTTTGATATGCTTATTCGAAACACTGCTTCTGCTACTTCGAAACATGACGCTTTGCTTCATTTCGATCGAAATGTTCAACTTGCTTGGCTTCTAATAATATTATCAAAATCTTCAGCCAACAAATTGCCCCTTTAAAATATGTATTTCGATCTCTCAGAGAAATACCTATTTTAAACATCTACACAAGATTTTGATGTGACCTTCGAATCATCGTAACATTTAATGCATTTGACTCCAGTCACGTCAATCATAGCACTTTTTGGATTCCTTAACCGCCTGGAGCCACTTCACAGTATGGTGCAGTTACAAACAATGATTATCTTTAAATCACGCCTATTACCCATGTTAACTTTACGCCACCTCTTCATCACACCAACCCATGATTTCCACGTATCACACCCTTATTCAGTGGATGCTTAAACTTACCCATTATAAAACATCATCAACTTAATCTTTTTCTTTTCTTTTCACACTCTGAATCTTTTACCCTCCTTCTCTCGCCAAAAACCTAAGCTTTCAACATCTTTCAAAAATGTCTTCTTCTACTTCATCCCAACTCAAGAAAGTTTCCAAGAAGAAAGGAAAAACTGCAGGAACTACCATGGAAAGTAAGATTATCACTCACCAAAGTCAATCCGTTCTTGCTCCTCAGATGATTTCAAAGGAAAAAGAAATGTTGTATGCGTCACAGGTACTCATTCCTACCACCGTTGCTGGTAAGAGGTTAGCTTTAAATGGCCCTCTTACGGTTTTTGAAATATTAAAAGATACCAGGACGATTTTCCCAGTTTGCTATAGTTTTAAACCCTTGTTTAACAAAATGGACGCCCCTAAGGCAATAGAATCTTCTAGTTCAAACACCATAGAAAATCCAACTATCCCTCCTAAGGACCCCTTTGTTTTGGACTATGTAAAAAGTAATTTTAAGCCATTTCGATCTTGCCCCACCTCTGATACTGCTTATCAAAATTGGTTCAAGAAAGTAGAGGCTAAGAAATCCCAGCAATGGGAAGAATTAGGTATTTATAACCTGATTAAGCTATCGAAGCCTGGTTTCACTTACAGCCACCCTCTGCTATTCGCGTCCCTTTATTTCTGGGACAGTACCTATAACACTTTCCATCTCCCAGGTGGAATGATCACCCCCACCTTCTTCGACATAGCGGCCATCACTGGGCTATCGCCAGTAGGAGAAACTTATATCCCCGACAACGAAGAACATTCAAGCATAATTGACTTCGAAGTCAAGCTAGCAAGTTTTTCCAAGTTTATCAGTCACTACCATGCTGAGGGAGACAATGTGTCTGACGTAGAACACATTGCTTTCTTAACCCTATGGCTGTCAAGATACGTTTTCTGCAGTAGATCCCTATAGGTAGCTAGTAGGTTTATTCCTATAGCTAGGGATTTGCATGAAAATCGAAAAGTGTGCTTAAGTGAACTGCTCTTAGTTGACCTTTATGAAAGCCTGAGGTCAGCTGTTTCGAGCCTCAAATCCCATACCTCCAAGAATATTCTGTTGGCTGGCCCTTTTTGGTTGCTTCAGCTATGGCTAAATGCCATGTTCGAACCCTCCTTGTCAACCGCCAACACCATTGATGAACAAGATCCTGAGATAAATGATAGGATAGTCGAAGGCACTAGGCTTTGAAGATTAACTCCAAATGACGACAAAGATGACTTCAAAGTCCAATTCTCGAAGTACATCATGATATTCTCCAAAAGGCACAAGTTCGAAGAGAGCATGGCGCCTTTTTCTTCGAGGGCTCATGGACCTTCTTGGTTCACCATGGCTCTCTCAGAAGCTATCAAGAGCAAGGAGATTCAGGATGTATGGAGAGCTTTTTTGCTACCTAGACTCATTTCTTCAAGAATAACTCCAGCCAAGAACCAGATTTTTCTTTTTGCTTACCAGCCAAATTTTGTTTCGAGACAGTTTGGCTTATGCCAACTCATTCCTGAACCTTTATTTCAAACTGAGAGTGCCATCACTTCTGGACGAACTTTCAAGGCACGGGAAGCCAAAATACAGCAAGAACAATATCAAGGCTTTGCCCAGTTTGAGCTGATAACCTTCGAACCTACCCATCTCACAGCTAAAGGGTTTCTGGAATGGTGGACCAAGTTTTATCAAACTTATATGTTCGATACACTTACAATTCAACAGAAACTAATTGATGCCTTCGATGTGCATGTACCAGCAAAGAAAGGTATGTTTACTCATGCCAAAGAGATTAAAGCTTTCCAAAATTATTTTGAAACTACTTATGACCCTACGCGCTTGGACTCCACTGTGCATCAAGCGGCTGAGACCTTGAAGGAAAAATTTAAACAAAAAGTTTCTAAGTTAAAACTTCCTTCAGGGTTGTCACCTGAGGATAGGTATAGGTTGGCATTCGAAATGCATCCACCTAAATTTCCCAGATTACCTACCTCAGAACTGGCTCTGGATTGGTTTCCCCCATATCCTTGGTGGTTCACTTGCAAAGAGATGTTCAAACATCTTCAAAGGAAACCAAAGCCATCTGAGACTGTGACATGGGCTCGACACTGGCTTCATGATTTCCCAGGACACCTTCGATACGACCTTTCTGCCATGTCAATTAAATCTGATCAAGGCACAGGTGCGAATGCTTGGGAAAATCCCAAACGTCTTTTATTTTCCATATCTTTAACCTTTGCTTTAATTGTTTCGATTTTCAGCCATCAGGATAAAGACAGCTTCCTCGAAGCCGAAAGAAGGGAGTGCCTCTCAAGCCTCCATCGAAACTACTGACAAAGTGGCTCCACCCGAAACAACCACTATTGCTGCAACCACAACAACAACAACAATACCAACAACAACCAATGTTCCAACTCCAACGGTAATCACTCAGCCTTGATGTTTCGAATTCACTCATGTTTTATGGTTTGCATCTAACTCTTTGTTTAAATCTTTTCAGAATAACAAGCTTCCTCCTACTACTCCCAAGAAGCGGAAATCAAGCACCACTGGGGAAGACCCCAAGGCTGGAGGAAACTTAACAACTGCTTCGAAGAAGAAGCCAAAGAAAGATATTTCGAAAAGTACCATTCCAACTAGTGTCTCTGGACTAGATTCCAGGGATGCTGCTCCCTTACCCAAATCCAAAATTCCACCTTCGACCTCCAACACAATGTTGGAACGCATAGCTAGTAACCTCTCCTCCGAGAGTCCACAGGTAAATTGAACCTTTAAATCTTTTTGACAATAATAACTTCTTATTACCTTGGTGAATGTTTTTAACATTCTGTTGCTCTTTGCAGAACATCTTGAATCCAACTTCCACTACTTCGAACTCACCATCCAAAGCTGCTTCTCCACTCAACTCCTCTCCTCAAGGAGATTCCAGCAACCTCGTTCAGAATAAAGGTTCGTCTAATATGGCGGTTCTGGCTGGAACTTATGAACAACAGGGTGATCAAGGTACCTCCATTCCTCTGAAAGAGACAAACGAAACACCACTTCAAACATCTGCAGAGGATTTGCAAAGAGCTTCTCTTCAAAAGTCCCCTCTTGAAACTCTTCAAGAGGACCCAAAGGACACTCAAACTGAAGGAGAGAAAGCTGATTCAGGGCAAAGAGACGAAGAATCTGCAGACGAAGAGTCTGAGGAGGAGAATGCCAATGACGGTTCGACTGCTGGGACGGAGTCCAACGCAAATAGCAGTGAAAAGGAAGGCATCGAAGTGGTGGACTTGGATGAGGATGAAGAAGACCAAGAGCACGAAACGAATGAAGGGGATGGTAATGCAACCAACGAACCCATGGAGGTTGAAATGGACGTGACTCCCCTACGTGTGGAACTCCCTCAATCCTCTTTGTCTCGAATGACTGACGAGGAGCATGCACTCCTGAACCGAAATGACCCTATTGGGTACATGAAGGCAAAGTTGTCTCAGAGGGACGTCCCACTTGCTAGGGCTGGCACAAGTTCGACCAGCTATCCTCTTCCCACATATGAAAGGATTGTACTTCTTAATAAGATTAGGAAAACAATTCTCAATGTGGATATATTCGAAGTGCTCAAGCAAGATAGTACTGCTTGCTATACTATGAAGGAGCTGCTTACAAAGGTCAATCTTTCTACCTGCTCCTTGCCAGTTAGTACTCTCTTGTTCGATCTTCAGGATTTGCTGGACAACGTAACTGGTTACCTTCTCCAAGACGAATCTGCTGCCAAGAAGGTTCAAGAGAAACGCATTGCCATGGATGCTGCTTATGAACAAGCTTCGAAACTCTCTCAAGAAGCTGAGGATCAAGCTATGCATCTGAAGCAGGCGAAAACTGATTATGAGGCTCGAGCTGAGTCCATACTTCTTTGGGAAAGGCAGATTCTGGAACTTCAACAGAGGGTTAAGGAGGCTAAAGAACAACAAATAGCCTTCGAAACCAATACTGCTGGTAACCAATTCGAAGAGCTTCTCAACCAGGGGCTTGCAGAAATGGAGACTGCAGAACAACTTAAAGGAGAGGTGGCAACCTTGGAGGGAGCCAGGCGTTTCGCTCAGCAGAAGCTTGAATCATTTCGAAGCACTTTCAACCGATTGAAAAATAACTCTTATTTCTAGATTTTGATATTTATTTGACTACAATTTTGGTTTCTTATATGTAATATTCGAACAACGCCATTTTGGCATCTAATCTTGCCATTTTGGCCTTTTATAATATCTTGGTTACGTTGTTACTATTCGAATCTCCTGCAGGCGTGGCTTATATTTCTTTAAATATTTCCCATTAACCTTTAGGATACGTTTATCATCCACCAGTTCTTCGATTTCGTATGCATTGTTTGAGAATACTTTTAATATTAGAAAAGGTCCTTCCCAATGAGGTGACCATTTTCCTAATGCTTTATTTTTCTTTTCCATGGGCAATATGACTTTCCACACTAAGTCATTAATAAAGAATACTTTTTTCTTCACCCTTTTGTTGTATGTTCTGGCCACTCTTTCTTTTTGTCTCATCAAAATTTCCAATGCATGTAACCTAATTTCGTCCAACTCAACTAATTCATTCATCATGATTTCCCAATATAATGAAGCTGGGATTTCGTTTTGTTTCTGAATTCGAACTGATCGTAGATGAATTTCTACTGGCAACACTGCATCATGACCAAATGTGAGTTGGAAAGGCGTAGTGTTAGTAGCTTCCTTAGGAGATGTTCTACAAGCCCATAATATTTGGTCCAAAGTTTTGTGCCAGTTTCTTGGCTTTTTGCCAATATGCTTCTTGATTAATCCTATTATCACTTTATTAGCTGCTTCGACTTGACCGTTTGCTTGAGCATAATATGGCGTTGATGTTAGCAATCTAAACCCCATTTCTTGGGCAAATTCTTGCATCTTTCTACCAGTAAACACAGAGCCTTGGTCTGTGGTTATGCTCTCTGGCAATCCGAACCTATAGATAATGTGCTTTCGTATAAACTCAATAATAGCCTCTTGATCAGCAACTATCAGTGGTATAGCTTCGATCCATTTGGTAAAGTAATCTATTCCTACCAAGATGTATTTCTGTCCTTTGGACGAAGCAGGATTTATTTCTCCTATCAAATCCAATGCCCATCCTCTAAATGGCCATGGTTTGATGATCGAATGCAACTCACTCTCAGGGGCATGTTGAATCCCTGCATGTTTCTGACATTCCTCACATCCTTTAGCAAAGTCTATGCAATCTTTGAGCATGCTAGGCCAATACAAGCCGTATCGAAATAATAGCCATTTCATTTTATGGCCTGCTTGATGTGCCCCATATGCCCCATTGTGGACTTCTGATAATGCTAAATATGCCTCACTTTCTCCTAGGCATTTCAATAATACACCCTCTTGGGTCTTTTTAAACAATTCGTTCCCTATGAGGAGATATGACAATGCTCTGTATTTTGTCTTTCTATCCACGTTTAGAGTTGGGTCTGCTAAATAACTCTTCAGTGGACTTCGCCAATCTGCATCTGACAGAGTATTTATGGCTAATATTTCGAATCCCTGTTTCTCAGCATATCCCAATTTCATACTTTCAAGATCTGATGGTGTGAATCTAGTAGCCATAACTCTACCCCTTAATTTAACTAAATCCTTAAAGTTCTTGGTAGACACTTTATAACCCGAAGCCAACTGCGCTAAGTCATTTGCTTCTTGGTTCTCTATTCTTGGTATGTGTTAAATATCCATGTATTCGAATTTCCTCAATAGCCTATTGACTATGACGAAGTATACCATTAAGTTTTCCTTTATGCACTTATATTCCTTTGTGATTTGTTTGACCACTAATTCAGAGTCTCCTTTAATTTCGACTCTGGTTGCCCCCAATTCCAACAAAGCTTCAAGTCCAACAATGAGCGCTTCATACTCAGCTTCGTTGTTCGAGCAACGAGGACCATCTAATTTATACTTGAATTTTGTTGGAATTCCTTCAGGAGAAATCAGAAGGACTCCAACGCCACTTCCATTCCTGTGGTTTGAACCATCAAAGTACAATTTCCATGGTTGCATTTCGACGTAACTCATGACAGTCTGCTCAACCAAAGAATGGTCCACAATGAAGTCAGAAATCACTTGACCTTTCATAGCTTTTAAAGGCATGAAAGTCAAAGAATATTCTGTTAAGGCTAAAGCCCATTTACCAACTCTGCTATGCATTATTGGTTTTGAAAGCATATGTTTAATGACATCGAAATGAGATGAAACATAAACATCAACAGGTTTTATATGATATTTGAGTTTCATACAAGAGAAATACAAACAGAGACATAGATTTTCTAAATTGCTATATCTGGTCTCTGCATCATTTAGCACTCTACTTAAATAGTATATGGCTCTTTCGATACCCTCGCTATCTTCTTGTGCTAGCATACTACCTATACTAACTTCAGAGGCAGATATGTACAATCTCATGGGCTTCCCCCATGAAGGTGGAGACAAAATAGGAGGCTGAGAGAGGTATTCTTTTATCCCGTCAAATGCCTCCTGGTGAGCTTTGTTCCATTCGAAGGCTTGGCCTTGCTTTAGACGAAGTAACGGAGAGAAAGCTTGGGTTCTTCCACTCAGGTTCGAAATGAATCTTCTGAGGAAGTTAATTTTCCCTAGCAGAGATTGCAATTCCCTTTTTTACGTAGGTGCTTTCGTCTCCATTATGGATTTGGTTTTGTTCTGGTTGATTTCAATCCCTTTCTTGTGAACCACAAAACCAAGAAAATCTCCAGCCTGCACAAAAAATGCACATTTAAGGGGATTCATCTTTAAGCCATGTTTTCTCATTCGCTCGAATGATTGGCTCAAATGATGCAAATGTGTTTCTGCAGATATAGATTTGATGACTATATCATCAATATACACCTGCATGAAGGTTTCAATGAAATCATGAAAAATTGAATTCACTGCCCTTTGATAAGTTGCCCCAGCGTTCTTTAAACCAAAAGGCATCACCACCCATTCGTAGGTGCCTAAGGCTCCTGGGCAACGAAATGTTGTCTTTGCAACATCTTCTTCAGCAATGAAAATCTGATTATACCCAGAGTATCCATCTAACATACTCAAGTATTCGAACCCTGCAGCAGAATCTGCTAGCATTTCTGCCACAGGCATAGAATATTCATCTTTAGGGGTTGCAGTATTTAAATCCCTAAAATCTATGCAAATTCTTAAAGAACCATTTTTCTTAATAACAGGTACTATGTTTGCTAACCATTCGACGTACCTTGTTGTTCTGATGAATTTGCAACGCAACAACCTTTCGATCTCAGCTTTAATTTTTGTGAGAACCGCTGGTGCGAATCTTCTAGGAGTTTGTTTGATGGGCTTCTTGCCATCTTTGATTGGCAGTCTGTGTTCGACCAACTCCCTCTTTAAACCAGGCATTTCGTCATAATCCCATGCGAAGCAATCTTTGTTTTTCTTGAGGACTTCGATTACTCCCTTCTTGAGGCTTGGGCTAAGTTTTGCACTTATGTAGGTTATTCTTTTCGTTTTTTCATCCCCTAAGTTAACTTCTTCGAGTGGATCTTGTGCCAACATTTTGGCACCTGAGTTTATGGGGTCCCTTTCGAAGCCTAAGGGTTCTTTATCATAGATGGCATCCAACCTTTGATCCATCTCAAACTCTTCGAAGGGTGAGCCTTTCGAGCCATCCCCACTTACTTCGTTCATCTTTATAGTTGATTTATTTATTTCAGCCTCTAAGGCCGCTTTTGATACGTTCTCAGCCATATAGGCCGAAATCCTTTCGAAAAAGGTGGACTCAGTCATGGATAAGGTTGTCGAAGTCCCAGCCTGCTGGCCGTTTTTGTATAGTACTTTCGACTCCCTCTTCTTCACTGATTATTATTCTATCCCAGTAAAGGCCATCATGGCGAAGGGTCATGTAGTAGTGGGCGTTTCTGGTTTCATTAATCTCATCATTTGGAACACACGGAGCAATCTTTGCCAGATTTTTATCATAATCCCTCTTGTAAACTAAATTGACTGTTGACATAAAGTAACTCTGGTCTGCTTCGATGTTTTCCACGATTCCATTATCTCTCCACAGAACTAGTCGCTGGTGCATTGACGAAGGAACTGCCCCCACGCCATGGATCCACTCCCTTCCCAGCAATAAGTTATAGTTGGCCTTGGCTTCGATCACCATAAACATGGTGGGCCTACAGCTGGAGCCTATTGTCAATTCCAACTGGACCACTCCCAGTGTTTTGCCCACTTTTCCCTCATAATTGGACAGAACCATATTATGGGGCTTGATGTCTCCTTCGCGGATCTCTAATCTTTTTAGCATGAAATGGGGTATCAAATTGACTGCAGCACCCTCATCCACTAGAACTTTGTTCACACCATGGACACCAACTTTTGCCCGAATAAAAAGTGGCTTAAGATGGTTCTTCATAGCAGGTTCTGGACGTTCGAAGAATGCATTTTGTTCCTCAACAGCCCCATTGTCCATCATATAGTAGCACACGGGCCTATGTTTCATCAAGTCTGTGGTATCTTCTTCCTCATATTCATCAATTTCAGTTTCCTGCCCAAATTCACAGGGAAGCACAGATACCACGTTACAGTTCAGGTTGAATGAAGACTCCCCCTCCGATTCGAAGTTATCTGTTATCATATCTTCGTCCTCTTCTGGGCCTGGAGTGTATTCCTTTGGTTCATCCCGTTGTAATTCAGAGAAGAGCCTCCTATTGACTGGAGGTTTTTCTTCAGTTTGATTTTTTGGTTTGTTGGTGCTAGATTCACCTTGGTTCTTTGTTGAAGTAACCCCTTTGTTTGCCACAGCTTTCCTCTCAGCCTTTCGAATCCTTTGCTGTCTGCGCCACTGGGATCTTGACATGGGGTTCCTTCCTTTGTAATTTTCTAATCTCACCTCCTCCCTTTTTGCTGTGTTGAATTGCCTTCTGTATGTCACAACATGGCGTGCATTTCGTTCGGTGTTTCTCCATCTATCTTTGCCTTTGTCATTTCTGACCTGTAACCATCTATCGGTTGGCACTTCAGCAGGGAGTTTGAAAGTCACTCTTCGAGCAGCCTTGGGGTGAGGGCTATCAGGTCTTCGTTGTTTGTGTCTGCTGTCGAAACGTGGGCCCATCTGGACAGTTTCTTGATGGTTCCAGCAAGGGGCGAAGGGAATCGTTTTGAAGGCTCTGGCCATGATTTGGTCATACACAGCAGAACACCTTGGGCAAATCAAACACTTGGTTTCCCCTTTGTAGCAACGAAACAAAAATTCCAGCAAACTTTCCCCAGCCTTGGGATAACACCTAAAAAGCTGGTTATCCTGGCGCCAATTGTTGTCAGTTCGAGTCCTCTGTACCCTTTCGAAATTCGCAGCGATTCTTTGATTGCAGAGGATGCTGCACCTAGGGCACAATATCATGCCTGAATCTCCTTTGTGGAATGTCATGAGGTAATCCTTGAGACTAGCATCTCCAATGTGATTATCCTCCATTCTATACTTTTCTTTTTCTAAGTATTTTTCTACTTCCTCCATCTCAGAGCGAGGCCTTTCCATATCCACCATATTTATCTCAACATCTTCCCCCTTAGCTTCATCATCGCCCCATCTTGTGGGCTTTATATCCTCAATCTGAACCTTCGAACTCTCTAGGGCAGAATATTTGACCAAATAGTCAAATTTTCCACTAGGTTTCCCTAGAGTGTCCCATATTTCCTTCTGAGGGGAAATTGGCTTCGTGATTTGGACTTTCTCCAATTCCAGCCTCAAGCCTTCAGTGACTTGTGTTAGCTCTTGGTTTTGATTTCCCTGGCCTTCAGTAGCCTGGGTTTCTCTTGCAACAGCTACAGGTGCTGCAATCGAAGTCTCTGGTGTCTTCTGGATGTCTTCAGTGACCTCCTTATTGACTTCGACCATCACCCAGTTTTCAGTTTTAGTACCCTTCTCTCCTGTTAGGGCGTCGCTTTGATCAGTTTCCACCATGTTGATCTCTCCAATGCATGTAGGCTTGGAGTAGTTGGTGTCTGCGACGTCCAAGGGATCTTCGTCCACTTTCATCTTTGCCTTATCAGCGAACTTTAGTCTGCCATCTTTGATTGCGTTTTCAATTAGGTCCCTGAAAAGAAAACATTGTGAGGTTTTGTGGCCTAGGAAACTATGATATTTGCAAAATCCTCTCTTCTTTCTCTGATCCAAAGGAGGTATTTTGACATTTGATGGCACAATTAGTTGGCCATCTTTGACAAGTAAGTCAAAAATCTCGTCACATTTAGTGACATCGAAGGTATAAACCTTCTTTGGGAATTTGTCACTTTTCTCATTTTCAACAATCTCTTTCCCCTTTGTGGGAACCAATAATTTGCAGGAATAAGGTGGAGCCTATTTTAATTCAGCGAGGTCGATTTCGACCTCTTCGAATTCGAATTCAGGATATTCTTCTGCTTCCTCAGTTCCAACATAGGAAATCCTTTCTTTCTTACTATTCTTAAAGACTCTGGCTTTTTCGGCCTTTAGCCTTTCGACCTGTCGAACCCTATCGGCTAACTGAGCCATATCCCTCAAATATTGAGTATCTAGTTTCTTTCGAATGGAGTAATCCAAACCACCAGCGACCATTTCGACTAACTCATGTTCAGGCACTACTGTGTAACATCTGGATTTCAAAAGCCTAAATCTGTTCAGATAATCATCTATGGGTTCGGTGAACTTTCTCTTGACACTGGCTAATTCCTTCAAGCTTATTTTCGACTGTCCCATGTAAAATTGTTCATGGAATAATCTCTCCAAGAGAGCCCAAGTATCAATGGACCCAGGAGGCAACGTGGTAAACCATGTGAAGGCGTTTTTAGTCAAGGAACTTGGGAAGTATTTGATCCTGAGATCTTCATTATTGGCTATATCTCCTGCTTCGGTTAGATATCTCGCTATGTGTTCGACTGTTGACTCATTGGTATCCCCAGCGAACTTTGTAAATTTAGGGACTTTATATCCCCTTGGTAAATCAGTATGCATTATGCAATCCAATATAGGAGAAGCATAATTTGGCCTTCTCATTCCTGTGTTGAGGCCATTCTGGGCCATGACTCTCTCTATCATGGTGGTTAGATTGTTTTCTGCCAAGATGTTATCATTTCGAATTCTATGAACGACAACATCGGCATCTTGATTTCGACCAACAAGGAAAACTCCCCTAGGTTGTTCTTCTCGAAACTCTGGGGCTTCTAGCCTTTCGACCCTTGCCCCTGGTTCCATAATTTCTCTTTGTGGGCCTGGGATTATTGGGGCTTCTAACCTTGGTGCCCTGGCCCCTAAGTTAACTTCTTCTCTGGGTGGTCTATAAATTGGGTCGTTAGCAATTTGTTCTATAACAGGCATGTTTGCTCGAAATCCCGCCTGATTCTGCCTACGCCTTTCTGGGGGAGCAAAGAAATCTGCTATTCGACTCATGTTGTCAGTGTTTTCCCTGTTTGTCAGTCACATTTTGCACTATTGGGGCAAATATCTCCTGCATGGTTTGTGCTAACACCCCTATCATATTATGGTTACTGTCATCCATCAATTGCCTAAAAGCCAACTGGTTTTCTGTGGTTAAAATAGGCATTGTGCTATAACCCACTGACCCTTGGTTATTTGTCATAAACTGATTCGCCCCAGACCCAGACCCTAATTGTGGGGATGAATTCGATATGGAATTGTGTAAACCTGCCATAAAAGATGTTGGCATTCCATAAGAGGAATTTCTGGTTCTATTTCCATCGAAACCGGGTGGTCTAGTTAATGGAGTGGCGAAATGGGATTGTGTCCCTGATGGTGGAACGAATCCCCCAGGGTAACTAATGGTTCCAGTATTTCCTAAGATCGAACTATTAGTTGATATGCCACTTACTCCATTGGTGGCTATATTACTGGTTGAAGATGCAACAGACTGTGCATTCGAAGGGATCACATTAGATGTTCCGATCGACGTGGACACATTAGTGCCTGTTGTATGTGGGGCATTTTGTTCCCCTTGTTGATTGTCAGAATTAGACATTTTGGCCAAACGTTTTCTTCTGGATAAAGGTTGGTTGCTGTTGGTTATTTTACCACTTCTTAGGTTCATAAAACAGCAAACTTCTTAGGTTCCAACGTTTTTATAATGGTTATGTCTCAACAATCTTTATTTCTAATATCCAATTATTGGTCCCACCGGGTGTGCCAATTTGTTTCCAGTGATTTCTGGTAAACAACCGCTAGTCTTCCAAACTATCGAATAAACTTTCTGACTGTTATTCAATTCCTCTAACTCACAGGATCGACTAGATTGATCCTAGGATTCCTTGGTCATTAGGGTAACTCTCATGATCGAACAGATATTCATGGTTGATATTTGAGTGTTGTATAGGTGTTTGGCTTATTTCAATTCCTTTCTCAAAGGTCTAAAGATGTAATCAAAATGTGCGTGTACGAAACTAAGTTGCATGAATAAATGTTAATTGTAAAGACATGTAAAATTGCATAAAAGGCAAGTAAATGGTTTCGAATTATAAAAACAGTTAATGTAAAGGATGTTCTGGAACGTAAAAGGTTTGAAACATGAAGAAAACGTTTAATGCAAGAAATCTGTAAATGACTTTAAGTAAAAATAGGCGTTCGAAGGATAAAGCTTGAAAGTAAAGGCATGGAAAGTATGACAGTTTTCTGAAATGTAAAGTGCTTGAAATGTAAAGAAAGCATTGAAATGTAAAGCTTTAATGAAGAGATTTCGAAGTGAAAAGACTGTAAATGAGAAAAACTTGTAAATGTTATTTGACAGAAGATAAAGGAAAGTGCTGGGAATGATAAAAGGTTTTCATTAAATCATAAATATGTGGTGCTATCATACGTACATTTCTCTTGCATTCGTTTCCCTTGCCATGTGGTAGTTTGAATGTTACTGAGTATTTAGTACAATAGATATGACACCCGAAATCCTAATACTAAGACTTCTATTTATACTAATTCGACCATAACGGTCTTGCTATAGGATTATGCCACGTTCAGAACATGCAGAACAATGCCTCTCTCTTCCTTCCACGTGTCTCCAAATGCTCCAGCACATAAATTTCAAACTTCGAATGTCCCGCTTCCATTTGAATTTCAAATGCTTTGGTACTTCTCCGTTTCGAACGCACTTCCCAGACACAGCCTTGTTGTTATTTCGAGACTTCTTTAGATATGTTCCCATAATTGCCACTCGAAGCTCCAAGCTTTGATATGCTTATTCGAAACACTGCTTCTGCTACTTCGAAACATGACGCTTTGCTTCATTTCGATCGAAACGTTCAACTTGCTTGGCTTCTAATAATATTATCAAAATCTTCAGCCAACACATCCTTCTTGGTCACAGGCACAATATTTGCAATCCATGGCGGATAATTGATGACCTTTAAGAAATTCGCGTCCAATTGCTTCTGGACCTCCTCTTTGACCTTCTTGGACATCTCAGGATGAGTTCTTCGGAGCTTTTTCTTGACGGGGGAACAACCTTCTTTGAGCGGTAGTCAATGCACCACTATGTCTGTATCCAACTCAGGCATATCCCCATAAGACCAAGCGAAGATATCAGAATACTCACGGAGTAGCTCAATCAATCTGACCTTTACACTTTCTTCGAGATCTGCCCCTATCTTGACTTCTCTTCTTACCTCTTATGTGCCAATATTCACCACCTCAATTGAATCCTGATTCGGATGGATAACTTTCTTCTCTTGCTTTAACAATCTTGCTAATTCCTCAGGAAGATCACAATCCTCATATGCTTCTTCTTCAGCTTGATAAATAGGAGTATCAAAGTCATAATGAGCCATAGCATAGTCGTTATCAATAGGATCGATGGTGGAAGTGCATCTGCATGAATGACATTTTGGCGTTTTTTAGTGACAGTGTGTGAAAAGAGAAACATTGCCATTTAAAATAAAAAGAAATGGAACAAAATTTGAATGCAAAAACGTCCTTTATTTCATGATAAACCTTTGAAAAATAAACATGGTGGCCCTACACAAATGATCCACTACGCCTTGGGCAGAGCGTAGGAATTATGATATGATAATAAAAGAAACAAGAAAATTACTCCTCAGCGCTTGAAACTTGGATAACATCCACAGAAGTCCAATTGTTGAGTGTCTGGCCTGGAATACTCAGACAAATCCAATCTTCGATATTGTAGCCATCAGCCCTATCATCACCAATTGCATTGACGTGTCCTTCTTGAGTAGCACAAGGACGGGAAAACTTCACAGGAGTAGATAAACTAGATTCTCTGGGAAGCGCACTCTGCTGACCTGGGATAAAAAACCAAGAACAAATTTATCAAATTTTGGAGTAACGTCCAGCACCTGACCCCAACCTTCAGGGTTACCACTTTCCACCATAGTTCTCGCATCCTTGAGAGAAGACATGACAGTTTCAGGTTTCCTTTTCTGCTTTGGAGGAGGAAAATTAACAACATGAACTGTCTCGAACGCCTGAAATGGAGTCTCATGTATCTCGCCTTCAACTTCAACATAGCGGAATGATGTCAAATGACTCACGATGTATTCTTCCTCTCCGCACACAGTTATTACCTTTCCCTCTGCAGGATACTTGAGTTTCTGATGAAGAGTAGAAGTGACTGCCCTCGCTCTATGAATCCACGGACGCCCCAACAAACAACAATACGCTGGCTGTATATCTATCACAAAAAATGTAGCCATGAAGGTGCGCGTACCAACCTTGATTGGCAACTCCAACTCCCCAAACACTGACCTTCGAGACCCATCAAACGCCTTCACCATCAAATCACTAGGGTGCAACTCCAGTCTAGAATAATCAATCTTCATCAATGCTGACTTGGGCAATACATTCAAGGACGACCCTGTGTCCACCAAAACCCGGGATAAAGTAGTGCCCCTGCACTCCATTGAAATATGCAACGCTTTGTTATGGTCTGGCCCCTCCGGAGGAAGATCAAAATTTGTGAAGCCCAGACCATTTCTGGCAGATATGTTAGCACAAACATTCTCAAACTGATTGACTGTCATCTCATGTGGCACAAACGCATTCTTTAACAACTTCATCAAAGAATTTCTATGAGGTTCTGAATAAATCAACAGAGACAAGATAGACATCTTAGAAGGAGTATGGCTCAGATGATTAATTATGCTATAATCACTCTTTCTGATAATTCGCATTAACTCTTCAACCTCATCGGGAACTGAAGAAGCTTCTGGTATTGGAATTGGTTGAGTCATGTTGGCCGGTGTAACCCTTGGATTACCAATCATCGCCTACTGTTTTCCTTTTTATCTTGCAGAAGCATCTTCCGCATCTTGCACATTGGAAGGACCAAATACTCTCCCGCTTCTAGTCATTCGACCTACACTAGAAAAGTTATGAACTTCCTCTTCATTATCTTCAGCACGTTCTTCCTCAGACAAACGAGTACTTACTTCTTGCTTCACCCCATGGTAATAAACATCGACACCGTAATGCCATGGGATGGCCTTCTCACTGGTATACGACATGGGACCAGGTACTGTAATCATCAAAGGAGGCGCCCTAGATGGGGTAGGAATGCGCACAGGGGTGTGAGGAATAGATATCACAGCAACATCTTCTTCGGTAACCTTACGGTAGCTTGGTTTTCTATCAAACTGCAGGGAACCTTCTTTTATCAACAACTGGATGCCGGATTTTAAATCATCACAACCCTTCGGTTGCTCTCTACACTTGGCACACTCTGAAGTACAACCCAGGAAAATAGAATTGTCAAGCAAGTACCTCTTAACATACCACAACGGAGTAGTTACTTGTTCCACATTCATGATAAAATTCAACATTTCACCACTATCACCAATCATATTAACAACACCCCCTCCATGCCTAGGCATTGGGTTCTGAGTAACATTCGGACCAGTCACTGGAGTAAACTCGATTGCCTTAGCATCCAACAAGTCTTGTATTTTGCACTTCAACACAAATCAATTGTCAGTAGAATGACCAACTCCGCCTGAATGGAATTCACATCTTGCGTTAGCATCATAGTTAGGGGGAAGTCTTGCGGGTGGTGGCGGCATATTTCTCAAACCGATCAACTTCAAATCGAGCAAATGATGGAGTGCTTCAGTAAGAGATACTGGAAAGGGATCGAATTTTCTCGGCTATCTCTGTTGTTGATTAAAATACTAACGGGGAGCATCTTGTTGTCTCTATTGTTGAGGCACTGTATTTGGTCTCTGCTGCGGAGGAGTACTAACAGGAATAGAAACAACATTGATTTTTTGGTGCTGAAGATCCTCTCTTCTTCCTCTATGAGAGTAAACCGCACTTGCATCACCTTCCCTTTTCTTAGGGTACGTGTTGAACGGTTTCTTACTGCCTCCTGATGAGCTACTAGAACCTCCAATCTGAATTTTCCCCAATTTCAAACCTACCTCAATCCTTTCACTAGCCATAACCAAGTCTGCAAATCCTGCCGAAGTACTTCCTATCATGTGCTCATAGAATGGCCCTTGCAGGGTACTCATAAACATATCAATGAGTTCTCTCTCCATGAGTGGAGGTTGAACCCTCGCAGCCAACTCACGCCACTTCTGAGCGTATTCCTTGAAAGATTCTTTCAGTCCCTGTGACATATTTTGTAACTGAGTGCGATTAGGCGCCATATCCACATTGTACTGATAATGTTTGACAAAAGCCCAAGCAAGATCATTCCAGCAATGAATATGGGTTTTTTCCAACTTCATGTACCACTCCAGGGATGCCCCAGATAGGCTATCCTGGAAAAAGTGAATCAAAAGCCCCTGATCCTCAGTATGCACCGACATCTTTCTGAAATAAGTAGTTGCATGAGTAACAGGACATGACGTTCCATTGTACTTTTCAAATGTAGAAGGCTTGAACTTTGGAGGAACTTTCACCCCAGACACCAACCCGAGATCATTAGCATCCATACCAAGGACTCCCTGCCCTTCCACAGCCTTCAAACGTTCTTCCAACAACCGATACTTCCTATCCTCAACCTGAACTTCCGGCTCTAAACACCGAGCAGAAAACTGATCTTCATCCTGATCAAAGTAATAATCCTGCTCCTGATAGCCCCTTACACTGCCCTGATTATCTCTTCTGTTCCCCACAAGACGAGGTCTCGGAGACGGGGGAAACTGCCCTACGTTGCGTACAAAAGGGTTTCCGGGCATCCCGTGAAAATTTCCAATAGGATGATCTTGCACATCCCCCAATCCTACAGAAATGTCCTGACATAGCCTTTGATTTCCAAACTCCCCTAGATAGCGGCGCTGGTTGTTGACAATGGTAGCCAGTTCCTCCTGCCGGTGATTCACATTAGTGATGACCTCCATGAACTGGGTCATCTGAGTAGCCATCTGGTCCCTCATTTCAGTGAGTGCAGCTTGAACTTGTTCCACCTGTCTTGGAAAATTGTCTCTGGTAGAATACCAATGAGTAGTCATCTTGAATTCTGAATAAGAAAAGCAGAAGAATAAGAATACCGTCTTGAGATAACCTGTAATGTTATGAAATTCATGATGTGCATGATATGTTTGTCATTTCCGGGTATTCAAGAGTCCTTTTATTCATCAGTCACGACGCGCAGCCAAAGATCAAACATACAATCAAAGGGGAAAAAGGACAATAAGACAAACACTTCAATTATTTACAAACAAAACAAATGATGTTCAAGTGATTTCGGACAAAATACGTGTTTCAAAATAAACTTAACAAAAATTGAATAATAAAAATAAACAAATGGTCCCTTCCAACAATCCTGGGGGTGACCAACTACACCAAAGGTAAATAACAAAACTAAATCTCCCGAACAAGACACGCTTCAAGGTGTTGACAATACTCTTCAAGCCTGGCTTTCTCCTTCAAAAGTTGTAATGCGACTGCTTTGATTTCTTGAAACCGATCCTCTGTGACACGCCTCTAGGTTACTTCCTTCTTAAACTGAGCATCTTTGTTTTTGAGTTGTTTCTCCAAGTTTTGAATCTTCTTCCTGTAACTATTCTCAGAAGCCTGAAGCTTCTGGCACTCTTGCTGGGTCTTACTCAACTCTTCTTCTATTCCAGCATGAGATCTCTTCCTAAAACTGGTTGCATCAGAAGTTTCCCCTTGAGCTTCTTTGAGTTTGTGAGCTAAGTCGGCCCTTTCTTGATCTACCCAATAGAGTTTCATCCCTGCCTCACGGCCTTTTGCACGAAGTTGAATGTTCTCAACATGAACCTGGGTGAACACCTCGGTAGGCACCATGTTAGTCAGAACGGTAGGCGGTTGCTCATATATTGGAGCCGACCTTGCAAATGGTAACCGTAAAATCTTAACCCTGGCTTTAATCCATTCCAGGTAAGGAACCCTAGCAATAGGAACCTTCTTGCCCAAAGTAGTTCTATCCTTCTTGTGAATTCCATTCCAAGCATTTGTCACTCTTTTCAACATCACAGGATCACTTCCTCTAACAAAATACACTGATTCAGACACCTCTTCAACCTTTGGAGGTCCATCCATTGCATATCCCAATTGACGATAAGCAAGCACAGGATTATAGTTGATACACCCCTTAGTTCCTATGAGGGGAACATTAGGGAAACCTCCGCAGCTAGTGATAATACTTCGTACTTCCCCCATGTCATAATTCCATCGGATATCAAATGAAGTAAGGTTGACAAGTCTTGATGACCATCAGAGAGAATGCCTGGTATCCACAAAAGGACCACTTACCGGTAGGTGCAATTTAAACCATTGATACAACATTGAATGACATAAACTTACATTACCTCCTTTTCCATGCCTGAAATGAATGGTGTAAAGAGTATCTGCCAAGAGTGTCGGTACCAGATTCTTGTTTCTAAAAATACAAATAACCGTCAAATCTACAAAATTTCTCTTGTGAGGGAAAAGGATGATCCCGTATATCATGAGAGAAAACAGAGAGCTGAAGTCACTCCAATTCCCTTTCTTTGCCCAGTATTCAGCTTTCTTCACTAAGAAATCCAAATAAAACCCTGTAGTATCCTTGCTTGATTTCCAATTGTCTTTCACCTCTTTCTAACTCAAATAAAGAATTTCAGCAATAACTTCGAACTTCAGCTTCTCTGGCACTTGGACAAAAGGAACTTCATCGGACAACTTGATATTAAGTAGGTACGCGTACTCTTCTAGTGTGGGAACCAGTTGATAATCTTGAAAAGTAAAACACCGTAATTCCTTGTCATAGAACTAGAAGAGAGTGATCAAAGCCATTGGATCAACTGAAGTGTTAAGGATTGGTAACAAATTGCCATAATTTTTGTTGAAATTATTTAGAACATCACCCTTCAGATAAGAACTCAACCTCTTCAATTCGGACACATCAATAGTAGGAATCTGATAAGCGAATGTATGTCTGGTGGGCTCTTCAACACGAACTGAATCAAACTCAACTGACGGGAGGCTATCCATTTCTGATGGAAAGAAGACTCTCGAATGTCCCTGGAAGATGACATGCACATGCTAGTTATTTTTTATACATCATTTTTTTAAGAAATAAATATTCTATGATGCAACATGACAGGATCAAAGTTTCACATTGAATAATGGCTGGACCATTACAGAACAACACCACTCAAGATCAAAAGAAAATCCCAAAGCTTCAAAACTAACATGGGAACCTGAGTCACATTCGCAACACAAAGTCACCAACAGTACCTGTACCTGTAAGAAAAGTTTTCCCGCCCCTCTCACAGGTGTAATCTAAGTCAAGGTAAGGTTAAAATCCAAATCAGAGTACAAGAGCTCGAATGTCGGTATCATCATATGATAACACCTATCCGAACTACCTCTGAAGTCATGGGTCTAATGGTCAGGTCTACAAAGCATCCGCCTCATAGCTGCCATGTCCACTCTATTCCTAGTTCCTATGGAATTCACTCATAGCCTGGGTACGAGGCCTTTTACCTCATGGAACAACCCACCCACCAAGAAATCCAGAATCTAAACAGTCCATCCAAATCCAGTATGCAGAAAGTAAAGCGCACATAGGATGCAATGCAAACAGATAAATATGCAAAGCGGTAAAATAAACACCCAAAAAGAAAACAAACAAGAGCTAGGATCGACTCCGGGATGGACCAGGAAGAGGTCAATCTATCCCCATTGAAGTCGCCAGCTGAAACCACCCGGCTGAAACCTGTCATATAGATGTAATGAAACATCAATGAAGTTGCCACCGAATGTCTTTTATCCCGCCGAAAGGGAAAGGTAAACATCGAGAAAACCTGAAAAGGGAGAAATCACGGTCTTTCGACCGAGAGATCGGATAAGGGAGTCTGTTACGCGAGGGGAAGGTATTAGCACCCCACATGCCCGTAGTACTCTACGGTATCCACTCTTGTTGTCTAATCTAATGGGTGTGGTAAAATCCTATGTATATGGCTAAAAGCTGAAAAGGGAATGCATGCGAAAGAACAAGAGAACAATGTAGGGAAAATAAAAAGTTATGCTCGATCGGGCCCTACCCCAATGCCTACGTATCCCTTTTAAGGAATCAGAGCAGCCGTAGTTCAGCTTACATGTTTTGGTTGGTTTGTGTTTTTTAGTTAAGGCAAACAAAAACAATCAAGATGGAAAAACATCGAATGAAACAACAAACAAATGAGTGGTCAAACATCGACTAAATAAAACAAGGTAACATGTCAAAGATGACGAAACATCAAATGATAAAACGGATGACAAAACACCACACCTAGTAATGATATTGAGAATCAAAGCAGGATAACAAACATATGCGATGGAGAAACATCGGCTTCAAACAAATGTGCAATGGATAAACATCGGCTAAGAGATAACAAGGCATCATGGCAAAGTTGGCGAAACATCAATAAATCGGATAACAAAACATCACACCTAACAATGATATTGGGAATCAAAGCAGGATAACAAACAAATGCGATGGCAAAACATCGACTTCAAACAAATGTGCAATGGCGAAACATCAGCTAAAAGATAGCACAATATCATGGCAAAGATGGCAAAACATCAATAAATCAGATAACGAAACATCACACCTAACAATGATATTGGGAATCAAAATAGGATAACAAACAGATGCGATGGCGAAACATCGGCTTCAAACAAATGTGTGATGGCGAAACATCGGCTAAAACAGGTTTAAAAGCAAAGCCAAGAGGCACACAGACAAAGTAAGATTGGTTTGTATCTTTTACCTTGAAGAAGGGTTTGAGTTTATTAGAAATGTTTTATGATTTGCCAAGAAAATAGTTTTTGTCTTAAGATGCAAAATGCAAAGGAAAAGAAAACCACTAAGGGAGACTATCCTAATCTCTAGCCTTAATGTTATCATACAATAATTGACCCTAAGGTTGAGGATAAAGGAAAACCCTACCTTAATTAACATGTTAAAGGAAGCTTAACAACACTATCCTATAGGGAACATGCAATGAGAGCGAAGTCGTGATCTCAATTTCTAAATTGAGTGACTCATCGATCAACAATTAAAGAATAAAATAAAAAAACATCCTATAGGGAACATGCAATGAGAGCGAAGTCGTGATCTCAATTTATAAATTGAGTGACTCATCGATCAACAATTAAAGAAGAAAGGTAATAAACATCCTATAGGGAACATGCAATGAGAGAGAAGTCATGATCTCAATTTCTAAATTGAGTGACTCATTGATCAAAAGCAAACACAACACATGTATCCGACAAAAACCAGAGGGCTTCCTGACATATATCAGCAACAGAGGTCCCATCATGCAATCAGAGAACTATGCAACATGAAAATAGAAGAAAGGAAATAGTGCAATACCAAACGGATAAATATCTGTAGCAACTGAGCAAGAGTAAAAGAAACCCAGAGAACTTCAAGCAAGCTGGCATCAATAGACAAATCAAGTCAGAAACTACGCCATCAGGATGTAAGTAATGAAATCATCAGATGTGAACAGATCCCATGGGTAATGCATGGCATTCATAATCACATGTATATATATATATATATATATATATATATATATATATATATATATATATATATATATATATATATATATATATATATATATATATATATATATATATATATATATATATATATATATATATATATATATATATATATATATATATATATATCCTGCATAAACTATCAAACATGCCTAGCACAAGAACAATGCCAACATAATAAATTGTGTTCCACAAATAAAGTAAAACACAATAGCCTCAAGCCAAAATGGAAACTTTCTCAAAGTACCTCACACATTCAACAACCAAGTTAGTATTCCATAAGGTGAATGATGACTCACATAAGGGATGGATGCAACATGATGAAGTGAGAACATCAGGATAACAATTATCAAACATTAGACATAATAGACAAGAGGAAACAGGCATATGCACAATTAGGTCAAAAATTAGAGGAATGTTGCTCCTTTCTATCACCATGTTGAATTGACAATTGAATACCAATCAAGGATCATGGGAGCTTGAGAAGAATACAATTAAAGACCATGAAGATCAGGGTAAAACACATTTCAATCATGTACAATTAATTCAACCACATCTCATAAGCACAATAGAAGTGAGATCCCACACAGTTCATTAAAAGGTTCAAACATTCAAACATGGGGCATTAAGTGAAATGACTTAAGTTATTGTGGATAATCAGAATCAATATGATCATTAAGTGCCCAATTACAGGCCTCACTCAAGTTCATTAGCCATCAAACAAATTGCAACAAGGCATGCAACATTAATTTGGTACCTTCACTTCAAAAATACATCAAAAATAGAAACAAGGATCAATAAATCAAACCAGAAACTTCTTAGCATCTTTGAAGTGTGTAAAAGTCAGAAAGAAAGCCCTAAGTCCATGAATGATTGAGGAAGGACTCAAATGAGGCCCAAAGTTCAAGACTAGTTGGCAAAAACTACCCAACTAGACAAGTTTTCAAGATAATTTGTGGGAAAATGTCAAACCAAGTCAAATAATTGAAGAAAAATGGTTTTAAGACCCTCAACACATTCATGAACCATAATCAAGACTTGAATTCCAATAAAAAACCATGGCATAAGGGTTTTGAAAAAAGAAACTTGCACCACAAGCAATAAACCCCAATTTTTGACTTTTAATCTTAAATATTGATTAAGTAAGATCAAAATTTAAACAATTCAAACCAAGATCATACAAATCATAAAGAAACCCTAAATGTCAGAATGCATATTTTTTCACATTTTTTGAATTAAGGAAAAGTCAAAAATAAAATCAATTTCAAACAAATAATCAATTCAACAAATAAACACGTCCAAAAATGAAATTCTAGTAAAAAAAAAAACACATCCAACCAAAAATATATTCAAATGTTAGAATTAAAAACATACATCCCTGATTTTTTTTGAAATTTTTGAATTGATGGAAGTATTAAAGTAAAAATCAAACAAAACAAATAACCATTAAAATATTATTTAAGGGCAAAAATGCAAACCCTAGAAAAAGTCACTAAAAGGTCAAGATAAAAATATATTCAGATTCTATGATTAAAAACAAGCTTTCATGATTTTTTTGAGAATTTTTGAATCAATGGAAGTATTAAAATAAAAATCAAACAAAAAAATGTTACAAATAAACTTTTGAAATTAAATTTCTAATCAAAAATAGAAAAAGTGCTAAACCAAAATCAAAATCAATTTTTACATTATTATATGAGTTCAAAATAATTTTTGTGGAATTTTTAGATCAAAAGAACTAATAAAAAAAATTGAACAATCAATTAATTAAACCTACGAATTTTTTAAACCAATCAAATCATTTTTAAAAATTTCAAAAAATATATGACAAATACTAGAAATTATTATTGGCCTATGGTAATTTTTTTTATGATTTTTGAAAATTTTTTAATCACAAAAATAAAATCAGAAAATAAAATAAAATCAAAAATATGAAAAATGCATTAAAAATCACATGGACCAATCAGATCCATCCACGCCATCATCTTCAACCTCCAGACCAACTCAAAACGCGCGCAGGACTTGTTCTAGGGCTCATGTTCAGGTCCATCATACATACTCATTTCTCCACCAAAATCAATGATTCCAATCACAAATCAAAGTTCAAATTACCAACTACATCATGTTTTTTACAAAATTCGAAATGATTGACCATGGAAGTAGAAATCAGAGCAAGAAAATTGAGAAAATCATTAAATCTTGAAAAACCAGAAGTTCACCAAATCGCATATGCTTCAAAATCAAACAAGTTTATACATCATATGTAAGATCTGGCCAACTATGAACATGATCACAAGCTTTAAATCACGTGAAACAAGCAAAATTATGGATAATCAAGATCTGAAAATTACCTTTCGAGTTGAGAAATAAACTCAACTATGGCCTCTGAAACAAAGAGAAAACCCCTGTCCCTTGCTTCTAATGCTCCAAGGAAGTGAAAATGGTCATGAATCAAGCTCTGGAATGGAGAATAAAGGAGCTTCGAAGCAGAAATTTTTTGAGAGAGAGAGAGAGATTTGCAGTTTCTGATTTTTTTGAGAGAATGAAAGCGTGCCTTCAAAGGGAGTGAAATATGGCTTATATAGAGTGAATGCTGAGGGTAGAAGGGTCTTTGAAAAGCTCAAGGCCGTTAGAAGCAGAATTTGCAAAAAACAGAAAAATGAAGATTGCCAAAGGTGATGCGTTTTGTTTCTACTTATGCCTAACCTAGAAGTCGTTATGGTGATGTCATGTTGAGTGGTATTTTGAGCAAAACATGTGCACTTGGTGAGCTGGCTATGTTTACAACAAACAAAACTGAAGTTGTGCAAAAATCTGCAACATGGGCATGTTTTCCAATAATCTGGCTAGCTGACTTTATGCTTAGGCCATTTGAAATTCCTTCGTGCATTTTGGATGCTTGAGGGGCCTTTCTAGAGCTCTCATAATATAGAACATCATAGGGCTTTGAATTTTCCAAATTGATGCTAACTTGATGGAGAAATGGTGTTGTAAACTTGAGGCAAAAATGCAATTTGGCCTGCCTGGTCCGCGCGCGTGCATGGGCATGCATGGTGTGCATGAAGCCAGCTTTGAGATACCAACTTTGAAGCATCACAACTCACTCAATTCTTGGACAAATTGAATGATTCAAAGTTAAATGGGAATCTCTCATGGGAGACTACAAAATTCTCTTTTTAATTTTTCAAATTGAAGCTTGAATCACAAGAAATTGATTCCAGAAAATGGCATGCCAAGTGTTTGATGAAATTACGCGCGTGGCTTGCACAAGAGAAGTCATCTTGGCACTTAGCATTTTTTCAAATTTTAAGTTACTTCTTTAACAAGTTACACTTAAATTCACCCTTTCTCATGATTCAAAGATGAATTTAGGCATGGGATATGAAAAGAGGATGCTTAAATTGATGGTTGACCAAAAGTCAACTTGGTCAACTCCTGATTTTACCGACTTTGGTCAAAATGACCAATTTGCCCTTTTTGATCAATTGAACCATTTCCAATCCTAATTGAACCTCAATCTTTCAATCCTAAATGCTTAATAACATGTGGTGAACCATGGAAACAAGTTTGGGAGAAAAAGTCAGAGAAATCCTGATTAAATCCAAAACCCTAATTTTGTGCCATGTGCTAGGAAATAGCTGATCAAGCTTCAAAACCCTAATTCCACTGAGTATCATGAGAGGCTCCTTGATCAAATTTTATTCTAATGATGATAAGATAGTGATGCTTCATGAATTGGCTCATCTAGACCCTAATTACCTCAACTTGGACAAAACCCTAATTTTGATTGATTCCTCAAAGGAGAGTGATGAATCATCTTTAAAACTTCAAATCCTCATATGATCCAAAGAGATGGATAGAAAATATTGAGATGTGTAATAACTTTTGAGCTTGAAAGATCCAGAGGTTTAGATGATAAGATTCTACTTGAGCAACTTGTCAATGCAATCAACCTTCAAAGCTTGAGGAAGACTTGATAACCAAAGTAATTTGATCCCATCACAATGTATGAATGCAATGCAATATGATATTCATGATGAAACATAAGCCTAAATCAAGAGGGTAAATTTTGGGGTGCAACAGACTCCATTGAGATGTTTCACCTTCCAAGACTTCCAGCTAGCACCGGCTCTGGAAGAATTTCACATAATCCTGAATTTTTCCAAAGAAATGGCCTATGTAGGTATTGGACAAATCGTGGAAGTCAAAGCTTTGGCAAAAGGCCTAGGGATCCCCTACCCTAAATTGGTGCAGAATTATCGAAGAGAAGGTCCAATATAAGGAATCAAAAGGATATACTTGGAAGCTAAGGCCCTAGAATTTGCTAATTATAAGGAGTGAGAATCTTGTGTTGATTGTTTAGGACTATTGGTATTTGGTGTAATCTTATTCCCTCGGACTGTGGACTATATTGACCCTGCAACCATTAGCATATTTTGGGGTGCGAAAGTCTTTAATTTGGATCCTACTTCCTCTTTGCTTGCTGACATTTATTACATTTTGCATATGATGTATGAAAAGAGAAGAGGCACGCTAAATTGTTGCATCCCGCTTCTATATACTTGGTTCATGACTCATGTTTACAAGGAAGACTATATGATCCCAGAATTTACCAGATGTGAGTGGCCACAAAAATTAAGATCTCTCACTGCAAACTCCATATTATGGTACACAAGGAAGTTGGATATTGGTGACATCACTATTAGCCGCGGGGACTTTCCGAATGTCCCTTTGATCGGATCGCGGGGCTGTATTAACTACAACCCTACTTTGGCCCTAGGATAGCTAGGGTATCCTTTGGAAGACAAACCTTCGGACGAACAACTCTGACCATTTATCATCCATAATATGGGTATAGAAGACCAAGGGTTGCTCAACAAGGTTATTAAAGCCTGGAACAAGGTTAACAAGAGGAAGGCCGAAAGAAAGAATGCCATAGCAAGAGAACCATACACCAAATGGGTCCAAGATAGGGTGCGAATTATCAAGCTGCCATTCGAGAAAGATCCAGAGTACAAGTCGGAGGTCCCAGAGATAACACCCATATCTTTGGAAGAATTCGACAATCTAAAAAGTGCCTTAAAGCAAGCTCAAAAAGAGAAAGAAGCATTGGAAGTCAACCTCCTCAATCTGACTAAAGAAAATAAATAGATGCAACTTATACTTGAGTCAAAGGACGAGCAAATTGATAAAAGTCAAAAGGAATCGGAGAAAGAAAGCCTCAAACGAAAGCGTACAACTGAAGGACTGTTGAGTGCAACGTTCAACCTAGATTCTCACAACCAAAGGTTAGAAGAGGTCGCTGCTAAAATCGGGAGGTTAACTAGATGGTATGAAAAGGCAACACATGACAAGAAGGTGCTAGAGGAAAATTTGAGAGCCCAAATCCGAAGTTTGGCACAAGCTTACCTAGATCAAGAAGAACAAGTAAGGTACCTCGCCA
Source organism: Vicia faba (assembly GCA_948472305.1). Lineage (NCBI taxonomy): Eukaryota > Viridiplantae > Streptophyta > Magnoliopsida > Fabales > Fabaceae > Vicia > Vicia faba. The sequence continues at coordinate 499,318,735 of OX451741.1, forward strand.
CTGAACTTCAAGACAGCCAGGAATCAGAGGTCAAAGCACGCCTTGAAAGGGTAAAAGCAGAGAAACTCCTGACTCAAAGAACTCGAGAATATGAGCATGTATGTTTAGAGTTGTAGGGACTTCAAAGGGATTTCCTCATTCAACGAAGACTTTACACAGAAATGAGAAGTGAAAAGATGTATTGGGAAGAGCAGTATACTAAGATCACCCAAGCTGGGAGGGATAACCATAAGATAATCCCACATCTTTATCAGGAATACAGGTACTACAAAGACAAACATAAAAATCTCGTCTTTTTAGCCAACAATATCATCGAGGATATCCCTAGAAGTTTAAAAGATGCAGAGAATGTAATGGTTCCTCTTCCGAAGGACGTTGAATACTTTCTACAGCTTTGTCGAGCAATGGTTGGTGGCTTCAGAGCACACATCCGCAGGCGCACCTAAGAAATTTAGTTCCTTTTGATTATGTTTACGCAAACAAGTTTTGATTTCAATTTGTAATATTTTTCAATATCCAGATTATGTTATTCTTAATAAAGGCATTTTGTTTCCCTATCTCGAAGGCGTGTCTATTTTAAAGCTAGTCACCAAATAAAATAATAACTAAAAATACAAGCATGTACCCAAGTGAATAAGACAGCTAAAACAAGAAATCATTTCATGATCATGCACATTGTTGTACCCCAAAATTTTCCCTCTCATTTATCAAATAATCTCTCACAATATCTCCTTTGGTTCAAGACTGCACAAGGTTTGATCATCTCAAGACACCTCCTCAAGCACTGATAACTGAAAATTAGGGTTTGAGTTTGCACAAGGATAAATGGACTTTTAATGACCCATATGACTTTCATGGATCATTTTGGACTCTGAAGATTGCTCATGTCAACTTTCAAGTCTTGGATCACATTTTTGCTCAGTCAATTGACAAGTTAACCTAAAATCAACTATATTGGGGGGAAACTCAACTGTAGTCAATTTACAATCAAAATTCATAATTTTTGGTCCATATCAAGATTATTAACTCATATATGTCATTTGATCAAGTTTGGATCATAACTCCTCAAGAATTTGATCAGATCATCAAAAGGGCAAAATAGTCAAAATTAGGGTTTTGACTGAAAAGATGCAATTTTTGACTTTTTGACCTAGCAAATGACTCATTGGTTTGAGACATGATCTCAAGGGTTAAAATGCATAATTTTTACCTAATGGCATGGCTCAAAACATTTCTCAAGATCAATTGATTGATAGTTGAATTTCAGTCAACTGATGAAAAGTCAATTGTACACTGAAAAATCAAACTTTGACTTTTTGGTCAAAATCAAGTTCCAAAGATCACAATTCATCAAGACATGTAAAAATGTGAAACTTTTTCATCAAGAAATCAAGAAAGTCAAAATTCATTGTGAAAAGTCAAACATTTCAAGACTTAGAAATTTTTCTAAGTGTCTTTTATACATGATAATTTCATTACTTCATGCCATTCTTTCACCAAGATGCAAGATGATTTAAGGAAAAATTCCAACTTGAAAGTTGTAGATCTCAATGAGATCTAAAACAATTTAGAGAAGGACTTTTTCTAGAAATGCTTGAATTATAAGTTATAAATTCATGAAATCATGGCATTTTTGAATAAACGCTTAGAGAAATTTTCAGTAGTTTTGGTCAGGTTTTTTATCCCAACTTCTTGGAAAATTTTCATTAAGTTCCAGTTTGATTTAACAAAAGCGGTCAATATGAAAGTTGTATAGGGTGTTTCAAGATTTCTAAAACATCCAAGAGCATGAATTTATCATATTTAAGCTAAGAGATTCAAGGGGCTGAAGTTGGGCATTCATTCTTGAATTGCAAGCCATTTTTGTTGAAGAACACATAATCCAATTGGCATGATTTGCTGCATAATCTTATGTTGCAGGCCTCCTTGCTTTCAAAACTCATCATAATTTAATGCTTACACCCACTCTTGAGCTATTATCCGAGTGTTTGATCCATTATCCAAAAGATCTTTCCATTTATGGCATAAAGGCACCATTGCTATTCTTGAAAAGCAAGGCTTTTGGTAAAAAGTTTGTCTTAAGCCCATACCTTGCTTGTTGCTGATTATACTCCACCATAAATCATGGGAAGTAGCTCCTCTATACCATCAACTTTGGTACTTCATCTTTGGACTATGGAGTACTTGACATAGTTTGATCTTTGTAATCCAACCAAACCATAACATGTTATCTTACAAACCTAATCAGCTCATAAGCACAAACCTCTTGCCTATAAATAGAAGAAGAATTTACAAGAGAAAGGGGCCAGAAAAATAGAAGGGGAAACTAACACTCAAAATCATTTTTGCTGTCAAAAACCAGATTTGTACACAAAACCTCCATTTTTGAGCTTTGAAGTCCAAATCTTTGAATCTCATACCTTGCAAGTTTTCTCCAAACAAACCATCCAAACACTTCAAATACACCATATAGAAGTTGTTCAAACATAAGAATAACTTTTGTAACATTATTATCACCATCTTCCAAACTCAAAGAAAATATACATTGCAACTTGACTCGGTTGGAGCGGTTCAACCATTTCAGCACAAAGGGAAGGTTGGAGCTATTTCAAGAAGGTTCAAAGGAGCTCGATCAATCACCACTTTGCACCCGAAAACACCCATATGTGTTCTAAAGCTTCTGCTTCGAGAGGTAAACTTTCTCAAACTGTGATATCATACATCATTTGCTTTTGTGCTCAAAAGATATAACAAGACAGATCAAAGAGAAAAAAACTAACAAAAAGCCAGACTAGAGGATGAGATGGGTGCCCGTGTCACACGACACGACCCGTGTCAGCTTAGTTGGGTTACAAACATAGTAAAATGCAGGGACAGGGGATGACACGGGTGCCCGTGTCAAATGACACGGTCTGTGTCAGAGCTACTGGTTCAGATACGAGTAGAAAAAAGATGAACAAAGGATGACACAGGTTCCCGTGTCACGTGACACAGCCGTGTCAGATTGGCTGGAACAAGAAAAATGCATAAAAGTCATGGACAGGTCCTGACACGGGTTCTTGTGCCCACTGACACGACCCGTATCAGCTCAGGCACCAATTTTCTTGATTTTTTGAGATTTTTTAGCTTATTTTGGACATATTGCATTGCTTGGAATGACCTAACACTATAAAACCTTTGTTTTCAATTGAAACCTCAAAAACATTTTCCTAAACAATTAGTTTTTATTTAAAGTTAACTTAGACTTAGGTTTCTTCTTCAATGAAATTAATTACAAAGCGTTTTCTATAAAAAACCCTAAAAAAAAAATTTCTCTCACTTTACATCTTCTTGCATATTTTACTATTTTTTGCATTATAAATTATGTAATTGTCAAAGCCTTGTAATAATAATTATGGTTTACTTTACTTGTCATCCCCATTTGTAAATTTATATTCCCCATTCCCAAGTGATGTAATAGCATAGTAATTTTATTTTCCGCAATTTATCACTTTCATATTAAATGTTAGTAATTAGGGTTTGTATGGAAAGATAAAATCAACAATTAGCAAACCCTAATTCAAGATAAAAAATGCATGAAAATCAAACACACTTGCATACTTACACCCTTAGGGTAATTCCCCTTTGTTGCCTTACAAAAATGGCCATGTTATGCATGTGAGATATCTTGGCAAAAACAAATCAAAAATATAAGATCATAGTCCCTCGATGACTCTATCAATGTTGCCTTTCAAAAATTATCTTACTCCCTTAAAGAGAAATGTTAAGATATCTCACAACATTGCTATCATGGCTATACGATGACCCACGCCCGTCCCTTTACATCCAAAGATAAGGCTTCTTACCAAATCAATGGTAAAATAACAATATCAAAAGAAAGGAAGAAATGAATAAAGACTTTTGAGTAGGTAGATTGTTCTAAGTTCCTTGCTCATTTTCAAATCAAACATCCTTGCTTATTTTCAAAACAAACACCAACACTTTCAAAACACTTTCAAAAACATTTCCCAAACATGAAACATTTTCAAAAGACCAACACTTTGTATACGTTCTTACGAATGAGAACTATTACAAAGTTTACATGAACGAAGCGCCTTTTCAAAATACTTTCAAAAACCACACAAAGCACATTTTTAAAACAAAAGCAAGTGATCTAGCAAGCAACTAAGAGCCCATATATAACTATGGATGAAAAGGGTTCTAACACCTTCCCTTTTCATAATCTACCCCCCCCCCCCCCCCCCCCCCCCCCCGAGCTCAAGAAATAATCTCAAAGGTCTTTCCTGTTATTTTCAGTCTTTCCTTTTGGATAAAAGAAAATTCGGTGGCGACTCTTGTAAATCGCAACATTTGTGATAAAACGCAAAACACCCAAGTCAGTTCTCTCACCGTATCGCCAGAACTGGCGACTCTGCTGGGGACAAACTTAAAAGTTGGGTTACCTAAGGGCTAGATCACCTTTACTTGCTTTCATTATTTGATTTGTTTGCTTTACATTTTGGTTCCTTGTTTGGGCTTGTTCTAATCCTCTACCCGGATTTGGGATACCTTATAGGTAAGTAGCAATACGTTGTTGAAATTATGCAGGGTATACCAACATGGTCTAAGCAATATCTCTGTTAGTGTGACACATTTGTGGGTATCGGTAGCCCTTGAATAGTCAAGGATAATACGGGGCCGCTGTGTGATGTCATGAAGCACTAACTGACTTTAGAACCCTTACTTGACCAACTTTGGCCATTAGGAAGTAGTGAGATAACCGGCTTTGGTGTAGTCCGAAGTTGGTTGATACTCAATACTACACTCATTGAGATCAGACTTCTTGGGATATTTCGGTCGCCATTAAAGAGGCTCGCACTGAAACCATGCCCAACAAGAAGGATCAGTGATATTGAGACCCTTAGAACCCGGATACTATTTCTAGGACAGGTTTTGAGCCAACTAAACTTCAAGAGGGTACTCACCTATAAGACTCCATGCAATCCTAAACCTAAGGACTTGTTTGTCTTGTGTGTATATGCTTACTTGTACATAACATCATTATAAAATCATACTCATTCTCACTAACCATTTCAAGGATTTTTGGGATTTATCTTTGTTTTGTTTTGTAGGACATGGCTTCTATTCGCAGAAAAACCATTCAAGTTAATCTCGTAAGAATTCCTTCTCAACTCAAAGAGCTAGCATCAAGGGTCCCTGAGAATTCTTCATTCACCGAAAGACATGGTTGCCTCCTAAACTTGGTTACCTCTAGCACAAATGAAGATATGATGAAGGTGTTGTTCCAGTTCTTTGATCCTCTACACCATTGCTTCACCTTTCTCGACTATCAACTTGTGCCTACTATGGAGGAATTCTCCTAACTCTTGAGGATTCCTATTCTCAATCAACTACCTTTCAACATTACGGAAAGAGATCCAAGACCTTAAGAGATTTCCCTAGCACTACACTTGCAACAATCTGATATTACAACTAATTGGGAAACAAGGAGTGGTGTCAAAGGTTTCTTAGCCAAGTTCTTGTTTGAGAAAGCTTAAGATTGTTGGAACTCTTTGGACTTACAAGCTTTTGAGGAAATCTTGGCCCTTCTCATCTATAGGATGGTTTTGTTTCCAAACCCTGATCAACTCATTGATGTCAATGCTGTCAAAATCTTCATGTCTCGTAATCCGGTGCCTACTTTGTTGGGAGATATCCTACATTCCCTCCATACTCGCACTATGAGAAAGAGAGGAGAACTCATGTGTTGCACTCCTCTCTTGGCCAAATGGTTTATTTTGCATCTTCCCCGATCTGTGTTAAAGAACGAGCAAGGCTTAAGGTGGTCCCATAGGTTGATGATGCTCAGACATTTAGATATCCATTGGTGTTCTCGATCCTTGGAGAATGTTACTATCATCGACCGTTGTGGGGAATTCCCTAATGTCCCTTTGCTTGGAATTAGAGGATGTATCACTTACACCTTACGCCAGTTTGGGTATGCCTGGAGGGATGGTCCTCAAGAGATGCTCATCCAAGGAGTGGTATTCGACTACGAGAGCGACGATCAAGGTTACCACCAAAGGTTTATACGAGCTTGGAGGATGGTGAGCAAGGTGGATAGTAAGACGTTGGGACACAAGTATTCCATTCCCCTCAAGCCTTACCTTAAATGGGTATGAGCTTATGCTTAGAAAATTGTGATGCCTTATCATTCCATTTTACCAGTCATCATGGAGCCTATGGTTGAAGGAGATGTCCCATACATTGTCCTCCACCCCGACATACCAACCTCTATTGAAGACTTACAAAAGGGTTGGATTCAGCTAAAGTAGGAACGAGATACCTTCGAAGTTCAATTCTACGCTAGTGAGAAGAGAGTCTTGGAGCTTACAAAGCAGCTGCAAGAAGAGCAAAGTGTGAATGCCTACCTTGAACTGAAGAGGATGAGTTCAGTCTTTTTATCTTAGAGAGTTATTTTGTAAAGCCCAAGGGGCATGTTGTAATCTTTTGAACTAATTAATGAAAATTTACGTTTGTTCTTTTGTCTATACAAATTTAAATCTCATGAATCCTTGAAATCATTTGCATATACATCTCCCATGCATCATAACATGACAGGTTTTCACACAACAGGTTTCCTTATCTTTCTGTTGCTTATTTCAGCAAGATGGATCTAGAGAAAACTGTGAAAGATCTTCAGGCACAAAACTCTCAATTCCAAGAGGCTCTACTAGCCCTATCCAAGGGGAAACAAGATATGTTGGCATTGCTGGCAGTTAAGAAGAAACCCAAGAAGAGAGCTCTGGTCAACATGGGCAGAAGGTTCAAGGAGCAAGTTCGTCAGATCTCGGTAGTAGAAGACTCATATGAAGAAGACGAGAATCGGATTGGTGAAGTTAGAAGTACCCAGGATGACTGTATTAATGATCAAGCGTCTGATGATGATTATTTTGATGAGCAGTATCCACCCGCCGATATCAAGTATAAGTAGTTAGAAGACAAATTTAAGGTCGTCGAGATCCAAGCCGTCCCCGGTTTAGATTTTGATGATTTGGGTTTAATCTCTGGGGTTATCATTCCCTACAAATTCAAAATACCAGTCTTTGCAAAGTATGATGGAGTTTCTTGTCCAAAACTTCACCTGAAATCTTATGTGCGCAAGATACAGCCACATACTGCTGATAAGAAACTTTGGGTTCACTTTTTTCAAAAGAGCTTGACTGGAACGCAACTAGAATGGTTCTATCAGTTAGATGGTTACCGCATCAATACTTGGGAGGATTTAGCTACCGTCTTCTACCATCAGTACCAGTATAACGCCAACTTGGTGCCAACAAGAGTGCAATTGCAAGATATGACAATGGGAAAGAATGAAGGATTCAAGGAATACACATAAAAGTGGAGACACCTTGTAAGTAGGGTTCAACCGCCTTTGACTGATAGAGAGCATATTGACATTGTGATACGGTGGCAGAACCGACTGTTTTGAAGTGCTGGTTTGCATTTTGCGTTTTTTGTTCGCAAAATGTCGCGGTAAGCAAGAGTCGCCACCGACTTTTATTTCATCCAACCGGAAAGGAAAAAAGTACAGAAAAAAAAATCCTTTTTCGAGATATTCTGAGTACGGGGGGTAGATTATAAAAAGGGAAGGTATTAGCACCCTTTCTATCCATGGTTTTCCATGGGCTCTTAGGTACTTGCTCATCTTTTGAAATTACTTATGTGTGTGCTTTGTTTTTGAAAAGTTTGACTTCGTGATAACCCTTGTATCAGTCCTCAAAGGTGTGACGAAGTTGTTTTAAAAGTTGTTTTGAAATGTGTAAGTGTGAAAAGTTTTGATTTGAGCAAGTACCTACTAGCATCTACCTACTCGAAAAAAAGATCGTTTCTACTCTCGTTTCCTTCAGATAGTGCTATCCCACTATTGAGAAATAGGTAGCACTGTCGTTGGAGTTTTTAAGGGTCAATTCAAAAGGGACATACAATCACTAAAGCAATATTAGGACACCTTAGTACTAACCCTAGAGTCTTAAGATCATATTCGAGGCAACCTTTCCGAGGCAACATTCTGAGGCAACATCCGAACGGGACATTTGATCTTTTTTAGACAGAAGGGTAACCACTAAGACACCCTATGCTTAATTATCGTTTACCGAAGGCAATCGAAGTGTGAGTATACCCTAGGAGTGATATGTGTGAGTGATTTGTTTCGGTTATTTATCTTTGCACATTAGGGTTTTTGAACTGTATTAAATTGTCATGCAATCTTGTCATACAATCCTATTAACATAAATCTAGACAGTTAAATATTGGCAAAAATTAAGATGCGAGAAAGTAAATCTATGCTATTACAAGGCTTCGGGGAGGGGAATTAATTACATAGCCAAAAAACCCGGGAAAAAGCGATAAGTAAAAAAACCTAGACTAAACTATTACTAAACTATTACAATTTTCAATTCTTGCTTGCAGCTTTTTCGACCTCTAAACTCCTCCCTTGTGCATTGGATCTCTTCTCTATATGTAGTGGAACACATTAGGTCAATAAAAATACATTGTATCTTTATCAATTATGGAGATTTGATTTGATCTTTCAATGCATATGATTCCTTTCCAATTTTGCTAAAATCCAATCTTTTTCAAACCAAATTGCCTTTGCACGAGTTGATTTTCAATTGAAAGCATATGAGATCTTTTTTCAATGCACAAATCATCCCTAAAATACAATATATGATTTATTAGGATTTATTTGATTTTATTTGAATTTTAAATGAATAAAAATCAAAATAAATTAAATAAATGAATAAATAAATCATGGAGGGTCCCATAGGTCGTGGACTATGTTATTAATGATATGCAAGCATAAAAAGTTGGGCCCATTTAGCAAAAGATGCAAATTTGAGTACATTTGACTTTTGGCAGTTTTGCAAAAAAAGTCAACTTGGCCAATGCACAACTCTCTCAATTTTGACCCTAGAGAGGTGTTCTTAGACTTTTTAGAAAGCTTAGGATGTCCTATAAGCAACCCTTTTGGTCTCAACTAAATTGAGTCTTCCATGTTCATGTATGAAGCCTTGACCCAAAAGGTATTTTTGTTGACTTTTCAAAATGACCTATAATGTCCAAATTCATATCTTCTTGTGAGTGCATATTTTGAACTTGGGAGATGAAGATGAATTGTAGGGAATTGTATCCTATTCAAAATGAGCTTTGGATGGGTCATTTTTGATAAAGTATGAGAAAGTTATGCCTGGTCAAAGTTGAGTTGACTTTTCCTACAAAACCCTAATCTAGCAACTTTTGGGCTTTGATGAATTGTGAGCAATCCTTGATGAATCATGATAAACCCTTGATCAAATGATGAAAGATACTTCAAAATAAGGATGTTGACCAAAAATCTTGAAGTTTGACTGTATGTGGGCCACAATTGACTTTTGTCCTAGCAAAGTCGATTTCTAGGTATTTGAGCAATTGACTGAGCAAACTTCCTCTGAAAGCCTTGAAACTTGACATGGATGATCTTGAGAACATATTAGGACCATGGTAAAAATTTGGGATCCTTTGGACTCAAGCATCTTGATGCAAAATGAAACCCTAATCTGAGGTAGACTGCCTTAGGAGAGAGTTTGTCTGGTCAACTCTTGGACCTCCTTGAGCAATTTGAGGACCTCACTTGACATGTATTGAGAACTATGGGAGGGAAAATTTTGGGGTACAACAGCTTCCCCTGGTCAATCTTCTTAAACCTGAGGATGTAGATTGACTTGTCTGCCTTTCGTGATCTGAAGGTGAAAGATGATTGAACACTAGAGTGCCCAGAAATTTGCACTCGCATGAAGTGATACTTATCTTGCAATATCGGGAATGGGCTTATAGATGCCATTTGGAAGTCGATGACGGAAGATGGGCTTAAATATGCCATCCGAAGGGGTGTCGATCGCAAAAGAGATCCATTTGCGAGAACCTGTATACCTGTTGTTGAGGTAGACTTCGTTGGGGAATGTTGGTCTCTGTCTTGGGAGAAATAGAGTTTTTAGGAGCTTCAGTTGTCCATTACTCTACTGGAGAATAATTATGGTTTGGGAAACGGAAGTGAACTGCGTGTTTGGTCGGGGTATATGTTGTACCGCGAATTTCTGGGGAAATGTGAAATCAATTGTGTTTGATTGGGTCCTGGTCTTACAGTGTTGTGGACTGTTGTCTGGGGATAAGAGAGGAAAACCCTGGATAGCAAGGTTATGAGAAGGAGCCTGGATAGTAGGGTTACTTCAAGATGAAAGCCTGGATAGTAGGGCTTGAGAAGGAACCTGGATAGTAGGGTTACTTCGATATGAAATCTGGGATAGTAGGGTTGTAAGAAGGAACTTGGATAGTAGGGTTACTTCGGGATGAAAGCCTGGATAGTAGGGTTTGAGAAGGAACCTGGATAGTAGGGTTACTTCGATATGAAATTCTGGATAATAGGGCTATGAGAAGGAACCTGGATAGTAGGGTTACTTCGAGATGAAAGCCTGGATAGTAGGGCTTGAGAAGGAACCTGGATAGTTGAGTTACTTTGATATGAAAGCCGGGATAATAGGGCTGTGAGAAGGAACCTGGATAGTAGGGTTACTTCGATATGAAAGCCTGGGTAGTAGGGCTGTGAGAAGTAACCTGGATAGTAGGGTTACTTCGAGATGAAAGCCTGGATAGTAGGGCTTGAGAAGGAACCTGGATAGTTGGGTTACTTCGATGTGAAAGCCTGGATAGTAGGGCTGTGAGAAGGAACATGGATAGTAGGGTTAATTCGATATGAAAGCCTGGGTAGTAGGGCTGTGAGAAGGAACCTGGATAGTAGGGTTGCCTTTTCGCGCCGATGAATACTCTGTTTAGCTTCGAGTGTTGATCACAGACTTACTGGCAATTGTTGATAATAATGTCTTTCTTGAAAGAAATACAGGGTTAGTTATATGTGATGCATGAGATGCATTGTATGCTGATGTTCTCAAAATAAATGAGACTATGTTATATGTGATGTATACATATGTCATGATGTATGAACATGAAATGCTGACGTAATAATCTGAGTCCGGGAAAATAAATCCCTGACTGCTATTTGGAGATTATGAGAAATGGTATTCTTGACTTCTGTAACAACCATAGTTCCTCTACTTCTGTTGGGGATGGTGAACATAGATGATTACGTTCGGGATTTCCCCCTTGTTTACGGATAACTCTGCAGAGAGTGACTCTGTTAGAGAGGAGATACTCTGCTGATAGATCGCCAATTTAGAGAAATAAACTCAGCTGGGGACAAGTTTCTGTTGCTGGCAATGATGCATCCTGTTGGAGATTGAATTTCTGCTTGTGAGAGAAATAAACTCTGCTTGGGGAATAATTTAATGACTCACTCGCGATTGTGAACCTCGGCTGGGGAGAGTCATGTCATGTTCGGGGAAGCTGACATCACTGTCTTTGGATATTTCTTACTCTGTGGGGAATGTATGCATCACCACTCGTGTTCTCAAACTGGCTCTTTCCCTGTTCCTGATGATCAGAGCAACTGTAAGGTTTGGGCACTTCTTGTTTGTCCATGTTCTTGGAATTACGAGTAATTGTATTTTGTTTTTTATGTAACTATTTTATGAGCATCAATTATTTCCAGAAGCATATATCAAATATGAATCATTGGACGTTCTTGCAAAACAAAACAGAAAAAGAAAAATAATTTGAAATTTCTTGTAAAAATGAATTGTATTGATTTTGAAGTTGGCATGTATTAGGCATTTTGTACAAAGAGGCTAACGCTCTAGTAAGAGAACGCCGCCGAAAGATAGAAAATAAAATTTGTGTAAAAGAAAGAAAAATAGCTATGTGAAATAATCCCATCGAGTTTTAATTCTGCTATTGCCTTTATATCTTCAAATGTCTCGTCACTTTGCTACTTGGTCGATGATGGATCTGATTGATTGACGCCATCTGAGCTTGATAGTTGGTACCGAAGTCTGGTCGTAAGATGATCCAATGAGACATAGTGTTACGCTTCTGTTGTACCCCAAAATTTGCCCTCCCATATTTCTCAATACATTTCAAGTAAGGTCTTCAAATTGCCCAAGGAAGTCCAAGAGTTTACCAGACAAACTCTCTCCTAAAGGCAGTCTACCTCAAATTAGGGTTTCATTTTGCATCAAGATGTTTAAGTCCAAAGGGTCCCAAATGCTCACTATTGTCCTAATATGTTCTCAAGATCATCCATGTCAAGTTTCAAGCCTTGCAGAGGAAGTTTGCTCAGTCAATTGCTCAAAGGCCTGAAAGTCGATTGTGCTAGGGTGTTGTACCCCAAAATTTGCCCTCCCATAATCTTCAAGGTTTGCCAAGCATCACCTCAAATTGCTCAAGTCTACCCAAGGGCTACACAGTCAACCACTCTCCTAAGCCAGTCAAACTAGGGTTTTGGTTCCTGCAAGGAAGTTGAGGCTTTCAAGGGCTCAATCAAGTCCCATATGCTCATACACATTGTCAAGCACCTACATGTCAAGTTTCAAGGCTCACAAGGTCAAGTTGCACAGTCAAAAGTCCCATTTGCTCAACAGTCAATTGTAGGGGCAAAATGGTCATTTGGCAGTCAAAAGTCAAAATTTTTGGTCAACATCTTATTTTGAAGCCACAATCATCATTTGATCAAGTCTTGATCATGATTCCACAAGCATGGCTCAAAAATCATCAAGATGCAAAAGTTTCTATTTTTGGACAGTTGAAAAGTCAACTGTAACTTGACCAAAGCATAACTTTTTCATGGTTCATCAGAAAAATCCCATCCAATGCTCATTTTGAAGGGGGTGACATTTCCTACAATTCATCTTCACATTCCAAGTCCAAGAAATGCTCTCACAAAAAGTTATCAATTTCAACATTAAAGGTCATTTTCAAAAGTCAACCAAAAGGCACTTTAAGTCAAAGACCATAACTTGAGATTGGTAAATCAAAATGAAATGGGACCAAAGACATTGGTTAGAGGACTTCAAGACCTTTCCAAAATGTCCAAGAACATGTTCATAGCTTCAAAATTGAGCAAGATATGCATTGGAGAAGTTGGGAAATTTTTGTGAAATGGCCAAAGTCAACTATCCTTGAAATTTCATTTTTGACAAAAAGGGCCCACTTTTTCCACTTGGTTCAGCTTGGCCATGCTTCCCACGTGTCCCACAATTTATTTCAAGATTAAAAATTAATTTTTCCATTTTTATTTAATTTTATTTGATTTAATTCATTTTAAATCTTTAAAATTCAAATAAAAATCAAGAAAATTAATTAAGGGATATATTTTGTGTTGAATAGCTTTGATACACCATGAAGCACCTTCCAAATTCGTGTACATCCTATTATGGGCATAGAAATTCAAATTTGAAGCAAATATGGCAAGTGGTTTAATGGTGTTCATGGCAAAATCAAGAACTTCATTGCAAAGGCTTAATGACCATTATTCTGATTGATACTCATTCAAGACCATATATGCAAGCTTTCACAACACAGGACACGACCTAGAAACACTCATACAGCATAAGCCCTTTCAATTTTTTCAAGAGAAAAGTGACAAACTAAAAACCATCTTCCAGCATATTTCAAGCCTCCCTTTTAATCCAGACATACTCCTTGCATTGCCAGGAACCTTTGGCAATCAGAATTAAGCAAAAAACCTCAAGAATTCGTGCCACACAATTCACTCGGTTTGCCTTATTTCTCAAATCTATATATCATATTTCATGAGATTTTAATCCATTTTTTTTATTGGTTTGTATTGTTAGGGACCTTCTAAAGCTAGTGAAACAGTTTAATTGAACTAAAACACGTAGAATCACAATCCACCATTAGCGATTATTAGGGTTTCCAAAGCTTTGAAATTGGGGTCTTTCTCATACTGTAAAATTAAGACTCCAAACATATATGGTCAAAATCAGCGTGACAAGACGAACAGGATGAACATATCGCACCCAATTTATGCTTCATGAGCGTCTAATCGCTATTTTCATAATGCCTGCATTTTGTGGGGGTTTAAAACCCCCGCTATGTGTTTCATGTTTACAGGGAAGGTTGAAGACGAAAGGCGTGGCAACAAGGCATTGGTCCATTCAAATCCTACGCGCTCTTTTTTTGTTTTTTCAGCATATAACGCGTGTTGTTTATATTATATTTCTTTTCTATTTTATTAACAAACGCGCATGTTTGGTTCAGTGGCTGGCAGTGTACTTGGTAATCCATGGGACCTGGGTTCGATCCCCAGGCCCCCCATAATTCCAATATCATTTTTCTCAACGTGTTCTTATGCAGATCCTCAAATAAACTTCCATCATACACCTCCTCCAAGCGCCGACCAAGTGTCCATAGATGCAGATCCAAGGGCCCAGAAAGCAAGAACACCATGTGCCTGGTCAATGGCATTCCACTCAATTCCAAGAAGTCAAACGAGCTGAAGCTTTAATGGGCCAAGATTCAACAATGCACCCTCCTTCCTGGCCCAATACCCCCTTCCATGGGTTTATTCTTTTCCTTTCATTTTTTATTTTCCAATTTAATTCCTAACCCTTTTTTATTTTATTTCTTATTAACATAATTAACCAACTAATATTTTCATAAAAAAATCAAAAAAATAGAATTAATATTATTATTATTATTATTCTCATATTATTTTTGTAAATAAAATGTTAACAAATAAATAGTTTAAATAGGCAATTTTAACTTCTTTTTTAACAATTAAAATAATTTAGAATTAGGTTAACTTAGAATTTTAATTCTTTTCTTTTATTTCATAAAAACATAAAAACACAAAATATTTTCTTAATTAATTAATCAATTAGTCATTAATTACTTTTTAATTTCATTTAATTACCAAAAAGACAAAAAAAAATCAATTTCTTTTCTTAAAAGGGTCAACACCCTTAAGACATTCCCGATTCTTTCTTTCGCACGCATTTCAGTTTTAATTCCTTATTTCTGATTATTATGTAACTGCCTCCAGATGTAATAGTAATTAGGATTTTTACTGTTTTTATTTACTTTCCGTACTTATTTACCAAAAAACGGGTCTTTGTATTTTTTGGCGATGTATAGACCCGCGCCTTGTAATAGCGTAGGATTTATGTTTCCGCAATTTACTTTCCGCACCCCCCTAACTGTTAAATGCATGAAAGAATGTATGTAAATAAAAACAACTCGTAGCTCACAAATAACATGTACAAAAACATTAACTGAATACAACACACAATGCACACACCACTCCTAGGGTACGCTTCACTCGTTGCCTCGAAACGTGGTCGTCAAGTATAGGACGTTTTAGCGGTCGCTCTTATGTCTAAGATCCAGTTGCCTCGAAATAGTTGCCTCAAAACGGTTGCCTCGGATTAAAAAGGATCTAGGACATTAGGGCTACTTCTAAGGTGTCCTAACTGTTGCTTCGATGACCACACTGTCCCTAATCATCGAATTGACCCGAACACCTCCAACGGTGGTGCTACCTACCTCTCAATGGTGGGATAGCACTATCTAAAAGACACTTACACAGCTTAATTCCTTAGGGTAGGTAGATGACTCATGGGTACTTGCTCTTTTCAAAACAAACAAAAACATCTTTTCGCACCTACACTTTCAAAAGTTTTCAAACAAATTTTTCATACACTCTTGAGGACAGATACAAGAGTTACTTAGAAATCTTTCAAAAGAACTTTTTTCAAAACCCACACACACACTTAAAAAGCAAACAAAATTTGAAAACATAAGAGCAAGTACCTAAGAGCCCGTGGATAACCACGGATAGAAAGGGTGCTAACACCTTCCCTTTCTATAAATCTACCTCCCGAACCGAGAAACATCTCGAATAAGGAATTTTGCTGTGCTTTTGTCCTTTCCATATTGGAGAACATAAAAGATGGTGGCGACTCTTGCTTACCGCGACATTTCGCGAAACCAGCTAAAAAACAGTCAGTTCTATTTCCACTGATCACAGAACTGGCGACTCTGTTGGGGACTATAAAAGTGAGGTGTACCTTAGGATTAGATCATACTTATGTTTTCAATTGCTTTGCTTTGATTGCTTTATGTTTGTGGGCTTTGCATCGGAGTTTCATAGATCCTAACCCGGATCTGGGGATACCCTTTTAGGTAGCATAAGCTGTGAGGGACCTGTCCGGCATAGACCGACACGGATGAAGCAGTGGCTACGTTAGTGTGGCACCTTGGTCTGTACTGATATCCCTTGTGTTGCAACGAGGAGAATATGGGTCTTCTGAGGAGTCATTAAGCACCAATCGACCTTAGAACCCTAATGTGACCCAACTTGGCCATAGAACAGTAGCAGTATGCTACACCCATTGAGGCTAAACTCTCGCGATGGTTCTGGCCGCAAGAAAAGATTGCGATGCTGGAGTTATGACCGATTGAGGGTAGTCAGTGATATTTGGATCCTCTAGAACCCGGTTACTTTTGATTAGGACAGGTCTTAACCAACAAACTGAAAGAGGGTAGTACCTGAACTCCATGCTGGCCTAAACTCTAAGGGTTGTGGTGTGACTTGTGTGCCTTATCATGTTTGCCTTTGTGAATACTTGTGGTGTGCTTTATCATAACCTCATGCCATCATAATGTTGCATGCATCCTGCATAAGGACTGACCTATTTCAAAGATAAGAGGGTTTCACCTTTGCTCTGTTTTGTAGGACCTCATGATGCTTGTGCGAAGGAAGACTATCCGGCTCAAATTTGTTCACCCACCTGATTTGCTTAAAGAGTTGGTTGACAGAATTCCAAGCACTGCTTCCTTCATCCAGAGGCATGGTTCTCTTCTCGGTTTAGTCACTTCAAAGTGGGACCAACAACTGATGAGTGTCTTGACCCAGTTTTATGACCCTTTGTACCATTGCTTCACCTTTCAAGACTTCCAGCTGGTCCCTACCCTGGAAGAATTCTCTGATTTTCTTGGTATCCCTATCTTGGATTAGACTCCCTTCACTGGTTGGGAAAAGGCCCTTAGACCTGAGGAGATTGCAGCAGCCCTTCCTTTGACCAACAAGGAGGTAATGGACAACTGGGAGACTAGAAGCGGAGTTAAGGGCTTCTTGGCTAAGTTTCTGATTGGTAAAGCTAACAGTTTCTGGAATGACTTAGACTTCAGGGCGTACGAGGACATTCTGGCTCTCTTAATCTATGGGCTAGTATTGTTTCCAAATCCTGATAACTTTGTCAATATCAATGCCATAAGGATCTTCATGTCTCGGAACCCTGTACCCACTCTCTTGGGTGATGTCCTGCAACAACTCTATGCTCGTACTGCCCGAAGACGAGGAAATCTGTGGTGTTGTACTCCTTTGTTAGTGAGGTGGTTTATTTCGCACCTCCCCAAGTTCGTGCTGAAGAATCAAGAAGGAAAAGGCTGGGCTCATAGGTTAATGTCTCTCACTGATAGTGACATCATTTGGACTCTCAGAGGTTTAGATGAGGTGGATATTATTGATCGTTGCGGAGAGTATCCTAATGTTCCATTGATTGGTACTCAGGGCGGAATCTCTTATAATCCATGTTTAGCTCTCCGTCAGTTTGGAAGAGCCAGAAGAGCAGGCCCTCATGAGATGTTGGTGCCTCACATCAGTTTTGAGTTTCAGGAAGATAGTGACTAACTGCGTCGTAGATTCATCAAAGCTTGGGACAGAATTCACAAAGCTGACCCACATGAGTTGGGACTGAAGACTTCTCTACCAATGGAACCCTATTACAGATGGGTCTGCATCCGTGCTCAGAAGTTAGGTATGCCATATGAAGCTGTCAGGCCTATCATTCTTGAAAGTCCTGATGGAGATGGGGTTCCTCCAACTGTTCTCCCTCCTCAGATACCCACTGATGTTGATACACTAAAGAGGTCTTGGGCGCAACTACAGGAAGAGCAGGATTATTATCGGGAAAAGTTCAACGAACAGGAACAGAAGATCCAGAAGCTGACCAAGCGATTGGAGAACGAGCGAACCCTGAATGACTATATCCGTACTGAGAAGAGGAGGCCATGGGAGCACTGATGGGCTTTGGATGTTTCTTTTACAGCTTTATTTCCTTTTCAGTATTTTCATTCTTGTAACGCCTAAGGGAAAATTGTTGAACAATTTAAAGTTTAAATCTAATAAAGTGTGTTCCTTTTGTTTACAAAGTTGATTCCCGATTGTCTTTGAAAACATAATTCATACGCATTTCATTCATCATATGCATTACAGGTACCCTTTTTCTACAGGTTGCTTAATCTTCTTCGCTGTTTATTTCAGTACTCAAGCATCATGAATCCTGAACTCACTACCGAGCAAGCTATCAAGGCCCTCCAGGCCCAGAATGCCCAATTTCAGGAAATGGTCATGAACTTGGCCCAAGGACAACAAGAGCTGAAGGCTTTGCTCCTGAAGAAGAAAAAGAAGAAGAGGATTGTGCTATTCAACATTGGGCGCAGACTCGGGAATACGCGGCAAAATGAAGCTGAGAGGACTACTCCATCTGTGGGGGAAGGCAGTCATCAAGGGTTAGAGGTCCCTAGTACCGTGGTCTCTGACACTGAGACAGACTTCAATGATGAACAGTACCCTCCTACTGAGGACCGGTACAAACAGATGGAGGACAGGTTAAATGCTATGGAGATTCAACGTGTGCCTGGGTTGGATTTCGGAGACTTGGGGTTATCTTCTGGGGTGGTGATCCCACACAAGTTCAAGGCGCGTGCCTTTGTGAAGTATGACGGGCTTCCTGCCCTAAGATGCACCTCCGTTCTTATGTAAGGAAGATCCAGCCTTACACAACAGACAAGAACTTATGGATCCACTTCTTCCAGGAGAGTCTTTCAGGGACTCATCTCGAATGGTTCTATCAGCTGGATGGAACCAACATTCGTAACTGGGAGGATTTGGCCACTGCTTTTTACAAGCAGTATCAATATAATTCCGACCTCGCTCCCACGCGTACCCAACTCCAGGGTATGTCACTGGGAACGGGTGAAGGTTTTAAGGAGTACGCACAGAAATGGAGAGATCTGGCTAGCAAGGTGCAGCCACCGTTGACGGATCGTGAACTAGTGGACATGTTCTTGGGGACCCTATCTGGTCCATTCTTCAACCATCTCATTGGTAATTCCTCTGCTGGGTTTACTGACCTGATCCTGACTGGTGAAAGGATCGAAGCTGGTATAAAATCGGGAAATATACAGAAGGGTGCCTCCTCAAATACTGAAAAGAAGCCCTTCAAGAAGGAGGCCAGTGATGTGTATGGTCCCAGGAGACAGAACAGACCAGAACGCCGCCAAGTTGTCAACGCGGTGGTTATCTCTAAGCATGCTGCTGCTCCTCAGCAATACAACCAGCCAAGAGCTGAGAGGCCCAAACGGCAGTATACCCGGCTCAGCATGACTCTCTCTCAGATATTACCGCAACTGCTGTCAACTAGCCTGGTAACTGTCAAGGAAGCTCCGAAGGTGGTAAATACAGCATCTCCGAAGTACAACCCCAACGCCCATTGCGCTTATCACTCTGATAGCCCGGGACATTTTACTGATGATTTTTGGGCCCTAAGGAATAAGGTTCAGGACCTTATTGATGCTAAGGAAATACAATTCGAGGCGCCCGAAAGGCCAAATGTTGTGACCGCTCCCATGCCCCAGCATGGAGTGAATGCTGTTGAGGAGGATCTGTATATAGCTTCGGTGGATGATGTTGCTACTCCGCTGCTGACCGTCAAGAGGAACCTGTTGCTAGCCAGTTTATTTCCGGGATGTAGCAAAGGTTGCCATTTATGTGCTGATTCACCTGCTGGTTGTCCTTTGCTGAAGTCAGGCGTCCAACACCTGATGGATAGTAAAGAGATCTTGTTCAAGAAGACTGTCGTTCCTGCTGCCCCTGTTGAAGAAGTTTCAATTGTTACCATTTTCAACAACCCTTCCAAGGCTCCTTCAAAGAAGCCTATCCAAATTATGCTTGTTCACAAGATTGCTCCTATAACCATTACTGTTCCGGGGCCCATCCCCTACAAGTCTGATAAAGTTGTCCCATGGCACTATGGAGCAGATGTTTATGTTATGGGAGTGAAGCAAGAGTTCAACACTGGTACCGGTGTCACCAATATCACCGGGCCTGCTAAGGTCACTCGTAGTGGAAGAATGTTCTCACCAGACATTGCTCCTCCAGCAATTCAAAGGCCTCTTGTCATCACACCTGCCAGTGTGCCTGTTTTCCCCCTGATCAAGCTTCTACCCCTGCTGTCGAGTCATCTGACGCTCGGGGCAAGGGGATTGCTACTGATGTTCCTGCCCGGACGGAGGCACCAAAGACCACTGTTGAGGCTTCCAAGCAAGAGATGGAAGAGATCCTCAAAATTATAAAGAAAAGTGATTTCAACGTCGTTGAACAGCTGGGGCACACCCCCTCTAAAATCTCCATGCTATCACTGCTGCTGTGTTCAGAGGCCCATGCCAAGGCCCTGATTGCTTTCCTGAAGATGGCCCATGTTCCCCAAGAAACGTCTGCTGATCAATTCACCGACTATGTAGCC
The DNA here is from genome assembly GCA_948472305.1 of Vicia faba. Taxonomy (NCBI): domain Eukaryota; kingdom Viridiplantae; phylum Streptophyta; class Magnoliopsida; order Fabales; family Fabaceae; genus Vicia; species Vicia faba. The sequence continues at coordinate 499,339,254 of OX451741.1, forward strand.
AACCTAACTGCTGATAATGGTCTGGGTTTCTCTGACGCTGATTTGACGGCCAAGGGGAAGAACCATAATGATGCCCTGCATGTCTTCATTGAATGCAGGGGCACTACTCTTGCTCATGTGTTGGTTGAAACTGGTTCTTCATTAAACGTGCTGCCCAAGAAAGCTCTAGACAGGCTGGACTGTGAGGGTTTAGAGCTCAAACTGAGTAACATTGTTGTCCGGGCCTTTGACGGGTCCAAAAGGATGGTGCATGGTGAGGTTGACATCCCAATCAGGGTCGGTTCACAAGTATTTGATTCAAAATTCTATGTGATGGACATCCGTCCATCCTATTCTTGTTTGCTGGGTCGCCCGTGGATCCACCAGGCTGGAGCTGTGACTTCAACTTTACATCAGAAGCTCAAGTACCCGGTCAGGGGGAAGATCATAACAGTGCAAGGGGAAGAGGAATACATGGTCAGCCACCTCAACTCCTTCAGGTACGTAGAAATGGATGGGGAGTTCATTGAGACCCCCTTTCAACACTTCGAAGAGGTGCCTCAAACATTGGAAGCAGCAGAAACAGTGACTGAAAAGGGTTCTCCTTTGAAGATGGCCTCCTTAAAGGACGCCCGGGCTGTGATCGAGAAGGGTGAGTGCGCAAACTGGGGCAGGCTTCCTGATTTTACTCCAAAGACTGACAAATTTGGCTTGGGTTTCACTGCAGAAGCTCAGAAGGCTGTGCGCAAGGCAAGGATTGGAAGACCTCCTGTGCTCATCACTAACCCGGGAGTGAATGCTATTGAGGACGAAGTAGACGAATCTGAATTCGACAGCTGGATCTACCCGACAACCAACGGTGGACCTAGCAACTGGACTGCAAAAGACTTTACCCCTATTACTTTTGTCCCGCAGTAATGAACTCTTTTGTTTTAAAGTTGTAACAAACAATAATTTGAAACTCTATGGCCCGGTGTCTTACCCGGGGCACCGTGGTTTTATTTGTGAGGGCTTTTGTTTGTCACTTCCATATATCATGAATAAAAGCATTGGACGTTTTTCACATTTCAAATCTTGCGCTCCCTTTCTTTCTTTATATATTGCAAAACAGCTGTATTTACACACACTCACTCATACAGGTTCCAATCCACTCTGGATCCCACTGGTAACGACTCTGCTACTACCGGTTATGACTTCGAAAATCCGATCAACTTAGCCGAAGACAAAGGTGAAGACGATTGTGAAGTGCCTGGTGAGCTTGCAAGACTGTTACTCCAGGAAGAGAGGGTCATTCAGTCGCATGAAGAGCCAGTGGAAACGGTAAATCTGGGTACTGAGACAGACAGAAAGGAAGTCAAGATTGGTGCCAATCTGGAGCTCAGTGTGAAGCAACGGTTGATCCAGATGCTGCGTGATTATATGGAAATCTTCGCCTGGTCTTACGAAGACATGCCTGGATTGGATACCGACATTGTGGTCCATCATTTGCCTACCAAGGAAGACTGCCCGCCAGTAAAACAGAAGGTCCGCCGTATGCGTCCAGAGATGTCCGAGAAAATCAAAGCTGAGGTTATGAAACAATTTGATGTCGGGTTTCTAGCAGTAACTTCTTACCCTCAGTGGGTTGCCAATGTGGTTCCGGTGCCTAAGAAAGATGGTAAGGTCAGAATGTGTGTTGATTACAGGGATTTGAACAGGGCGAGCCCTAAGGATGATTTCCCTTTGCCTCACATCGACGTCCTGGTTGACAATACTGCTCAACATAAGGTATTATCCTTCATGGACGGTTTCTCCGAATATAATCAAATCAAGATGGCTCCTGAAGACATGGAGAAGACCACTTTTGTTACTCAGTAGGGCACCTTTTGCTACAAGGTCATGCCATTTGGGTTGAAAAATGCTGGGGCAACCTACCAACGTGCCATGGTCGCTTTGTTTCATGACATGATCCATCATGAAATCGAAGTATACGTCGATGATATGATTGCAAGGTCTCAAACTGAGGAGGAACATCTGGACCATCTACATAAGCTGTTTGACCGTCTGAAGTTGTACAAGCTGAGGTTGAACCCAAACAAGTGCACATTTGGGGTAAGATCTGGAAAGTTGCTAGGCTTTGTCGTAAGCGACAAAGGTATTCAAGTGGACCCTGCCAAGGTGAAATCCATACAAGAGATGCCAGTTCCCAAGACAGAGAAAGAAGTCAGAGGCTTTCTAGGACGACTGAACTACATTGCCCGATTCATCTCACACCTAACTGCTACCTGTGAACCAATCTTCAAGCTACTGAAGAAAGATCAAGTAGTACGTTGGAATGATGAATGTCAGGCCGCTTTCGACAGAATCAAAGAGTATCTCCAAGAACCACCCATTCTTATGCCACCGGTTGAAGGGAGACCTCTAATCTTATACTTAACAGTACTTGACAACTCAATGGGGTGTGTGCTGGGGCAGCATGATGAGTCTGGCCGAAAAGAGCACGCCATTTATTACCTTAGCAAAAAGTTTACCGACTGTGAGACCCGATACTCACTGCTCGAGAAAACTTTTTGCGCTTTGGTATGGGCTGCTCGCCGGCTGAGACAGTATATGCTGACTCACACTACTCTGTTGATTTCAAAAATGGATCCAATAAAGTACATATTCGAAAAGCCTGCCTTGTCCGGAAGAATAGCAAGATGGAAGATGATCTTGACAGAATACGACATCCAGTATACAACTCAGAAAGCTATCAAGGGAAGTGTATTGGCAGACCATTTGGCACACCAGGCAGTGGATGACTACCAGTCAATGAACTTTGAATTTCCTGACGAGAACATCATGGTAGTGACTGATTGTGAAGTACCTGGACCGGATGAAGGACCTGAGGAAGGATCCCGATGTTCTATGCACTTTGACGGAGCCTCTAACGCTTTGGGTAACGGCATCGGCACTGTGATCATATCCCCCAAAGGCACTCATACTCCACTTACTTCCCGGTTATGTTTCAACTGCACCAACAACATGGCGGAGTATGAGGCATGCATCATGGGTCTTCAAGCTGCGATTGACTTAAGGATCAAGTTTCTGAGTGTCTTCGGAGATTCCTCTCTCGTGATCAATCAGATCAAAGGCGAGTGGGATACGAAACACCCAAATCTTATTCCTTACAAAGAGTGTGTGTTGACGTTGATCCCCCATTTCACAGAGATAACTTTTGAACACTTCCCACGAGAGGAGAATCAGCTGGAGGACGCGTTGGCTACGATGTCTTCTATGTTCAAAGTTGTTGTACCCCAAAATTTTCCCTCCCATTTTCTTCAATATTTGCTAAGAGCATGCTTCAAAATCTCCCAAAGGTTGCACAGTCCAATGGTCTCCTAACAGTCAAAAATTAGGGTTTTGGTTCTGGCAAAGAAATTAAAGTTTCCAAGGGTCCAAACAAGTCCCACATGCCTATAAACATTGTCAAGCATCCTCATACCAAGTTTCAAGACTCACAGCACAAAATTGCACAGTCAAAAACCCTAATTGCCCTACAGTCAACTGCAGGGGCAAAATGGTCATTTGACAGTCAAAAGTCAAATTTTTTGGTCAACATCTTATTTTGAAGCCACAAACATCATTTGATCAATTCTTGATCATGATTCTCAAAGCATGGCTCAAAAAGTCTCAAGATGCAAAAGTTTCTATTTTTGGACAGTTGGAAAAGTCAACTGCAAATTGACCAAGGCATAACTTCCACATGGTTTATCAGAAAAATTCCATCCAAAGCTCATTTTGAATAGAATGACATTTCCTACAACTCCTCTTCACACTTCAAGTCCAAGAAATGCTCTCACAAAAAGTTATCAATCTCAACATTATAGGTCATTTTCAAAAGTCAACAAAAAGGCACTTTAAGTCAAAGACCATAACTTGAGATTGGTAAATGAAAATGACATTGGACCAAAGACATTGGTTAGAGGACTTCAAGACCTTTCCAAAATGTCCAAGAACATGATCAAAGCTTAAAAATTGAGCAAGATATGCCTTGTGGAAGTTGGGGAATTTTTGGGAATTTTGAAAAGTCAACTTTGCTTCAAATGCCTCAAAATTGCTAATGGGACACAATTTCTTCCAAGAATCATCACCCAAAAGCTATGCACGACCCATTGACCCAAATGGGAGTTATTTTCTTATTTTTAATTAATTAATTGAGTTTATTATCTTATTAATTCATTTAATCAAAATTAAATATAAGAAAAATGCTAAAATATGTTTTCCAAATCTTTTTATGCAGCATATTCACTCTTTATGACCTAAATATTTCGTGCACATGCTCAAGAGGCAAGATCTTCCAAAATAGGCAAGTTCCATGGCAAGAAAAGATTGAAAAAGATGCTTGAAAATCAAATATTGAAAGGCATTAAAACATGGATCATGGGCTTTATTTTTGACCTAGAATGATTCCTCATATATGCACAAATAAAACCTAATGCTAAAAGAACAAGAAAGATGCGCAAGAATCACAAGAACAACTTTGCATTTTTCCAAGAAAAACCTTGAAATTGTTTTGACAGCTAGAGCATAATTCAAGACTACAAAAGCATTCCAATAGACTCCTGACACTACCAGGAATCTTTTCCAATCAAAGACAAGCCTCCATACTCGAAGAAGTGGTAGAACACAGTCGCCCTGTTCATGAAAATTTCCTTAATCGTATTTGAATTTACATGCATTTTCCATATGTTTTAGTGTTTGATTTATACTAATATGATGATTCTGAAGCTAATGGCACAATTTAATTGAAGAATGCTTGCACGTATGGAAAGTTACCATGAACGATGCCTAGGGTTTCAAAGCTCCAGATTTGGGGTTTTACGCATAAGGCAAAATTAGTCAATCAAACCTATGCCATTGGACTCAGGACCTCAAAACGAATTGAACTCACTATTCACGCCCAATTTATATTGCTCCATAGCCTAATCGCTATTTTTGCAGGTTTGACTTAGTGGGGGTTTAAAACCCCCGCTATCCATTTGTATTTTTAGGCAAAACGAAGAATCCATGAGGAAGACGCTGAGCTGTAGGCATGTGATTGGCAGATTTGAAAGTTAGCGCGTTTTTATTTGGTTTCAGTATAGTGCTTTCTTATCACATATTTTATTTCTATTCTATTATATTAACAAATAAACGCACTAGCTCAATTGGTTAGCACGCTGGCATGCAGGTATTGGGACCTGGGTTCGATTCCCAGGTCCCCCATATTCTTCATAATTTTGTTTATAATGCGTTCAAGTGTAATTCCCTTCCAGTGGTCCACCAAACTCCCCAACGCCTGTGCCTGCCAAGTGGCCAGGGGTCCCAATCCAAAGGTCAGAATTGGCAGATCACCATGGACGCTAGTCAACCATGCCATACACGCGCTGGAAAAAGTCAACAGGCCTTGAATTCAGTGGGCCTAATTCCTTACACATACCTCCTAATTGGGCAGAAACCCCCCTCTTGTTTGTATTTCTCTTTCTCATTCTTTTTCTCTTTTTTTTATTTGTTTTAATTTAATTATTTTCTTTTAATTCCCCAAATTAATTTTAATAACACAAAAATACAAAAAAATCAGAAATCACAAAAAATAAAATATGTTTTATTTAATTTTTAATTCATCAATAGTTTTGTAAATAAATTTTGATAATCCAATTAGTTTAATTTAGGCTTTCAATTTTAATATTTTCTTAATAATTAAAAAATATAAAAATAGGTTTTTAGTACATTTTTATCCTCTTTTTAATAAATAATCTTTTTTCCTTATTATTATTAGTAATTATTAATTAATTTTATAAATACTTATGTAATTAAATAATTAGCATAAATTAGGTTAAAATTTTAATTCTTTTCTCTAACATTTAAAAACATGTAGAATTAGGGTTTCTTCTCCTTTTAATTTTCTTTATTTTCATAAATACAAAAACTCCAAAAATAACTTCTTTTCCTTATTGAATAATTTAATTAATTTGTAATTTCAATTCAATTCCTTAAAGGGTCCAACGCCCTCGCACTCTCGCTTCTAATTTCTTTTCGCGCGTTTATTTACATTTCTCATTTTAAATATTATGTAATTGCCCCAAAGCCTTGTAATAGATAATTAGGACATTTACTTTCCGCACTTTTATTCAAAATCGGGTTTTGTTAATTTGGCGATGTATAGACCCGCGCCTTGTAATAGCGTAGGACCTTTATTTTTCCGCATTTTAATTTCCGCACCCTTTAAACTGTTAATCACATGAAAGAATGTATGCCCAAATAAAAACAATGCGTAGCTCACCAAATGCATGACAAGACAGATAATATCTGAAAATGACACACAATCCACACACCACTCCTAGGGTACGCCTCACTGTTGCCTTGCCCCTCGAAACGTGGTCGTCGAGTATAGGACGTTTTAGTAAGTCCTCATGTCCATGAACATGGCATGGGGGTAGCTTCTAAGGTGTCCTACTATTGCTCTGGTGACCACGCTGTCCCTAAACTCGAATTGACCCGAACACCTCCAACGGTGGTGCTACCTACCTCTCAATGGTGGGATGGCACTACCTTAAGGACATTTACACAGACTAATTCCTTAGGGTAGGTAGATGACTCGTAGATACTTGCTCTAATTCAAAACAAATCAAAAACTTCTTTTCACACTGACACTTTGCAAAAAGCTTTCAAAAACAATTTTTCAAACACTCTTGAGGACCGATACAAGAGTCGATCTGAAACTTTCAAAGAAACTTTTTCAAACCCACTCACCTTGAAAAGCAAACAAACAACTTTGAAAACACAAATGAGCAAGTATCTAAGAGCCCATGGATGACCATGGATAGAAAGGGTGCTAACACCTTCCCTTTCTATAAATCTACCTCCCGAACCGAGAACTAATCTCATAAGGAATTTTTCTGTGCTTTTGTCCTTTCCATATTGGAGAAAATAAAAGACGATGGCGACTCTTGCTTCCGCGACATTTCGCGAACCAGCGTTAAACAGTCAGTTCCAGATCCACCGATCACAAGAGTCAAATGGGTCAATGAGGCTCCCCAGATCATTATCTGGAAACTGGACGAACCTGCACATTGCTGCGACCTTGAGACTGAAGAGGTAACTGAAAAACCCTGGTATCATGAAGTGAAGAGGTACTTGGAAGCTCAAGAATACCCCGAGGGTGCATCTGTCAACGACAAGAAGTTCCTGAGAAGGTTCGCTGCAAAATTCTTCCTCAGCAATGGCATTCTATATAAGCGAAACCATGATTCAACCCTACTGCGTTGTGTGGATAAGACTGAAGCAGAAAACATCATGGCAGAACTACATGAAGGTACATTTGGAACACACTCCAGTGGACATACCATGGCAAAGAAAATCCTTCGGGCAGGATATTTCTGGTCCACAATGGAAGCTGACTGCTACCAACATTCTCGGACATGTCACAAATGCCAGATTTACGCAGATAAAGTGCACGTTCCTCCAGTTCCTCTAAACGTCTTGACAGCACCTTGGCCTTTTGCAATGTGGGGCATTGATAGTATCGGTGAGATCAAACCTACGGCATCTAACGGGCATCGCTTCATCCTGGTAGCGATTGATTACTTCACAAAGTGGGTTGAAGCAGCTTCCTACGCTACAGTAACCAAGAACGTCGTGGCACGGTTCATTCGGCACAACTTGATCTGTAGATACGGTGTACCTGAGAGGATCATTACGGACAATGGTACCAATCTCAACAACAAGATGATCACTGAGCTCTGCGAGCAATTCAAGATATAGCACCACAACTCTTCTCCTTACCGGCCGAAGATGAATGGGGCTGTCGAAGCAGCAAATAAGAATATCAAGAAGATTGTGCAAAAGATGACAGTGACGTACAAAGATTGGCACGAGATGTTACCGTTTGCTCTTCATGGGTATCGTACCTCAGCAAGGACGTCAACCGGGGCAACACCCTTTTCCTTGGTCTATCGCATGGAGGCAGTCTTGCCGATTGAAGTCCAGATACCCTCTCTCCGGATAATGAAGGATGCAGATCTGAGCGAAGATGACTGGATCCAGACTCGACTTGATCAATTAAACCTAATTGACGAAAAGAGACTCACCGCTATTTGTCATGGTCAAACGTACCAAAAACGGATGATAAGGGCATTTAACAAGAAAGTCAGACCACAAGAGTATCAAGTTGGGGACCTGGTAATCAAACGCATCATTCTTCCTCAAAGTGATCCCAGGGGAAAATGGACCCCCACATACGAAGGGCCATTTATGGTTAAACATGTCTTCTCAGGAGGAGCCATGATTCTAACCACCATGGATGGTGACGACCTTCCTCACCCCGCCAATGCAGACATAGTAAAAAGATACTACGCATGATAAAAGACCCGCTAGGTTGACATACCTAGGCAAAAATTAGGGCTTCCCGGCGAACCAAAAGGGTTCGGGCAAAAATAAGGGATGAAATGGAAAAATCTGTACACCCGGCAAGTCGAAAACCTGAAAGGGAGGCTTGGGCAAAAATGGGTATCCCGGTGGACTGAAAACTCGAAAGGGCGGTCCAGGCAAAAATTAGGGATTAAAGCGTAATACTATGTCTCATTGGATCACCTTGCATCCAGAATCCGGTATCAACCATCAGGCTCAGACGGCATCAATCAATCAGCTTCATCTTCAACTAAGCAGCAAAGTGATGAGACGCTCGAAGATATAAAGGCGATAGCAGAGTTGGAACCCAGTGGGATTTTTCACATAGTTGTTTTGTTTTCCTTTCACAAAATTGTATAAACTCTGTTGTTCGGCGGCGTTCTCTTACTAGGACGTCAGCCTCTTGTACATAAACACCTATTTACAGGCAAATTCAAAAATCAATACAAATTCACTTTTCAGACCAATTGCCAATTGCTTTTCCTTTTTCTGTTTTGTTTTGTAAAGAACGTCCAATGTTCAATTGTGATATATGCATTTGACACTAATTGCTAACTCATAAATATTTGAATACGAAACAAAGGATTAATTACAGGTAACATCAGAAACAGGGGCAACAATGAGTTGTCTAAGCAATCTAATTGCTCTGTCCACCAAGGTACCAAGGTAAGTTTGGCTGAAGAATGTAACCCAGATACCTTCACTCCTCGCCGAGTAAGACAAGATTCAACAATACTCCCTGAGCAGAGTTGGTCTCCCAATCAGCCCTACAAGGCACAGTATCTCCAGCAAGTCAACGATACTCTTCCCAAGCAGAGTTAACATACTGTCAGCCTTAAGGAAGCTGGGTCTCCCCAGAAAATCTCAATATTCCCCAACGGAGTATACAGACATTCCTAACAAGCATCCCCGGTAATCTTGATCTAAGATTGTTCCCCGACGGAATATCGGACATCCAGTGGAGCCCTTCCCTAGTGCAGTCCTAAGACCCCCCAGGAGAGTTGAATCAATCTCCCTAGTAGGAAGCTTATCCCCAGTAGATTCTGGAAGCTTATCCTCTACAGAGCACGAGCGCGTATCCCCGGCTTTATTCAAAGGTTATTCTCCACCAGAGCTTATAACTGGGTTATCCTCAGCTAAAAACCGCGGAAAGATCGTCCTTGGCGAAGTTCTTCCTATCCCCCAGCGGAGTTCATCAAATCTTCCGAAAAAGCTTATCAACGGTATCCCCAGCGGAGTCATCATCAGACCTCAGCGAAGTATCTCTTCCCACAGAGCATTCCCCGCAGAGTAATCTCTTCGCCAAGTTTATTCCCCAACGGAGTCACCTTCTCCTACCGGTTTATTCTTGCAATCCTCATCCCCAGCGGGAACGAAGAACGCTACTCTTCAGCATCAGCCCAGGATTCAACTTCCCGACATTCATCATGGATTTATTTTCCTAGACAAAAATACATTCATAAACATCACATATTCATACATTATAGCATGCACATACGCATCATGAACATACAATCTCATTTCTCCCTGAGAACATCATGACATCATGCTTTTCATACATCATGACATTGCATACAACTGATGTTTTACCTTTTCAGGAAAAAGGTCCATCCAAAGATAATTACTATCAACTGTCGCAATTCCAAATTCGATACCTGTATCTAGCCAGGGCATATCTGTGAGCGATCAATTCCAGATTCGATTCCTGTATCCAGCCAGGGCATGTCTGTTGACGACTATTTCCAGATTCGATTCCTGTATCCAGCCAGGGCACGTCTGAAGAGTTTGAATATTCGATTCATGTATCCATCCAGGGCATGTCTGTTGACGACTATTTCCAGATTCGATTCATGTATCCAGCCAGGGCACGTCTGAAGAGTTTGAAGATTCGATTCCTGTACCCAGCCAGGGCATATCTGTTGACGACTATTTCCAGATTCGATTCCTGTATCCATCCAGGGCACGTCTGAAGAGTTTGAAGATTCGATTCCTGTATCCAGCCAGGGCATATCTATTGACGACTATTTCCAGATTCGATTCCTGTATCCAACCAGGGCACGTCTGAAGAGTTTGAAGATTCGATACCTGTATCCAGCCAGGGCAAATCTGTTGACGACTATTTCCATATTCGATTCCTGTATCCAGCCAGGGCACGTATGAAGAGTTTGAAGATTCGATTCCTGTATCCAGCCAGGGCATGTCTGTTGACGACTATTTCCATATTCAATTCCTGTATCCATCCAAGGCACGTCTGAAGAGTTTGAAGATTCGATTCCTGTACCCAGCCAGGGCATATCTGTTGACAGATTCGATTCCTGTATCCAGCCAGGGCACGTCTGAAGAGTTTGAAGATTCGATTCCTGTATCCATCCAGGGCATATCTGTTGACAACTATTTCATGATTCAATTCTTGTATCCAGCCAAGGCACGTCTGAAGAGTTTGAAGATTCGATACCTGTATCCAGCCAGGGTAAATCTGTTGACGACTATTTCCAGATTCGATTCCTGTATCCAGCCAGGGGACGTCTGAAAAGTTTGAAGATTCGATACCTGTATCCAGCCAGGGCAAATCTGTTGACGACTATTTCCAGATTCGATTCCTGTATCCAGCCAGGGCACGTCTGAAGAGTTTGAAGATTCGATTCCTGCATCCAGCCAGGGCATATCTGTTGACGACTTTTTCCAGATTCGATTCCTACATCTATCCAGGGCATATCTGTTGACGACTATTTCCATATTCGATTCCTGTATCCAGCCAGGGCACGTCTGAAGAGTTTGAAGATTCGATTCCTGCATCCAACCAGGGCATATCTGTTGACGACTATTTCCGGATTCGGTTCCTGTATCCAGCCAGGGCACGTCTGAAGAGTTTGAAGATTCGACTCCTGTATCCAGCCAGGGCATATCTGTTGACGACTATTTCTAGATTCAATACCTGCATCCAGCCAGGGCACGTCTGAAGAGTTTGTAGATTCGACACCTCTATCCAGCCAGGGCATATCTGCATAAAGAGTTTGAAGATCAACTCCTGTAACAGGCCAGGTAATTATCTTTCTTTCTCAGGTACGCAAGTTCTCGCTAAGGAATCTCTTACGCGATCGACATCTAGATGGCATCTATAAGCCCATCCACTTACCAACAGTTCCAAATGGCATCTATAAGCCCATTCCCGACAAGGTTCTGTCACATCTCCAGATGGCATCTATAAGCCCATCCTCCTATCCACCATATCTCCAAATGGCATCTGTAAGCCCATTCCCGCCATCACACTGCTGATACTCAACTATGTGAGTGCAAATTTCTGGGCACTCTAGTGTTCAATCATCTTCCACCCTCGGATCATGAAAGGCACACACGCCAATCTACCTCCTCAGGTCTAAGAAGATTGAACAGGGGCAACTGTTGTACCCCAAAATTTTCCCTCCCATAATCTTCAAGGTTTGCCAAGCATCACCTCAAATTGCTCAAGTCTACCCAAGGGCTACACAGTCAACCACTCTCCTAAGCCAGTCAAACTAGGGTTTTGGTTCCTGCAAGGAAGTTGAGGCTTTCAAGGGCTCAATCAAGTCCCATATGCTCATACACATTGTCAAGCACCTACATGTCAAGTTTCAAGGCTCACAAGGTCAAGTTGCACAGTCAAAAGTCCCATTTGCTCAACAGTCAACTGTAGGGGCAAAATGGTCATTTGGCAGTCAAAAGTCAAAAATTTTGGTCAACATCTTATTTTGAAGCCACAATCATCATTTGATCAAGTCTTGATCATGATTCCACAAGCATGGCTCAAAAATCATCAAGATGCAAAAGTTTCTATTTTTGGACAGCTGAAAACTCAACTGTAACTTGACCAAAGCATAACTTTTTCATGGTTCATCAGAAAAATCCCATCCAATGCTCATTTTGAAGGGGGTGACATTTCCTACAATTCATCTTCACATTCCAAGTCCAAGAAATGCTCTCACAAAAAGTTATCAATTTCAACATTATAGGTCATTTTCAAAAGTCAACCAAAAGGCACTTTAAGTCAAAGACCATAACTTGAGATTGGTAAATCAAAATGACATGGGACCAAAGACATTGGTTATAGGACTTCAAGACCTTTCCAAAATGTCCAAGAACATGTTCATAGCTTCAAAATTGAGCAAGATATGCATTGGAGAAGTTGGGAAATTTTTGTGAAATGGCCAAAGTCAACTATCCTTGAAATTTCATTTTTGACAAAAAGGGCCCACTTTTTCCACTTGGTTCAGCTTGGCCATGCTTCCCACGTGTCCCACAATTTATTTCAAGATTAAAAATTAATTTTTCCATTTTTATTTAATTTTATTTGATTTAATTCATTTTAAATCTTTAAAATTCAAATAAAAATCAAGAAAATTAATTAAGGGATATATTTTGTGTTGAATAGCTTTGATACACCATGAAGCACCTTCCAAATTCGTGTACATCCTATTATGGGCATAGAAATTTAAATTTGAAGCAAATATGGCAAGTGGTTTAATGGTGTTCATGGCAAAATCAAGAACTTCATTGCAAAGGCTTAATGACCATTATTCTGATTGATACTCATTCAAGACCATATATGCAAGCTTTCCCAACACAGGACACGACCTAGAAACACTCGTACAGCATAAGCCCTTTCAATTTTTTCAACAGAAAAGGACAAACTGAAAACCATCTTCCAGCATATTTCAAGCCTCCCTTTTAATACAGACACACTCCTTGCATTGCCAGGAACCTTTGGCAATCAGAATTAAGCAAAAAACCTCAAGAATTCGTGCCACACAATTCACTCGGTTTGCCTTATTTCTCAAATCTGTATATCATATTTCATGAGTGTTGTACCCCAAAATTTGCCCTCCCATATTCTTCAAGATTTGTCAAAAGCATGCTTCAAAGTTCCCCAAGGATTGCACAGTGTAAGGCCTCCTAACAGTCAAAATTAGGGTTTTGGTTCTGACAAAGAAAATGAAGTTTTCAAGGGTCCAATCAAGTCCCACATGCCTATAAATATGGTCAAGCATCCTCATGCCAAGTTTCAAGACTTACAGCTCAAAATTGCACAGTCAAAAACCCTAATTGCACTACAGTCAACTGTAGGGGCAAAATGGTCATTTGACAGTCAAAAGTTCAAATTTTTGGTCAACATCCAATTTTGAAGCCACAAACATCATTTGATCAATGCTTGATCATGATTCTCAAAGCTTGGCTCAAAAATCATCAAGATGCAAAAGTTTCCATATTTGGATAGTTGAAAAAGTCAACTGTAGATTGACCAGGGCATAACTTTCACATGGATTATCAGAAAAATTCCATCCAAAGCTCATTTTGAAGATAAAGACATTTCCTACAACTCCTCTTCATACTTCAAGTCCAAGAAATGCTCTCACAAAAAGGGACTTTAAGTCAAAGGCCATAACTTGAGATTGGTAAATCAAAATGACATGGGACCAAAGGCATTGGTTAGAGGACTCCAAGACCTTTCCAAAATGTCCAAGAACATGAGCAAAGCTTAAAAATTGAGCAAGTTATGCCTTGTGGAAGTTGGGAAATTTTTGGATATTTTGAAAAGTCAACATTGATTCAAATGACCTAAAAATGCTAATGGGCCTCTTTTTCTTCCACAATTCATCATCCAAGGCATGTGCACGACCATTTGGCCCAAAGGGAAGTTTTTTATCATTTTTATTTATTTATTTGGATTTTTAATTATTAATAATTCATTTAATTAATTAAAATACATGAAAAATACTAAACCTAACTTTTCAAATCTTTTTATGCAAGGAATAAGCTTATGATTTCGTGAAAGACCAAATATAGAAAGAATCAAGTCAATTGGCCATGATTTGTACCAAATAGGCATGGAAAAATATTTGAAAAGATCTTTGAAAATCAAATCTTGCAAATCATGAATGCAAAGGTTTTTGTGTGATTTCTCAACCCTAAAACCTTCACACATACATACATAGTGCAACCCTAATGCATAGAGAGTCCAAGCTGCGCCATAGACAGAAAACCACACTTGAGTTTTTTGCTAAAAAACTGAAAACTGAAAACAGGGATACAAGGCGATTCAAGGCAAAATATCCATTCCATTGGCTTGCTGAGGCTTCAAGGAAGGAGATTGAATCAATAGCATAGCCTGAAACCTTGAGAATTGGTAGATACAAGTCAAACTGTATCATTCTTTTGGCATAATCGTATTTTGTTATTTAGACCATATCATTGCATTTTTATGATTGATTTATACTAATGGGACCTTCCTGAAGCTAACCATGTAGCTGAATTGAATTTTTACTCACTATTGAAGAAACTACCATGGACGATATCTAGGTTTTTCAGAACCTTGAATTGGGCGTTTGTGCATATGGAAAAATTGGAACATGAAACCTAGGCCGTTCAATTCAGCATGCTTGGACGATGCTAAATCCACCCTCGCGCCTAATTTATATGGCCATATGGCCTAATCGTTATTTTCTAGAATGTTGCTTTTGGGGACGGTTCAAAACCGTTGCCAATTTCTTTTTTGTTTCAGGAAATAAACAAGCCAAGGAAGAAGAAGAGTATGTGGCCACCGGTGATTGGGTCGTTCAAAATTTCGCGCGGAAAAAAGAGCATCAACGTTTGTTTATTTTATTATGTTTATTGATTGCATAATGTACAAAGAAGTAAAGCAGCTCCACTGGCAGGCATAAGCATTGGTAAACCACAGGACCTGGGTTCGAGCCCCAGGTCCCCCTTCCATTCCATATTATTTTTCTAACTGTGTTTGTATGTAGCTTACTCCCAGGCGCCTACCATGCAACTCTCCATCCAACACGCCATATGTCCCATTGCACTCCACCAAGGGACCAGATCTAATGAATACTATGGACGTGAGTCAACGCCTGGGCACGCTAGTAGAAAAGTCAAAGAGGCCAAAGGTTAATGGGCCTAAATTACTGGATTTCACCTCCTACTGGGGACAGAACCCCCCAAGGTTTGCAAGTCTTTTATATTTTTTTCATTTTTTATTTTAATTCAATTATTAATTTTAATTAGTTAATTAATTTAATTATTTTTCATAAAAAACCATAAAAACAATAAAAAATCAGAAAAAAGATAAAAATAAGTATTTTTTTTTTAATATTTTAATATTTTGTAAATAAAACCTTTATTAATTAATTAGTTTTAATCTAGGGTTAATCTTAATATTTTTCAATAAAACTTAAAAATTCATAGAATTAGGGTTTCAAATCTTTTTCATTCTTTTATTCTTTTTTTCACCATTATTAATAATTAAATATTATTTATTTTTGTAATTAAATTACCATGTAATTAATTAGGCTTAATTTTGGATAATCGTCATATTTTCTTAATAAATTAAAAAAATTGTAGAATTAGGTTTAAATTTCAGTTAATTCTCATAAAAGTCATAAATACCAAAAATCTCAAAAAATAATTCCCTTTCATTTTAATTTTCATTAATTTAATCATTTAATTTAATTTCGCAAAAAGGGTCCAACGCCCTCGTTTCTAATCTTAATTCAATTCGCGTATTTGTTTCTTTTTCTTTTATTACTTATGTACCTCTCCCAAGGCCATGTAATATTTATCTTTCGCATTTTAATTCTTTATTTTTCTGTCAAATCGGGTTCTGGAAATTTTGGCGATGTGGACCCGCGCCTGTTGTAATAGTTTAGAACTTTACCTTTTTCGCACTTTTTAACTATTAAATAAATGCATGCAAGAATGAATGGACAAAAAAATAAAAACAAAAGCGTAGATCACCAATAACATGACAAGATAAAATATCTGAAACAACACACAAATCACACACCACCCCTAGGGTACGCCTCACTGTTGCCTTGCCTCGAAAGGTGATCGTCGAGTAGAGGATGTCTTAGTAAGTCCTCATGATCCGGGAACCTGGCATGAGGGTAGCTTCTAAGGTGTCTTCCTATTGCTCCGGTGATCACCATGTCCCGAACCTCGAATTGACCCGGACACCTCCAATGGTGGTGCTACCTACCTCTCAATGGTGGGATGGCATTACTTTAAAGGACATTTACACAGACGAATTCCTTAGGGTAGGTAGACGACTCTAGATACTTGCTCTAAATTTCAAAACAAATCAAAAATACTTTTCACACCGACACCTTTTCAAAAAGCTTTCGAAAGCAATTTTTCAAACACTCTTGAGGACCGATACAAGAGTCGAACTGGAATTTTCAAAGAAACTTTTTAAAACCCACTCACAATTGAAAAGCAAACACTTTTGAAAACACAAATGAGCAAGTATCTAAGAGCCCATGGATAACCATGGATAGAAAGGGTGCTAACACCTTCCCTTTCTATAATCTACCTCCTGAACCGAGAGCAATCTCTATAAGGAATTTTTCTGTGCTTTTGTCCTTTCCATTTGGAGAAAATAAAAGACGGTGGCGACTCTTGCTTCCGCGACATTTCGCGAACCAGCGTTAAACAGTTAGTTCCAGATCCACCGATCACAGAACTGGCGACTCTGCTGGGGAATTAAACTTAAAGTGAGGTGTACCTTAGGACTAAGATCACTTGTGTTTTCAATTGCTTTGAATTGTTTGCTTTAAATTGTGGGTACTGTCTTGGGAGTTCTATAGGTCCTAACCCGGATCTGGGGATACCTTCTTAGAAAGTAGCAACAAGGCTGTGAGGGAACTGTGCGGGGTATACCGACATGGTTGAAGCAGTCTGCTACGTTGATGTGGCACTTTGGTGTGTACCGGTAACCCTTGAGTTCAGTCAAGGAGAGTACGGGGCCTCCGCGTGGTGTCGTGAAGCATCAACAGACCTTAGGAACCTTAATTGAACTATCTTGGCCTCTTTAGGGTAGTGAGATAACTGACTTTGGTGCAGTCCGAGGTTGGTTGATACTCGATACTACACTCAGTTGAGGGTTGCTTTCCTGGAATATTTCGGTCGCCAGTTCAGTGGCTAAATCGAAACGATGAACAATGAAAGCAATCCCGTGATATTGGGACCCTTAGAACCCGATTACTTCTAATAGGACAGGTTGAGCCTACCAACTTCAAGAGGGTAATCCCCAGACCCCATGCCGGCCTAAACTCTAAGGGCTTCTCTTGTGTGACTTGTGTGCCTTCCAACTTGACTATTTGCATGCTTGTTATCTGACATTTGAGTTCCCTGCAGGCTTTGTCTACAGTCCTTAATTAGGACTCATAACAGGGTTACTGAGTTTACTTGCAGGTTTTGTTTATAGTCCTTAATTAGGACTCATAACAGGGTTACTAAGTTTACTTGCAGGTTTTGTTTATAGTCCTTAATTAGGACTCATGACAGGGTTACTGAGTTTACTTGCAGGTTCTGTTTATAGTCCTTAATAGGGACTTGTAACAAAGTTACCCACATCATTCCATGCATAGCATAACATCATACCATTGCATACATCCTAACCCATTTCAAGGATCTCAAAGGCTTGTGATGCAGGTCATGATGAATCAACATCTCATCAAGGGGCAAAGAGGATTTATTTTCCTCTAGACAGAGTTGTCAGAGGCTATGACCCACTTGATATGGTGAGCTCTGACTCTTGAAGCGGGTTCCCCTAACCAAGGTTGTTTGGAAATCAAAACCAGACATGATGACTAAAGTCAGGGGCTATGACCCACTAGATATGGTGAGCCTTTGACCCTTGAAGAAGAATTCTCAACAACATGGGTTTCCTTCAATCAAGCTACCGGACCCAAATTCTAACAAATTTTCTTGTTTACCCCGCGAGATCCTTGAAAACGTTGCATGCATATCATACATATCATTGCATAACAGGTACCCTTGTTGCAGGTCACTTACCCTCCCTGCTGTTTATTTCAGCCATGGCTTCCCAACAAGATAACCAGGACCTTCACACTCAAGAGACTCAGTTCAAAGAGATCTTCCTAAGCCTATCCAAGGGGCAGGAAGAGTTGAGGACACTCCTCATGGGGAATCTGATCAGAAAGAGTCCTGAAGATGACAAGGACGAACAGCTGAAACGTCTACAAGCTGAGGTAGACACACTGAAAACCCAGATGCTGGGGCAAAGGGCACTCATTCGAGGTTTAGCTCAGGAGCAAGGAGAGCTGAGAGCCATGATCAGTCAGCTTCATCAAGACATGAAGCAACCAGCCCAAGTCAGGGACCCAGTCATTAATCAACTTCCAAGAAGCCAAAGGTTTGGGCCTCTCCAAGCTGCTATTACTTCACAGGTCCAACAACGGCCTCGCCCAGAACAACGGGCTGATCAGAGCAAACCAGACAAGCCTAAAAGGCAGTTCACCAAGATCAACATGTCACTGGATCAAGCACTACAACAAATGTTGGGGGCAGGGCTGATCACCTTAAGGGCTCCTCTCCGGAATCCAAACACTTCGGCTCCTAACTATCATCCCAACGATAGGTGCGCATACCATTCTGATAGCCCGGGGCATACTACGGACAACTGCTGGCCTCTCAAAAACAAGATTCAAGACATGATCGACGCTGGAGAGATTCAGTTTAAAGTACCTGAGACTCCGAACATAATCACTGCTCCCTTGCCAAATCATGGCTAGGATTGAGAAATCTTTGTTCATTCGAATGTTCAAGTTGCAATTTTCTTTTGTTCAAACATTTACTCATGTTAAACATTGTTGTTTCATTAATGCATCGCATATGTCTGTTCTGAAACAATATATTCGTATTCACTAAATGCAAATTATTTTCATATTTTTTCTGATGTCAACTCTTGATAATTCTAAGCTTCTTGAGGGAGGATGACGAAAACGATACCACGATCTCTACAGTATGCTTTTGAACAGACCCCGCTGATGAGGTGCAGGCATTGTTTCAATCCCTAAACACTGGAGTTATAAGGAAGATAATCCCTCGTCAACCCCTCTGAGCCAAAGAAGTAGGAGCTTTTCTTTACGAAATTTAAAACCCTTAATCATAACCTGGGGCAGGGTAGTCTCTCAGTTGATCCAAGTGTATAATGAATGGCACCAAAGAGGTCCTTACAAAACAAAAGACAGTGATAGTTCCGAACAATCAATAAAGAAAGGCAGTCATTATATCTCTCAGAATAAAATAAAAAAAAGAAGCCCAATAAGTCAAAATACCCATGAAGGAGACTTACAAAGCTGGGGCATCCCGCTGACTGTAATTCCAAAAAAGGAAACAGTTCAGGCAAAAAAAATAGGGATAACGAAATCAAAAAGAAAGAGGTCCTACAAACCCTCAGCAAAAAATGACTGCCTATTCAAAATAAACTATCAACATCCGAATCATCACTGGAAAATTAGAGCAAAGACTCAAACAAGGTCTAACGTATGATCAACTGAGTTTAGGTTTGGAGAACATCACGAAGAGCGGGTGGGTACAAATAAAATTTGAGCCTTTATCCTTTGTTTCTTAAACCGTGAACCAGGCCACGTTATAACCCTTAAAAGTCCTAGCTGAAGCATGGGTTAGTTCGAAAGCATACTGTGACGAAAGGTATCCTGAATCCTTAAGGCTTACGGTAAAATCGGAGTTGACATCACGTTTTACAAACATTCACTTGTTTTATGAAAAAGAATGCATTTTCAAAATCTTCAAGACAGACATATGCTTTGCATTTTTAACATAACTTTGTTTGCATATGACTTTTTGTTTGAACAGCAGGGAAATTCGCACGATGAATACCTAATGAACAGAAGTACTTCCAATCAAGGGGCATGATATGATCAGAGTCCATTATCTGGGGCAGTCCAATCAAGATTCGGAGAATCTCTCAAAGGCCAAATAGCCTGGGGCAAATCTCCGCCTGAGTCACTTGGGGCATTTCAACAACGAATCTGGCCTGATCAAACACCTTCTGGTGGCATGACAAAACACTACTGACAGGGGCATCTCCCTACATTCTGAGAGCATGGACATAGTCGAAAAAATACTACGCATAATCAAAGACCCGCTAGGTTGACACACCTAGGCAAAAATAAGGGCTTCCCGGTGAACCAAAAGGTTTCGGGAAAAATGAAGGGATGAAATGAAAAATCTGTACACCCGGCAAGTCGAAAACCTGAAAAGGCGGCTTGGGAAAAAATGGGTATCCCGGTGGACCGAAAACCCGAAAGGGCGGTCCAGGCAAAAGTTAGGGATCAAAGCGTACGACTATGTCCTATTATCTTGTCACCTGCCTACCTGAAGAAGGTTTGACCCTCAACAATTATCAGCATCCCACAGGTGCCTCCCCCATAGAAACAGGTGCAATAAAGAGTTGTCTAGGCAATCTGATTGTTCTGTCCTCCAAGGTATCAAGGTAAGTTCCGTTGAAGAACATAACCAATATATCTCAAAACTTCCCCAAGAAAGTCCAATCCAGTTTCCCCAGGAAAGTTGGAATCCATCTCCCCAAGCAGTAAGCTTATCCCCAGTAGATTCTGGAAGCTTATCCTCACAGAGCATGAACGCGTCGCCCGGCTTTATTCAAAGAGTTATTTCCTTACCAGGATATAACTGGGTTATCCTCATCCAAAAGCCACGGAAAGAGCGTCCTCGACGAAGTCTTCTTACCCCCAGCGAAGTCTATTAACACTTCCAACACAACAAGGGTATCCCCAGCAAGTTATTATCAACAACTCAGCAAAGTATCTCTCTCCCCGCAGAGTAATCCATTCGCCAAGTTTATTCCCCAACGGAGTTATCTTCTCCTACCGGTATACTTGCAACTATCATCCAGCGGAAGCAAAATCTGTTCTCCAACATCAGCCCAGGATATGACTTCCCGGCACCCGTCAAGGATTTATTTTCCTAAGACAAAAACATACATTCATAAACATCACACTTCTATACATTATAGCATGCATATACGCATCGTATCTTACACATCTCATTTATGTCGAGAACATCATTGCTTGACCCATATCATGCATTGCATATGACAGACCTTTACCTTTCAGGAAAGATCCAGTTAAGTTCTCAAGCTACACTCCAAGGCCTTCTCTGGTCTAGTTAAACCGACTCCTAAAGGTTTTTCTTTTGAAGACTCAGTTGAAGACTCCAAGACTTTGTCTGGTTCAGTTAGATCGACTCCAAAGATTTTCCTGGTTATTATCCAGTCAAAAGGCCTTCTCTGGTCTAGTTAAACCGACTCCTAAAGGTTTTTCTTTTGAAGACTCAGTTGAAGACTCCAAGACCTTGTCTGGTTCAGTTAAATCGACTCCCAAAGATTTTCCTGGTTATTATCCAGTCAAAGGCCTTCTCTGGTCTAGTTAAACCGACTCCTAAAGGTTTTTCTTTTGAAGACTCAGTAGAAGACTCCAAGACCTTGTCTGGTTCAGTTAAATCGACTCCCAAAGATTTTCCTGGTTATTATCCAGTCAAAGGCCTTCTCTGGTCTAGTTAAACCAACTCCTAAAGGTTTTTCTTTTGAAGACTCAGTTGAAGACTCCAAGACCTTGTCTGGTTCAGTTAAATCGACTCCCAAAGATTTTCCTGGTTATTATCCAGTCAAAGGCTTTCTCTGGTCTAGTTAAACCGACTCCTAAAGGTTTTTCTTTTAAAGACTCAGTAGAAGATATCCAAGATTCTCTCAATGATTGCTATTGAGTTTGTAGTCGCCTATGGTTCTCTCCCCGATACTGCGGAGGTGGTAATCCCAAGATTCGCTCAACGATTGCTGTTGAAGTTGAAGTTATCCAAGATTCTCTCAATGATTGCTATTGAGGTTGTAGTCGCCTGTGGTTCTCTCCCCGATCCTGCGGAGGTAGTAATCATCCCAAGATTCGCTCAACGATTGCTGTTGAAGTTGAAGTTATCCAAGATTCTCTCAATGATTGCTATTGAGGTTGTAGTCGCCTATGGTTCTCTCCCCGATACTGCGGAGGTGGTAATCCCAGATTTTGCTCAATGATTGCTGTTGAGGTTGAAATTATCCAAGATTCTCTCAATGATTGCTATTGAGGTTGTAGTCGCCTATGGTTCTCTCCCCGATACTGCGGAGGTGGTAATCCCCGATTTCGCTCAATGATTACTGTTGAGGTTGAAATTATCCAAGATTCTCTCAATGATTGCTATTGAGGTTGTAGTCGCCTGTGGTTCTCTCCCCGATACTGCGGAGGTGGTAATCCCAGATTTCGCTCAATGATTGTTGTTGAGGTTGAAATTATCCAAGATTCTCTCAATGATTGCTATTGAGGTTGTAGTCGCCTATGGTTCTCTCCCCGATACTGCAGAGGTGGTAATCCCAGATTTCGCTCAATGATTGCTGTTGAGGTTGGAATTATCCAAGATTCTCTCAATGATTTCTATTGAGGTGGTAGTCGCCTGTGGTTCTCTCCCCGATACTGCGGAGGTGGTAATCCCAAGATTCGCTCAATGATTGCTGTTGAAGTTGAAGTTATCCAAGATTCTCTCAATGATTGCTATTGAGGTTGTAGTCGCCTGTGGTTCTCTCCCCGATCCTGCAGAGGTAGTAATCATCCCAAGATTCGCTCAACGATTGCTGTTGAAGTTGAAGTTATCCAAGATTCTCTCAATGATTGCTATTGAGGTTGTAGTCGCCTGTGGTTCTCTCCCCGATACTGCAGAGGTAGTAATCATCCCAAGATTTTCTCAACGATTGCTGTTGAGGTTAAAGTCATCCAAGGTTCTCTCACTGTTCCTATTGAGGTAGTAACCATCCCTGGTTCATTCATCACCGTTTGAAGCTCCAGATCCAGCTCCTGTAACCAGTCAGGACACATCCACACAAAGAATTTGAAGACCAGCTCCCGTAACAGGTTAGGTAATCATTTTTCTTTTTTGCAGGTATGCAAGTTCTCGCTAAGGAAGCTCTTACGCGATCAACATCCAGATGGCATCTATAAGCCCATCCACCTTCCATCATCTCTTAGCATGGCATCTATAAGCCCATCATCCTATCCATCAATCTCCAAATGGCATCTATAAGCCCATTCCACCATCACACTGCTACTATGTGAGCGCAAATTTCTGGGCACTCTAGTGTTCAATCATCTTCCACCTTCGGATTACGAAAGGCACGTCAGCCAATCTGCATCCTCAGGTTTAAGAAGATTGAACAGGGGCAACTGTTGTACCCCAAAATTTTCCCTCCCATATTCTTCAAGATTTGTCAAAAGCATGCTTCAAAGTTCCCCAAGGATTGCACAGTGTAAGGGCCTCCTAACAGTCAAAATTAGGGTTTTGGTTCTGACAAAGAAAATGAGGTTTCCAAGGGTCCAATCAAGTCCCACATGCCTATAAATATGGTCAAGCATCCTCATGCCAAGTTTCAAGACTTACAGCTCAAAATTGCACAGTCAAAAACCCTAATTGCACTACAGTCAACTGTAGGGGCAAAATGGTCATTTGACAGTCAAAAGTTCAAATTTTTGGTCAACATCCCATTTTGAAGCCACAAACATCATTTGATCAATGCTTGATCATGATTCTCAAAGCTTGGCTCAAAATTCATCAAGATGCAAAAGTTTCCATATTTGGACAGTTAAAAAAGTCAATTGTAGATTGACCAGGGCATAACTTTCACATGGATTATCAGAAAAATTCCATCCAAATCTCATTTTAAAGATAACGACATTTCCTACAACTCCTCTTCATACTTCAAGTCCAAGAAATGCTCTCACAAAAAAGTATCAATTTCAACATTATAGGTCATTTTCAAAAGTCAACAAAAAGGGACTTTAAGTCAAAGGCCATAACTTGCGATTGGTAAATCTAAATGACATGGGACCAAAGGCATTGGTTAGAGGACTCAAAGACCTTTCCAAAATGTCCAAGAACATGAGCAAATATTAAAAATTGAGCAAGTTATGCCTTGTGGAAGTTGGGAAATTTTTGGATATTTTGAAAAGTCAACATTGATTCAAATGACCTAAAAATGCTAATGGGCCTCTTTTTCTTCCACAATTCATCATCCAAGGCATGTGCACGACCATTTGGCCCAAAGGGAAGTTTTTTATCATTTTTATTTATTTATTTGGATTTTTAATTATTAATAATTCATTTAATTAATTAAAATACATGAAAAATACTAAACCTAACTTTTCAAGTCTTTTTATGCAAGGAATAAGCTTATGATTTCGTGCAAGACCAAATATAGAAAGAATCAAGTCAATTGGCCATGATTTGTACCAAATAGGCATGGAAAAATATTTGAAAAGATCTTTGAAAATCAAATCTTGCAAATCATGAATGCAAAGGTTTTTGTGTGATTTCTCAACCCTAAAACCTTCACACATACATATATAGTGCAACCCTAATGCATAGAGAGTCCAAGCTGCGCCATAGACAGAAAACCACACTTGAGTTTTTTGCTAAAAAACTGAAAACTGAAAACAGGGATACAAGGCGATTCAAGGCAAAATATCCATTCCATTGGCTTGCTGAGTCTTCAAGGAAGGAGATTGAATCAATAGCATAGCCTGAAACCTTGAGAATTGGTAGATACAATTCAAACTGTATCATTCTTTTGGCATAATCGTATTTTGTTATTTAGACCATATCATTGCATTTTTATGATTGATTTATACTAATGGGACCTTCCTGAAGCTAACCATGTAGCTGAATTGAATTTTTACTCACTATTGAAGAAACTACCATGGACGATATCTAGGTTTTTCAGAACCTTGAATTGGGCGTTTGTGCATATGGAAAAATTGGAACATGAAACCTAGGCCGTTCAATTCAGCATGCTTGGACGATGCTAAATCCACCCTCGCGCCTAATTTATATGGCCATATGGCCTAATCGTTATTTTCTAGAATGTTGCTTTTGGGGACGGTTCAAAACCGTTGCCAATTTCTTTTTTGTTTCAGGAAATAAACAAGCCAAGGAAGAAGAAGAGTATGTGGCCACCGGTGATTGGGTCGTTCAAAATTTCGCACGGAAAAAAGAGCATCAACGTTTGTTTATTTTATTATGTTTATTGATTGCATAATGTACAAAGAAGTAAAGCAGCTCCACTGGCAGGCATAAGCATTGGTAAACCACAGGACCTGGGTTCGAGCCCCAGGTCCCCCCTTCCATTCCATACTATTTTTCTAACTGTGTTTGTATGTAGCTTACTCCCAGGCGCCTACCATGCAACTCTCCATCCAACACACCATATGTCCCATTGCACTCCACCAAGGGACCAGATCTGATGAATACTATGGACGTGAGTCAACGCCTGGGCACGCTAGTAGAAAAGTCAAAGAGGCCAAAGGTTAATGGGCCTAAATTACTGGATTTCACCTCCTACTGGGGACAGAACCCCCCAAGGTTTGCAAGTCTTTTATATTTTTTTCATTTTTTATTTTAATTCAATTATTATTTTTAATTAGTTAATTAATTTAATTATTTTTCATAAAAAAACATAAAAACAATAAAAAATCAGAAAAAAGATAAAAATAAGTATTTTTTTTTTAATATTTTAATATTTTGTAAATAAAACCTTTATGAATTAATTAGTTTTAATCTAGGGTTAATCTTAATATTTTTCAATAAAACTTAAAAATTCATAGAATTAGGGTTTCAAATCTTTTTCATTCTTTTATTCTTTTTTTCACCATTATTAATAATTAAATATTATTTATTTTTGTAATTAAATTACCGTGTAATTAATTAGGCTTAATTTTGGATAATCGTCATATTTTCTTAATAAATTAAAAAATTGTAGAATTAGGTTTAAATTTCAGTTAATTCTCATAAAAGTCATAAATACCAAAAATCTCAAAAAATAATTCCCTTTCATTTTAATTTTCATTAATTTAATCATTTAATTTAATTTCGCAAAAAGGGTCCAACGCCCTCGTTTCTAATCTTAATTCAATTCGCGTATTTGTTTCTTTTTCTTTTATTACTTATGTACCTCTCCCAAGGCCATGTAATATTTATCTTTCGCATTTTAATTCTTTATTTTTCTGTCAAATCGGGTTCTGGAAATTTTGGCGATGTGGACCCGCGCCTGTTGTAATAGTTTAGAACTTTACCTTTTTCGCACTTTTTAACTATTAAATAAATGCATGCAAGAATGAATGGACAAAAAAATAAAAACAAAAGCGTAGATCACCAATAACATGACAAGATAAAATATCTGAAACAACACACAAATCACACACCACCCCTAGGGTACGCCTCACTGTTGCCTTGCCTCGAAAGGTGATCGTCGAGTAGAGGATGTCTTAGTAAGTCCTCATGATCCGGGAACCTGGCATGAGGGTAGCTTCTAAGGTGTCTTCCTATTGCTCCGGTGATCACCATGTCCCGAACCTCGAATTGACCCGAACACCTCCAATGGTGGTGCTACCTACCTCTCAATGGTGGGATGGCATTACTTTAAAGGACATTTACACAGACGAATTCCTTAGGGTAGGTAGACGACTCTAGATACTTGCTCTAAATTTCAAAACAAATCAAAAATACTTTTCACACCGACACCTTTTCAAAAAGCTTTCGAAAGCAATTTTTCAAACACTCTTGAGGACCGATACAAGAGTCGAACTAGAATTTTCAAAGGAACTTTTTAAAACCCACTCACAATTGAAAAGCAAACACTTTTGAAAACACAAATGAGCAAGTATCTAAGAGCCCATGGATAACCATGGATAGAAAGGGTGCTAACACATTCCCTTTCTATAATCTACCTCCCGAACCGAGAGCAATCTCTATAAGGAATTTTTCTGTGCTTTTGTCCTTTCCATTTGGAGAAAATAAAAGACGGTGGCGACTCTTGCTTCCACGACATTTCGCGAACCAGCGTTAAATAGTCAGTTCCAGATCCACCGATCACAATGAGCTTTTAATCCATTTTTTGATTGGTTTGTATTGTTAGGGACCTTCTGAAGCTAGTGAAACAGTTTAATTGAACTGAAACGCGTAGAATCACAATCCACCATTAGCGATTATTAGGGTTTCCAGAGCTTTGAAATTGGGGTCTTTCTCATTATGTAAAATTAAGACTCCAAACATATATGGTCAAAATCAGTGTGACAAGACGAACAGGATGAACATATCGCGCCCAATTTATGCTTCATGAGCGTCTAATCGCTATTTTCATAATGCCTGCATTTTGTGGGGGTTTAAAACCCCCGCTATGTGTTTCATGTTTACAGGGAAGGTTGAAGAAGAAAGGCGTGGCAGCAAGGCATTGGTCCATTCAAATCCTACGCGCTCTTTTTTTTGTTTTTTTAGCATATAACGTGTGTTGTTTATATTATATTTATTTTCTATTTTATTAACAAACGCGCAGGTTTGGTTCAGTGGCTGGCAGTGTACTTGGTAATCCATGGGACCTAGGTTCGATCCCCAGGCCCCCCATAATTCCAATATCATTTTTCTCAACGTGTTCTTGTGCAGATCCTCAAATAAACTTCCATCATACACCTCCTCCAAGCGCCGACCAAGTGTCCATAGATGCAGATCCAAGGGCCAAGAAAGCAAGAACACCATGTGCCTGGTCAACGGCATTCCACTCAATTCCAAGAAGTCAAACGAGCTGAAGCTTTAATGGGCCAAGATTCAACAATGCACCCTCCTTCCTGGCCCAATACCCCCTTCCATGGGTTTATTCTTTTCTTTTCATTTTTTATTTTCCAATTTAATTCCTAACCCTTTTTTATTTTATTTCTTATTAACATAATTAACCAACTAATATTTTCATTAAAAAATCAAAAAAATAGAATTAACATTATTATTATTATTATTCTCATATTATTTTTGTAAATAAAATGTTAACAAATAAATAGTTTAAATAGGCAATTTTAACTTCTTTTTTAACAATTAAAATAATTTAGAATTAGGTTAACTTAGAATTTTAATTCTTTTCTTTTATTTCATAAAAACATAAAAACACAAAATATTTTCTTAATTAATTAATCAATTAGTCATTAATTAGTTTTTAATTTCATTTAATTACCAAAAAGACAAAAAAATCAATTTCTTTTCTTAAAAGGGTCAACACCCTTAAGACATTCTCGATTCTTTCTTTCGCGCGCATTTCAGTTTTAATTCCTTATTTCTGATTATTATGTAACTGCCTCCAGATGTAATAGTAATTAGGATTTTTACTGTTTTTATTTACTTTCCGTACTTATTTACCAAAAAATGGGTCTTTGTATTTTTTGGCGATGTATAGACCCGCGCCTTGTAATAGCGTAGGATTTATGTTTCCGCAATTTACTTTCTGCACCCCCTAACTGTTAAATGCATGAAAGAATGTATGTAAATAAAAACAACTCGTAGCTCACAAATAACATGTACAAAAACATTAACTGAATACAACACACAATGCACACACCACTCCTAGGGTACGCTTCACTCGTTGCCTCGAAACGTGGTCGTCAAGTATAGGACGTTTTAAAGGTCGCTCTTATGTCTAAGATCTAGTTGCCTCGAAACAGTTGCCTCGAAACGGTTGCCTCGGATTAAAAAGGATCTAGGACATTAGGGCTTCTTCTAAGGTGTCCTAATTGTTGCTTCGGTGACCATATTGTCCCTAATCATCGAATTGACCCGAACACCTCCAACGGTGGTGCTACCTACCTCTCAATGGTGGGATAACACTATCTAAAAGACACTTACACAACTTAATTCCTTAGGGTAGGTAGATGACTCATGGGTACTTTCTCTTTTCAAAACAAACAAAAACATCTTTTCGCACCTACACTTTCAAAAGTTTTCAAACAAATTTTTCATACACTCTTGAGGACAGATACAAGAGTTACTTAGAAATCTTTCAAAAGAACTTTTTTCAAAACACACACACACACACACTTAAAAAGCAAACAAATTTTGAAAACATAAGAGCAAGTACCTAAGAGCCCGTGGATAACCACGGATAGAAAGGGTGCTAACACCTTCCCTTTCTATAAATCTACCTCCCGAACCGAGAAACATCTCGAATAAGGAATTTTGATGTGCTTTTGTCCTTTCCATATTGGAGAACATAAAAGACGGTGGCGACTCTTGCTTACCGCGACATTTCGCGAAACCAGCTAAAAAACAGTCAGTTCTATTTCCACCGATCACATAGGGCAAAAGTCAATTGTGGCCCACATACAGTCAAACTTCAAGATTTTTTATCAACATCCTCATTTTGAATTATTATTCATCATTTGATCATGATTCCTCAAGGATTGCTCAAAATTCATCAAAACCCAAAAGTTGCTAAATTAGGGTTTTCTAGGAAAAGTCAACTCAACTTTGACCAAGCATAACTTTCTAATACTTTATCAGAAATGACCCATCCAAAGCTCATTTTGAAGAGGATGTAATTCTCTACAATTCATCTTCAGCTCCCAACTTCAAAATATGCACTCACAAGAAGATATAAATTTGGACATTATAGGTCATTTTGAAAAGTCAACAAAAACACCTTTTGGGTCAAAGCTTCTTACATGAACATGAAAGATCCAATTGAGATGAAACCAAAGAGGTTGCTCAGGGGACATCCTAAGCTTTATAAAAATTCCAAGAACACCCTCATAAGGTTAAAATTGAGAGAGAGATGCATTGTCAAAGTTGGACATTTTTTGAAAAAAAATGCATGAAGTAAATATTGACCAAACTTGTATTTTTTCCAAATGGGCCTATCTTTTCAAGTTTGAAACTCATTCCTAACATGGTCCACGACCTCTAATCCACCCATACATTTTTCTACTATTTATGCTATTTATTTTGATATTTTATTCATTAAAATTCAGAATTAAATAAATAAATAATGGAAATAATGTAAATTTTTATGTGAATCCATTTTGGGCAAGTTTTATGCTGGTTTATGTCAATTGATTCCGTGCAATAATCCTTCAAATATGTCCAGGTTCATCTACATGTGAAAATGGCATAAAATCATCAAATATGGCATTCTTTTCAAATCTTGATCATGGTCTTAAAACACAACATTATGAGGGAGATTCTTTCCATGCTTTCTTGTCTCCTCATTCTCCTCTATAAATATAGAGCCATACAAGCTTGAAAGACACGAAATACCTCTCTAAAAACTCTCATAAAGCTCTCTAAAAAGCTCTCAAAAAGCTCTTCAAAAAGCTCTCCAAAAGCTCTTCAAAAAGCTCTCCAGAAATCAAAGAATTGGTGCAAGTCATATCTCGAGGTTCCGGTCTCTCCCAATTGACATCAAGCCTCAAACCATCCTCTTGAAATCCTCAGGAGTCTTACAAGGCCCAAGAGCAATCCATCACACGTCTAGCACGCCTCCATTTGACAATACCGGTTTTGGTAAAATTTTAAACTTCAAATCTCTAATTTTAATCATATTTTATGGTATGCTAACGTTTGTTTGAGTTTATATAGAACAGTTATGGATGGTTGAATCACAGGTTCCACGCAAGAATAAAAAAAACACCATAGTTAGAGCATGAAGCTTTCGAAGATTCGGGCCTAGGGATTTCTGATGATTGCACCCCCTGTTTACTTTTGCTACTAGGCCCATCTTTATTTTCTTGTTTTATTCATTTCATTTATTTCTTTTAATCCTTTTTTTTTATTTTTATCAATAAACAAATATAAAAATCACATAAAAATAGATTCAGGATTTTTTCTTAATTAAATTTTAATTTTGGTAAATTAATTAACTAAACACTTTAACTTTTTTTTAAATTAAAATTAATAGAACTTAGGTTTAATTTCATTTTAATTCATTTTCCTTTTCGTAACAAAAATACCAAAAAAACATAGAATTAATTTCTTTTATTTAAATTTCATTTTTCTTTAATAATTATTATTTTTTAAATATAGATCTAGATCAATTATTTTTTAACTTAAACCATTTTTATAAATTAAAACAAAAAAACAACAAAAAGATTTTTTTTATATCTTAGGATTTTTAGACGTCTTTTCAAATTTGCGCGTTATTATTCTTTCGCACTTCATTTTATTATTGTAACTGTATATTGGGATGTAATAGATGATTAGTAGGACCTTTACCGCTTTTATTTATTTTTTTTCCCCAGTTTTGGATATTTACATAATCCCCCTCCCTGAAGCCTTGTAATAGCTAGGTTTTATATTTCTGCACTTTTAAATTACTGCAATTATTAACTGCTAGATGTATGATTAATAGGATTGTATGGCAAGAATAATCAAACATTATCAAACTTAACACAAGACTAAAATAACTGAACATAACACACCTTGCACATATGCACTCTTAGGGTATGCCTCACTTGGTTGCCTCAGAAAACAATGGTCATGTCCCTCGAACGTAAGGATACCCTTAGCAAAGACCCTCGATTAAAATCATCATAAAGATCATGGTCCCTCAATGTCCCTCTAAGTTGCCTATGGTATATGATCTTGTCCCTCGATGTTGCCTACGAATATATGATGACAGTCCCTTCTAAATGCTAAAGTATCCTTACATGTTGCCTTCAATGACCATTACGTCCCTTTCGATAGTCCCTCAAACTCCAACAACGGTGTTACCTACTCCTTAATAGTAGGATAATAATGTCTAAAGGAAACGAGAATAGAAACAAACCTTTTTCGAGTAGGTAGATGCTAGTAGGTACTTGCTCAAAAGATCAAACTTTTCACACTTATAGTTTCAAACAAAGTTTTCAAAAACACTTCGTAACACTCTTGAAGACAGAAACAAGGGTTAAAACGAAGTAAAAAACAAAAACTTTTCAAAACAAACACACACACAAGCAATTTTTAAAATGATGAGCAAGTACCTAAGAGCCCGTAGAAAACTACGGATAAAAGGGTTCTAATACCTTCCCTTTCTATAATCTACCCCCCGTACTCAAAATCTCGAAAAAGGAATTTTTCTGTGCTTTTGTCCTTTCCAATTGGATAAAATAAAAGTCGGTGGCGACTCTTGCTTACCGCGACATTTTGCAAACACAAACGCAAAGCGCAAACCAACATTTTTATAAAACAGTCCGGTTCTGCCACCGTATCACAGAACTGGCGACTCTGCTGGGGATAATAAGTGGGGTATACCTTAGGATTTAGTTCATCATAAATTGCTTCTCTTGTTTGATTTGATTGCTTTACTTTTGAGGGCTTTGTATTGAGAGTTACTATAGATCCTAACCCGGATCTGGGGGACACCTTTTAGGTAAGTAGCAATAAACTACGAAGGAACTGTACAACGTAGACCGATACGGTTGAAGCAGTAGCTACGTTGATATGGCACATTGGTTGGCACCAGTATCCCTTGTGGAGAAATGAGGAGAATATGTGGCTGCTATATGGGTCGTTAAGCATCAACTGACCTTAGAACCTATAATTGACCAACTTGGCCATATGAAGTAGTGAGATAGCCGGTCTCGGTATAAAGCTGGGAACTGGTTGATACTCGATACTGCACTCATTGAGACCATATTCTCGAGATAGTTCCGGCCGCAAGAAAAGATTGCATGAGCTGAAACCATGACCGATGGAGGATGGTCAGTGATATTGAGAACCTCTAGAACCCGGTTATTATTATTAGGACAGGTTGAAACCAACTGAACTTCAAGAGGGTAGTACCTAGACCCCATGCAAGCCTGAAACTTAAGGGCTATTATGTGACTTGTTTGCCTTTAACATGCATGTTATCTTCTATACCTGTTGTGTGTTTTATCATGACATCATGAATCATAACATAGCACACATACTTCATTATAATAACCATTTCAAAGACCGAGGGAATTTATCTTTGTTCTGTTTTGCAGATTATGGCTTCCATGCACAAAAACACCATCTGAGTTAACTTTGTGCAAATACCTGCTCAACTCAAAGAGTTGGTCTCAAGAGTTTCTGAGACTTCTTCTTTCATTAAGAGACATGGTCAACTTCTTAGCTTGGTTACCTCAAAGTTTGATGAGCAGATGATGAGTGTGCTTTTCCAGTTCTTCGATTCAGTGCATCATTGTTTCACTTTCTTGGATTATCAGCTAGTTCCCACTATGGAAGAGTTTTCTCACTTATTGGGCATATCCATCCTCGAGCAGATGCCCTTCACAGGTTTGGAAGAGACTCCTAGACCAGAGGACATTGCTTCAGCTTTACATTTGAAAAGGGCTGATGTAGTATCTAATTGGGAAACACGAAGCGGGGTTGAAGGTTTCTTAGCCAAGTTTCTGGTAGATCAAGCTCAACTATTCTGGGATAACTTGGATTTCCAGGATTTCGAAGACATCTTAGCTCTCCTTATCTACAGTTTGGTTCTTTTCCCAAATTCGGATTCTTTTATGGATGTGAATACGGTTAAGATCTTCTTGTCTCGCAATCATGTGCCTACCCTACTGGGTGATATCCTACATGCCCTTTATACTCGTACTGTGCGAAGACGAGGGACTCTCATGTGTTGTATGCCGCTGCTGGCGAGGTGGTTTATTTCGCACCTCCCCAAGTCCGTGCTGAAAAATGAAGAAGGTTTAGGATGGTCTTACAGGATAATGTCCCTTGCTCATACAGACATTCTTTGGAGTTCTAAGGAAATGGAAAGCATTGCTGTCATTGATCGATGTGGGGGATATCCTAATGTCCCATTGCTTGGAATCAGAGGAGGAATAACCTACAGTCCTTGCTTGGCTTTACGATAATTTGGTCGTGCTCAGAGAGACGGTCCTCATGAGCTACTTCTTACAGATATTGCCTTTGACTATAAGGGGGATGTTGACGAGCATCGCCGAAGGTTTATACGAGCCTCGGGCATGGTGAACAGGTCTGACCCTCAAGAGCTAGGACTAAAGACTTCTCTCCCTATGCAACCTTCTCTCCAGTGGGTCCGAGCTCGAGCCTAGAAGCTTGGGATACCTTATGAAGCTGTATTTCCAGTGATTGTGGAGCCTACCAATAAAGAGGACATTCCTTATACAGTCCTTTATCCCTACATGCCCACTGATCTAGGGGCATTGAAGAGATCCTGGATTCAGCTGAAAGAGGAGAGGGATACCTACCGGGAAAAGTACCATGAGCAAGAAAGGAAGATCTTGAAGCTCACGAGGCAACTTGAGAATGAAAGGACAATCAATGACTACGTCAGCACGAAGGGGAAGCGACCTTGGGATTTCTGATTTTTGCTTTTTCTAGTTTAGATTCGTTTTCAGTTTATCTCTTTTGTAACGCCTTGAAGGCATTGTTAAACATTTTTACAAGTTTAATCTAATAAAGTTTGTTTGTTTCTTGATTTACAAATTTAAATCTCCCAAAGTCTTTGAAATCATTACATACGCATCCCATTATCATGCACACCATTACAGGTACCATAACAGGTTTCTCATCTTCTTTGCTGTTTATTTCAGCAGAAATGTCTTCCGATCAAGCTATCAAAGATCTTCAAGCACAAAATGCCAAATTCCAAGAGATGTTCTTGAGCTTGGCTAAAGGGCAAGAGGACTTGAAAGCTCTCATTCTGAAAGAGAAAGAGAAGAAGAAGAAGAAGAAGAAGAAGAAGGTTATTCTACTGAGTATGGGCAAAAGGTTTGGGGATAGGTTGAAATAGCAAGCTGATCTGTCCTTTTCATCCAAGGGAGGGGAGGACCAAGAAGAAGAAAAGGGCCCCAGTCCTGCAGTTTCTGATAATGATACAGATTATGATGAGGAACAGTATCCTCCTGCTGAGGATAGGTACAAACAACTTGAAGACCGTGTGAGTGCTATGGAGATTCAGAAGATCCCTGATTTGGATTTCAGAGATTTGGGACTGGTATCTGGAGTGGTGATCCCTCAGAAGTTCAAAGCTCTATTTTTTGCTAAGTATGATGGGGTGTCCTGCCCAAAAATCCATCTTTGTTCTTATGTCAGGAAGATCCATCCCCACACAGCTGATAGAAATCTATGGGTTCACTTCTTTCAAGATAGTCTGGCAGGGACTCAACTTGAATGGTTCTGCCAGCTATAGGGAGCAAATATCCGAAACTGGGAAGATCTGGCTGCTACTTTCTACAAGCAGTATCAGTATAATGCCGACCTTGCTCCTACTCGTACTCAACTTCAGAGTATGTCCATGGGTACAAGTGAAGGATTTAAAGACTATGCCCAAAAGTGGGGAGACTTGGCTGGAAGAGTCCAACCCCCGTTGTCTGATAGGGAGTTGGTTGATATGTTTCTGGGGACGCTATCTGGTCCATTCTTTAATCATTTGATCGGCAGCTCATCAGCGGGTTTCACCGAGCTGATTCTGATTGGAGAAAGAGTAGAAGCTGGGATCCTGAATGGTAAGATCCAGAAAAATGCCTCTTCGAGTACAGAGAAGAAGTCATTTGTTGGCAAGATGGAAGCCAATGTTGTGCACGGCTAGAAGAGGCGTAGCAAGGAAGACTACCACCAATTTGTGAGGGCAGTGTTGATCTCTAATTCGGCATGCACACAACAACCACAACAACGAAACAATCAGCCAAGGGTGGAAAGACCTCAAAGGTAGTTCACCCAAATCAACATGCCATTGTCACAAGCATTGCAACACATGTTGAAGATGAATCTGATTACGGTGATAAACCCTCATCCAAACCCTAAGACATCTTCTCTTAACTACAACCCGGATGCAAGGTGTGCTTATCATTCTGGTAGCCCAGGGCACGATACTAACGATTGTTGGGCGCTGAAATACACGATTCAGAATATGATTAACGCCAAGGAGATCGAATTCGACCCTCTTGAGACTCCCAATGTGATCACTGCTCCCTTGCCAAAACATGGCTAGGATTGAAAGCATTTTTGTTCATTTGAATTCTGAAGTTGTATTTTCTTTGCTTATTCAAACAATTATTTTCATGTCAAACCTTTTTATTTCATTAATGAATTACACGTGTCTGTCTTGAATTAATTTTTTTTCATCATGCTTAAATTGATTTATATTTCCTTTTTGTGATATTCAACTCTCGACTAAAAAACTGTAAGCCTTTAGAGGAAGGATGATCAAAACGATACCACAATCTCTACAGTATGCTTTTGAATAGACCTTGTTGACGATGTACAGGCGTTGTTTCAAATCCTAAACAGTGGAGTTATAAGGAAGATAATCCCTAGTCAACCCCTTCAAGCCAAAAAAGTAGGAGTTTTTCTTTTCACACATATTAAAACCCTTAATCATAACCTGGAGCAGGGTAGTTTTCTCAGTTAATTCAGAGGCACATTCAGTCACAATTTGTCGCTTCGTACACAATGAATGGCATCAAATACGTCCTTCCGAAACAAAAGATGGTGATGGTTCCCTATAATCATCAAGACAGACAGTCATTATCTCTCGAAATAAAAGCCCATTAAGTCAAAACCTATGAAGGACACTTAAGAAAAAACACAGGGGCATCCCGCTGACTGTAATCACAAAAAGAAATAGTTTAGGCAAAAGACAGGGATAATAAAATTAAAAAGAAAGATGTCCTACAAACCCTCAACAAAAAATAAATGACTGACTATTCAAAATAAACTGTCAGTATCTGAACCATCACTGGAATATCATAGCAAAGACTCCAACGGGATCTAAATGCACAATTAGTTGAGTTTAGGATTGAAGGACATCACGAAGAACGGGTGGGTACAAATAAAATTTGAGCCTTTATCCTTTGTTTCTTAAACCGTGAACCAAGCCACGTTATAACCCTTAAAAGTCCTAGTTGAAGCATGGGTTAGTTCGAAAACACACTGTTACAAAAGGTATCCTAACTCCTGAAGGTCCATTAGAAATCCTGAGTTGATATCACATCTTTGCAAAATTCTATTTTTTTCTATAAAAAAACTGCATTTTTAAAACTTCAAGACAGACATAAGCTTTGCATTCTTAAAATAACATTGTTTGCATATGACTATTTGTTAAACAATAGAGAAATTCACATGACGAATATCTAGTGAACAAAAACCTTCTCAATAAAAAGGATCACCTCAAGTGGAAAAACACTTTCAACCAAGGGGCACAACATGATCATTGTCCGTCATCTGGGGCAGTCAAGTCAAGATTCAAGGAATCTCTCAAAGATGCCAAATAGCCAGGGCATATCTCCATCAGAATCACGTGGGGGCATTGGGCATGAATTCCAGCAACGAATCATGTACGATCAAACAAATATCTTCTGGTAGTGTGGCAACACAACACTACCGACAGTGACAACTCCCTACACCCTGAGAGCGTGGACATAGTCAAAAAATATTATGCATGAACAAAGACCCGCTAGGTTGATTGGCCTAGGCAAAAATAAGGGCATCCCGGCGAACCAAAAGGGTTCGGGCAAAAATTAGGGATAAAAACAAAAAAGATATGTACACCCGGCAAGCCGAAAACCTGAAAAGGCGGCTTGGGCAAAAAAGGGTATCCCGGTGGACTGAAAATATGAAAAGACAGTCCAGGCAAAAGTTAGGGATTAAAGCGTACGGCTATGTCCGGTCATCTCTTCACTTGCCTATCAGTAGAAGACTTGTCATTTTGATCGGCAGTTACCAAGCACCTCATAAGTTGGGATAACACTCAAGTCACAAGGCCTCCGCAGGCACTTTCTCCAGCAGGTACAGGGGCAGAAAATTCTTGATACAAACCCATTGTCGTATCCTC
This sequence comes from Vicia faba, assembly GCA_948472305.1. Classification (NCBI taxonomy): domain Eukaryota; kingdom Viridiplantae; phylum Streptophyta; class Magnoliopsida; order Fabales; family Fabaceae; genus Vicia; species Vicia faba. Next base: position 499,377,112 of record OX451741.1, read on the forward strand.
ATCATGCGTCCTAGTAACATCTACACTCCCCACATAGTAGAGGCAACCGAAGTTTTGATCTCTGCCTCCCCAAACAGGAGTTACTTTCCCCAGCCAAGCTCTTTCGGAGAGCCGACGTCTATATTCCCCAGCCGAATTTTGTAATCGCAAGTGGTTCATAAAGTTTTCTCCCGAACAGAGTTTATTTCTCTGTATACAGAAGCATAATCCTCGACAGAGTTTATCCCTTCAGCTATGGAAGCTTCTCTCTCCAAAGAAATTATTCCCCTGCAGAGTTGTTCTCAAGCAGAGTCTCTCCTCAGAAGAATATCCATAAACAAGGGGCAAATCCCCATCATAGTCATCTCTGGTTCACCATCTCCAGCGGAAGTAGAAGAACCACTTTTTCTACGACAGTCAGGAACTCAATTTCCATTACTCTCCAACAACAGTCAGGGATTTATTTTCCCAAACTCGGACGTGCCACAATAGCATTTCATGTTCATATATCACGACGTGCGCATACATATTGCATACGACATAATCTCATTTATTTTGAGAACATTATCATACAATGCATGTCATGCATCATATACATCATGTACCTTTTCAGGAAAGATGGTTATCATCAACAACTTCCAGCAAGTTCAAGATTAGCTCCGGAAACTAAACAGACTTTACACGGGTTCGTCACGAAGGAATCTTACACGGGTTTCTCCTAAATGCAGCTTCACACGGGTTTATCCTGAAAAATCTTACACGGGTCTTTTCTCATACATTTCCAAATAAAGTTTTACACGAACTTATCACAAAGTAACCTTACTCAGGTTCCTTCTGAATTTTTACACAAACTTATCACAAAGTAACCTTACCCAGGTTCCTCCTGAAGTTTTACACGAACTTATCACAAAGTAACCTTACCCAGGTTCCTCTTGAAGTTTTACACGAACTTATCTTGAAATAACCTTACCCAGGTTCCTCCTGGAGTTTTACACAAAATTATCACGAAATAACCTTACCCAGGTTCCTCCTGAAGTTTTACACAAACTTATCACAAAGTAACCTTACATAGGTTCCTCCTGAATTTTTACACCAACTTATCACAAAGTAACCTTACCCAGGTTCCTCCTGAATTTACATAAACTTATCTCAAAGTAACCTTACCCCGGTTCATTTTGAAGTTTTACACGAACTTATCACAAAGTAACCTTACCCAAGTTCCTCTTGAAGTTTTACATAGACTTAGCCCAAAGTAACCTTACCCAGGTTCCTGCCAAAGTTTTACACGGACTTATCCCGAAGTAACCCTACCCAGGTTCCTCCTAAAGCCCTACACAGACTCCTCAGAAAGCAACCTTACCTAGGTTCCTTCTCAGTTCAGATGCAGTTTTACCCAAACTCCTCACAAATCAACCTTAACCAGGTTCCTTCTCAGTTCAGATGCAGTTTTACCCAAACTCCTCACAAAGCAACCTTACCCAAGTTCCTTCTCGGTTCAGATGCAGTTTTATCCAAACTCCTCACGAAGCAACCTATCCAAGTTCCTTCTCATAACCTTACCATCTAGGTTTCTTTTCTCTTATCTCTTATCTCAAACACGATCGGTTTCACCTTTCCCTAGTAGGTCGCGATGCAACCTATACACTACCAGATAGCAGTTCATTTTCACCTCCCCGACTAAGAGATGATTCCTCAGTAGAATAACGGACGACTGAAGCACCTAAAATTATATTTCTCTCAAGACAGAGACCAGCATTCCTCAGCGAAATCCTATAAACAACAGGTATATGGGCTCTCGCAAAGGAATCTCTTATGCGATCAACACTTCTTATGATGGCATCTTTAAGCCCATTTTCTATCATTAACTTCCAAATGGCATCTATAAGCCCATTCCCGAAATTGCAAGTCCAGTACCACTTCATGCGAGTGCAAATTTCTGGGCACTATAGTGTTCAATCATCTTCCACCTTCGGATCACGAAAGGCAAGCAAGCCAATCTACATCCTCAGGTTTAAGAAGATTGAACAGGGGCAGCTGTTGTACCCCAAAATTTGCCCTCCCGTATTTCTCAATACATTTCAAGTAAGGTCTTCAAATTGCCCAAGGAAGTCCAAGAGTTGACCAGACAAACTCTCTCCTAAAGGCAGTCTACCTCAAATTAGGGTTTCATTTTGCATCAAGATGTTTGAGTCCAAAGGATCCCAAATTCTCACTATTGTCCTAATATGTTCTCAATATCATCCATGTCAATTTTCAAGCCTTGCAGAGGAAGTTTGCTCAGTCAATTGCTCAAAGGCCTGAAAGTCAATTGTACTAGGGCAAAAGTCAAATGTGGCCCACATACAGTCAAACTTCAATATTTTTGGTCAACATCCTCATTTTTAAGTATTATTCATCAATTGATCAAGGTTTGATCATGATTCCTCAAGGATTGCTCACAATTCATCAAAACCCAAAAATTGCTAAATTAGGGTTTTACAGGAAAAGTCAACTCAACTTTGACCAAGTATATCTTTCTCATACTTTATCAAAAATGACCCATCCAAATCTCACTTTGAAGAGGATGCAATTCCCTACAATTCATCTTCAGCTTCCAAGTTCAAAATATGCACCCACAAAAAGATATAAATTTGGACATTATAGGTCATTTTGAAAAGTCAACAAAAACACCTTTTGGGTCAAAGCTTCTTACATGGACATGGAAGATACAATTGAGATGAAACCAAAGAGGTTTCTCAGGGGTCATCCTAGGCTTTCTAAAAAGTCCAAGAACACCCTCATAAGGTTAATATTGAGAGAGATATGCATTGTCAAAGTTGGACATTTTTTGAAAAAATGCATGAAGCAAATATTGACCAAACTTGGATTTTTTCCAAATGGGTCTATCTTTTCAAGTTTGAAACTCATTCCTAACATGGTCCATGACCTCTGATCCACCCATACATTTTTCTACTATTTATGCTATTTATTTTGATATTTTATTCATTAAAATTCAGAATTAAATAAATAAATAATGGAAATAATGTAAATTTTGATGTGAATCCATTTTGGGCAAGTTTTATGCTGGTTTATGTCAATTGATTTCGTGCAATAACCCTTCAAATATGTCCAGGTTCATCCACATGTGAAAATGGCATAAAATCATCAAATATGGCATTTTTTTCAAATCTTGATCATGGTCTTAAAACACAACATTATGAGGGAGATTCTTTCCATGCTTTCTTGTCTCCTCATTCTCCTCTATAAATATAGAGCCATACAAGCTTGAAAGACACGAAATTCCTCTCTAAAAATCTCTCAAAAAGCTCTTCAAAAGCTCTCTAAAAAGCTCTTCAAAAAGCTCTCCAAAAGCTCTTCAAAAAGCTCTCCAGAAATCAAAGAATTGGTGCAAGTCATATTTCGAGGTTCCGGTCTCTCTCAATTGACATCAAGCCTCAAACCATTCTCTTGAAGTCCTCGGGAGTCTTACAAGGCCCAAGAGTAATCCATCACACGCCTAGCACGCCCCCATTTGACAATACCGGTTTTGGTAAAATTTTAAACTTCGAATCTCTAATTTTAATCACATTTTATGGTATGATAACGTTTGTTTGAGTTTATATAGAATAGTTATGGATGGTTGAATCATAGGTTCCATGCAAGAATTAAAAAAACACCATAGTTAGAGCATGAAGCTTTCGAAGATTCGGGCCTAGGGATTTCTGATGATTGCACCCCCTATTTACTTTTGCTACTAGGCCCATCTTTATTTTCTTGTTTTATTCATTTCATTTATTTCTTTTAATCCCTTTTTTTTTATCAATAAACAAATATAAAAATCACATAAAAATATATTTAGGATTTTTTCTGAATTAAATTTTAATTTTGGTAAATTAATTAACTAAACACTTTAACTTTTTTTTAAAATTAAAATTAATAGAACTTAGGTTTAATTTCATTTTAATTCATTTTCCTTTTCGTAACAAAAATACCAAAAAAACATAGAATTAATTTCTTTTATTTAAATTTCATGTTTCTTTAATAATTTTTTTTAAATATAGATCTAGATCAATTATTTTTTAACTTAAACCATTTTTATAAATTAAAACAAAAAAACAACAAAAAGATTTTTTTATATCTTAGGATTTTTAGACGTCTTTTCAAATTTGCGCGTTATTATTCTTTCGCACTTCATTTTATTATTGTAACTGTATATTGGGATGTAATATATGATTAGTAGGATCTTTACCACTTTTATTTATTTTTCCCCCCAATTTTAGATATGTACATAATCCCCCTCCCCGAAGCCATGTAGTAGCTAGGTTTATATTTCTGCACTTTTAAATCACTGCAATTATTAACTGCTAGATGTATGACTAATAGGATTGTATGGTAAGAATAATCAAACATTAGCAAACTTAACACAAGACTAAAATAACTGAACATAACACACCTTGCACATATGCACTCTTAGGGTATGCCTCACTTGGTTGCCTCGGAAAACAATGGTCATGTCCCTCGAACGTAGGGATACCCTTAGCAAAGACCCTCGGTTAAAATCATCATAAAGATCATGGTCCCTCGATGTCCCTCGAAGTTGCCTACGGTATATGATCTTGTCCCTAGATGTTGCCTAAGAATATATGATGACAGCCCCTTCTAAATGCTAAAGTATCCTTACATGTTGCCTTCAAAGACCATTACATCCCTTTCGATAGTCCCTCAAACTCCAACGACGGTGCTTCCCACTCCTTAAGAGTAGGATAGCACTGTCTAAAGGAAACGAGAATAGAAACAATCCTTTTCGAGTAGGTAGATGCTAGTAGGTACTTGCTCAAAAGATCAAACTTTTCACACTTACACTTTTAAAACAAAGTTTTTAAAAACACTTCGTAACACTCTTGAAGACAGAAGCAAGGGTTAAAACGAAGTAAAAAACAAAAACTTTTCAAAACAAACACACACACAAGCAATTTTTAAAATGATGAGCAAGTACCTAAGAGCCCGTAGAAAACTACAGATAGAAAGGGTGCAAATACCTTCCCTTTCTATAATCTACCCCCCGTACTCAAAATCTCGAAAAAGGAATTTTTCTGTGCTTTTGTCCTTTCTAGTTGGATAAAATAAAAGTCGGTGGTGACTCTTGCTTACTGCGACATTTTGCAAACACAAACGCAAAACGCAAACCAACATTTTTCTAAAACAGTCCGGTTCTGCCACCGTATCACAGCTTCGATCCCTAATTTTTTCCTGGACCGCCCTTTCGGGTTTTCAGTCCACTGGGATACCCTTTTTTACCCAAGTCGCCTTTTCAGGTTTTCGACTTGCCGGGTGTACAGTTTTTTTCCATTTTCATCCCTTACTTTTGCCTGAACCCTTTTGGTTCGCCGGGAAGCCCTTATTTTTTCCTAGGCCAGTCAACCTAGCAGGTCTTTGATTATGCGTAGTATCTTTTCACTATGTCTGCATTGACGGGGTGAGGAAGTTCGTCACCATCCATGGTGGTTAGAATCATAGCTCCTCCCGAGAAAATGTTCTTAACCACAAATGGCCCTTCGTATATGGGGGTCCATTTGCCCCTGGGATCACCTTGTGGTAGTATGATGCGTTTGATCACTAGATCCCCGACTTGATATTCTTGACGTCTGACTTTCTTGTTAAAAGCCTTGATCATCCTCTTTTGATATGCCTGACCATGAATGATAGCAGTAAGTCTCTTTTTATCAATTAGATTCAGCTGGTCAAGTCGGTTTTGGATCCAGCCGTCTTCGTTCAAACCCGCATCCTTCATAATCCTGAGAGAGGGTATCTGGACTTCGATGGGTAGGACTGCCTCCATGCCATACACCAAAGAGTAGGGTGTTGCCCCTGTCGATGTCCGTGCTGAGGTACGATACCCATGAAGAGCGAATGGTAGCATCTCGTGCCAGTCTTTGTATGTCATTGTCATCTTCTGCATAATCTTCTTGATGTTCTTGTTAGCCGCTTCAACAACCCCATTCATCTTCAGCCGGTAGGGAGAAGAGTTATGATGATGTATCTTGAACTGTTTGCAGAGTTCGGTGATCATCGTATTATTGAGATTCGTACCATTGTCAGTAATGATCCTCTCTGGTACACCATATCAACAGATCAGATTGTGTCGGATAAACCGCGCCATGACGTTCTTGGTTACTGTAGCAAAGGAAGCTGCCTCAACCCAATTCGTAAAGTAATCAATTGCTACCAGAATGAAACGATGCCCGTTAGACGCAGTAGGTCTAATCTCACCGATCATGTCGATGCCCCACATTCCAAAAGGCTAAGAAGCTGTCAAAATATTCAGAGGAACTGGAGGTACATGCATCTTATCAGCATAGACTTGGCACTTATGACAGGTCTGAGAGTGTTGATAACAATCGGCTTCCATAATGTACCAATAATATCCAGCCCGTAGGGTTTTCTTTGCCATGGTATGTCCATTGGAATGAGTTCCTAAGGTACCTTCATGTAACTCTGCCATGATTCTCTCTGCCTCACTTTTGTCTATGCACCGCAGTAGGGTTGAATCATGGTTATGCTTATAGAAGATACTATTGCTGATGAAGAACTTCGCAGCGAATCTTCTCAAAAACTTCTTATCATTAACAGATGCCCCCTCGGGGTATTCTTGAGCCTCAAGATACCTCTTTACCTCGTGAAACCAGGTTTTATCCGCTACCTCTTCAGCCTCAATGTCACAGCAATGTGCGGGTTTGTCCAACCTCTCAATGGTAATCTGGGGAGCTTCGTTGTCCTACCTGACTTTGAACATAGAAGACATGGTAGCTAGCGCGTCCGCCATCTGATTCTCCTTTCTTGGGAAGTGTTCAAAGGTTATCTCCTCAAAGTGTGGGAGCAATGTCAATACATATTCTTTGTAAGGAATAATATTTGGGTGCTTTGTATCCCACTCCCCTTTGATCTGACTGATCACCAGAGCAGAATCTCCGAATACACTCAAGAACTTAATCCTCAGGTCAATAGCAGCTCGAAGACCCATGATACATGCTTCATACTATGCCATATTATTGGTGCAGTTAAAACATAATCGGGCGGTGAACAGAGTATGACAACCCTCAGGAGATATAATTACAGCGCCAATGCCATTACCCAATGCATTCGAGGCTCCACCAAAATACATAGACAATCGGGATCCCTCCGCGGGTCCGTCATCCGGTCCAGGTTCTTCACAGTCGGTTACCAACATGATATTCTCATCTGGGAACTCGAAATTTATGGACTGGTAGTCATCCACGGCCTGATGTTCCAGATGATCCGCCGATACACTCCCCTTGATTTCTTTTTGAGTTGTGTATTGGATGTCGTACTCAGTTAAGATCATCTACCATCTTGCTATCCTTCCGGAGAGAGCGGGCTTCTCGAAAATATACTTGATTGGATCCATCTTTGATATCAACAATGTGGTGTGAGTCAGCATATACTGTCTCAGCCGGTGAGCAGCCCATGCCAAAGCGCAACAATTTTTCTCGAGCAGTGAGTATCGGGTCTCACAGTCGGTAAACTTTTTGCTAAGGTAATAAATGGCATGCTCTTTTCGGCCAGACTCGTCATGCTGCCCCAACACGCACCCCATTGAATTGTCCAACACTGTCAAGTATAAAATCAAAGGTCTTCCTTCAACCGGAGGCATCAAAATTGGCGGTTCTTGAAGATATTCTTTGATTCTTTCGAAAGCGATATGGCATTCGTCATTCCACTTTACCACTTGATCTTTCTTCAGAAGCTTGAAGATTAGCTCACAAGTAGCAGTCAGATATGAAATGAACCTGGTGATGTAATTCAGACGTCCCAAGAAGCCTCTAACTTCCTTCTCTGTGCGGGGGACCGACATCTCTTGTATGGCCTTTACCTTTGCAGGGTCTACCTGAATACCTTTGTCACTGACAACAAAACCCAGAAGCTTACCAGACCTTACCCCAAAGGTACACTTGTTCGGATTCAACCTCAGCTTGTATGTTTTCAACCTATCAAAAAGTTTCTGTAGATGATCAAGGTTGTCTTCCTCAGTCTGGGATCTATCTATCATGTCATCAACATAAACCTCAATCTCGTGGTGAATCATATCATGGAACAAAGCGACCATGGCGCGCTGATAAGTTGCCCCAGCATTTTTCAATCCGAACGGCATGACCTTGTAGCAAAAGGTGCCTCATTGCGTAACGAAAGTAGTCTTCTCCATATCCTCAGGATCCATCTTGATCTGGTTGTAGCCAGAAAAACCGTCCATGAAAGAGAAGATCTTGTGTTGCACGGTGTTGTCGACTAGAACGTCAATATGAGGAAGTGGGAAGTCATCCTTGGGGCTTGCCCTGTTAAGATCTCTATAATACACACACATCCGTACCTTATCGTCCTTCTTAGGTACCAGGACGACATTGGCAACCCACTGCGGATAAGAAGTGACAGCTAAGAACCCTGCGTCGAATTTTTTCATGGCCTCTGACTTGATTTTCTCTGACATTTCAGGGCGCATACGGCGGACCTTCTTTTTTACCAGAGGGCAGTCTTCCTTAGTCGGAAGACGATGTACCATAATATCAGTGTCCAAACCAGGCATGTCTTCATAGGACCAGGCAAAGATCTCAACATAACCGCGTAGCATCTGTATTAACCGTTGTTTGGCACTAGGTTCCAGACTCGCACCTATCTTGACCTCTTTCCTATCTTCCTCTGTGCCCAAATTCACTGACTCAACTGGATTTTCATGTGGTTGTATGGCCCTTTCTTCCTGTTGTAATAGTCTAGCAAGTTCTCCAGGCACCTCACAATCATCCTCACCTTCATCCTCGGCTTGGTTGATCGGATTTTCGAAGTCATAACTGGCAGTAGTAGAGTTGTTATCAATGGGATCCAGAGTGGATATAGATCTGCATTATGATACGTGAGTGTGTGTAAGAGAATAGCTGTTTTGATAAAGCGAGAGACAAAAAAGAAAAACAAAGAGCGCAAAATTTGTAATTCAAGAAACGTCTAATGTTTTATTAATGATATATGAAATGACAAGTAATAAGCCCTCACAAGCAAAACCGAGGTGCCTCGGGAAAGGCACCGGGCCACAAAGTTTCAAACTGTTTATTACAAATCTTAAAACAAAAAGTCAATTACCGCGGAATAAAAGAAACAGGTATGAAGTCCTTCGTTGTCCAGTTGTTGAGTCCACCATTGGTTGTAGGATAGATCTAGCTGTCGATGTCTGAATCCTCTTCACTGTGTTCAATTGCATTAACTCCCCGATTGTTGATGTGTAGAGGAGGTCTTCCAATCCATGCGTGCCTAACAGCCCTTTGAGCCCCTGTAGTAAAGCTCAAACCAAATTTGTCAGTTTTGTGAGTGAAGTCAGGGAGATGACCCCAATTGGTACACCCACCTTCTTCAATTACAGCCTTGGCGTATTTGAGAGAAGCCATCTTCAGTGGAGGTTTATTGGTAGCAACTTCAGTTGATGCCAAGAACTAAGGGACCTCTTCAAAATTTTGACAAGGCGTTTCTATGAATTCCCCGTCCATCTCCATGTAGCGGAAGGAATTGAGATGACTCACCATATACTCCTCTTTACCTTGTACTGTGACAATCTTTCCCTTCACCGGATATTTCAACATTTGATGGAGCGTGGAAGTAACTGCCCTAACCTTATGAATCCAAGGACGACCCAGTAAGCGAGAATACAATGGTCTGATATCCATCACATAGAAGGTGGACCCGAAGATCTGAGAACCCACTTTGACAGGGATGTCCACATCCCCGTGCACCATTCTTTTTGACCCATCAAAAGCCCTTACCACAATATTACTCGGCTTTAGAATCAAACCTTCACAATCCAGACGGTCTAGTGCTTTCTTCGGTAGAACATTCGGTGAGGACCCGGTATCTACTAGCACATGGGCCATAGTGGTGCCTCTGCACTCGATCGAGACGTGAAGAGCATCATTATGATTTCTCCCCTTAGCAGTCAGATCCGTATCTAAAAATCCTAACCCATTGTCAGCGGTTAGGCTAGCCACACAATCTTTGAACTGATTTGCAGAAGTTTCCTGCGGCACATGCGCAGTCTTGAGAAACGCAATCAAAGCCTTCGCATGGGCTTCAGAACACAACAACAAGGACAACATGGAGATCTTTGACGGGGTCTGCCCTAGCTGCTCGACTACGTTGTAGTCGCTCTTCTTGATAATTTTCAATATTTCCTCTATTTCTTATTTAGAGGTTTCCACTATGATTTTCTTAGGTGCCTCCATCCGGGCAGGCTCACCTATGAATTCTTTGCCCTGAGTCCCAGATGTCTCGGCGACAGGGGTGATAACTGGAGTAGGAACTGGGACAGTATTTGATGTACTAGCAGACGGAACGACAACAAGTTTGTGGACAGTCGGAGGGGAAATCTTGGGAGAAAAGAGTCTTCCACTTCTGGTGACCTTGCTTGCCCCTACAATATTAACGATATCAGAACCAGCTTCTTCAGTCCGCAGATCTTGCTTAACACCATGGTAATATACATTAGCACCGTAATGCCATGGGATAGCCTTATCTGAGGTATATGGGATGGGACCCGAAGCGGTGATTATTAGCGGAGTAATTCTTGGAACAACTGTAACCCTAACAAGTTTTCTCGAGGAAACCTTGGAAGGATTGGCAGAAATGGTGATAATGGCAACGTCTTCATTTGGAACAAACGGCGTCATAGTCTTCTCAAACAAAATCTCTTTATTATCCATCAGGCGCTGAACACCTGATTTCAATAAACAACAACCAGAAGGAAGAATCGCACACATGTGGCAACCTTCACCACAGCCTGGAAATAAACCGGCCAACAACAAGTTCTTCTTAACCGTCATCAAAGGAGTAACAGAGGTTACAAACGAATAGGTGTCCATAACATTGACTCCACGACCATGTTTGGGCATAGGAGCAGTTATAACATTTGGCTTTTCCGGAGCATCAAACACAATCTCTTTAGCTTCCAAAAAATCTTGCACTTTATTCCTCAGAGCCCAACAATCGTTTGTATCATGGCCCGGGATTTCCGAATGGTAGGCGCACCGCACGTTGGGATTGTATCTGGGAGAAGCAGTGTTTGGATTCTTGGGAGCCTCTATCAAGGTTGCCAAGTTGGATTTTAGCAGATGGGGTAGGACTTCATCCAAAGTCATGTTAATGCAGGTAAACTGTCGTTGTGGTCTTTCTACCCTTTACTGATTATTGCATTGTGGAGCAACCGCGGGTCTTGGTATCACTACAGCATTTACTGCTTGACGGTGTTTAGGTTTGCTTTGGCCCCTCGGGCCGTAGACTGCACTAGCTTCTTTCTTACCGGTGAAAGGCTTCTTTGCTGCACTTGACGAAGCGTCCTTCTGTATTTTACCACTTCGAATGCCAGCTTCTACTATTTCTTCAGTCAAAATCAACTCACTAAACCCAGACGACGAACTGCCGATCAGATGATTGAAAAATGGACCAGATAGCGTCCTTAGAAACATGTCAACCAACTCCCTATCAAACAAAGGGGGTTGGACTCTTCCATCCAAGTCTCTCCACTTTTGAGCATAGTCCTTAAAACCTTCACTTGCACCCATAGACATACCCTGGAGAGGAGTACGAGTGAGAGCAAGGTCGGCATTATACTGATACTGCTTGTAGAATGCAACAGCAAGATCTTCCCAGTTTCGGACCCTAGCTCTCTCCAACTAATAGAACCATTAAAGCTGAGTCCCTGACAGACTATCTTGAAAGAAATGCACCCACAAATTTCTATCAACGGTGTGTGGTTGAATTTTCCTGACATACGAGCGGAGATGGAGTTTTGGACAGGATACTCCATAGTACTTGGCAAAAACCGGAGCTTTGAACTCATGAGGGATCACCACCCCAAATACCAGTCCCAATTCTCCGAAATCCAAACCATGGATTCTGAATCTCCATAGCGCTTAGACGGTCTTCTAGCTTCTGGTATCTATCCTCGGCAGGAGGATATTGTTCATCATCATAATCCGTATCATCATCAGAAACTACAGGACTAGGGTCCTTTGTCCTTTCTTGGTTTTCCCCGTCCTTGGATGAGGAGGTCAGATCAACTGATTGTCTCAACCTTTCTCTGAACCTTCTACCCATGTTCAGAATACCAACCTTCTTCTTCTTCTTTTTCTCTTTCAGAATAAGGGTCTTCAAATCCTCTTGCCCTTTAGCCAGACTTCTGAACATCTGTTGGAATTGGGCGTTATGTGCCTGAAGATATTTGATGGCTTGATCAGAAGACATTCTTTCTGAAATAGATAGCGAAGAAGATGAGAAACCTGTAAGGGTACCTGTAATGATGTGCATGATAATGGGATGCACATGTAATGATTTCAAAGACTTTGGGAGATTTAAATTTGCAAACAAAAAATAAACAAACTTTATTAGATTAACTTTGAAAGGTTCAACAATGCCTTTAAGGTGTTACAAAGAAGTAAATAAAATAAACTCTAAAACTAGAAAAAGCAAAATCAAAAGTCCCATGGACGCTTCCTCTTTGTGCTGATGTAGTCATTGATCATTCTTTCTTCCTCAAGCTGCCTGGTGAGCTTCACAATCTTCCTTTCTTGTTCGTGGTACTTTTCCCGGTAAGTATCCCACTCATTCTTCAGCTGAATCCAAGATCTCTGTAACTCCACAGGATTAGTGGGCATGTAAGGATAGAGAATCGTGTAAGGAATGTCTTCTTCATTAGTGGGCTCCACAATCACTGGTAACACGGCCTCATAGGGCATCCCAAGCTTCTGGGCATGAGCTCGGACCCATTGGGGGTAAGGCTGCATAGGAAGGGAAGTCTTTGGTCCCAACTCTTGGGGGTCATATCTGTTCACCATGCCCTAAGCTTGTATAAACCTCCGGCGGTGCTCCTTAACGTCCTCCTTGTAGTCAAATACACTGTCCTCAAGAAGCAGCTCATGGGGACCATCTCTCCGAGCACGAACAAATTGTCGTAAAGCTAGACAAGGATTGTAAGTTATACCCCCTCTGATTTCGAGAAACGGGACATTAGGGTATCCCCCACAATGGTAAATAGCAACAGTGTCTTCCATAGCCCGGGAACACCAAAGAATATATGTATGAGCAAGTGACATTATTATGTAGGACCAACCCAAACCTTCTTCGTTCTTCAGCACAGATTTAGGGAGGTGAGAAATAAACCACCTCGACAGCAGCGACATGCAACACATAAGAGTCCCTCTTCTCCTCACGGTACGAGTATAGAGGGCATGCAAGATATCACCCAGCGGGGTAGGCACAGGATTGCGAGAAAGGAATATCTTGACAGCATTCACATCTACAGAGGAATCCGGATTCGGGAAGAGAACCAAACCATATATAAGGAGAGCCAAGACATTTTCAAAAGCCTGAAAATCCAGATTATCCCAGAATAGCTGAGCTTGGTCTATCAGAAATTTGGCTAGAAAACCTTCAACCCCGCTTCGTGTTTCCCAATTGGATACTACATCAGCCCATTTCAAATGCAGAGCTGAGGCAATGTCTTCTGGTCTAGGAACTTCTTCCATACCTGTGAAGGGTACCTGTTCAAGGATGGATATGCCCAATAGGTGGGAGAACTTTTCCAAGGTGGGAACCAGCTGGTAATCTAGAAAGGTAAAGTAATGATGCACAAGATCGAAGAACTAGAAAAGTACACTCATCATCTGCTCATCAATATTTGAAGTGACCAGGCTGAGAAGCTGACCATGTCTCTTAATGAACATAGAAGTCTCAAACTCTTGAGACTAGCTCTTTAAGTTGGGCAGGTATCTGCACAAAGTTGTTTCAGATGGTATTTCTGCGCCCGGAAGCCATAATCTACAAAACAGAACAAAGATAAATTCTCTTGGTCTTTGAAATGGTTAGTATAATGAAGTATGAATGCCATGTTATGATGCATGAAGTCATGGTAAACCACAGGTATAGCAAACACAAATATTGCAAACACAGTCAAACCACACAAAGCCCTTAGGTTTAGGACTTGCATGAGGTCAAAGGTAGTACCCTCTTGAAGTTAAGTTGGTTTCAACCTGTCCTAAAAAAAGTAATCGGGTTCTAGAGGATCTCAATATCACTGACCATCCTCTATCGGTCATGGCTTCAGCTCACGCATTGATGGGCCTTGGATATTTCTTTTACAGCCTTATTTCCTTTTCAGTATTTTCATTCTTGTAACGCCTAAGGGCAATTTTCTTGAACAATTTAAATTCCAAAGTTTAAATCTAATAAAGTGTGTTCCTTTTGTCTACAAAGTTGATTCCCGATTGTCTTTGAAAACATAATTCATACGCATTTCATTCATTATGTGCATCACAGGTACCCTTTTTCTACAGGTTGCTTAATCTTCTTCGCTGTTTATTTCAGCAGTCTCATCATGAATCCTGAATCATCTACTGAGCAATCCATCAAGGCCCTCCAGGCCCAGAACGCCCAGTTCCAAGAGTTGATCATGAGCTTAGCCCAAGGTCAAGAGGAATTGAAGGCTCTGCTGGTAAAGAAGAAGAAGAAGAGAACTGTATTATTCAACACTGGATGGAGGTTTGGTAATACACTGCAAAACGAGGCTGATCAAGCTGCTTCTTCTGTAGGGAAAGGCAGTCCCCAAGGGGGAAGGGTTCCTAGTCATGTGGTCTCTGACAATGAGACAAATTTCAATAATGAGAAGTACCCTCCCGCTGAAGACATGTATAAGCAGTTAGAGGATCGTCTGAGTGCCATGGAAATTCAACAGGTGCCTGGGTTGGATTTTGGAGATCTGGTTTTATCTTCTGGGGTGGTGATCCCACACAAGTTCAAGGCACCATCTTTTGCGAAGTATGACGGGGCTTCCTGCCCTAAGCTACATCTCAGATCTTATGTGCGGAAGATCCAACCGTATACTACAGACAAGAACTTATGGATCCATTTCTTCCAGGATAGCCTTCCAGGGGCTCAACTCGAGTGGTTCTATCAGCTGGATGGAGCCAGTATTCGAAACTGGGAGGACTTGGCTACTGCTTTTTATAAGCAGTATCAGTACAATGCCGACCTCGCTCCTACACGTACCCAACTCCAGGGTATGTTGCTAGGATCGGGAGAAGGTTTTAAAGAGTACGCGCAAAAGTGGAGGGACCTGGCTGGCAGGGTGCAGCCACCGTTGACTGACCGTGAACTCGTGGACATGTTCTTGGGGACCCTGTCTGGGCCGTTCTTCAACCACCTGATTGGTAATTCTTCTGTAGGGTTTATAGACCTCATTCTGACTGGTGAGAGGATAGAAGCTGGTATGAAATTGGGGAAGATACAGAAAGGTGCGTCCTCAAGTTCTGAAAAGAAGCCTTTCAAGAAGGAAGCCAGTGCTGTGTATGGTCCCAGAAGACAAAATAAACCAGAACACCGCCAAGCTGTCAACGCGGTGGTGATTTCAAAGCCTGTTGCCGCTCCTCGGAAACCTAACCAACCAAGGGGTGAGAGACCCAGAAGAGAATACACTCGGCTTAGTATGACCTTGTCTCAAATCTTGCTGCAACTGCTGTTAACCAACCTGGTAACTGTCAGAGAAGCTCCGTAGGTGGTAAACACAACCTCTATGAAGTACAATCCCAACGCCCGCTGTGCTTATCACTCTGATAGCCCGGGGCATTCTACTGATGATTGTTGGGCCCTGAGGAATAAGGTTCAGGACCTTATCGATGCTAAGGAAATACAGTTTGAGGCGCCCGAAAGGCCCAACGATGTGATTGCTCCTATGCTCCAGCATGGAGTGAATGTTGTTGAGGAAGACCCGTATGTAACCTCTGTGGATGATATTGCTACTCTGTTGTTGACCGTCAAAAGGAACTTGTTGCTAGCCGGTTTATTTCCGGGTTGTAGCAAAGGTTGCCTTCTATGTGCTGTTTCACCTGCTGGTTGTCCGTTGCTGAAGTCAGGCGTCCAAAACCTGATGGATAGCAAAGAGATCTTGTTCAAGAAGATTGTTGTTCCTGTTATTCCTACTGAAGAAGTATCTGTTGTCACCATTTTCAACAATACTACCAAAGCTCCCCCGAGGAAGCCCGTCAAAATCATGTCTGTTGCACCTATCATCATTACTGTTCCGGGGCCCCTCCCCTATAAATCTGACAAGGCTGTCCCGTGGCACTATGGGGCAGATGTGTATGTGCTTGGAGTAAAGCAAGAGTTCAATACTAGTACCAACATCAGTAACATCACCGGTCCTGCTAAAGTTACTCGCAGTGGCAGGCTCTTCTCGCCTGATATTGCACCTCCAGCTATTCAGAGACCTCTTGTTATCACACCTGCCAGTGTGTCTGCTTCCCCTCCTGATCAAGTTTCTACCCCTGCTGCCGAGTCATCTGACACTCGGGGCAAAGGGATTGCTGATGTGCCTGCCCAGATGGAGGCACCGAAGACTGTTAATGTTGAAGCTTCCCACCAAGAGATGGAAGAAATTCTTAAGATTATCAAGAAGAGTGATTTCAACGTCGTTGAACAGCTGGGGCACACCCCCTCTAAGATCTCTATGCTATCATTGTTGTTGTGTTCAGAGGCCCATGCCAAGGCCCTGATTTCCTTCCTGAAGACGGCCCATGTGCCATAAGAAACGTCTGCTGATCAATTTACTGATTGTATGGCCAACTTAACCGCTGATAATGGTTTGGGTTTCTGTGACGCTGATCTGACCGCCAAGGGAAAGAACCACAACGATGCCCTGCATGTCTCCATTGAATGCAGGGGCACTACTCTTGCCCATGTGTTGGTAGACACCAGTTCTTCACTGAACGTATTGCCCAAGAAGGCCTTAGACAGGTTGGATTATGAGGGTTTGGAGTTGAAGCCTAGTAACATTATTGTCCGGGCCTTTGACGGGTCGAAGAGGATGGTACATGGTGAAGTGGACATTCCAATCCGGGTTGGTTCTCAAGTCTTTGATTCAACATTCTATGTGATGGACATCCGACCATCCTATTCTTGTTTGCTGGGTCGTCCTTGGATCCACAAGGCTGGAGCTGTGACCTCCACTCTGCATCAAAAACTCAAGTACCCGGTCAGAGGGAAAATTGTTACAGTGCAAGGAGAGGAGGAATATATGGTTATCCATATTAACTCATTCCGGTATATAGAGATGGACGGGGAGTTCATTGAGACCCCCTTTCAACACTTTGAAGAGGTGCCTCCAACATTGGCAACAGCAGAGACTGGGACCGAAGATAATTCTCCTTTGAAGATGGATTCCTTGAAGGATTCCCGGGCTGTGGTTGAGAAGGGTGAGTGTGAAAACTGGGGCCGACTTCCCGATTTTACTCCAAAGACTGACAAGTTTGGGCTGGGTTTCACTGCAGAGGCTCAGAGGGCTTTACGTAAAGCAAGGATTGGGAGACCTCCTGTATTCATCACCAACCCGGGAGTGAATGCTATTGAAGGCGATGCGGAGGAATCTGAATTTGATAGCTGGATCTACCCAACGACCGACGGTGGACTGAACAATTGGACTGCCAAAGACTACATACTTGTTACTTTTGTTACTCAGTAATGAACTCCTTTGTTTTTAAATTTGTAACGAACAATAGTTTGAAACTTTATGGCCCGATGTCTTACCCGGGGCACCGTGGCTTCATTTGTGAGGGCTTATTACTTGTCATTTCCATATATCATGAATAAAAACATTGGACGTTTTTCGCATTTCGAATCTTGTGCTCCCTTTCTTTCTTTATATATTGCAAAACAGTTATATTTACACACACTCACCTATACAGGTTTCAATCCACTCTGGATCTCACTGGTAACGACTCTGCTACTGCCAGTTATGACTTCGAAAATCCGATCAACTTAGTCGAAGACGAAGGTGAAGATGATTGCGAAGTGCCTGGTGAACTTGCAAGACTGTTACTCCATGAAGAGAGGGCCATTCAGCCACATGAAGAGCCAGTGGAAACGTTAGATCTAGGTACTGAGGCAGACAGAAAGGAAGTCAAGATTGGTGCCAACCTAGAGCTCAGTGTGAAAAAACGGTTGATTCAGATGCTGCATGATTATGTGGAAATCTTTGCCTGGTCCTACGAAGATATGCCTGGGTTGGATACCGACATTGTGGTTCATCACCTGCCTACCAAGGAAGACTGCCATCCGGTTAAACAAAAGGTCTGCCGTATGCGTCCAGAGATGTCCGAGAAAATCAAAGCTGAGGTTATGAAACAATTCGACGCCGGGTTTATAGCAGTGACTTCTTACCCTCAGTGGGTTGCCAACGTGGTTCTGGTGCCGAAGAAAGATGGTAAGGTCAGAATGTGTGTTGACTACAGGGATTTGAACAGGGCGAGCCCCAAGGATGACTTCCCTCTGCCTCACATCGACGTTTTGGTTGACAATACTGCTCAGCACAAGGTGTTCTCATTCATGGACAGCTTTTCAGGTTATAATCAGATCAAGATGGCTCCTGAAGATATGGAAAAGACTACCTTTGTTACTCAGTGGGACACCTTCTGTTACAAGGTCATGCCTTTTGGGTTGAAAAATGCTGGGGCAACCTACCAACGTGCCATGGTTGCTTTATTTCATGACATGTTCCACCATGAGATTGAAGTATACGTCGATGATATGATTGCAAGGTCTCAAACTAAGGAGGAACACCTTGGCCATCTACAGAAGTTGTTTGACCGGTTAAAGTTGTACGAGCTGAGGTTGAATCCAAACAAGTGCACCTTCGGGGTAAGATCTGGAAAATTGCTAGGCTTCGTCGTAAGCGACAAAGGTATTCAAGTGGACCCTGCCAAGGTGAAAGCCATACAAGAGATGCCAGTTCCCAAGACAGAGAAAGAAGTCAGAGGCTTTCTAGGACGTCTGAATTATATTGCCTGATTCATCTCACATCTAACTGCTACCTGTGAACCAATCTTCAAGCTGCTGAAGAAAGATCAAGTAGTACGTTGGAACGATAAATGTTAGGCCGCTTTCGACAGAATCAAAGAGTATCTCCAAGAACCACCCATTCTTATGCCACTGGTTGAAGGGAGACCTCTAATACTATACTTGACAGTACTTGACAACTCAATGGGGTGTGTGATGGGGAAGCATGACGAGTCTGGCCGAAAAGAGCATGCCATTTATTACCTTAGCAAAAAGTTTACCGACTGTGAGACCCGATACTCACTGCTGGAGGAAACTTGCTGCGCTTTGGTATGGGCTGCTCGCCGGCTGAGACAGTATATGTTGACTCACACTACTCTGTTAATCTCAAAAATGGATCCAATCAAGTACATATTCGAAAAGCCCGCCTTGTCCGGAAGAATAGCAAGATGGCAGATGATCTTGACGGAATATGACATCCAGTACACGACTCAGAAAGCAATCAAGGGAAGTGTATTGGCAGACCATTTGGCACATCAGGCAGTGGACGACTACCAATCCATGAACTTTGAAATTCCAGACGAGAATATCATGGTGGTGACTGATTGTGAAGTACCTGGACCGGATGAAGGACCTGAGGAAGGATCCCGATGGTCTATTCACTTTGACGGAGCCTCCAACGCTTTGCGTAACGGTATCGGCGTTGTGATCATATCCCCAAAAGGCACTCATACTCCACTCACTGCCCGACTATGTTTCAACTGCACCAACAACATGGTGGAGTATGAGGCATGCATCATGGGTCTTCAAGCCGCAATTGACTTAAGGATCAAGTTTCTGAGTGTCTTCGAAGATTCCGCTCTCGTGATCAATCAGATCAAAGGCGAGTGGGATACAAAACACCCAAATCTTATTCCTTACAAAGAATGTGTGTTGATATTGATCCCCCATTTCACGGAAATAACTTTTGAACACTTCCCAAGAGAGGAGAATCAGCTGGCGGACGCGCTGGCTACGATGTCTTCCATGTTCAAGGTTATTGTATCCCAAAATTTGCCCTCCCATATTCTTCAAAATTTGCCAAATCAAAGCTTCAAAATCTCCCTAAGGGTTGCACAGTTCAAGGACCTCCTAACAGTCAAAATTAGGGTTTTGGTTCTGACAAAGAAAATGAAGTTTCCAAGGGTCCAATCAAGTCCCACATGCCTATAAACATGTTCAAGCATCCTCATGCCAAGTTTCAAGACTTACAGCACAAAATTGCACAGTCAAAAACCCTAATTGCACTACAGTCAACTGTAGGGGCAAAATGGTCATTTGACAGTCAAAAGTTCAAATTTTTGGTCAACATCTCATTTTGAAGCCAAAAACATCATTTGATCAATGCTTGATCATGATTCTCAAAGCTTGGCTCAAAAAGTCTCAAGATGCAAAGGTTTCCATATTTGGACAGTGGAAAAAGTCAACTGTAACTTGACCAAGGCATAACTTCCACATGGTTCATCAAAAAATTTCCATCCAAAGCTCATTTTGAAGGGAAAGACATTTCCTACAACTCCTCTTCACACTTCAAGTCCAAGAAATGCTCTCACAAAAAGTTATCAATTTCAACATTATAGGTCATTTTCAAAAGTCAACAAAAAGGGACTTTAATTCAAAGGCCATAACTTGAGATTGGTAAATCAAAATGACACGGGACCAAAGACATTGGTTAGAGGACTCAACGACCTTTCCAAAATGTCAAAGAACATGAGCAAAGCTTAATAATTGAGCAAGTTATGCCTTGTGGAAGTTGGGAAATTTTTAGATATTTTGAAAAGTCAACATTGCTTCAAATGTCTTAAAAATGCTAATGGGCCTCTTTTTCTTCCAAAATCCATCATCCAAAGCATGTGCACGACCATTTGGCCCAAAGGGAAGTTTTTCATCATTTTTATTTTATTTATTTGAATTTTTAATTGCTAAATATTCATTTAATTAATTAAAATATATGAAAAATACTAAACCTAACATTTTAAATCTTTTTGTGCATGGAATAGGCTTAAGATTTCGTGCATGATCATATTTGGAAAGAATTATGGTGATTGGACATGATTTGAAGCAAATATGCATGAAGAAATATTGGAAAAGATTCTTGAAAATCAAATCTTGAAAATCATGAATGCAAATGTTTTGGTTTGGTTTCTTTGACCTAAAACCTTCACACATATATACATAATGAAAACCTAATGCAAAGAACCTCCCAGCTGCGCAAGAACATCATCATCACTTTTGCATTTTTGTGAAAAAACTCAAATACTGAAAACTAGGTTCTAGGGCGATTCAAGCCAAAATAATTGTTCCATTGGCTTGCTGAGACTTCAAGGAAGGAGACTGAATCAATATCATAGCCTGAAACATCAAGAATTGGTATATCAGAGTCAAGCTTTTCACGAAAATTTCCATAATCGAATCATGAATTTCATGCATTTTTCGTGTGTTTTCTTTATTGATTTACATTGAGTGATTGATTCTAAAGCTAACTGCATATTTTAATTGAGTTTTTGTGCCAAATTAGAGGATTCACCATTGATACAGGTTAGGGTTACCAAGCTTTCAAATTGGGCGTTTCTAAATGTTGTAAAATTGGAACATCTTAATACCATGACTGAACTCAGCACACTCGGACGAATCAATTGCCATGGTCGCGCCTAATTTCTGATCCAAGATGGCATGTTCGCTATTATTAGAAAACGCATATTTTGGGGGGGTTTAAAACCCCCGCTAACCTTTGTTATATTTTCAGGAAAAAAAGCAAAACGAAGAAGATGATGAAGTGTCAAAGCTTGATTGGTTTATTTGAATTTGCGCGCTAAAATCCCACTAACGCTTGCTTTATTCTTATATTAATTATTTGCTATTATATATACAAAGTGATACAGCAGCTCCACTGGTCAAGGAACGTGTTGGTAACTCCTGGGACCTGGGTTCGAATCCCAGGTCCCCCACCCCTTTCCATATTATTTTTCTAAGCGCGTTTCTGTGCAGTTTCATCATAAGGGCGCATCATACATCCACCATATCAAGCCTTCCACGTGCTTACTAAGATCAATCCAAGGAGCATGATCTGAAGAACATGATGGGCAGAAGTCAACGCATATGCATGCTAACCTGGAAAGTCAATAAGGCCAAGGATAATTGGGCCTGAATTGCTAAGATATGACCTCCAATTGGGGACAGAAACCCCCCAAGGTATTGTATTTTCTTTTTTTTCCTTATTTTATTTATTTCAATTATTCCCTTTTTTAATTAATTTTACTTATTTTCATAAAATATAAAAAATAGTAAAAAACAGAAAAGTCATAAAAATCAAACT
The DNA here is from genome assembly GCA_948472305.1 of Vicia faba. Taxonomy (NCBI): domain Eukaryota; kingdom Viridiplantae; phylum Streptophyta; class Magnoliopsida; order Fabales; family Fabaceae; genus Vicia; species Vicia faba. The sequence continues at coordinate 499,399,298 of OX451741.1, forward strand.
TTATTTATTTAATTAATATATTTTTTGTAAATAAACCTCACTAATTAATTAGATTTAAACTTAGGGTTAATTTTAATATCTTTTCTTAATAAATTTAACATTGGTAGAATTAGGGTTTTTAAGTATTTTTATCCTTTTTTCTTTTCTTTCACAATAATTAATTATTAAATATTATTTTTGTAATTAAATCACCATGTAAATAAATTAGATTAATCTTAGGTTTAATTTTAACATGTTTTCTTAATAAATAAATAAAAACAATTAGAATTAGGGTTAATATTTTAATTTCATTTAATCTTTCTCATAAAAAATTCATAAATCCAAAAAATACCAAAATAATTTCTTTTTTTATTTTAATTTAATTAATTTAATCATTTAATTTAATTTCATTAAAAAGGGTCCAACGCCCTCGTTTCCAATTTTAATTCCAATTCGCGCATTTTATTTATTTCCTTCTTTTAAATATTTATGTAATTCTCCCAAAGCCGTGTAAACTTAATTTCTCGCACTTTACTTTATTTCTTTATTTACTTTTTGTCAAATTGGGTCCTGGATTTTAATTTGGCGATGTGGACCCGCGCCTTTGTAATAGTTTAGAACTTTTAATTTCCGCATCTTTGTAACTGTTAAATAAATGCATGCAAGAATGAATGACAAAAATAAAAACAAACGCATAGATCACTTTGACATGAACAAGACAAAATAACTGAACATGACACACGAACCACACACCACCCCTAGGGTACGCCTCACTGTTGCCTTGCCTCGAAAGGTGATCGTCGGGTAGAGGATGTCTTAGTAAGTCCTCATGATCCGGGAACCTGGCATGAGGGTAGCTTCTAAGGTGTCTTCCTATTGCTCCGGTGATCACCATGTCCCGAACTTCGAATTGACCCGAACACCTCCAACGGTGGTGCTACCTACCTCTCAATGGTGGGATGGCACTACTCTAAAGGACATCTACACAGACGAATTCCTTAGGGTAGGTAGACGACTCTAGATACTTGCTCTAATTTCAAAAAACAAATCAAAAAATATTTTTCACACCAACACATTTTCAAAAAGCTTTCGAAAGCAATTTTTCAAACACTCTTGAGGACCGATACAAGAGTCGAACTGGAATTTTCAAAGAAACTTTTTAAAACCCACAGTTGAAAAGCAAACAAACCATTTTTTGAAAACACAATGAGCAAGTATCTAAGAGCCCATGGATAACCATGGATAGAAAGGGTGCTAACACCTTCCCTTTCTATAACCTACCTCCCGAACCGAGAGCAATCTCTTTAAGGAATTTTTATGTGCTTTTGTCCTTTCCGTTTGGAGAAAATAAAAGACGGTGGCGACTCTTGCTTCCGCGACATTTCGCGAACCAGCGTTAAACAGTCAGTTCCAGATCCACCGATCACAGAACTGGCGACTCTGCTGGGGATATCTTTATAAAGTGAGGTGTACCTTAGGGTTAGTTCATAACTCTGTTTTCAATTGTATTGATTTGCTTGCTTTAAATTATGGGACTGTCTTGGGAGTTCTATAGATCCTAACCCGGATCTGGGGGATACCTTCTTAGAAAGTAGCAACAAGGTTGTGAGGGAACTGTGCGGGGTATACCGACATGGTTGAAACAGTCTGCTACGTTGATGTGGCACTTTGGTGTGTACCGGTAACCCTTGAGTTCAGTCAAGGAGAGTACGGGGCCTCCGCGTGGTGTCATGAAGCATCAACAGACCTTAGGAACCTTAATTGAACTATCTTGGCCTCTTTAGGGTAGTGAGATAACTGACTTTGGTGCAGTCCGAGGTTGGTTGATACTCGATACTACACCCAATTAAGGGTTGCTTTCCTGGAATATTTCGGTCGCCAGTTCAGTGGCTAAATCGAAACGATGAACAATGAAAGCAATCTGGTGACATTGGGACCCTTAGAACCCGGTTACTTCTAATAGGACAGGTTGAGCCCACCAACTTCAAGAGGGTACTACCCAGACCCCATGCTGGCCTAAACTCTAAGGGTTTCTCTGGTGTGACTTGTGTGCCTTCATACTTGACTACTTGCATGCTTGTTATCTGACACATGAACTACTTGCAGGTTTTGTTTATAGTCCTTGACTGGGACTCATAACAGGGTTTACTAGGTCTCTTGCAGGTTTTGTTTATAGTCCTTAATTGGGACTCATAACAAAGTATACTGAGTTTCTTGCAGGGTTTGTTTATAGTCCTTAATTGGGACTCATAACAGGGTTTACCTACATTACCCCATGCATAGCATAACATCATACCATTGCATACATCCTAACCCATTTCAAGGATCTCAAGGGCTCGTGATGCAGGTCATGATAAATCAAACATCTAGCAAGGGGCAAAGAGGATTTATTTTCCTCTAGCCAAGGTTGTCAGGGGCTATGACCCACTGGATATGGTGAGCCTTTGACCCTTGAAGAAGGACTCTCAACAACATGAAGTTCCTTCAATCAAGCTACCAATTCAAATGCTAACGATCTTCTTGTTTACCCCGCGAGATCCTTGAAAACATTACATGCATACATACATATCATTGCATTACAGGTATCCCTTTTACAGGTTGCTCACCCTCTTTGCTGTTTATTTCAGCATCATGAATCCTGACTCATCATCAACCGAGATGTCTATCAAGGCCCTCCAGGCCCAGAATGCCCAGTTCCAGGAGTTGATTGTGAGCCTAGCCCAAGGTCAAAAGGAATTAAAGACTTTGATTCAACAGAAGAAGAAGAAGAGGACTGTTTTCTTCAACCCTAGACGCAGATCTGGGAACACACTACAGAATGAAGCTGAGAGAACCACTCCATCTGTGAGGGAAGGCAGTCACCATGAGAGAGAGGTGCCTAGTCCAGTGGTCTCCGACAACGAGACAGATTTCAACGACGAACAATACCCTCCTGTTGAAGACAAGTACAAGCAGTTGGAAGACCGTCTGAATGCAATGGAAATTCAACAAGTACCTGGTTTGGATTTCGGAGATTTGGGTCTAACTTCTGGTGTGGTGATCCCACACAAATTCAAAGCACCCTCTTTTGCTAAGTACGATGGGCATCCTGTCCCAGGCTGCATCTCAGGTCTTATGTGCGGAAGATTCAACCGTATACCGTGGACAAGAACTTGTGGATCCACTTCTTCCAGGAAAGTCTTTCAGAGACTCATCTCGAATTGTTCTATCAGTTGGATGGAACCAAGGTTCATAACTGGGAGGAGTTGGCTACTGCTTTTTACAAGCAGTATCAGTACAATGCCGACCTCGCTCCTACGCGTACCCAACTCCAGGGTATGTCGCTAGGATCGGGAGAAGGTTTTAAGGAGTATGCGCAGAAATGGAGAGACCTGGCCGGTAGGGTACAACCACCGCTGACTGACCATGAACTTGTGGACATGTTCTTGGGGACCCTGTTTGGTCCATTCTACAACCACCTGATTGGGAATTCGTCTGCTGGATTCACAGATCTTATCTTGACTGGAGAGCGAATAGAAGCTGGCATCAGGTCTGGGAAGATTCAAGAGGCTGCACCTTCTGATAAAAAGCCTCATCATGGAAAGAAAGAGTCCAATGCTGTGCACGGTAAAAAGAGCCGTCATGAGGTAGGGGCAACCCAGATCTCCAATCCTAGACCTGCTCAACAAGGACAGGGGCAGCAGCGCAAGGAGGTCGCACCCAAACGACAGTTCACCAAGATCAACATGTCGCTGGACCAAGCACTACAACAAATGTTGAAGGCAGGGCTGATCACCTTAAGGGCTCCTCTTCGGAATCCGAACACTTCTGCTCCTAACTATCATCCCAACGATAGGTGCGCATATCATTCTGATAGCCCGGGGCATACTACGGACAACTGCTGGCCTCTCAAGAACAAGATTCAAGATATGATCGACGCCGGAGAGATTCAGTTTGAAGTGCCTGAGACTCCGAACATAATCACTGCTCCGTTGCCCAATCATTGAAGACCTTTTGTTTATTTGAATTTCCGAGTTGTATTTTTCTTTGATTATACAAACAATTAATGTCATAGCAAACTCTTTTATTCTATCAATGCATCGCATATGTCTATTTTGGGAATTAATACAATTGTTTTCATTATATTCAAAATTCTTTTCATTTTTTTGTGATGATCAACTCTCGGTTAATAATTCTAATCCTCTTGAGGGAGGATGACGAAGACGGTACCACGATCTTTACAGTATGCTTTTGAACAGACCCCGCTGATGAGGTACAGGCATTGTTTCAATTCCTAAACACTGGAGTTATAAGGATGATAATCCCTCGTCAACCCCTCTGAGCCAAAGAAGTAGGAGTTTTTATTTTCGAAAATTAAAACCCTTCATTATAACCTGGGGCATGGTAGTTCTCTCAGTTGATCCAAGTGCATAACAAATGGCACCAAAGAGGTCCTTACAAAGCAAAGAAAGACAGTGATGGTTCCGAATAATCAATAAAGATAGGAAGTCATTATATCTCTCAAAATAAAAACCCAATAAGTCAAAACCTATGAAGGAGACTTACGAAACTGGGGCATCCCGCTGACTGTAATTCCAAAAAAGGAAACAGCTCAGGCAAAAAACAGGGATAACAAAATCAAAAAGAAAGAGGTCTTATAAACCCTCAACAAAAAGGAAATGACTGTCTATTCCAAATAAATCATCAATATCTGAACCATCACCGGAAAATTAGAGCAAAGACTCAAACAAGGTCTAACGTATGATCAACTGAGTTTAGGTTTGGAGAACATCACGAAGAGTGGGTGGGTACAAATAAAATTTGAGCCTTTATCCTTTGTTTCTTAAACCGTGAACCAGGCCACGCTACAACCCTTAAAAGTCCTAGCTGAAGCATGGGTTAGTTCGAAAGCATACTGTTACGAAAGGTATCCTGACTCCTTAAGGCTCGCAATAAAATAACGAGTTGACATCACGTTTTACAAACATTCATTTGTTTTATGAAAGAGAATGCATTTTCAAAATCTTCAAGACAGACATAAGCTTTGCATTTTTGACATAACTTTGTTTGCATATGACTTTTTGTTTGAACAGCAGGGAAATTCGCACGACGAATGCCTAATGAACAGAAGTACTTCCAATCAAGGGGCAGACATGACCATGGTCCATTATCTGGGGCAGTCCAATCAAGATTCGGAGAATCTCTCAAGAGGCCAAATAACCTGGGGCAAATCTCCGCCTGAGTCACTTGGGGCATTCCAACAACAAATCTTTCCTGATCAAACACCTTATGGTGGCATGACAAAGCGCTTATAACAGGGGCAACTCCCTACATTTTGAGAGCATGGACATAGTCGAAAAATACTACGCAAAATCAAAGACCCGCTAGGTTGACACGCCTAGGCAAAAATAAGGGCCTCCCGGCGAACCAAAAGGGTTCGGGCAAAAATAAGGGATGAAAATGAAAAAATCCGTACACCCGGCAAGTCGAAAACCTGAAAAGGAGGTTTGGGCAAAAATGGGTATCCCGGTGGACTAAAAACCCGAAAGGGCGGTCCAGGAAAAAGTTAGGGATCAAAGCGTACGACTATGTCCTGCCATCTTGTCACCTGCCTACCAGAAGAAGGTTTGTCCATCATCAACTATCAGCACCTCACAGGTCTTCCTCTCCCACCTCAGAAACAGGGGCAATGAAGAGTTGTCTAAGCAATCTGATTGTTCGGTCCTCCAAGGTATCAAGGTAGGTTCCGTTGAAGAACATAACCAATACAGTTCAATACTTCCCCGGGAGAGTCCAATCCAGTTTCCCCAGGAAAGTTGGAATCCATTTCCCCAAGCAGTAAGCTTATCCCCAGTAGATTCAGGAAGCTCACCCTCGCAGAGCACGAACGCATTCCCCGGCTTTATTCAAAGAGTTATTTCCTTACCAGGATATAACTGGGTTATCCTCAGCCAAAAGCCACGGAAAGATCGTCCTCGACGAAGTCTTCCTATCCCCAGCGAAGTCTATTAACACTTCCAACACAGCAAGGGTATCCCCAGCAAGTTATTATCAACAACTCAACAAAGTACCTCTCTCCCACAGAGTATTGCTTCTCAGCAAGATCGCTAGAGTACTTTTCTCCCCGCAGAGTAATCCATTCGCCAAGTTTATTCCCCAACAGAGTTATCTTCTCCTACCGGTATTCTTGCAACTATCATCCAGCGGAAGCAAAATCTATTCTTCAGCATCAGCCCAGGAGTGACTTCCCGGCACCTGTCAAGGATTTATTTTCCTAAGACAAAAACATAAATTCATAAACATCTCATACATCATTATAGCATGCATACACGCATCACATCTTACAAATCTCATTTATGTTGAGAACATCATCGCTTGATTCATATCATGCCTTGCATATGACTGGCCTTTACCTTTCAGGAAGAATTCAGTTAAGTTCTCAGCTACATTTCAAGACCTAGACCGGTTCAGTTAAATCGACCCTAAGATTTTTCTGTTTCTTATCCAGTCAAAGGCCTTCTCTAGTCCAGCTAAATCGACCCCTAACAGATTTTCCTGATAAAGACTTAGTAGAAGATACTCAAGATTCTCTCAATGATTACTGTTGAGGTTGTAGTCGCCTGTGGTTCTCTCCCCGATACTGCGGAGATAGTAATCATCCCCAGATTCGCTCAGCGTTACTGTTGAAGTTGAAGTCGTCCAAGATTCTCTCAATGATTGCTGTTGAGGTTGTAGTCGCCTGTGGTTCTCTCCCCGATACTGCGGAGATAGTAATCATCCCTAGATTCGCTCAGCGTTACTGTTGAAGTTGAAGTCGTCCAAGATTCTCTCAATGATTACTGTTGAGGTTGTAGTCGCCTATGGTTCTCTCCCCGATACTGCGGAGATAGTGATCATCCCCAGATTCGCTCAGCGTTACTGTTGAAGTTGAAGTCGTCTAAGATTCTCTCAATGATTGCTGTTGAGGTTGTAGTCGCCTATGGTTCTCTCCCCGATACTGCGGAGGTAGTAATCATCCCCAGATTCGCTCAGCGCTACTGTTGAAGTTGAAGTCGTCCAAGATTCTCTCAATGATTACTGTTGAGGTTGTAGTCGCCTATGGTTCTCTCCCCGATACTGCGGAGATAGTAATCATCCCCAGATTCTCTCAGCGTTACTGTTGAAGTTGAAGTCGTCCAAGATTCTCTCAATGATTGCTGTTGAGGTTGTAGTCGCCTATGGTTCTCTCCCCGATACTGCGGAGGTAGTAATCATCCCCAGATTCGCTCAGCGCTACTGTTGAAGTTGAAGTCGCCCAAGATTCTCTCAATGATTACTATTGAGGTTGAAGTCGCCCAAGATTCTCTCAATGATTACTGTTGAGGTTGAAGTCGCCCAAGATTCTCTCAATGATTACTGTTGAGGTTGAAGTCGCCCAAGATTCTCTCAATGATTACTGTTGAGGTTGAAGTCGCCCAAGATTCTCTCAATGATTACTGTTGAGATTGAAGTCGCCCAAAATTTTCTCAATGATACTGTTGAGGTTGAAGTCGCCTATGGTTCTCTCCCCATTACTGCGGAGGTAGTAATCGTCCCCAGATTCTCTCAATGATCCTGTTGAGGTAGTAATCGTCCAAAGTTCTCTCAGCGTCCCTGTTGAGGTAGTAATCGTCCAAAGTTCTCTCAGCGTCCCTGTTGAGGTAGTAATCACCCAAAGTGCTCTCAGCGTTCCTGTTGAGGTAGTAACCATCCCTGGTTCATTCATCACCTTTTGAAGATCCAGATCCAGCTCCTGTAACCAGCCAGGACACATCTACACAAACAATCTGAAGACCAGCTCCCGTAACGGGTCAGGTAATCCTTTTCTTTTGCAGGAACGCAAGTTCTCGCTAAGGAATCTCTTACGCGATCAACATCCAGATGGCATCTATAAGCCCATCCACCTTCCATCATCTCTTAGCATGGCATATATAAGCCCATCACCCTATCCAACAATCTCCAAATGGCATCTATAAGCCCATTCCCATCATCACACTACTATGTGAGCGCAAATTTCTGGGCACTCTAGTGTTCAATCATCTTCCACCTTCGGATTACGAAAGGCACGTCAGCCAATCTGCATCCTCAGGTCTAAGAAGATTGAACAGGGGCAACTGTTGTACCCCAAAATTTTCCCTCCCATATTCTTCAAAATTTGCCAAATCAAAGCTTCAAAATCTCCCCAAGGGTTGCACAGTTCAAGGACCTCCTAACAGTCAAAATTAGGGTTTTGGTTCTGACAAAGAAAATGAAGTTTCCAAGGGTCCAATCAAGTCCCACATGCCTATAAACATGGTCAAGCATCCTCATGCCAAGTTTCAAGACTTACAGCACAAAATTGCACAGTCAAAAACCCTAATTGCACTACAGTCAACTGTAGGGGCAAAATGGTCATTTGACAGTCAAAAGTTCAAATTTTTGGTCAACATCTCATTTTGAAGCCACAAACATCATTTGATCAATGCTTGATCATGATTCTCAAAGCTTGGCTCAAAAAGTCTCAAGATGCAAAGGTTTCCATATTTGGACAGTTGAAAAAGTCAACTGTAACTTGACCAAGGCATAACTTCCACATGGTTCATCAGAAAATTTCCATCCAAAGCTCATTTTGAAGAGAAAGACATTTCCTACAACTCCTCTTCACACTTCAAGTCCAAGAAATGCTCTCACAAAAAGTTATCAATTTCAACATTATAGGTCATTTTCAAAAGTCAACAAAAAGGGACTTTAAGTCAAAGGCCATAACTTGAGATTGGTAAATCAAAATGACATGGGACCAAAGACATTGGTTAGAGGACTCAAATACCTTTCCAAAATGTCCAAGAACATGATCAAAGCTTAAACAATTGAGCAAGTTATGCCTTGTGGAAGTTGGGAAATTTTTGGATATTTTGAAAAGTCAACATTGCTTCAAATGTCTTAAAAATGCTAATGGGCCTCTTTTTCTTCCAAAATCCATCATCCAAAGCATGTGCACGACCATTTGGCCCAAAGGGAAGTTTTTCATAATTTTAATTTTATTTATTTGAATTTTTAATTGCTAAATATTCATTTAATTAATTAAAATATATGAAAAATACTAAACCTAACTTTTTAAATCTTTTTGTGCATGGAATAGGCTTAAGATTTCGTGCATGATCAGATTTGGAAAGAATTATGGTGATTGGACATGATTTGAAGCAAATATGCATGAAGAAATATTGGAAAAGATTCTTGAAAATCAAATCTTGAAAATCATGAATGCAAAGGTTTTGGTTTGGTTTCTTTGACCTAAAACCTTCACACATATATACATAATGAAAACCTAATGCAAAGAACCTCCCAGCTGCGCAAGAACATCATCATCACTTTTGCATTTTTGTGAAAAAAACTCAAATACTGAAAACTAGGTTCTAGGGCGATTCAAGCCAAAATAATTGTTCCATTGGCTTGCTGAGACTTCAAGGAAGGAGACTGAATCAATATCATAGCCTGAAACATCAAGAATTGGTATATCAGAGTCAAGCTTTTCACGAAAATTTCCATAATCGGATCATGAATTTCATGCATTTTTCGTGTGTTTTCTTTATTGATTTACATTGAGTGATTGATTCTAAAGCTAACTGCATATTTTAATTGAGTTTTTGTGCCAAATTAGAGGATTCACCATTGATACAGGTTAGGGTTACCAAGCTTTCAAATTGGGCGTTTCTAAATGTTGTAAAATTGGAACATCTTAATACCATGACTGAACTCAGCACACTCGGACGAATCAATTGCCATGGTCGCGCCTAATTTCTGATCCAAGATGGCCTGTTCGCTATTATTAGAAAACGCATATTTTGGGGGGGTTTAAAACCCCCGCTAACCTTTGTTATATTTTCAGGAAAAAAAGCAAAACGAAGAAGATGATGAAGTGTCAAAGCTTGATTGGTTTATTTGAATTTGCGCGCTAAAATCCCACTAACGCTTGCTTTATTCTTATATTAATTATTTGCTATTATATATACAAAGTGATACAGCAGCTCCACTGGTCAAGGAACGTGTTGGTAACTCCTGGGACCTGGGTTCGAATCCCAGGTCCCCCACCCCTTTCCATATTATTTTTCTAAGCGCGTTTCTGTGCAGTTTCATCATAAGGGCGCATCATACATCCACCATATCAAGCCTTCCACGTGCTTACTAAGATCAATCCAAGGAGCATGATCTGAAGAACATGATGGGCAGAAGTCAACGCATATGCATGCTAACCTGGAAAGTCAATAAGGCCAAGGATAATTGGGCCTGAATTGCTAAGATATGACCTCCAATTGGGGACAGAAACCCCCCAAGGTATTGTATTTTCTTTTTTTCCTTATTTTATTTATTTCAATTATTCCCTTTTTTAATTAATTTTACTTATTTTCATAAAATATAAAAAATAGTAAAAAACAGAAAAGTCATAAAAATCAAACTTTATTTATTTAATTAATATATTTTTTGTAAATAAACCTCACTAATTAATTAGATTTAAACTTAGGGTTAATTTTAATATCTTTTCTTAATAAATTTAACATTGGTAGAATTAGGGTTTTTAAGTATTTTTATCCTTTTTTCTTTTCTTTCACAATAATTAATTATTAAATATTATTTTTGTAATTAAATCACCATGTAAATAAATTAGATTAATATTAGGTTTAATTTTAACATGTTTTCTTAATAAATAAATAAAAACAATTAGAATTAAGGTTAATATTTTAATTTCATTTAATCTTTCTCATAAAAAATTCATAAATCCAAAAAATACCAAAATAATTTCTTTTTTTATTTTAATTTAATTAATTTAATCATTTAATTTAATTTCATTAAAAAGGGTCCAACGCCCTCGTTTCCAATTTTAATTCCAATTCGCGCATTTTATTTATTTCCTTCTTTTAAATATTTATGTAATTCTCCCAAAGTCGTGTAAACTTAATTTCTCGCACTTTACTTTATTTCTTTATTTACTTTTTGTCAAATTGGGTCCTGGATTTTAATTTGGCGATGTGGACCCGCGCCTTTGTAATAGTTTAGAACTTTTAATTTCCGCATCTTTGTAACTGTTAAATAAATGCATGCAAGAATGAATGACAAAAATAAAAACAAACGCATAGATCACTTTGACATGAACAAGACAAAATTACTGAACATGACACACGAACCACACACCACCCCTAGGGTACGCCTCACTGTTGCCTTGCCTCGAAAGGTGATCGTCGGGTAGAGGATGTCTTAGTAAGTCCTCATGATCCGGGAACCTGGCATGAGGGTAGCTTCTAAGGTGTCTTCCTATTGCTCCGGTGATCACCATGTCCCGAACTTCGAATTGACCCGAACACCTCCAACGGTGGTGCTACCTACCTCTCAATGGTGGGATGGCACTACTCTAAAGGACATCTACACAGACGAATTCCTTAGGGTAGGTAGACGACTCTAGATACTTGCTCTAATTTCAAAAAACAAATCAAAAAATACTTTTCACACCAACACATTTTCAAAAAGCTTTCGAAAGCAATTTTTCAAACACTCTTGAGGACCGATACAAGAGTCGAACTGGAATTTTCAAAGAAACTTTTTAAAACCCACAGTTGAAAAGCAAACAAACCATTTTTTGAAAACACAATGAGCAAGTATCTAAGAGCCCATGGATAACCATGGATAGAAAGGGTGCTAACACCTTCCCTTTCTATAACCTACCTCCCGAACCGAGAGCAATCTCTTTAAGGAATTTTTCTGTGCTTTTGTCCTTTCCGTTTGGAGAAAATAAAAGACGGTGGCGACTCTTGCTTCCGCGACATTTCGCGAACCAGCGTTAAACAGTCAGTTCCAGATCCACCGATCACAAAGGTCAAATGGGATAACGAAGCTCCCCGGATCATTATCTGGAAACTGGATGAACCTGCATATTGCTGTGATCTTGAGGTTGAAGAGGTAACTGAAAAACCTTGGTATCATGAGGTGAAGAGGTACCTAGAAGCTCAAGAATACCCCGAGGGTGCATCTGTCAATGACAAGAAGTTTCTGAGAAGGTTCGCAGCAAAGTTCTTCCTCAGCAACGACATTCTCTACAAGCGAAACCATGATTCAACCTTACTGCGTTGTATGGATAAGACTGAAGCAGAAAGAATCATGGCAGAGTTGCATGAAGGTACCTTCGGAACGCATTCCAGTGGACACACCATGGCAAAGAAAATCCTTCGGGCAGGATATTTCTGGTCCACAATGGAAGCCGACTGTTACCAACACTCTCGGACATGTCATAAATGCCAGATCTATGCTGATAAGGTGCACGTTCCTCTAGTCCCTCTGAATGTCTTGACAGCGCCTTGGCCTTTTGCAATGTGGGGCATTGATATGATCGGCGATATCAAACCTACGGCGTCCAACGGTCATTGCTTCATCCTGGTGGCGATCGATTACTTTACAAAGTGGGTTGAAGCAGCTTCCTACGCTACCGTAACCAAGAACGTCGTGGCACGGTTCATTCGACACAACCTGATCTGTTGATACGGCGTCCCGGAAAGGATCATTACGAACAATGGAACCAATCTTAATAACAAGATGATCACTGAGCTCTGCGAGCAATTCAAGATACAGCACCACAACTCTTCTCCCTATCGGCCGAAGATGAATGGGGTTGTAGAAGCAGCTAATAAGAATATCAAAAAGATTGTGCAGAAGATGACAGTGACCTATAAAGATTGGCACGAGATGTTACCATTTGCTCTTCATGGGTACCGTACCTCAGCAAGAACGTCAACCGGGGTAACTCCCTTTTCCTTGGTCTATGGCATGGAGGCAGTCTTGCCGATTGAAGTCCAGATACCCTATCTCCGGATAATGAAGGATGCAGGCTTGAGCGAAGATGACTGGATCCAGACTCGACTTGATCAGTTAAACCTAATTGACGAAAAGAGACTCACTGCTATTTGTCATGGTCAAACGTATCAAAAACGGATGATCAGGGCGTTTAACAAGAAAGTCAGACCACAAGAGTATCAAGTTGGGGACCTGGTAATCAAGCGCATCATTCTTCCTCAAAGTGATCCCAGGGGCAAATGGACCCCCACATACGAAGGGCCATTTTTGGTTAAACATATCTTCTCAGGAGGAGCTATGATTCTAACCACCGTGGATGGTGACGACCTTCCTCACCCCGCCAATGCAGACATAGTAAAAAGATACTACGCATGAATTAAAGACCCGCTAGGTTGACACACCTAGGCAAAAATAAGGGCTTCCCGGCGAACCAAAAGGGTTCGGGCAAAAATAAGGGATGAAATGAAAAAATCTGTACACCTGGCAAGTCGAAAACCTGAAAAGGCGGCTTGGGCAAAAATGGGTATCCCGGTGGACTGAAAACCCGAAAGGGCGGTCCAGGCAAAAGTTAGGGATTAAAGTGTAATACTATGTCTCATTGAATCACCTTGCATCCAGAATCCGGTATCAAATATCAGGTTCAGACGACATCGATCAATCAACTTCAACTTCAACTAAGCGGCCAAGTGATGAGACACTTGAAGATATAAAGGCGATAGCAGAGTTGGAACCCAGTGGGATTATTCCTTTCACATAGCTGTTTTGTTTTCCTTTTCACAAAATTGTAAACTCTATATTGTTCGGCGGCGTTCTCTTACTAGAACGTCAGCCTCTTGTACACAAAACGCCTATTTACAGGCAGATTCAAAATCAATACAAATTCACTTTTCCAGACAAATTGCCAACTATTTTTCCTTTTTATGTTTTGTTTTGCAAAGAACGCCCAATTTTCATTTTTGATATATGCATTTGACACTAATTGCTAACTCATAAATATTTGCATGCGAAACAAAGGATTAATTACAGGTGACATCAGAAACAGGGGCAATAATGAGTTGTCTAAGCGATCTAGTTGCTCTGTCCACCAAGGTACCAAGGTAAGTTCAGCTGAAGAATGTAACCCAGATACCTTCACTCCCCGCCGAGTAAGATAAGACTCAGCAATACTCTCCCAAACAGTTGGTCTCCAATCAACCCTAACAAGGCACAGTATCCCTAGCAAGTCAGCAATACTCTCCCCAAGCAGAGTTAGCCTACTGTCAGCCTTAAGGAAGTTGGATTATCCCCAGAAAATCTTAACATTCCCCAGCCGAGTATACAGACATTCCTAACAAGCATCCCCGACAATCTTGATCTAAGATTGTTCCCCGGTGGAATACCAGACATCCAGTGGAGCCACTTCCCCAGTACAGTCCAAAGTTTCCCCAGAAAAGTTGAATCAATCTCCCCAGTAGGAAGCTTATCCCCAGTAGATTCTGGAAGCTTATCACCTGCAGGGTACGAACGCCTCTCCCCGACTTTATTCAGAAGGTTATTCCTCACCAGAGCTTATAACTGGGTTATCCTCAGCTAATTACCACGGAAAGATCGTCCCCGACAAAGTTCTTCCTATCCCCCAGCGGAGTTCATCAAATCTTCCAACAGAGCTTATCAACGGTATCCCCAGCGGAGTTATCATCAAAATCTCAGTGAAGTATCTCTCCCCACAGAGTATTTCCCCACAGAGTATCTCTCCAACAAGTTTATTCCCCAACGGAGTCATTTTATCCTACAGGTTTATTCTCGCAACCATCATCCCCAGCAGAGAAAGAACTCTACTCTTCAACATCAGCCCAGGATTTGACTTCCCGGCATCCGTCAAGGATTTATTTTCCTAGACAAAATACATTCATAAACATTACATCTTCATACATTATAGCATGCACATACGCATCATGAACATACAATCTCATTTATTTTGAGAACATCACGCATTTCATACATCATGACATTGCATACAACTAATGTTTTGCCTTTTCAGGAAAAAGGTCAATACAAAGATGATTACTATCAACTGTCGCAATTCCGGATTTGATACATGTATCTAGCCAGGGCATATCTGTGAGCGATTACTTGTGGATTCGACACCTGTATCTAGCCAGGGCATATCTACATGAAGAATTCCATATTCGATTCCTGTATCCAGCCAGGGCACGTTTGAAGAGTTTGAAGATTCGATTCCTGTATCCAGCCAGGGCATATCTGTTGACGACTAATTCCAGACTCGATTCCTGTATCCATCCAGGGCACGTCTGAAGAGTTTGAAGATTCGATTCCTGTATCCAACCAGGGCATATTTGTTGATGACTAATTCCAGATTCGATTCCTGTATCCAGCCAGGGCACATCTGAAGAGTTTGAAGATTCGATTCCTGTATCCAGCCAGGGCATATCTGTTGACGACTAATTCCAAATTCGATTCCTGTATCCAGCCAGGGCACGTCTGAAGAGTTTGAAGATTTGATTCCTGTATCCAGCCAGGGCATATCTGTTGACGACTAATTCCAGATTCGATTCCTGTATCCAGCCAGGGCACGTCTGAAGAGTTTGAAGATTCGATTCCTGTATCCAGCCTGGGCATATCTATGGACGACTAATTCCAGATTTGATTCCTGTATCCAGCCAGGGCACGTCTGAAGAGTTTGAAGATTTGATTCCTGTATCCAGCCAGGGCATATCTGTTGACGACTAATTCCAAATTCGATTCCTGTATCCAGCCAGGGCACGTCTGAAGAGTTTGAAGATTCGATTCTTGTATCCAGCCAGGGCATATCTGTTGACGACCAATTCCAGATTCGATTCTTGTATCTAGACAGGGCACGTCTGAAGAGTTTCAAGATTCGATTCCTATATCCGGCCAGGGCATATCCGTTGACGACTAATTCCAGATTTGATTCCTGTATCCAGCCAGGGCACGTCTGAAGAGGTTGAAAGATTCGATTCCTGTATCCAACCAGGGCATATCTGTTGACGACTAATTCCAGATTCGATTCCTGTATCCAGCCAGGGCACGTCTGAAGAGTTTGAAGATTCGATTCCTGTATCTAGCCAGGGCATATCTGTTGACGACGAATTCCAGATTCGATTCCTGTATCTAGCCAGGGCACGTCTGAAGAGTTTGAAGATTCTATTCCTGTATCCAGCCAGGGCATATCTGTAGACGACTAATTCCAGACTCGATTCCTGTATCCAGCCAGGGCACGTATGAAGAGTTTGAAGATTCGATTCCTGTATCCAGCCAGGGCATATCTGTTGACGACTAATTCCGGACTCGATTCCTGTATCCAGCCAGGGCACGTCTGAAGAGTTTGAAGATTCGATTCTTGTATCCAGCCAGGGCATATCTGTAGACGACTAATTCCGGACTCGATTCCTGTATCCAGCCAGGGCACATCTGAAGAGTTTGAAGATTCGATTCCTGTATCTAGCCAGGGCATATATGTTGACGACTAGTTCCAGGTTCGATTCTTGTATCCAGCCAGGGCATGTCTGAAGAGTTTGTAGATTCGATTCTGGTATCCAGCCAGGGCATATCTGCATAAAGAGTTTGAAGATCAACCCCTGTAACAGGCCAGGTAATTATCCTTCCTTCTCAGGTACGCAAGTTCTCGCTAAGGAATCTCTTACGCGATCGACACCTAGATGGCATCTATAAGCCCATCCACATACCAACAGTCTCCAAATGGCATCTATAAGCCCATTCCCAACAAGGCTCCGTCACAGCTCCAGATGGCATCTATAAGCCCATCCTCCTATCCATCATCTCTCCAAATGGCATCTGTAAGCCCATTCCTGCCATCACGCTGCTGATACTCTACTATGTGAGTGCAAATTTCTGGGCACTTTAGTGTCCAATCATCTTCCACCTTCGGATCACGAAAGGCACGCAAGCCAATCTACATCCTCAGGTCTAAGAAGATTGAACAGGGGCAACTGTTGTACCCCAAAATTTGCCCTCCCATATTCTTCAAGATTTGGCAAGATCAAGCTTCAAATGGATTAAGGATTGCACAGTCCAATTGCCTCCTAGCACAGTCAAAATTAGGGTTTTGGTTCTTACAAGGAAGTTGAGGTTTCCAAGGGTCCAATCAAGTCCCATATGCCTATATACATTGTCAAGCATCCATATGTCAAGTTTCAAGACTCACAACATCAAGTTGCACAGTCAAAAACCCTAATTGCTTCATAGTCAACTGCAGGGGTAAAATGGTCATTTGGCAGTCAAAAGTCAAAAATTTTGGTCAACATCTTATTTTGAAGCCACAATCATCATTTGATCAAATCTTGATCATGATTCCACAAGCATGGCTCAAAAAGTCTCAAGATGCAAAAGTTTCTATTTTTGGACAGTTGAAAAGTCAACTGCAAATTGACCAAGGCATAACTTTTTCATGGTTCATCAGAAAAATCCCATCCAATGCTCATTTTGAAGGGGATGACATTTCCTACAACTCATCTTCACACTCCAAGTCCAAGAAATGCTCTCACAAAAAGTTATCAATTTCTACATTATAGGTCATTTTCAAAAGTCAACAAAAAGGCACTTTAAGTCAAAGACCATAACTTGAGATTGGTAAATAAAAATTACATGGGACCAAAGGAATTGGTTAGAGGACTTCAAGACCTTTCCAAAATGTCCAAGAACATGTTCATAGCTTCAAAATTGAGCAAGATATGCATTGGAGAAGTTAGGAAATTTTTGGGAACTTTCAAAAGTCAACTTTGCCTAAAACACTTCATTTTTGCTAATGGGCCTCAAATTCCTTCTTGAATCTTTGCCCAAGGCCTATTCACGACCCATTGAACTTAAAATGATTTATTTTCTTATTTTTAATTAATTAATTGAATTTTTATTAATATTAATTCATTTAATTGATTTTAATTGTAGGAAAATTCAAAAGATATGGTTTTTAGATCTTTTGTGAAGCAAATCTGATCAGGGCAAGCTGGAAATCTCGTTTCCCAATCAAAGAGGCAAAATCATCCAATTTTGGCAAGCTTTACCAATCAAAAATATGGAAAAGATTTGATTGAAAATCAAGGATGCAAAACATGAATGCAATGGATTGTTGGGCCAAGATTTACCCTAATTCTATTGTGCTATATGTACTGAAGCAAACCCTGAATCCCTACACGTGAAATTGCTGCAAGAACACCATATGCAATATTGAAAAAAGAGTGAAAAAATTCAAAACTGTTTTCTAACTTCCAGGTCGATTCAAGAGAATTTGTTGATTCTAATCCATTGCAGAGGTTTCCCTGAACGTATTGCAAGCAATTTCCAGCTTCATAGCTCAAAGAATCAAAGAATACAAGTCACTCGGTTTGCATTATTTTCCATAATTGCATATCATGATTCATGCGTTTTTAACCATTTTTTTGGATTGATTTATATTAATAGTGACATTCTGAAGCTATTGGTATAATCCAATTTGATTGTAGCACTCTGAATCGAAAATCACCATGGAAGAATATTAGGGTTTCGAAGCTTGAATTTTAGGGCTTTGCACATAAGGAAAAATTGGACTGTGAAACGTGCATGGTTGAATTCGTCAAGGCCAGACGAATTCAACCCAACCCTTGCGCTCAATTTATGTTATCCCTAACTCTAATCGCTATTTTCTGTCGTTGTAGTTAGTGGGGGTTTAAAACCCCCGCTATCTGTTTGATATTTTTACAGGTGAAACGAAGAAGGAGATGGCGTGTTGACGTGTGGTTGGTGGATTCAAATCTGCGCGCATTTTTTCATGTTTCCAGCATAGTTATTACTTTTCATATATTATTTTTATTGGTCATTATTATTACAAATACAACGCAATGGTGTAGTGGCTGGAGACGTGTCTGGTAATTGCTGGGACCTGGGTTCGATTCCCAGGTCCCGCCTAAGATTGCCAAGTGGCCATGAAATCCATCCAGTGGCCAGGAGATGAGGAGCATGATACTCTCCAGTCAACGCATGCATAGGAAATGCCAGAAGTCAAACGTGGCTTGGAATGTCTTGGGCCAGAATTCCTCACAAAAACCTCCATATGGGCCAACTTACCCCCTTTGGTTTGTAATTTTTATTTTCTTTTCTTTTAATTCTTTTAATTGTTTTAATTATTATTATTAATTCACAACAAATTAATTTTTCCTAATAAAATCAGAAATCATAAAATTGTAAATATTTTTTTATTGTTTATTAAATTCATTAACTATTTTTTTTGTAAATAAATACTAATAATTAACTTAGTTTAATTTAGGTTTTAGTTTTAACCTTTTTCTCAATAAATAAAAATTATATAGAATTAGGTTTTGACATTTTTAATCATTTTCTTATTATCATCATTAATTATTATTATTATTTTTTGTACATACAAATGTAAATTAATTAATTAGTTTAAATTAGGTTAACTTTAACATTTTTATTAATAATTAAAATAAACTTAGAACTAGGGTTATTGACCTTTAATTTCCTTTTTCTTTATTTTCATTAAATACAAAAAACACAAAAAAACATCTTTCTTGTAAATAATTAATTAAATAATTAGGTTTAATTTTAATTAAAAGCAAAGGACAAAAAAACTCATAATTTCTCAAAAGGGTCAAAAACCCTAAGGACGTCCAATTTAATTCTTTCGAGCGTTATTTTTTATTTGATTATTATGTAACTGCTTCCAAGAGTGTAATAGTAATTAGGTTTACCGCTTTCTTTACTTTCCGCACTTTATCAAAACGGGTCTTTGTTTTTTTGGCGATGTATAGACCCGCGCCTTGTAATAGCGTAGCTTTTACCTTTCCGTATTTTATTTTCCGCGCTCCTAACTGCTAAATTGCATGAAAGAATGTATGATAATTAAAAACAACTCGTAGCTCACAATTGCATGATCAAAGATAAATGTTAACCCGAAAACAACACACAAAGCACATGCCACTTCTAGGGTACGTCTCACTCGTTGTCTCGAACGTGGTCGTCAAGTATAGGGTGTCTTAGAGGTCGCCCTCCTGTCTAAAGATCCAGTCGCCTCGAAACGGTTGCCTCGGATAAAAAGATCTAAGACATTAGGGTTACTTCTAAGGTGTCCTACTATTGCTTCGGTGACCACACTGTCCCTCAATCGAATTGACCCGAACACCTCTAACGGTGGTGCTACCTACCTCTCAATGGTGGGATGGCACTATCTTAAGGACTCTTACACAGCCTAATTCCTTAGGGTAGGTAGATGACTCATGGGTACTTGCTCTCTCCAAAACAAACCAAACATCTTTTCACACTGACATTTTCAAAAGTTTTCAAAACAAATTTTTCAAACACTCTTGAGGACAGATACAAGAGTCACTTAGAAATCTTTCAAAAACGAAACTTTTTTCAAACCCACTCATATTTGAAAAGCAAACAATCTTTTGAAAACATAAGCACAAGTACCTAAGAGCCCGTGGATAACCATGGATAGAAAGGGTGCTAACACCTTCCCTTTCTATAATCTACCTCCCGAACCGAGAGACATCTCGAAAAGGAATTTTGCTGTGCTTTTGTCCTTTCCTAGTTGGGGAAAATAAAAGACGGTGGCGACTCTTGCTTACCGCGACATTTCGCGAACCAGCATTAAAAATAGTTAGTTCTATTTCCACCGATCACAGTGTGATACGGTGGGAGAACTGACTTGAGGTTTTGCGTTTGTTTTTGCAAATTTTTCGGTTGAGCAAGAGTCGCCACCGACTTTTTATTTTATCCTAAGGAAAGGTTAAAAAGCACAGCAAAAACCTTTGAGATGTTTTCTTGGGTTCGGAGAGTAGATTATAGAAAGGGAATGTATTAGCACCCTTTCTATCCATGGTTATCCATGGGCTCTTAGTTACTTTCTTAGATCACTTGCCTTGTGTTTTCAATTGTTTGAAATGGTGCTTTGTGTGTGGGTTTGAAAATGTTTTGAAAAGAGGCCATTTGTTGTGGCAACCTTTGTAATGATCCATGTTTGAATGTATACAAAGGTGTACTTATCTTTTGAAAAGTTTTCAATGTTTTTGAAAGTTGTTTTGAAAGTGTGTTGTGATGTGTGTTTTGAAAAATGGCAAGGATTGTTTTGCAAGATTTGGTCAAGTAACCAAGAGCTATCTACCCTAAATTTCTCAAAGATCTTTCCTATGTTTTAACCCTTTTAACAATTTTGTTCCACCATTGTATTTGGTGGACAATCTTGTGTTAGGATGTTAACGGGACGGGCGCGGGTCATCGTTTAGACCATGATTGCAATGGTGCCAAGTGTCTTTGGCAATTTTTCCTTTAAGGGACTTGATCATTTTTAGGCAACTTTCGAAAGCGTCATCGAGGGTCTATGATCATTTGAATTGTTTTGTTTTGCCAAAAACGCCCAACATGCAACATGGCTCATTATTGAAGGCAATAAGTGGAGTAACCCTAGGGGTGCAAGTGTGATTAGTGTTGTCCATTTTCATGCTTTTTGTCTTTGAATTAGGTCAAGCTATTTGTTATTTTTGATTTTTGCATACAAAACCCTAAATCTATCATGGCATTTTTGGAAAGCTTTAAAGTGCGGAAAATAAAATCCTAAATTATTACAACATAATTATGGGATGGGGGTACAAATGTTCAAATGGGGATATTTAGCAAGAAATTTAAATCTAAGCTATTACAATCCAAATTGAATATACAAGTTATTTAATTGTACAATAATTGAATAAATACAAATAAAATGTAAAATGTATTATGCACAAAAATGTTTTTATGTGTATGTGAAAAGTATTTTTCATGTGACAAATAAACAAAAATAAAAAAGGGTTAATTTTTGGGTATTTTCATGGTTTAGGGCAAAACCCTAATTTGCTAAATAAAAAGTATTTATTATTTATTATATACAATATTTATTAACTATATACAAAAAATAAATAAAAAGGAAGTATATTGTAAAAAAGTGATTTTTGAGGTCAAATATTAATAATAATAAAAATGTATTATTTTTATATTTATCCTAAATATTCTAATAAATATATAAGTATTTATATTTTGTATTAAATATATTAAATCTATACAAAAAAAATAAAATATTTATATTTATATAAAAAATATATATTTTAAGGAAATGTTTTCAAAAAGGTAAATAAAAAATAAGGACCAAAAAAGAATATTTGGTATTATTTTCTAGGGTTTAAATAAAAAGTATATACCTATTTATTTACATACATATATCAAATAAAACAAATAAATGCCTAATAAATACAAAAAAGGGTGAAAAAATATTTTTAATGTTTTTTATATTTTAACAAAAAATAACAAGTCAGAATCAAAAAGAAAAAGTAAAAAATGATTAAAAAATCACACAATGGGCCAAGGGGGTGCAAGATGAAATAAGGGGTGCAAAAAGGAGGTTGACTCAGGCCCAGCCCAAGTCAACTCTGTCTTCAACCTCTAGCCAGATTCAAACAAAAAAACGCGCACCCTTCCTCCATCTCTGCAATCTCTTGATTCCTTGACTTTTAACAAAAACTCACAACACAAACATTATAGAGCATCATGTCACGATTTCAAACATATAAAAAAGTTGTTCTAACTCTCAGAAATGAGAGAGAATTTCTTCTCCCCCAATTTCTGACCTAACTTTTCTTCCATGTTCAGGTTCAAAATTCTCTTAGCACACACAATATAAATGAAAAGTAATTATATGGGTAGCTTCAGGGCCATGAGTAGAACATGCTTTCTTCACAAACTTAAGCCTAAATATGCTTGGATAGAGAGATAGAAGTTCAAAATTTTACCTATTCAGCTTGAATCGTGTACACCAATGGAGGTACTTTTAATGGAATTTGAGGACTTGTACAGCTTGCTTGAAGTTCAGAGATGCTTCTCCAACCTCTAGCTTGCTTTGAAACTAACTGAATCGAGCTATGGAAGTTCACCTGCAAAACTGAAAAATGAAAATGGCAGATGGGGTTAGGAGTGTTACAGCTGGTGTTTAGGGCTTGGAACAGTTTCAATGGATGGTATGGAATGTGTTTGCAAGGTTATTAGCCAAAGTGCACGAGTGGATTGAGTTGTAGACCTCAATCTGCAGCAGGTGCCCTGTTTTTGCAAGAGGATGGTGTTTTTGTGTTTGAGGAGGTATGAGGGAGGGTTTAATCGTGCCTTAGGTCAGTTATGATGTATGGAAAGTGTTTACACACTTTGCTTTGGCTAGTTGTTACAGGAATGAGAGATGATGTTCAAAATGCAAGTTTCTTCTTTGATAAGTAAGAAAATGTGTATTCACAATGCAGGCCCCTACTCCCTCAATCTATGCTGCATAAAATCACTCTTGATCAGTGGAATTTGTTCATGAACTTGTGCCCAAAAGATCTGCTTTGGTACTTCTTTGATTTGCTTTTGACATAAAGCACTTCTTTTCAAAAATGGCTAAAATGCTTTTTCCATTTTAAGACTAAACCTTTGTGTAATGACTTAATGAACAAGATAATGCTAGGACACAAAGGTTTTGCATTAAATTATTGAGTAAGAATGGTATTAGAGTCCTGTAATCTAGCTTGGATCATGCTGAGTTCAAAATGCCAATGTTGTGTACATGAATTTGGCCATGAACAAAGTGACTTTTGCCCATCTTGACAAATTCGATTCTCCCTAACCACAAGGGTGTTTGATGAGTTCTTGGACAATTTGGAAAGCTTGGAATGTGTACTACAATCCATCTTTGTAATGCAAGTTGAAATTCCAAGTGGAAGCATGTGAAAAGTGGCCATGAAGTTGGGCAAAAATCCTGCCTAGAATAGGTCAAAAATTTTCTAAGTTAAGAATGTTTTGCACCCTTGTTCCAAAAATCATAACTTGAGCTACAAGCTTCTTTTGAGAAAACTTTGTGAATAAAATTTGTAGATTTTGCAATGGACTACAACTTTCATGTTTTGAGTTTTGTTTGAATCCAAATGTATCTTGATGAAAAGATGGGACAAAGTTAGGAAAAAATTAGGAAATTTCATAACTTAGAAAATTTCTAAGTTATGAAATTTCTTCATTTCAAACCCTAATTTGTAATTTTTTATTTCTTGATGAACAAGTTTCATAATTTGACATGTCTTGATGAAAAATGGATCTTGGCACTTGATTTTGACCAAAAAGTCAAAGTTTGACTTTTCAGTATACAGTCAAATTTGGATCAGTTGACTGGAAAATTCATCTGTCAATCTTGTGCATTTGGGATCTTTTGAACTTGTTGAATGTGTCAAGACCATGCCATTGATTCCTTGAGTCCATATGTGAGCTTGGTTTGCCATTGGCTAGGTCAAACAGTCAAAAATTGCCTTTGTGCAGTCAAAACCCTAAAAATGACCATTTTGTCCTTTTGGTGATCTGATCAAATTTCTTGTGGATTTGTGATCCAAACTTGATCAAATGGTCCATATGAGTTCATAATGTTGACGTGGGTCAAAAATCATGAGGTTTGACTGTCAATTGACCACATTTGACTTTTTCCCCAATACAGCTGATTTCTAGGTCAACTGCCCAATTGACTGGGCAAAGATTGGAATCAAGGCTTGAAACTTGGTATGGATAAACTTATGAGTCCAACAGGAAGCATGAAAGTCACTTTGGGCCTTTTAGGTCAAAACATCTTTGTGCAAACTCAAACCCTAATTTGGGTCAGCAGTGCAAGGAGGAGTCTTGAGCAGAGTAAACCCTAACTTGATCTTGAGCTCCAAGGGTCTTGTGATGAGAAAATGTTGAGGAAATGGGAGGGAAAATTTTGGGGTACAACAGTCGGTAACATAACTTGCTCAAGCAAAGTAACCAGAACTGGGATAATATTTTCACCCAATATCTCACCACCAGTTGTTACAAAGGCACCTGTCCGCATTACTGTTGCCAAGCCAAGTACCGATACAAGAGGGAAAGAGAAGGTTGTTGAGTCTATCGTGATAGAAGTACCCACAAAGGATGTTGCTGATGGAGAACCTTCTGCTCATGAGATGGATGAGATCTTGAAGATAATAAAAAGGAGCGACTTCAAGATTGTGGAACAGTTGGGGAAAACCCCTTCTAAGATTTCAATGTTGTCATTGCTACTCTGTTCTGATGCCCATGCTCGGACATTAATCAAATTCCTAAAAAAGGCTCATGTCCCCCATGAGACCACAACGGACCAATTTGAGAATTGCATGGCTAGCTTGACGGCTGATAATGGCTTGGGATTTTCAGATGCTGACCTAACACCGCTTGGGAAGAACCACAATAAAGCTTTACATGTTTCTGTTGAGTGCAAAGGGACTACCTTAGCACATGTTCTAGTCGACATTGGTTCTTCTCTAAACGTGCTACCTAAGGGGGGCGTTAGACCGTCTAGACTGTGAAGGTTTAGTCTTGAAGTCGAGTGATATCATTGTAAGGGCGTTTGATGGATAAAAAAGGACAGTTCATGGGAAGGTAGATCTTCTAATCAAGGTGGGCTCATAATTTTGTACTCCGCCTTCTACATCATGGATATCCGTCCTGCCTATTCTTGTTTGTTGGGTCGCCCTTAGATCCATAAAGCTGGGACAGTAACTTCAACTCTCCATCAAAAACTCAAATATCCGGTTAAAGGAAGAATCGTCACCGTCTGTGGAGAAGAAGAGTTTATGGTAAGCCACCTCAACTCTTTCAAGTACATAGAGATGGATGGAGAATTCAATGAGACTCCGTGTCAAGCCTTTGAGGTTGTGCCACCAATGGTTGCTGCTACCAAATGTTTCTCTAATGAATCCAAAGTTGTTAAGGTTGTACCGAAGATGGTTTTAGTCAAATATTCTCGTGCTGCAATTGAAGAAGGAAGCTATGATAATTGGGGGCAACTCCTCGATATCCCTTTCAAAGCGGACAAGTTTGGTTTGGGTTTTACCGTCAAGGCTCAGAAGGAAGTGAGGCGTGCGCATGCAAGAAAACTACCTCTTCACATTGGAAGTCATGAAGTTAATGCTGTGGGGGATTCAGATGAAGAAGCTGCATTTGAAGATTGGGTGTATCCAACTACAACGGAGCTGAAGAATTGGCATGCAAAGGACTTTGTGCCTATCTCCTTCCTTGAGGAGTAATCCACTTGTTATTGCTTTTCTTTTAATTCAAGAACATTTTGTCTGTAATATTTTAACAATGACTTTTAAGCCATGTGCTTGGCCCGAGGCACTTTGGTCCATTTGTCAAGGGTTTTACTTATGTTCATTTAATCATATGATCATTCAATAAAAATCATTGGACTCTTTTGCATTCAAATCTTTGTGTTCATTGTATTTCTTTTCTTTCGAATACATTTTTCAAAATAGCCATGTATCTAACATGCACATACACACACTCTTGCAGGTCCTCATCCACTCTGGATCCTATTGCCAATGACTCTACTAATGCCAACTATGACTTCGAATGTCCAATCAACCAAGTCGAAGAAGAAGGAGAGGAAGATTGTGATATACCGGGAGAACTAGCCAGACTTCTATTACAAGAGGAAAAAGCCATTCAACCGCACAAAGAGTCAGTTGAAGTCATCAATCTGGGTACTGAGACAGACAATAAAGAAGTTAAGATCGGTGCTAACTTAGAAGAAAGTGTCAAGAGCAGGTTGGTTCAAATGTTGAATGACTATGTGGAAGTGTTTTCTTGGTCTTATGAAGATATTCCAGGGTTGGATACTGACATCGTAGTTCATTGTCTGCCGACAAACGAAGATTGTCCTCCTGTCAAACAAAAGGTTCGTCGCATGAGGCCTGACATGTATGAAAAGATAAAAGCTGAAGTGATGAAACAATTTAATGCAGGGTTCCTAGCTGTAACATCCTATCCCCAATGGGTTGCCAATGTGGTTCCAGTGCCAAAGAGAGACGGAAAAGTTTGCATGTGTGTAGACTATAGGGATCTAAATAGGGAAAGCCCCAAAGATGACTTCCCTCTACCACACATTGATGTCTTGGTCGACAACACTGCTCAGCATAAAGTATTTTCTTTAATGGATGGTTTCTCTGGCTATAATCAGATAAGGATGGCTCCCTAAGACATGGATAAGACTACTTTCATTATGTAATGAGGCACCTTTTGCTACAAGGTCATGCCATTCGGGTTAAAGAATGCAGGGGCAACATATCAAAGGGCTATGGTAGCTTTGTTTCATGATATGATTCATCATGAAATTGAGGTATATGTGGATGATATGATTGCCATATCTCAAACTGAAGAAGAACATCTTGATCACCTCTACAAACTATTCGAGAGGCTGAAAAAGTACAAGTTAAGGTTAAACCCTAACAAGTGCACATTTGGAGTACGATCTGGAAAGCTTCTAGGTTTTGTTGTCAGCAATAAAGGCATTGAAGTTGATCCTGCCAAGGTAAAGGCCATCCAAGAAATGCCAGTCCCCCACTCTGAAAAAGAAGTTAGAGGTTTCTTGGGTCGTCTCACTTACATCGCTCGCTTCATATCTCACTTGACTGCTACTTGCGAGCCAATCTTCAAACTCTTGAAGAAAGATCAAGTAGTCAGATGGAATGATGAATGTTAAGCTGCCTTCGACAAAATCAAAGAATATCTACAAGAACCTCCTATTCTCATGCCTCTAGTTGAAGGAAGACCCTTGATCATATACTTGACAGTACTAGAGAACTCTATGGGGTGTGTTTTGGGCCAACATGACGAGTTTGGCCAAAAAGAGCATGCTATTTATTGCCTGAGCAAAATTTTTACCGACTGTGAAACCAGATATTCACTGCTCGAAAAAACTTGATGCGCTCTGGCATGGGCTGCTTGTCGGCTAAGACAATATATGTTGACTCATACCACTCTGTTGATTTCTAAGATGGACCCAATCAAGTACATCTTTGAGAAACCTGCTCTCTCCAGACAGATATCTAGGTGGCAAATGATCTTGACTAAGTACGAAATTCAATACACAACATAAAAGGCCATCAAAGGAAGCATACTAGGGGATCATTTGGCCCATCAAGCTGTGGATGATTATCAGCCTATAAACTTTGACTTCCCGGATGAGAACATCATGCTGGTGACCGATTGTGCGAAACCTGGACCGTATGATGGACCTGAACAAGGATTCTGATGGACTATGGTCTTCTATGGGGCTTCCAACGCTTTGGGTAACGAAATTGGTGTTGTGATCATCTCCCCTGAAGTTTTCCACACTCCTTTCACTGCCAGACTATGCTTTGTTTGCACGAACAACATGGATGAGTACGAAGTGTGCATTTTGGGTCTGAAAGCTACCATTGACTTGAGGATCAAGCATTTGAATGTGTTTGGGGATTCCGCTCTAGTGATTAGCCAAGTAAAAGGAGATTGGGACACTAAGCACTCTAATCTCATCCCTTACAAGGAACTTGTACTATCCCTGATTCCTTATGTTGTACCCTAAATTTTTCCCTCTCATATTCCTTAAAACATTGCAAGAAGAATCTCTAAGTTGCTCAAGGTTGCACAAGAATTGGTCAGACAAGCTCTCTCCTAAGACAGTCTACCCCAAATTAGGGTTTTGTGTTGCATCAAGATCTTTGAGTCCAAATGACCTCAAGTGCTCCCCAATTTCCTAATGTGTTCTCAAGGTCATCCATGTCAAGTTTCAAGCCTTGCAGAGGAAGTTTGCTCAGTCAATTGCTCAAAAGGTCCAAAAATCGACTATGCTAGGGCAAAAGTCAACTGTGACCTATAAACAGTCAAACTTCAAGATTTTTTTATCAACATTCTCATTTTGAAGGATAATTCATCATTTTATCAAGGGTTGATCATGATTCACCAAGGATTGCTCAAAATTCATCAAGATTCAAAAGTTGCTAAATTAGGGTTTTGTAGGAAAAGTCAACTCGACTTTGACCAAGCATAACTTTCTCATACTTTATGATAAATGACCCATACAAAGCTCATTTTGAAGAGAATGAAATTTCCTACAATCCATCTTCATACCCTAAGTTCAAAAGATGCACTCACAAGAAGTTACAAATTTGGACATTATAGGTCATTTTTGAAAGTCAACAAAAACACCTTTTTTTCCAAAGATTATAACTTGAGAATGGAATATCAAAATGCGATTAGACAAAAAGGGTTGGTTAGAGCACATCTCAAGCTTTCTAAAAAGTCCAAGAACACTTCCAAAAGTTCAAAATTGAAGAAGTTGTGCATTGTTGAAGTTGGACATTTTTGCAAAATTGCCAAAAGTCAATTATCCCCAAAACTTCAAATTTTGTCAAATGGGCCCATTCTTTCCCACTTGATTTGAGCTTGCATCATTTCCCACGTGTCCTAGCTTCAGCCATGAGCTCATATTTCATTTTTATTATTTAATTTGATTTTTTATTGAATTTACTCATTTTAAAACAAATAAAATCATAGAAAATCCAATACTTTGATAACAAGAGATCTTTTGGCTATTTCAGGATTTGATTACCATCATTAACATCATCAAAATCGAATCAGACCAATTCATGTGCAAAAAGATTGAGATTTGGAAAATTTGGCAAGTTGTAAAGAGGAGATCAAATCAAATTCCAAAGCATTGATATGGGAAGATTCAATCCATAATTCTTACCCTAATACACTCCATAGTACATAAGCAAGTAAAAGAAATCGAAACAAGGGTTGGAAGCTGCAGGCAGAGGCGAGACAAAAGTTGAAAAATTCACTAAAAAGCTTAGAATCGAATTCATAGCTAGAGGCATTTTCAAAGGCTGAGATCTGTCCCAATACCTTCCTGGGTGTTCACACAAGCGATCTGGATCAAAAGCAAGCGTTCTTAGACCTCCATAAGCGTTGTAAGTGTCACGATAACTACCTCTGTACTTGAAATCGATTTGGCTCATTCTTGCATCATTTGAACCAACCAACTGCATATTTGTGATCCTCACAACATTTCCAAGCTTTTTGCATTATTCAATTTTGTTTATCTAACCTGTAATGTAAAACGCCATAGCTAGGGTTCGTGGAAGCGTTTTTGGGGCTTTTCTTTTCAGGTGAAATTAGGCTACAAGATGGACATGGTTGTGACAGAGAGGGAAGGACGAGTACAACCATGCCCTTAGAACTCATTTTTGTAGCCTGGAATGAATTTTGGAACAAGCCTGCATATTTAGCTGCGGATTTAAATCCGCATGTAATGTTGTTACAGGCCTGAGGACAGGGATGAGTGCATGTCATCCTCCGGTTGGCCCATTCAAATATTTTTCGCGCATTTTATTTTTCTGCTCAATAATTGTTGTTTTGTCTTATTATTATTATTTTGTATATTACTAACAAACAAAACAAAGCAGCGTAGTGGCAAGGCAAGCGTTCCAATCACTTTCAGGACCTGGGTTCGAATCCCAGGTCCCCCACTTTCTCAATGTTTTATTTCTTCAGGTGATCCAGTGCATATGCCTAGCTACAACACACCATGTGCCCTCGTTTATTCAGTAGTCAAATGGCCATTGGCCAGATTTGGTGGCCAGGAGCTGATGGTCCACCAAGGCATCAGTCAATGCACAAGCACCAAATCTCAAAAAGTCCACCAGGGCCAGCGTTTTTTGGGCCTTCAGATTTCTATTCAAACTCCCAATTTCAGGCCCATACTCCCTCTTCTTATTTATTTTGTTTATTTATTTTAATTGTTTTTATTATTTCTATTTAACTTCTAACCAATCAAATTTCTTTTTTTCATAAAATAAAATCACAAAAATATTTTCATATTTAATTAAACTTTAAATTCTTATTTTTTTTAATAATAAACATTAATTAATTAATTAGTTTTTTATTTTAGAATAACTTTAACTTATTTTGTAAATAAATAATTAATTAGACTTAATTAGGTACTAACCATTGATTTAATTAATTTCATTTTATTTCTTAAAATAAAAAAAACCCAAAAATAATTTATTTTTATTAATTAATTTAATTAATTCAATTTAGTAATTAATTTAGGTTAATCTCTTTCTTAAAATAAAAACAACAAAAAGATGTCTTCTTTAAAGGGTCAAAACCCTAATCTGGCGTCCGATTAAATTTTGCGCCGCGATTAATTTTCTTTTATCCAATAATGTACTTGCTTCTGGATTGTAATAGTTTAATAGGACTTTTATTTATTTTTATCGCTTTATTTATTTTCAAAGGGTTTGTCTTTGGCGATGTAAATACCCGACGCCTTGTAATTTAATTTCCGCACTTTTAATTCCGCAACTTATAATTGTTAGATGTTTGGTAATAGGGATGCATGACAAGACTGAATGCCTAATCTTAACATCAAATTAGATCATCCTTAACATGTATAAAGATAAAAATAAACTGAAAACGACACACTTGCACATGCGCACTCTTAGGGTACCCCCACTTGGTTGCCTTCATACACAGTCATTGAGTATAGGTCGCTTTAGAGGTCGTCCTCTTGTCTAAAAGATCATAGTCGCCTCGAAACGATTGCCTCGGACATAATTGCCCCAAACAAATGATCTAAGACATTAGGGTTACCGCTAAGGCGTCCTAACATTGCTTTAGTGACCGTATGTCCCTAATTCGAATTGACCCTCAAAACTCCAACGACGGTGCTACTTACTCATCAATAGTGGGATAGCATTGTCTAAAGTACATTAGCCTAGAACAATTCCTTTTTCGAGTAGGTAGATAGATCTTAGATACTTGCTCTTTCAAAACAAAAAACCTTTTCACACTTACACTCCTTTTCGAACAAAGTTTTCAAAAACACTTCATTACACTCTTGAGGACAGAAGCAAGAGTTAAATCGAAGTTTTCAAACAAAAACTTTTTTCAAAACCCACAAGCACAAAGAAAACAATTTTGAAAACAATTGAGCAAGTACCTAAGAGCCCGTAGATAACTACGGATAGAAAGGGTGCTAATACCTTCCCTTTCTATAATCTACCCCCCGTACTAAAAAATATCTCAAAAAAAAGGAATTTTTCTGTGCTTTTTTCCTTTCCTTGTTGGATAAAATAAAAGTTGGTAGCGACTCTTGCTTACCACAACATTTTGAGAAAAAAAATGCAAAACACAAACCAGCATTCCAAAAACAGTCAGTTCTTCCCACTGTATCACAGAACTGTCGACTCTGTTGGGGACACTTATAAGTGGGGTGTACCTTAGGAATAGTTCATATTGTTTTCAATTGCTTGACTTGTATGCTTTATATTTGTGGGCTTGAATCGGAGTTATTATAGATCTTAACCCGGATCTGGGGGATACCCTTTAGGTAAGTAGCAATAAACTGTGAGGGAATTATACGTCATAGACCGATACGGTTGAAGCAATAGTTATGTTGGTGTGGCACTTTAGTATGTACCGATATCCCTTGTGGCGCAACGAGGAGAATATGGGTCTGCTAAGGGGTCATTAAGCACCAACTGACCTTAGAACCTTTAAATTGACCAACTTGGCCATGGAACAGTAGCAGTATGCTACACTCATTGAGACTAAACTCTCGTGATGATTCTGGCTGCAAGAAAAGGTTGCTAAACTGGAATTATGATCGATCGAGTGTAGTCAGTGATATTGAGATCCTCTAGGACCCGATTACTATTTTTAGGACAGGTTTGAACCAACTGAACTGAAAGAGGGTAGTACCTAAGCTCCTTGCCAGCCTGAAATCTAAGGGCTCTCTGTGTGACTTGTATGCCTTTACCATGTTTTCTATTTATGGATACTTGTGGTGTGTTTTCTATCATGACATCATGACATCATGACATTGCATGCACCTTGCATTGGACTAACCTATTTCAAAGACAGGAGGGGTTCATCTTTGTTCTATTTTGTAGGTCATGACACCCATGCGTAGAAACACCATTCGGATCAACTTTGTCCAGATTCCCACTCTGCTTAAAGAATTGGTTGCAAAGATTCCAAATACTACCTCCTTCATCAGAAGACATAGGCACCTTCTTAGTTTGGTCACCTCCAAGATGGATGAGCAGATGATGAGTGTCTTAGTCTAGTTCTTTGATCCACTGTACCATTGCTTTACTTTTCCGGACTACCAGTTGGTCCCTACCTTGGAAGAGTTCTCTGATCTGCTTGGTATCTCTATTCTGGAGCAGACCCCGTTTACAGGTTGGGAGAAGATCCTTAGGCCGGAAGAGATTGCTTCAGCCCTTCATCTGACAAAGGCTGAGGTAATGTCTAATTGGGAAACTCATAGTGGAGCAAAGGGCTTCTTGACTAAATTCTTGGTTGGTAAGGCTAATCAGTTCTGGGACAGTCTAGACTTCCAGGCATTTGAAGACTTCTGGCTCTTCTCATATATGGTTTGGTGTTGTTTTCTAACTCTGATTCCTTTGTTGATGTAAATGTGGTAAAGATCTTCATGTCCGATAATCCAGTACCCACTCTCTTGGGTGACATTCTTCATTCTCTTTATGCCCGTACTGCTCGGAAGTGGGGAACCCTTATGAGCTGTGCACCATTGTTGGCGAGGTAGTTTATTTCTCACCTCCCCAAATCAGTTATGAAGAACAAGGAAGGCATGGGCTGGGCCTATAGGATTATG
Source organism: Vicia faba (assembly GCA_948472305.1). NCBI lineage: Eukaryota > Viridiplantae > Streptophyta > Magnoliopsida > Fabales > Fabaceae > Vicia > Vicia faba. The sequence goes on from OX451741.1 coordinate 499,432,602, forward strand.
TCTCTCTCTCATAATGACATCATTTGGACTATTAAGGGTATGGAAGATGTGGCTATTATTGATTGCTATGGGGAATACCCCAATTTCCCACTTATAGGAACCAATGGAGGGATCACTTATAATCCGTGCTTGGCCTTACGTCAGTTTGGGCCAGCTAGAAGGGAAGGACCTCATGAGTTGCTAATGCCGAGTATTGTCTTTGATTTCCAAGGGGATAGTGACGAGAAACGCCGCAGATTCATAAGAGCTTGGGATAGGGTACACAGGTCTGATCCACACGAGCTGGGTGCGAAGACTTCTTTACCAATGGAACCATATCTCCGATGGGTTCGCATACGTGCCCAAAAGCTGGGAATGCCCTACGAAGCTGTCTTGCCTATAATTGTTGAGGTTGCGAATGAAGAGGGGGTTCCTCCTACCATCCTACACCCTTACATGCCTACTGACATTGGGGCAATGAAGAGGTCCTGGATGCAGCTGAGGGAAGAACGGGACACTTATAGAGAAAAGTATCACGAGCAAGAGCAGAAGATTCAGAAGTTGACTAGGCATCTGGAGAAAGAGCGGATCCTCACTGACTATGTCCGCACTGACAAGAAACGACCATGGGAGCACTGATTGTCTTTTTTGATTATTTCTAGTTTTAATTTAATTTTCAGTTTTTCTTCCTTGTAACGCCGTAAAGGCATCTGTTGAACAATTGAATTTCAAGTTTATCTAATAAAAGTGTGTTTCGTTTTGTTTATGAATTTGAATCTCTCGATGTCTTTGAAATCATATCATGCGCATATCATTCCCATGCACCTCATGACAGGTACCCGTACAGGTTTTCTCATCTTCTTCGCTGTTTATTTCAGCATCATGTCTTCTGAAACATCAACTGAACAAGCAATCAAGGCTCTGCAAGCCCAAAACGCCCAATTCCAGGAGTTGTTCATGAATCTGGCTAAGGGTCAGCAAGATCTGAAGACCCTTATCTTGAAAGAGAAGAAGAAGAAGAAGAAGAAGAAGAAGAAGAAGAAGAAGACGGTCCTATTTAATATGGGTCGCAGATTCGGAAACGATTTGCGAGAAGAGGTTAATTTAACCCACTCATCTGGAGGGGGAGATAATCAGGAAGAAAGGAGGGCTCCTAGCCCTGTGGTTTCAGACAATGAGACCGACTTTGACGAAGACCAGTATCCTCCGACTGAGGATAGATATAAACATCTTGAAGACCGTTTAAGTGCCATGGAGATCCAGAAGGTCCCTGGGTTGGAATTTGGTGATCTAGGTTTGTCATCTGGGGTGGTGATTCCCCACAAATTCAAAGCACCAGCCTTTGCTAAGTACGACGGGGTTTCTTGTCCAAATCTGCACCTCCGTTCGTATGTTAGGAAGATTCAGCCATACACCACTGACAAGAATCTCTGGATCCACTTCTTTTAAGACAGTCTTTCAGGGACTCAGCTTGAATGGTTTTACCAGTTAGAAGGAGCTAGTATCCGTAATTGGGAGGACTTGGCTATTGCTTTCTACAAGTAGTACCAATACAATGCCGACCTTGCTCCCACGCGTACCTAACTCCAGGGTATGTCAATGGGTGCGGGCGAAGGTTTCAAAGATTATGCTCAGAAGTGGAGGGACCTTGCTGGTAGAGTATAACCTCCCTTGGCTGATAGGGAGCTAGTGGATATGTTTCTGGGGACCTTGTCTGGTTCGTATTTCAACCATCTGATTGGAAGTTCTTCGTTCGGGTTTACAGAGCTGATCATGATCGGGGAAAGAATTGAGGCTGGTATCAAATCTGGTAAAATACAGAAGGGTGCTCCGTAAAGCACCAAGAAGAAGCCCTTTAAGAAGGAATCGAGTGTTGTTTACAGCACAAAAAGCCGTAATAGACCTGAACATCGCCAAGTTGTTAATGCGGTGGTTCTATCAAGACCTGCTGGCGCTTTTCAGCGCAACAATCAGCCAAGGGCCGAGAGGCCGCAAAGACAATTTACTCAGCTCAACATGACTTTATCCCAAATTCTGCCACAGTTATTGAAAACCAACTTGATGATTCTGAAGGAGGCCCCGAAGACCCCCAACACTGCATCACCCATGTACGATCCGAATGCCCGCTGTGCTTTTCACTCTGATAGCCCGGGGCATGATACGGATAACTGCTGGGTCCTGAAGAACAAGGTACAAGTCTTGATCGATGCGAAGGAGATTGAATTCGAAGCACCTGAAAGACCTAATGTTGTGACTTCTCCCATGCCCAAACATGGAGTGAATGCTATAGATGAAGACTTGTTTGTGGTTTCTGTAAGAGACATTGTTACTCCCTTGATGACTGTGAAGAAGAACCTTCTGCTAGCCGGTTTATTTCCAGGCTGTGATGAAGGTTTCTGTATATGTTCCGTCCTACCTACCGGTTGCCATCTTTTGAAGTCAGGTGTCCAACGCCTGATGGATAATAAAGAAATTCTGTTTGAGAAGACTTTTATTCCTTTGGTTCCTACTGAAGAAGTTGCTATAATCACCATTTTCGACAATTCTTCCAAGGCTCCCTCGAGAAAGCCTGTTAGAATTACATCTGTTCCAAGAATCGCACCATTGATCATCACTGTTCCTGGGCCTATCCCATATACATCCAATAAAGCTGTCCATTGGCATTACGGGGCTGACGTATATTATCACAAAGTTAAGCAAGACTTGAGTGTTGAAGAGGATGATACCAACGTCAGCAATATTGTGGGATATAGTAAAGTCACCCGCAGTGGAAGGCTTTTCTCCCCTGAGATCTCTCCACCAGTTGTTTGGAAACCTGTTGTCATTACGCCTGCCAGTGTACCTGATACTATTCCTGTTCAAGTTCCCATTCTTACCCCTGTTGCCGAGTCATATGACACTCGGGGCAAAGGGACCACTGATGAGCCTGCCCGGACGGAGGCGCCGAAGACAATTACTGTTGAAGCAAGAGATGGAGGAAATTCTGAAGATTATCAAAAAGAGCGACTACAATATAGTCGAGCAGCTGGGGCAAAGTCCGTCCAAAATTTCTATGTTGTCTCTGTTACTATGCTCAGAAGCCCATGCCAAGGCTCTGATTGCTTTTCTGAAGACTGCACACGTACCGCAAGAAAAATCAGTTGATCAGTTTAGAGATTGCGTGGCTAGTCTGACTATTGATAATGGGTTAGGTTTCTCTGACGCAAACTTGCCTGCTAAAGGGAGGAATCACAATGATGCCCTGTATGTCTCCATTGAATGCAGAGGCACCACCCTAGCCCATGTATTGGTCGATACTGGCTCCTCATTGAATGTTTTACCTAAGAAAGCTCTAGACCGGTTGGACTATGAGGGTTTAGAGTTGAAGCCAAGTAACATTGTTGTCAGGGCCTTTGATGGGTCAAAGAGAATGGTACATGGAGAAGTTGATATTCCAGTGAAGGTTGGTTCTCAGGTCTTTGCGTCTACTTTTTATGTGATGGACATTCGGCCATCCTATTCTTGTTTGTTGGGTCGCCCATGGATCCACAAAGTTGGGGCAGTAACTTCTACGCTTCACCAGATGCTGAAATACCCAGTCAAAGGGAAAATTGTGATGGTACGAGGAGAGGAAGAGTACATGGTGAGCCACCTCAACTCTTTCCGATATGTAGAGATGGATGGGGAGTTCATTGAGACCCCGTTTCAATATTTTGAAGAAGTTCCCCAGATGTTGGCGTCAGCTGAAACTATTTATGAAGATCCTCCTATGAAGATGGCTTCCCTCAAGGATGCCCGGGCTGTTGTCGAGAAAGGTGGATGTGCAAATTGGGGCCAACTCCCTGATTTTGCACATAAGACTAACAAGTTTGGTTTGGGTTTCACTGCAGAGGCTCAAAGGGCTGTTCGGAGTGCATGGATCGGAAGACCTCCCTTGTTTATCAGCAATTCAGGAGTGAATGCCATTGAAGACGACGTTGAAAAATCTGAGTTCGACAGTTGGATCTATCCTACTACTGATGGTGGACTAAGCAACTGGACAGCAAAGGACTTCATCCCAATTTCTTTTGTTACCCAGTAATGAGACTTTTGTTTTGTATTTGTAACAAACAATGTTTTAAACTTTATGGCCCGGTGCCTTACCCGGGGCAGTGTGGCTTCATTTGTGAGGGCTTTATGTATGTCATCTACATATGTCATTAATAAAAGCATTGAACGTTTCTTGCATTTCAAATTTTGCGCTCCTTGTTTTTCTTTTATATTGCAAAACAACTATTTTACACACACTCACATATACAGGTCAACATCCACTCTGGATCCCACTGATAACTACTCTGTTACTGCCAGTTATGACTTCGAAAGTCCGATCAACTTAGCCGAAGAAGAAGGTGAAGATGATTGCGAAGTTCCTGGTGGACTTGCTAGACTGTTACTTCGGGAAGAGAGGGCTATACAGCCGCATGAAGAGCCAGTAGAATCATTGAATCTGGGTACAGAGGTAGACAAAAAAGAGGTCAAGATCAGTGCAAATCTGGAAGCTAGTGTTAAACAACGGTTGATTCAGATGATGTGTGACTATGTTGAGATCTTTGCCTGGTCTTATGAAGATATGCCTGGGTTGGATACTGATATTGTGGTTCACCGATTGCCTACCAAAGAAGACTGTCCTCCAGTGAAACAGAAGGTCCGCCGAATGCGCTCGGAGATGTCTGAGAAAATCAAGGCTGAAGTTATGAAACAGTTTGACGCCGGTTTTCTAGCAGTTACTTCCTACCCACAGTGGGTGGCCAACGTGGTTCCTGTGCCGAAGAAGGATGGTAAGGTTCGAATGTGTGTTGATTACAGGGATCTGAACAGGGCGAGTCCCAAGGATGATTTCCCTCTAACTCATATCGACGTTCTGGTTGACAACACTGCCCAACATAAGGTATTCTCTTTTATGGATGGTTTCTCCGGTTATAATCAGATTAAAATGGCTCCCTAAGACATGGAGAAAACGGCCTTTGTTACTCAATGGGGTACCTTTTGCTACAAGGTCATGCCTTTTGGATTGAAGAATGTTGGGGCAACGTATCAGCGTGCCATGGTCGCTTTGTTCCATGACATGATCCATCATGAGATTGAAGTATACTTCGACGACATGATTGCAAGATCCCAGACTGAGGAAGAACACCTTGACCATCTGCAGAAGCTATTTGACAGGTTGAAGTTATACAAGCTGAGGTTAAACCCGAACAAGTGCACCTTCGGGGTGAGATCTGGTAAGCTACTGGGTTTTGTCGTAAGTGATAAAGGTATTCAAGTGGATCCTACAAAGGTGAAGGATATACAGGAAATGCCAGCTCCTCGAACTGAAAAAGAAGTCATAGGCTTTTTGGGATGTTTGAACTACATTGCCTGATTCATCTCGCACCTGACTGCTACTTGTGAGCCAATCTTCAAGCTACTGAAGAAAGATCAAGTGGTAAGATGGAACGATGAATGTCAGGCCACTTTAGAAAGGATCAAAGAGTATCTCCAAGAGCCTCTTATTCTGATGCCTCCAGTTGAAGGGAGACCTCTGATCTTATACTTGACAGTACTCGACAACTCAATAGGGTGTGTGTTGGGTCAGCATGACGAGTCTGGCCGAAAAGAGCATGCTATTTACTACCTTAGCAAAAATTTTACCGACTGCGAAACCCGATACTCGTTGCTTGAGAAAACTTGTTGCACTTTGGCATGGGTTGCTCACCGGCTAAGACAGTATATGCTGACTCACACTACTCTATTGATATCAAAAATGGATCCAATCAAGTATATCCTCGAGAAGCCTGCCTTGTTCGGAAGAATAGCAAGATGGCAGATGATCTTGACTGAGTATGACATCCAATATACGACCCAAAAAGCAATCAAGGGAAGTTTTTTGGCAGATCATCTGGCACATCAGGCAGTGGATGATTACCAGTCTATGAACTTTGAATTTCTGGATGAGAATATCATGATAGTAACCGACTGTGAGACACCTGGACCGGATGAAGGACCTGAGGAGGGATCCCGATGGTCTATGTACTTTGATGGAGCTTCGAACGCTTTGGGTAATGGCATTGGCGCCGTGATCATATCTCCTAAAGGCTCTCATACTCTGTTCACCGCCTGACTATGTTTCAACTGCACCAACAATATGGCGGAGTATGAAGCGTGTATCATGGGTCTTCGAGTAGCAATTGATCTAAGGATTAAGTTTCTAAGTGTTTTTGGAGATTCCGCTCTAGTGATCAGTCAGATCAAAGGCGAGTGGGATACGAAACACCCAAATCTTATTCCTTACAAGGAGTATGTGTTGACGTTTCTTCCACATTTCAAGGAGATAGCCTTTGAACACTTCCCTAGAGAGGAGAATCAGTTGGCGGACGCGCTGGCTACGATGTCTTCTATGTTCAAAGTCAATTGGGACAACGAAGCTCCCCGGATTATCATTGAAAGATTAGACGAACCTGCACATTGCTGTGATATTGAGACTGAAGAGGTAGCAGATAAGCCCTGGTTTCATGAGGTGAAGAGGTATCTCGAGGCTCAAGAATACCCCGAGGGTGCATCTGTTAATGACAAGAAGTTTCCGAGGAGGTTCGCGGCGAAGTTCTTCATCAGTAATGACATCCTTTACAAGTGTAATCATGACTCAACCTTACTGTGTTGTGTGGATAAGAACGAAGCAGAAAGGATTATGGCGGAGTTACATGAAGGCACCTTCGGAACTCATTCCAGTGGACACACCATGGCAAAGAAAATCCTATGGGCAGGATATTATTGATCCACAATGGAAGCCGACTGTTATCAGCATTCTTGGACCTGTCACAAGTGCCAAGTCTATGCTGATAAGGTGCATATACCTCCAGTACCTCTGAACGTCTTGACGGCACCTTGGCCTTTTGCAATGTGGGGCATTGACATGATCGGTGAGATCAGACCTACAGCGTCCAACGGGCATCGTTTCATCCTGGTAGCCATTGATTACTTTACAAAGTGGGTTGAAGCAGCTTCCTTCGCTACTGTAACCAAGAACGTCGTGGCACGGTTCATTCAGCACAATCTGATTTGTCAATATGGTGTACCAGAGAGGATCATTACGGACAATGGTACAAATCTCAACAATAAGATGATCACTGAACTCTGCCAGCAGTTCAAGATACAACATCCCAACTCTTCTCCCTACCGGCCAAAGATGAATGGGGTTGTAGAAGCGGCTAATAAGAACATCAAGAAGATTGTGCAGAAGATGACAGTTACATACAAATATTGGCACGAGATGTTACCATTTGCTCTTCACGGGTACCGAACCTCAGAACAGACGTCACAAGGGGAAACACCCTATTCCTTGGTATATGGCATGGAGGCAGTCTTGCCCATTGAAGTTCAGATACCCTCTCTTCGGATTATGAAGGATGCAGGTTTGAGCGAAGATGACTGGATTCAGACCCGGCTTGATCAGCTAAACTTAATAGATGAAAAAAGACTTATTGCTATTTGTCATGGTCAGGCGTATCAAAAACGGATGATTAAAGCATTTAACAAGAAAGTTAAACGACAAGAGTATCAAGTCGGGGATCTGGTAATCAAGCGCATTATCTTACCTTAAGGTGACCCCAGGGGCAAATGGACCCCTACTTACGAAGGGCCATTTGTGGTTAAGAACATTTTTTCAGGAGGAGCCATGATTCTAACCACCATGGATGGTGACGACCTTCCTCACCCCGTCAATGCATACATAGTAAAAAGATACTACGCATAAATAAAGACCCGCTAGGTTGACTGGCCTAGGCAAAAATAAGTGCTTCTCGGCGAACCAAAAGGGTTCGGGCAAAAATAAGGGATGAAAATGAAAAAAATATGTACACCCGGCAAGTCGAAAACCTGAAAAGGAGGCTTGGGCAAAAAAGGGTATCCCGGTGGACTAAAACCCGAAAGGGCGGTCCAGGAAAAAATTAGGGATCAAAGCGTAACACTATGTCTCATTGGATCACCTTGCGACCATACTTCGGTATCAACTATCAAGCTCAGACGACACTAATCAATCTGATCTACCTTCAACCAAGTAGCAAAGTGATGAGATGCTCGAGGACATAAAGGCAATAGCAGAGTTGGAACCCAGTGGGATTATTCACATAGCTGTTTTGTTTAGTTTTTCACAAATTATGTAAATTCTATTATTCGGCGGCGTTCTCTTACAAGGACGTCAGCCTCTTGTACAAAAATGCCTATTTACAGGCCAAACTTCAAAATCAATATAATTCATTTTCAAAGAAATTTCAAACTATTTTTCCTTTATCTGTTTTGTTTTGCAAAAAACGTCCAATGTTCACTTGTGATATATGCACTCGACATTAATTGTTGCTCATAAAAATTTACATGCGAAACAAAAGACGATTACTGGTAATATCAGAAACAGGGGCAAATAAGAATTGTCCAAGCTGTACAGTTGCTCTGTCCATCAGGTACAAGGTAAGTTCAGCTGAAGAATATGGTTAAGATGCATTCACTCCCCGCAGAGTAAGACAGTAAGGTTAACTCTCCCCAGCTGAGACTGGCAACTGTAAATGAATCGGTAATATTCCCCCCAAGCGGAGTTTATCTACCATCAACACTGAAAAGGTTAAATATCCCCGACAGTCTTAATATTCCCCAACGGAGTATAAGAATATTCCCCGACAGAATACAAAATATCCCCCAGTGGAGTCGTAAATTTTTCCCAGCACGATCTGAAAAAGCTTCCCCAGTGGAATTTGGAGAATCATCCCCAGTAAATTTGGAAGATTGTCCCCAACAAGTTCAAAGGATTATCCCCATAAGAGTCTAAAAGGTTGTCCCCGGTGAAGCCGCAACTGAAAGATCATCCCCAGCGGAGTTCTTTCCCTTCACAAACAAGAAGTCAATCCCCAAAAGGATTCAGTATCACCAGCAACGGTAATTCGTCCCTAGTGGAATTTATCGGTAGAATCCTCAGCAGAGCATCTCTTCCCCACAGAGTAATCTCCTCATCAGTTTATTCCTCAATAGAGTTATCCTCTCCTGCAGGTCTATTCTTGCAATCATCTTCGTTCGCCATCTCCAGCGGAAATGAAGAATCCAACTCTATTCTCCAACAGCTATCCGGGATTTATTTTCCCCAGCTAAAAGCATTACATTTCCATACATCATGACTCATGCATATACGCATCATACAATACAATCTCATTTATTTTGAGAACATCATTTCTTGATATATATCATGCATTGCATACGATTGACCTTTACTTTTCAGGAAGGATGCAGTCAAATTCAAAGCTATGAAGCTTTTATCTCAGTCGAAGTACTGACCGGTTCTTAAATCTCAACTGAATTAGTCTCGGTTGAATTACAGATAAGGTTCTAAATCTCGACAATTTTCCTCCATCGAAGGGTGGACGAGTTCTTAAATCTCAACAAAATTATTCTCCGTTGAAGTACAAACAGTTCCAAGATCTCGATGAAGATGTTTCCCTCTGTTGAAGTACTGACCGGTTCTTAAATCTCAACTGAATTAGTCTCGGTTGAATTACAGATAAGGTTCTAAATCTCGACAATTTTCCTCCTTCGAAGTGTGGACGAGTTCTTAAATCTCAACAGAATTATCCTCCATTGAAGTACAGACAGTTCCTAGATCTCGATGAAGATGTTTCCCTCAGTCGAAGTACTGACCGGTTCTTAAATCTCAACTGAGTTAGTATCGGTTGAATTACAAATAAGGTTCTAAATCTTGACAATTTTCCTCCGTCGAAGTGTGGACGAGTTCTTAAATCTCAACAGAATTATTCTCCGTTGAAGTACAGACAGTTCCTAGATCTCGATGAAGATGTTTCCCTCAGTAGAAGTACTGACTGGTTCTTAAATCTCAACTGAATTAGTCTCAGTTGAATTACAAATAAGGTTCTAAATCTCGACAAAGTTCCTCTGTCGAAGTGTGGACGAGTTCTTAAATCTCAACAGAATTATCCTTCGTTGAAGTACAAACAGTCCTAGATCTCGATGAAGATGTTTCCCTCAGTCAAAGTACTGACCGGTTCTTAAATCTCAACTGAATTAGTCTCGGTTGAATTACAGATAAGGTTCTAAATCTCGACAATTTTCCTCCGTCGAAGTGTGGACGAGTTCTTAAATCTCAACAGAATTATCCTCCATTGAAGTACAGACAGTTCCTAGATCTCGGTGAAGATGTTTCCCTCAGTCGAAGTACTGACTGGTTCTTAAATCTCAACTGAGTTAGTCTCGGTTGAATTACAAATAAGGTTCTAAATCTCGACAATTTTCCTCCGTCGAAGTTTGGACGAGTTCTTAAATCTCAACAGAATTATTCTCCGTTGAAGTACAGACAGTTCCTAGATCTCGATGAAGATGTTTCCCTCAGTCGAAGTACTGATCGGTTCTTAAATCTCAACTGAATTAGTCTCGGTTGAATTACAAATAAGGTTTTAAATCTCGACAAAGTTCCTCCGTCGAAGTGTGGACGAGTTCTTAAATCTCAACAAAATTATCCTCCGTTGAAGTACAGACAGTCCTAGATCTCGATGAAGATGTTTCCCTCAGTCAAAGTACTGACCGGTTCTTAAATCTCAACTGAATTAGTCTCGGTTGAATTACAGATAAGGTTCTAAATCTCGACAATTTTCCTCCGTCGAAGTGTGGACGGGTTCTTAAATCTCAACAGAATTATTCTCCATTGAAGTAGAGACAGTTCCTAGATCTCGATGAAGATGTTTCCCTCAGTCGAAGTACTGACCGGTTCTTAAATCTCAACTGAATTAGTCTCGGTTAAATTACAAATAAGGTTCTAAATCTCGACAAATTTCCTCCGTCCAAGTGTGGACGAGTTCTTAAATCTCAACAGAATTATCCTCCATTGAAGTACAGACAATTCCTAGATCTCGATGAAGATGTTTCCCTCAGTCGAAGTACTGACCGGTTCTTAAATCTCAACTGAATTAGTCTCAGTTGAATTACAGATAAGGTTCTAAATCTCGACAATTTTCCTCCGTCTAAGTGTGGACGAGTTCTTAAATCTCAACAGAATTATTCTCCGTTGAAGTACAGACAGTTCCTAGATCTTGATGAAGATGTTTCCCTCAGTCGAAGTACTGACCAGTTCTTAAATCTCAACTGAATTAGTCTCGGTTGAATTACAAATAAGGTTCTAAATCTCGACAATTTTCCTCCGTCGAAGTGTGGACGAGTTCTTAAATCTCAACAGAATTATTCTCCGTTGAAGTACAGACAGTTCCTAGATCTTGATGAAGATGTTTCCCTCAGTCTAAGTACTGACCGATTCTTAAATCTCAACTGAATTAGTCTCGGTTAAATTACAGATAAGGTTCTAAATCTCGACAATTTTCCTCCGTCGAAGTGTGGACGAGTTCTTAAATCTCAACAGAATTATCCTCTGTTGAAGTACAGACAGTTCCTAGATCTCGATGAAGATGTTTCCCTCATTCGAAGTACTGACCGGTTCTTAAATCTCAACTGAATTAGTCTCGGTTGAATTACAGATAAGGTTCTAAATATCGACAATTTTCCTCCGTCGAAGTGTGGACGAGTTCTTAAATCTCAACAGAATTATCCTCGGTCGAATTACAAACAAGTCCTAGATCTCGATGAAGATGTTTCCCTCAGTCGAAGTACTGACCGGTTCTAAAATCTCAACTGAATTAGTCTCGGTTGAATTATAGATAAGGTTCTAAATCTCGGCAATTCTCCTCAGTCGAAGTATTGACCGATTCTTAAATCTCAACTGAATTATCCTCGGTTGAATTACAGATAAGGTTCTAAATCTCGAAAAAGTTCCCCCAGTTGAATTACAGACAAGTTCTTAAAACTCAGCAGAGATGTTCTCTCAGTTGAAGTACAGGCAAGTTCCTAAATCTCAACAAAGATCAAGCTTCCTCAGCGGAATCTTCCACAACAACAGGTATGCGAGCTCTCGCTAAGGAATCTCTTATGCGATCGATATTCCTGCAGATGGCATCTTTAAGCCCATCCTCCCATCAGAAATCTCCAAATGGCATCTGAAAGCCCATTCCCGACATCACAAGGCTGATACCACTTCATGCGAGTGCAAATTTCTGGGCACTCTAGTGTTCAATCATCTTCCACCTTCGGATCACGAAAGGCATGAAAGTCAATCTACATCCTCAGGTTTAAGAAGATTTAACAGGGGCAGCTGTTGTACCCCAAAATTTTCCCTCTCATATTCCTCAAAACATTGCAAGAAGAATCTCTAAGATGCTCAAGGTTGCTCAAGAATTGGTCAGACAAGCTCTCTCCTAAGACAGTCTACCCCAAATTAGGGTTTTGTGTTGCATCAAGATCTTTGAGTCCAAATGACCTCAAGTTCTCCCCAATGTCCTAATGTGTTCTCAAGGTCATCCATGTCAAGTTTCAAGCCTTGCAGAGGAAGTTTGCTCAGTCAATTGCTCAAAAGGTCCAAAAATCGACTATGTTAGGGCAAAAGTCATATGTGACCTATAAACAGTCAAAATTCAAGATTTTTTGTCAACATTCTAATTTTTAAGGATATTTCATCATTTGATCAAGGGTTGATCATGATTCACCAAGGATTGCTCAAAATTCATCAAGATTCAAAACTTGCTAAATTAGGGTTTTATAGGAAAAGTCAACTCAACTTTGACCAAGCATAACTTTCTCATAATTTATGAGAAATGACCCATACAAAGCTCATTTTGAAGAGGATGAAATTTAATACAATCCATATTCATACCCCAAGTTCAAAAAATTCACTCACAAGAAGTTAAAAATTTGGACATTATAGGTCATTTTTGAAAGTCAACAAAAACACCTTTTTTTGCCAAAGCTTATACGTTGAGCATGGAATAACAAAATGAGATGAGACCAAAAGGGTTGATTAGAGGACATCTCAAGCTTTATAAAAAGTCCAAGAACACTTCCAAAAGTTCCAAATTGAAGAAGTTATGCATTGTTGAAGTTGGACATTTTTGCAAAATTGCCAAAAGTCAACTATCCCCAAAACTTCAAATTTTGTCAAATGGGCCCATTATTTTCCACTTGATTTGAGCTTGCATAATTTACCACGTGTCCTAGCTTCATCCATGAACTCATATTTCATTTTTATTATTTAATTTGATTTTTTATTGAATTTACTCATTTTAAATCGAATAAAATCATAGAAAATCCAATACTTTGATAACAAGAGATCTTTTGGCTATTTCAGGATTTGATTACCATCATTAACATCATCAAAATCGAATCAGACCAATTCATGTGCAAAAAGATTGAGATTTGGAAAATTTGGCAAGTTGTAAAGAGGAGATCAAATCAAATTCCAAAGCATTGATATGGGAAGATTCAATCCATAATTCTTACCCTAATACACTCCATAGTACATAAGCACGCAAAAGCAATCGAAACAAGGGTTGGAAGCTGCAGGCAGAGGCGAGACAAAAGTTGAAAAATTCACTAAAAAGCTTAGAATCGAATTCATAGCCAGAGGCATTTTCAAAGGTTGAGACCTGTCCCAATCTCTTCCTGGGTGTTCACACAAGCGATCTGGATCAAAAGCAAGCATTCTCAGACCTTCACAAGCGTTGTAAGTGTCACGATAACTACCTTTGTTCTTGAAATCGATTTGGCTCATTCTTGCATCATTTGAACCAACCAACTGCATATTTGTGATCCTCACAACATTTCCAAGCTTTTTGCATTATTCAATTTTGTTTATCTAACCTGTAATGTAAAACGCCATAGCTAGGGTTCGTGGAAGCATTTTTGGGGTTTTTCTTTTCAGGTGAAATTAGGCTACAAGATGGGCATGGTTGTGACTGGGAGGGAAGGACGAGTACAACCATGCCCTTAGAACTCATTTTTGTGGCCTGGAATGAATTTTGGAACAAGCCTGCGCATTTAGCTGTAGATTCAAATCCGCAGGTAATGTTGTTACAGGCCTGAGGACAGGGATGAGTACGTGTCATCCTTCGGTTGGCCCATTCAAATATTTTTCGCGCATTTTATTTTTCTGATCAATAATTGTTATTTTGTCTTATTATTATTATTTTGTATATTACTAACAAACAAAACAAAGCAGCGTAGTGGCAAGACAAGCGTTCCAATCACTTTCAGGACCTGGGTTCGAATCCCAGGTCCCCCACTTTCTCAATGTTTTATTTCTTCAGGTGATCCAGTGCATATGCCTAGCTACAACACACCATGCGCCCTTGTTTATTCAGTAGCCAGATGGCCATTGGCCAGATCTGGTGACCAGGAGTTGATGGTCCACCAAGGCATCAGTTAATGCACAAGCACCAGATCTCAAAAATTCCACCAGGGCCAACGTTTTTTGGGCCTTCAGATTTCTATTCAAACTCCCAATTTCAGGCCCATACTCCCTCTTCTTATTTATTTTGTTTATTTATTTTAATTGTTTTTATTATTTCTATTTAACTTCTAACCAATCAAATTTCTTTTTTTTCATAAAATAAAATCACAAAAATATTTTCATATTTAATTAAACTTTAAATTCTTATTTTTTTAATAATAAACATTAATTAATTAATTAGTTTTTATTTTAGAATAACTTTAACTTATTTTGTAAATAAATAATTAATTAGACTTAATTAGGTATTAACCATTGATTTAATTAATTTCATTTTATTTCTTAAAATAACAAAAACCTAAAAATAATTTATTTTTATTAATTAATTTAATTAATTCAATTTAGTAATTAATTTAGGTTAATCTTTTTCTTAAAATAAAAACAACAAAAAGATGTCTTCTTTAAAGGGTCAAAACCCTAATCTGGCGTCCGATTAAATTTTGCGCCGCGATTAATTTTCTTTTATCCAATAATGTACTTGCTTCCGGATTGTAATAGTTTAATAGGACTTTTATTTATTTTTATCGCTTTATTTATTTTCAAAGGGTTTGTCTTTGGCGATGTAAATACCCGATGTCTTGTAATTTAATTTCCGCACTTTTAATTCCGCAACTTATAATTGTTAGATGTTTGGTAATAGGGATGCATGACAAGACTGAATACCTAATTTTAACATCAAATTAGATCACCCTTAACATGTATAAAGATAAAAATAAACTGAAAACGACACACTCGCACATGCGCACTCTTAGGGTACCCCCACTTGGTTGCCTTCGTACACGATCATTGAGTATAGGTCGCTTTAGAGGTCGTCCTCTTGTCTAAAAGATCATAGTCGCCTCGAAACGGTTACCTCGGACATAATTGCCCCAAACAAATGATCTAAGACATTAGGGTTACCGCTAAGGCGTCCTAACATTGCTTTAGTGACCGTATGTCCCTAATTCGAATTGACCCTCAAAACTCCAACGACGGTGCTACTTACTCATCAATAGTGGGATAGCATTGTCTAAAGGATATTAGCCTAGAACGGTTCCTTTTTTGAGTAGGTAGATAGCTCTTAGATACTTGCTCTTTCAAAACAAAAAAACCTTTTTCACACTTACACTCCTTTTCGAACAAAGTTTTCAAAAACACTTCATTACACTCTTGAGGACAGAAGCAAGAGTTAAATCGAAGTTTTCAAACAAAAACTTTTTTCAAAACCCACAAGCACAAAGAAAACAATTTTGAAAACAATTGAACAAGTACCTAAGAACCCGTAGATAACTACGGATAGAAAGGGTGCTAATACCTTCCATTTCTATAATCTACCCCCCGTACTCAAAAATATCTCAAAAAAAAGGAATTTTTCTGTGCTTTTTTCCTTTCCTTGATGGATAAAATAAAAGTCGGCGGCGACTCTTGCTTACCGCGACATTTTGCAAAAACAAACGCAAAACGCAAAACAGCATTCCCAAAACAGTCAGTTCTTCCCATCGTATCACACCTTACTTCGAGGAGATCATATTTGAACACTTCCCTAGGGAAGAAAATCAGCTAGTTGACGCCTTGGCAACCATGTCTTCAATGTTTAAGGTCAGATGGGACAACGAAGCTCCCATGATTATAATTGAAAGATTCTATGAACCTGCACATTACTGTGAGCTTGACATCGATACGGAAAAGCCATGGTACCACTAGGTGAAGAGATACCTTGAAGCACAAGAGTATCCTGAGGGAGCATCCATCAATGACAGAAAGTTGTTACGAAGAATTTCAGCCAAATTCTTCTTAAGTAATGGAATTTTGTACAAGCGCAACTGTGATCGGTGGATCTGGAACTGACTGTTTAACGCTGGTTCGCGGAATGTCGCGGAAGCAAGAGTCGCCACCGTCTTTTATTTTCTCCAAATGGAAAGGACAAAAGCACAGAAAAATTCCTTAAAGAGATTGCTCTCGGTTCGGGAGGTAGGTTATAGAAAGGGAAGGTGTTAGCACCCTTTCTATCCATGGTTATCCATGGGCTCTTAGATACTTGCTCAATGTGTTTTCAAAATTGTTTGCTTGCTTTTCAATTGTGGTTTTAAAAAGTTTCTTTGAAAAATTTCAGTTCGACTCATGCGTCAGAGTGTTTGAAAAATTTGTTTTGAAAGCTTTTGAAAAGTGTCGGTGTGAAAAGTCTTTTTGAATTTGTTTTGAGATTAGAGCAAGTATCTACGAGAACCTACCTACCCTAAGGAATTCGTCTGTGTAAATGTCCTTTAAAGTAATGCCATCCCACCATTGAGAGGTAGGTAGCACCACCGTTGGAGGTGTTCGGGTCAATTCGAGGTTCGGGACATGGTGATCACCAGAGCAATGGGAAGACACCTTAGAAGCTACCCTCATGCCAGGTTCCCGGATCATGAGGACTTACTAAGACATCCTCTACTCGACGATCACCTTTCGAGGCAATGCAACAGTGAGGCGTACCCTAGGGGTGGTGTGTGTGATTCGTGTGTCGTTTTCATTGATATTTGTCTTGTCATGTTCATTGTGATCTACGCTTGATTTTATTATGTCCTTCATTCTTGCATGCATTTATTAACAGTTAAAAAATATTTGTGGGAAAAATAAATCTAAAGCTATTACAACGGCGCGGGTCCACATCGCCAAAATTAAACCGGACCCGATTTGACGGAAAGATAAAGAAAGCAAAATAAAGTGCGAAAAGTTTAAGTTACAATGCTTCGGGACAGATACATAATTATTTAAGCGAAATAAAATAAATACGCAAATTAAATAAATTACGAACGAGGGCGTTGGACCCTTTTGCAAAATATTATTAATAAGGAATTAAAATTAAGAATTAAAAGAAAATGCTTTTTAGTATTTTTGTGTTTTTTGAGATTTAATAAAAAAGAATTAATTAAAAACCAAAATGAAATGTTAAACCTAGTTCTAATTATTTTTAAGTTTATTATGAAAGTATTAAAATTTAACCTAAATGCAACCCTAATTAGTTTACAAGTTTAATTATGAAAATAAATAAATCACTAATATTATGGCAAAAAAAAAAGGAAAATTAAAAGGAATAAAAAGTCATTAAACCTAATGCTATATTTTTGGATTTTTAGTTATTAAGAAAATGTTGAAATTTTTAACTAAATGAAACCCTAATTTTTATGTACAATTTAATTATAAAAATAAATAAATAAATAATATTATGATAAAAGGAAAAATTAAAAAGGATAAAAATTAAGCCTAAATTCTATATTTTTTATGTTTTATTATAAAAAGAATTAAGATAAACCTAATTAAACTAATATTTATTACATGTTAATTTATTTACAAGAAAATATCAAAATAAATAATCATTATATTTTTTATCCTTTTCTGAGTTTTTTAAGGTATTTTTTGTATTTGGTAAAAAACAATCAATTAAAGCAAAAAAAGAAAATATAATAGCAATTAAAAATAAAATAAGAAAAGTATAGAGAAAGCAAACCAGGGGGGGTTCAGGCCCCAATATGGAGGTCTTGATCTTAGAATGCTGGCCCAACAACCATGAGTCCGTTTGACTTTTTGCATAGCGTGTGGATGTTGACTGGGGGTGTAACGTGCTCTTTGATTTTTGGCCTTGGATTAAATCTCCAAATGAACGTGGCTGGCTTGATGATGAAGGATGTATGGTGTGCCTTATCATAAGCGCTGCACATGAATGGCTAATGAAAAATAATATGAGAAATGTACAGACCTGGGACTCGAACCCAGGTCTTGGATGTGAACGCTTATCAACGCCTGCCAGCTGAGCTATGCAATCCTTTTGTTAAATGAATAAGCAACAAATATAATAAAAGAAAATAATGCGTTAGTGGGCTAAAACGCGCGAAATCCGAATCCTCCAATCAACGCCGGCCACGAGTTCGTCTTCTTCACTTTTTCTGAAACATGAACGTATGGCAACGGTTTTCTGGGCGTGGCTTAAGGGATGTTTTAAGAAAATAGCGATTAGACCCTCAACGCTCATAAATTGAGCGCGAGGGTTCCATCATCTTCGTCTTCAAGCACTGAGTCTAATGGCACTGATCTGGAGTTCTAATTTTGCCTTGTTATGAAAGCCCCAAATCGAAAACCTGCAAACCCTAAAAAGCTACAATGGCATCTTTGTATATAACACAGGAAAACGCAATTAAATGTATCAGTTAGCTTTAGAATTGCAAGAGGAATAAGAATCCATGCAGAAAATGTTATGAAAATGCTTAAATTTAAGAATACGATTGTGAGTTTTTCACGACATATGCTGAGTTCTGTACACTGATTCCTTGCCTTTTGATGAGTGTTATGAATTGGAATATGATCAGTGAACCACAAGGAAGCTTTTGGAATCAATATTAGGACTTGAATCCACCTGAAACAATGATTTCAGAATTTGAGTTTTATGGAGAATTTTTCAAGTTTCTAGGGAGCTTTTCTGCGCAGCTTAGAGTGTGTGGGCATTAGGTTTTGACTCAGCACTTATGAGGGAAGGGAATTAGGTCATTAGTTGGCCTTGATCCATGCCCATGAGAGAATTAGTCTTAGGTCTTTTCACCATTAACAAACTTTCCCTTTTTTTAGCAAAACCAAGACTTGGTGTACAACCTAACCCTAGCATGAGTTTGGGAGCTGGCACATGATATATGGAAGCTATTCAAATTCACATGACACTATTCCATTGATTTTTAAATTTTATTTGAATTTTTAAAGATTTAAAATGAATTAAATTATCAAAAATTAAATAAAATAGAAAAATCAATGTTTGATCTTGAAATTAATCATGGGACACGTGTGTGGCATGACAAGGCTGAATCAAGTGGAAGAAAGTGGGCCCTTTTGTCAAAAATTGAAGTTTCAAGGATAGCTGACTTTTGCCATTTCACAAAAATTTCCCAACTTCTCCAATGCATAACTTGCTCAATTTTTAAGCTTTTCTCATGTTCTTGGACATTTTGGAAAGGTCTTTGAGTCCTTTAACCAATGCCTTTGGTCCCATGTCATTTTGATTTTCCAATCTCAAGTTATGGCCTTTGACTTAAAGTCCCTTTTTGTTGACTTTTGAAAATGACCTATAATGTTGAAATTGATAACTTTTTGTGAGAGCATTTCTTGGACTTGAAGTATGAAGATGAGTTGTAGGAAATGTCTTTCTCTTAAAAATGAGCTTTGGATGGAATTTTTCTGATGATCCATGTGAAAGTTATGCCCTGGTCAATTTCAGTTGACTTTTTCAGCTGTCCAAATAAGGAAACTTTTGCATCTTGATGATTTTCTGAGCCAAATTTTGAGAATCATGATCAAGCATTGATCAAATGATGTTTGTGGCTTCAAAATGATATGTTGACCAAAAATTTGAACTTTTGACTGTCAAATGACCATTTTGCCCCTACAGTTGACTGTAGTGCAATTTAGGGTTTTGACTGTGCAATCTTGAGCTGAATGCCTTGAAACTTGATATGAGGATGCTTGACCATGTTTGTAAGCATATGAGACTTGATTGAGCCTTTGAAAACTTCATTTTCTTGATCAGAACCCAAACCCTAGTTTTGACTGTATAGGAGACAGTTGGACTGTGCAACCCTTGGGGGAGCTTTATGACTTGGCTTGGCAATTTCTTGAAGAATATGGGAGGGCAAATTTTGGGGTGCAACAGTTGCCCCTGTTCAATCTTCTTAGACCTGAGGATGCAGATTGGCTGACGTGCCTTTCGTAATCCGAGGGTAGAAGATGATTGGACACTAGAGTGCCCAGAAATTTGCGCTCACATGTTAGCAGTGTGATGAGGGAATGGGCTTATAGATGCCATTTGGAGATTGCTGGATAGGATGATGGGCTTATAGATGCCATCTGGATGTTTGATTGCGTAAGAGATTCCTTGGCGAGAACCTGCATACCTGTAAAATAGAAAATGAGTACCTGACACGTTGCAGGAGCTGATTTTTAGATGTCTGGTATAGATGTGTCCTGACGGGTTACAGGAGCTGAGTCTGGAGCTTCAAACGGCGATGAAAGAACCAGGGATGGTTACTACCTTAGCATGAATGGTAAGAGAACCTTGGGCGACTTTAACTTCAACAACGCTCGTTGAGAAAAATCTTGGGTGTTTTTAACTTCAACAACGCTTGTTGAGAAAAATCTTGGGTGTCTTCTACTGGAATAAGAATCAGGGAGATCTTAGGTTCGATCTGACTGAACCAGAGAGGCCTTTGACTGGGTAAGAATCAGGAAAATCTTAGGGTCGATTTAACTGAACCGGACAAGGTCTTGAAATATCTTCAACTGGATAAGCATCAGGGAGATCTTAGGGTCGATCTGACTGAACCAGAGAAGGCCTTTGACTGGATAAGCATCAGGAAAATCTTAGGGTCGATTTAACTGAACCGGACAAGGTCTTGAAATATCTTCAACTGGATAAGCCTCAGGGAGATCTTAGGGTCGATCTGATTGAACCAGAGAAGGCCTTTGACTGGATAAGCATCAGGAAAATCTTAGGGTCAATTTAACTGAACCGGACAAGGTCTTGAAATATCTTCGACTGGATAAGCATCAGGGAGATCTTAGGGTCGATCTGACTGAACCAGAGAAGGCCTTTGACTGGATAAGAATCAGGAAAATCTTAGGGTCGATTTAACTGAACCGGACAAGGTCTTGAAATATCTTCAACTGGATAAGCATCAGGGAGATCTTAGGGTCGATCTGACTGAACCAGAGAAGGCCTTTGACTGGATAAGAATCAGGAAAATCTTAGGGTCGATTTAACTGAACCGGACAAGGTCTTGAAATATCTTCAACTGGATAAGCATCAGGGAGATCTTAGGGTCGATCTGACTGAACCAGAGAAGGCCTTTGACTGGATAAGAATCAGGAAAATCTTAGGGTCGATTTAACTGAACCGGATAAGGTCTTGAAATATCTTCAACTGGATAAGCATCAGGGAGATCTTAGGGTCGATCTGACTGAACCAGAGAAGGCCTTTGACTGGATAAGCATCAGGGAAATCTTAGGGTCGATTTAACTGAATCGGACAAGGTCTTGAAATATCTTCAACTGGAATAAGTGTCAGAACGTCGCCATATCTGGTTTACATCTGGACTATATCTGGAAGGAAATCTGGAAGCAGTATCAGAACGTCACCATATCTGGTTTACATCTGAAACTATATCTAGAAGGATATCTGGAAGCAGCATCAGAACGTCGCCATCTCTGGGTCATATCTGAAACTATATCTAGAAGGAACTCTGGAAGCAGCATCAGAACGTCGCCATCTCTGGGTCATATCTGAAACTATATCTAGAAGGATATCTGGAAGCAGCATCAGAATGTCGCCATCTCTGGGTCATATCTGAAACTATATCTAGAAGGATATCTGGAAGCAGCATCAGAACGTCGCCATCTCTGGGTCATATCTGAAACTATATCTAGAAGGAACTCTGGAAGCAGCATCAGAACATCACCATATCTGGGTCATATCTGAAACTATATCTAGAAGGATATCTGGAAGCAGCATCAGAACGTCGCCATCTCTGGGTCATATCTGAAACTATATCTAGAAGGAACTCTGGAAGCAGCATCAGAACATCGCCATCTCTGGGTCATATCTGAAACTATATCTAGAAGGAACTCTGGAAGCAGCATCAGAACGTCACCATATCTGGGTCATATCTGAAACTATATCTAGAAGGATATCTGGAAGCAGCATCAGAATGTCGCCATCTCTGGGTCATATCTGAAACTATATCTAGAAGGATATCTGGAAGCAGCATCAGAACGTCGCCATCTCTGGGTCATATCTGAAACTATATCTAGAAGGAACTCTGGAAGCAGCATCAGAACGTCACCATATCTGGGTCATATCTGAAACTATATCTAGAAGGATATTTGGAAGCAGCATCAGAACGTCACCATCTCTGGGTCATATCTGAAACTATATCTAGAAGGATATCTGGAAGCAGCATCAGAACGTCACCATATCTGGGTCATATCTGAAACTATATCTAGAAGGAAATCTGGAAGCAGTATCAGAACGTCACCATCTCTGGGTCATATCTGAAACTATATCTAGAAGGAAATCTGGAAGCAGTATCAGAACGTCACCATCTCTGGGTCATATCTGAAACTATATCTAGAATGAATTGCGATAGTTGATAGTAGTCATTTTTGTATTGATCTCTTTCCTGAAAAGGCAAAACATAATTGTATGCAAAATCATGATGCATGAACTATATGTCTTCAAAATTAATGAGATTCGTGTAGTATGATGCATATGCATGCTATAATGTATGAAGATGTGATGTTTATGACTGTATTTTTGTCTAGGAAAGTAAATCCTTGACGGGTGCCGGGAAGTCGCTCCTGGGCTGATGTTGAAGAATAGCTTTTTGCTTCCGCTGGGGATGATAGTTGCAAGTATACCGGTAGGAGAAGATAACTCCGTCGGGGAATGCACTTGGCAAATGACGGATTCTGCGGGGAGAAAAGATACTCTAGTGACCATGCTGAGAAGCAATACTCTGTGGGAAGAGGGATGCCTTGCTGAGTGTTGAGAATGACTTGCTGAGGATATCTCTGCTGTATTGGAAGTGCTGATAGACTTCGCTGGGGATAAGAAGATTTTGTCGACGACGATCTTTCCGTGGCTTTTGGCTGAGGATAACCCAGTTATATCCTGTTAAGGAAATAACTCTTTGAATAAAGCCGAGAGACGCGTTCGTGCTCTGTGAAGGATAAGCTTCCAGATTTTACTGGGGATAAGCTTACTGCTTGGGGAGATGATTCCAACTTTCTTGGGGAAGCTGGGTTGGACTCTTCTGGGGAAGTATTGAACTGTATTGGTTATGTTCTTCAACGGAACCTACCCTGATGCCTTGGAGGATAGAACAATCAGACTGCTTAGACCACTCTTCATTGCCCCTGTTTCTATGGGGGGACGCATGTGGGATGCTGATAATTGTTGAGGATCCAACCTCCTTCTGGTAGGCAGGTGACAAGAGAACAGGACATAGTCGTACGCTTTAATCCCTAACTTTTGCCTGGACCGCCCTTTCGGGTTTTCAGTCCACCGGGATACCCATTTTTGCCCAAGCCGCCTTTTCAGGTTTTCGACTTGCCGGGTGTACGGATTTTGCATTTCATCCCTTATTCTTGCCCGAACCCTTTTGGTTCGTCGGGAAGCCCTAATTTTTGCCTAGGTACGTCAACCTAGCGGGTCTTTGATTTTGCGTAGTATTTTCCGACTATGTCCACGCTTTTAGAATGTAGGGAGTTGCCCCTGGCTGTTTGTGTTGCCATGTTACCAGAAGCTGTCTGATCGTGCAAGATTCGTTGCTGGAGTGCCCCAAGTGACTCAGGCAGGGATTTGCCCCAGGCTATTTGGCCTTTTGAGAGATTCTCCGAATCTTGACTTAACTGCCCCAGATGGTAGACCATGATCATGCCGTGCCCCTTGATTGGAGATACTCTTGTTCATTAAACTTTCGTCATGCGAATTTCTATGCTGTTCAAACAAAAAGTCATATGCAAACAAAGTTATGTTAAAAATGCAAAGCTTATGTCTGTCTCGAAGATTTTGAAAATGCATTCTTTTTCATAAAACAAGTAAATGTTTGTAAAAACATGATGTCAACTCCGTATTTACCGTAGGCCTTAAGGAGTCAGGATACCTTTCGTAACAGTATGCTTTCAAACTAACCCATGCTTCAGCTAGGACTTTTAAGGGTTATAACGTGGCCTGGTTCACGGTTTAAGAAACAAAGGATAAAGGCTCAAATTTTATTTGTACCCACCCGCTCTTCGTGATGTTCTCCAAACCTAAACTCAGTTGATCATACGTTAGACCTAGTTTGAGTCTTTGTTCTGATTTTCCAGTGATGGTTCGGATATTGATGATTTATTCTGAATAGGCAGTCATCATTTTTTGTCGAGGGTTTGTGGGACCTCTTTCTTTTTGATTTTGTTATCCCTATTTTTTGCCTGAACTGTTTCCTTTTTTGGAATTACAGTCAGCGGGATGCCCCAGTTTTGTAAGTCTTCTTCGTTGGCTTTGACTTTTTGGGCTTTTCATTTATGATTTTTTGTTGATAATGACTGCCTGTCCTTATGATTATTCGGAACCATCACTGTCTTTCTTCGTTTTGTAAGGATCTCTTTTTGGTGCCATTCGTTATGCACTCGGATCAACTGAGAGACTACCCTGCCCCAGGTTATGATTGAGGGTTTTGATTTTCGAAAATAAAAACTCCTACTTCTTTGGCTCAGAGGGGTTGACGAGGGATTATCATCCTTATAACTCCAGTGTTTAGGGATTGAAACAATGCCTGTACCTCACCAGCGGGGTCTGTTCAAAAGCATACTGTAGCGATCGTGGTATCGTTTTCGTCATCCTCCCTCAAGAGGCTCAGAATTATTAACCAAGAGTTGATCATCAGAAAAAATATGAAAAGAAATTTTGAATATAATGAAAACAATTGTATTAATTCCCAAAACAGACGTATGCGATGCATTAATAGAATAAAAGAGTTTGCTATGACAGTAATTGTTCGTATAAGCAAAGAAAAATACAACTCAAAAATTCAAATAAACAAAGGCTTCAACGATTGGGTAATGGAGCAGTGATTATGTTCGGAGTCTCTGGCACTTCAAACTGAATCTCTCCGACGTCAATCATATCTTGGATCTTGTTCTTGAGAGGCCAGCAGTTGTCTGTAGTATGCCCCGGGCTATCTGAATGATATGCGCACCTATCGTTGGGATGATAGTTGGGAGCAGAAGTGTTCGGATTCCGAAGAGGAGCCCTCAAGGTGATCAGCCCTGCCTTCAACATTTGTTGTAGCGCCTGATCCAGTGACATGTTGAGTTTGGTATACTGTCGTTTCTCCTTTCGCTGCTGCCCCTGTCCTTGTTGAGCAGGTCCGGGATTGGAGATCTGGACTGCCCCTACCTCATGGCGGCTCTTTTTACCGTGCACAGCATTGGATTCTTTCTTTCCCTGATGAGGCTTTTTATCATAAGGTGCAGCCTCTTGAATTTTCCCAGACCGGATACCAGCTTCTATTCGCTCTCCAGTCAAGATAAGATCTGTGAATCCAGCAGACGAATTCCCAATTAGGTGGTTGTAGAATGGACCAGACAGGGTCCCCAAGAACATATCGACAAGTTCCCGATCAGTCAGAGGTGGTTGTACCCTTCCAGCAAGATCCCTCCATTTCTGCGCATATTCTTTAAAACCTTCGCTTGCACCTAACGACATACCCTGGAGTTGGGTACGCGTAGGAGCAAGGTCGGCATTATATTGATACTGCTTGTAGAAAGCAGTAGCCAACTCCTCCCAGTTATGAACCTTGGTCCCATCTAGCTGATAGAACCATTCGAGATGAGTCCCTGAAAGACTCTCCTGGAAGAAGTGGATCCACAAGTTCTTGTCCACCGTATATGGTTGAATCTTCCGAACATAGGACCTGAGATGTAATTTGGGACAAGACGCCCCGTCGTACTTGGTAAAGGATGGTGCTTTGAACTTCCGAGGAATAATCACACCAGTTGATAAACCCAGATCTCCGAAATCCAGCCCGGGTACCTGTTGGATCTCCATAGCATTCAGCCTATCCTCCAACTGTTTGTACTTGTCGTCAGCAGGAGGGTACTATTCGTCGTTGAAATCTGTCTCGTTGTCGGAGACCACTGGACTAGGCACCTCTCTCTCATGGTGACTGCTTTCCCTCACAGACGGAGTAGTCCTCTCAGTTTCAGTCGGCAGTGTGTTCCCAGATCTGCGCCTAGGGTTGAACAAAACAGTCCTCTTCTTCCTCTTCTCCTTCTTCAAGAGCAAAGCCTTCAGATCTTGTTGCCCCTGGGTCAAATTCATGATCAACCCTTGGAACTGGGCGTTCTGAGCCTGGAGGGCCTTGATAGACTGCTCAGCTGATGATTCAGGATTCATGGCGATCGGCTGAAATAAACAGCGAGGAAGGGTAAGCAACCTGTCAAAGGGATACCTGCAATGCAATGAGATGTATGACATGCATGTAATGTTTTCAAGGACCTCGCGGGGTAGACAAAAAATTTGTTAGCATTTGGATCCGGTAGCTTGATTGAAAGAACTTCATATTTGTTGAGAGTCCTTCGTCAAGGGTCAAAGGCTCACCATATCCAGTGGGTCATAGCCCCTGACAACCTTGGCTAGAGGAAAGTAAATCCTCTTTGCCCCTGGCTAGAGGGTTGGTTCATCATGACCTGCATCACAAGCCCCTGAGATCCTTGAAATGGGTTAGGATGTATGCAATGGTATGATGGTATGATGTCATGCTATGCATGGGGTGATGTAGGTAAACCCTGTTATGAGTCCCAATTAAGGACTATAAACAGACCCTGCAAGGAATTCAGTATACTTTGTTATGAGTCCCAATTAGGGCTATAAACGAAACCTGCAAGAGATCTAGTAAACCCTGTTATGAGTCCTAGTTAAGGACTATAAACAAAACCTGCAAGTAGTTCATGTGTCAGCTAACAAGCATGCAAGTAGGCAAGTACAAAGACACACAAGTCACACAAGAGCCCTTAGAGTTTAGGCCAGCCTGAAGTTTGGGTATTACCCTCTTGAAGTTGGTGGGTTCAACCTGTCCTAATCAAAGTAACCGGGTTCTAAGGTTCCCAATATCACGGGATTGCTTTCATTGTTCATCGTTTCGATTTAGCCACTGAACTGGCGACCGAAATATTCCAGGAAAGCAACCCTCAATTGAGTGTAGTATCGAGTATCAACCAACCTCGGACTGCACCAAAGTCAGTTATCTCACTACCCTAAAGAGGCCAAGATAGTTCAATTAAGGTTCCTAAGGTCTGTTGATGCTTCACGACACCACGCGGAGGCCCCGTACTCTCCTTGACTGAACTCAAGGGTTACCGGTACACACCAAAGTGCCACATCAACGTAGCAGACTGCTTCAACCATGTCGGTATACCCCGCACAGTTCCCTCACAGCCTTGTTGCTACTTTCTAAGAAAGGTATCCCCAGATCCGGGTTAGGATCTATAGAACTCCCAAGCAACCCACAATGATAAAGCAAGCAAAGAAAGCAATTGAAAACACAGTTATGAACTAACCCTAAGGTACACCTCACTTTAAGTTTTATATCCCCAGCAGAGTCGCCAGTTCTGTGATCGGTGGATCTGGAACTGACTGTTTAACGCTGGTTCGCGGAATGTCGCGGAAGCAAGAGTCGCCACCGTCTTTTATTTTCTCCAAATGGAAAGGACAAAAGCACAGAAAAATTCCTTAAAGAGATTGCTCTCGGTTCGGGAGGTAGGTTATAGAAAGGGAAGGTGTTAGCACCCTTTCTATCCATGGTTATCCATGGGCTCTTAGATACTTGCTCAATGTGTTTTCAAAATTGTTTGCTTGCTTTTCAATTGTGGTTTTAAAAAGTTTCTTTGAAAAATTTCAGTTCGACTCATGCGTCAGAGTGTTTGAAAAATTTGTTTTGAAAGCTTTTGAAAAGTGTCGGTGTGAAAAGTCTTTTTGAATTTGTTTTGAGATTAGAGCAAGTATCTACGAGAACCTACCTACCCTAAGGAATTCGTCTGTGTAAATGTCCTTTAAATTAATGCCATCCCACCATTGAGAGGTAGGTAGCACCACCGTTGGAGGTGTTCGGGTCAATTCGAGGTTCGGGACATGGTGATCACCAGAGCAATGGGAAGACACCTTAGAAGCTACCCTCATGCCAGGTTCCCGGATCATGAGGACTTACTAAGACATCCTCTACTCGACGATCACCTTTCGAGGCAAGGCAACAGTGAGGCGTACCCTAGGGGTGGTGTGTGCGATTCGTGTGTCGTTTTCATTGATATTTGTCTTGTCATGTTCATTGTGATCTACGCTTGATTTTATTATGTCCATTCATTCTTGCATGCATTTATTAACAGTTAAAAAATATTTGCGGGAAAAATAAATCTAAAGCTATTACAACGGCGCGGGTCCACATCGCCAAAATTAAACCGGACCCGATTTGACGGAAAGATAAAGAAAGCAAAATAAAGTGCGAAAAGTTTAAGTTACAATGCTTCGGGACAGATACATAATTATTTAAGCGAAATAAAATAAATACGCAAATTAAATAAATTACGAACGAGGGCGTTGGACCCTTTTGCAAAATATTATTAATAAGGAATTAAAATTAAGAATTAAAAGAAAATGCTTTTTAGTATTTTTGTGTTTTTTGAGATTTAATAAAAAAGAATTAATTAAAAACCAAAATGAAATGTTAAACCTAGTTCTAATTATTTTTAAGTTTATTATGAAAGTATTAAAATTTAACCTAAATGCAACCCTAATTAGTTTACAAGTTTAATTATGAAAATAAATAAATCACTAATATTATGGCAAAAAAAAAGGAAAATTAAAAGGAATAAAAAGTCATTAAACCTAATGCTATATTTTTGGATTTTTAGTTATTAAGAAAATGTTGAAATTTTTAACTAAATGAAACCCTAATTTTTATGTACAATTTAATTATAAAAATAAATAAATAAATAATATTATGATAAAAGGAAAAATTAAAAAGGATAAAAATTAAGCCTAAATTCTATATTTTTTATGTTTTATTATAAAAAGAATTAAGATAAACCTAATTAAACTAATATTTATTACATGTTAATTTATTTACAAGAAAATATCAAAATAAATAATCATTATATTTTTTATCCTTTTCTGAGTTTTTTAAGGTATTTTTTGTATTTGGTAAAAAACAATCAATTAAAGCAAAAAAAGAAAATATAATAGCAATTAAAAATAAAATAAGAAAAGTATAGAGAAAGCAAACCAGGGGGGGGTTCAGGCCCCAATATGGAGGTCTTGATCTTAGAATGCTGGCCCAACAACCATGAGTCCGTTTGACTTTTTGCATAGCGTGTGGATGTTGACTGGGGGTGTAACGTGCTCTTTGATTTTTGGCCTTGGATTAAATCTCCAAATGAACGTGGCTGGCTTGATGATGAAGGATGTATGGTGTGCCTTATCATAAGCGCTGCACATGAATGGCTAATGAAAAATAATATGAGAAATGTACAGACCTGGGACTCGAACCCAGGTCTTGGATGTGAACGCTTATCAACGCCTGCCAGCTGAGCTATGCAATCCTTTTGTTAAATGAATAAGCAACAAATATAATAAAAGAAAATAATGCGTTAGTGGGCTAAAACGCGCGAAATCCGAATCCTCCAATCAACGCCGGCCACGAGTTCGTCTTCTTCACTTTTTCTGAAACATGAACGTATGGCAACGGTTTTCTGGGCGTGGCTTAAGGGATGTTTTAAGAAAATAGCGATTAGACCCTCAACGCTCATAAATTGAGCACGAGGGTTCCATCATCTTCGTCTTCAAGCACTGAGTCTAATGGCACTGATCTGGAGTTCTAATTTTGCCTTGTTATGAAAGCCCCAAATCGAAAACCTGCAAACCCTAAAAAGCTACAATGGCATCTTTGTATATAACACAGGAAAACGCAATTAAATGTATCAGTTAGCTTTAGAATTGCAAGAGGAATAAGAATCCATGCAGAAAATGTTATGAAAATGCTTAAATTTAAGAATACGATTGTGAGTTTTTCACGACATATGCTGAGTTCTGTACACTGATTCCTTGCCTTTTGATGAGTGTTATGAATTGGAATATGATCAGTGAACCACAAGGAAGCTTTTGGAATCAATATTAGGACTTGAATCCACCTGAAACAATGATTTCAGAATTTGAGTTTTATGGAGAATTTTTCAAGTTTCTAGGGAGCTTTTCTGCGCAGCTTAGAGTGTGTGGGCATTAGGTTTTGACTCAGCACTTATGAGGGAAGGGAATTAGGTCATTAGTTGGCCTTGATCCATGCCCATGAGAGAATTAGTCTTAGGTCTTTTCACCATTAACAAACTTTCCCTTTTTTTAGCAAAACCAAGACTTGGTGTACAACCTAACCCTAGCATGAGTTTGGGAGCTGGCACATGATATATGGAAGCTATTCAAATTCACATGACACTATTCCATTGATTTTTAAATTTTATTTGAATTTTTAAAGATTTAAAATGAATTAAATTATCAAAAATTAAATAAAATAGAAAAATCAATGTTTGATCTTGAAATTAATCATGGGACACGTGTGTGGCATGACAAGGCTGAATCAAGTGGAAGAAAGTGGGCCCTTTTGTCAAAAATTGAAGTTTCAAGGATAGCTGACTTTTGCCATTTCACAAAAATTTCCCAACTTCTCCAATGCATAACTTGCTCAATTTTTAAGCTTTTCTCATGTTCTTGGACATTTTGGAAAGGTCTTTGAGTCCTTTAACCAATGCCTTTGGTCCCATGTCATTTTGATTTTCCAATCTCAAGTTATGGCCTTTGACTTAAAGTCCCTTTTTGTTGACTTTTGAAAATGACCTATAATGTTGAAATTGATAACTTTTTGTGAGAGCATTTCTTGGACTTGAAGTATGAAGATGAGTTGTAGGAAATGTCTTTCTCTTAAAAATGAGCTTTGGATGGAATTTTTCTGATGATCCATGTGAAAGTTATGCCCTGGTCAATTTCAGTTGACTTTTTCAGCTGTCCAAATAAGGAAACTTTTGCATCTTGATGATTTTCTGAGCCAAATTTTGAGAATCATGATCAAGCATTGATCAAATGATGTTTGTGGCTTCAAAATGATATGTTGACCAAAAATTTGAACTTTTGACTGTCAAATGACCATTTTGCCCCTACAGTTGACTGTAGTGCAATTTAGGGTTTTGACTGTGCAATCTTGAGCTGAATGCCTTGAAACTTGATATGAGGATGCTTGACCATGTTTGTAAGCATATGAGACTTGATTGAGCCTTTGAAAACTTCATTTTCTTGATCAGAACCCAAACCCTAGTTTTGACTGTATAGGAGACAGTTGGACTGTGCAACCCTTGGGGGAGCTTTATGACTTGGCTTGGCAATTTCTTGAAGAATATGGGAGGGCAAATTTTGGGGTGCAACAGTTGCCCCTGTTCAATCTTCTTAGACCTGAGGATGCAGATTGGCTGACGTGCCTTTCGTAATCCGAGGGTAGAAGATGATTGGACACTAGAGTGCCCAGAAATTTGCGCTCACATGTTAGCAGTGTGATGAGGGAATGGGCTTATAGATGCCATTTGGAGATTGCTGGATAGGATGATGGGCTTATAGATGCCATCTGGATGTTTGATTGCGTAAGAGATTCCTTGGCGAGAACCTGCATACCTGCAAAATAGAAAATGAGTACCTGACACGTTGCAGGAGCTGATTTTTAGATGTCTGGTATAGATGTGTCCTGACGGGTTACAGGAGCTGAGTCTGGAGCTTCAAACGGCGATGAAAGAACCAGGGATGGTTACTACCTTAGCATGAATGGTAAGAGAACCTTGGGCGACTTTAACTTCAACAACGCTCGTTGAGAAAAATCTTGGGTGTTTTTAACTTCAACAACGCTTGTTGAGAAAAATCTTGGGTGTCTTCTACTGGAATAAGAATCAGGGAGATCTTAGGTTCGATCTGACTGAACCAGAGAGGCCTTTGACTGGGTAAGAATCAGGAAAATCTTAGGGTCGATTTAACTGAACCGGACAAGGTCTTGAAATATCTTCAACTGGATAAGCATCAGGGAGATCTTAGGGTCGATCTGACTGAACCAGAGAAGGCCTTTGACTGGATAAGCATCAGGAAAATCTTAGGGTCGATTTAACTGAACCGGACAAGGTCTTGAAATATCTTCAACTGGATAAGCCTCAGGGAGATCTTAGGGTCGATCTGATTGAACCAGAGAAGGCCTTTGACTGGATAAGCATCAGGAAAATCTTAGGGTCGATTTAACTGAACCGGACAAGGTCTTGAAATATCTTCGACTGGATAAGCATCAGGGAGATCTTAGGGTCGATCTGACTGAACCAGAGAAGGCCTTTGACTGGATAAGAATCAGGAAAATCTTAGGGTCGATTTAACTGAACCGGACAAGGTCTTGAAATATCTTCAACTGGATAAGCATCAGGGAGATCTTAGGGTCGATCTGACTGAACCAGAGAAGGCCTTTGACTGGATAAGAATCAGGAAAATCTTAGGGTCGATTTAACTGAACCGGACAAGGTCTTGAAATATCTTCAACTGGATAAGCATCAGGGAGATCTTAGGGTCGATCTGACTGAACCAGAGAAGGCCTTTGACTGGATAAGAATCAGGAAAATCTTAGGGTCGATTTAACTGAACCGGACAAGGTCTTGAAATATCTTCAACTGGATAAGCATCAGGGAGATCTTAGGGTCGATCTGACTGAACCAGAGAAGGCCTTTGACTGGATAAGCATCAGGAAAATCTTAGGGTCGATTTAACTGAATCAGACAAGGTCTTGAAATATCTTCAACTGGAATAAGTGTCAGAACGTCGCCATATCTGGTTTACATCTGGACTATATCTGGAAGGAAATCTGGAAGCAGTATCAGAACGTCACCATATCTGGTTTACATCTGAAACTATATCTAGAAGGATATCTGGAAGCAGCATCAGAACGTCGCCATCTCTGGGTCATATCTGAAACTATATCTAGAAGGAACTCTGGAAGCAGCATCAGAACGTCGCCATCTCTGGGTCATATCTGAAACTATATCTAGAAGGATATCTGGAAGCAGCATCAGAATGTCGCCATCTCTGGGTCATATCTGAAACTATATCTAGAAGGATATCTGGAAGCAGCATCAGAACGTCGCCATCTCTGGGTCATATCTGAAACTATATCTAGAAGGAACTCTGGAAGCAGCATCAGAACATCACCATATCTGGGTCATATCTGAAACTATATCTAGAAGGATATCTGGAAGCAGCATCAGAACGTCGCCATCTCTGGGTCATATCTGAAACTATATCTAGAAGGAACTCTGGAAGCAGCATCAGAACATCGCCATCTCTGGGTCATATCTGAAACTATATCTAGAAGGAACTCTGGAAGCAGCATCAGAACGTCACCATATCTGGGTCATATCTGAAACTATATCTAGAAGGATATCTGGAAGCAGCATCAGAATGTCGCCATCTCTGGGTCATATCTGAAACTATATCTAGAAGGATATCTGGAAGCAGCATCAGAACGTCGCCATCTCTGGGTCATATCTGAAACTATATCTAGAAGGAACTCTGGAAGCAGCATCAGAACGTCACCATATCTGGGTCATATCTGAAACTATATCTAGAAGGATATCTGGAAGCAGCATCAGAACGTCACCATCTCTGGGTCATATCTGAAACTATATCTAGAAGGATATCTGGAAGCAGCATCAGAACGTCACCATATCTGGGTCATATCTGAAACTATATCTAGAAGGAAATCTGGAAGCAGTATCAGAACGTCACCATCTCTGGGTCATATCTGAAACTATATCTAGAAGGAAATCTGGAAGCAGTATCAGAACGTCACCATCTCTGGGTCATATCTGAAACTATATCTAGAATGAATTGCGATAGTTGATAGTAGTCATTTTTGTATTGATCTCTTTCCTGAAAAGGCAAAACATAATTGTATGCAAAATCATGATGCATGAACTATATGTCTTCAAAATTAATGAGATTCGTGTAGTATGATGCATATGCATGCTATAATGTATGAAGATGTGATGTTTATGACTGTATTTTTGTCTAGGAAAGTAAATCCTTGACGGGTGCCGGGAAGTCGCTCCTGGGCTGATGTTGAAGAATAGCTTTTTGCTTCCGCTGGGGATGATAGTTGCAAGTATACCGGTAGGAGAAGATAACTCCGTCGGGGAATGCACTTGGCAAATGACGGATTCTGCGGGGAGAAAAGATACTCTAGTGACCATGCTGAGAAGCAATACTCTGTGGGAAGAGGGATGCCTTGCTGAGTGTTGAGAATGACTTGCTGAGGATATCTCTGCTGTATTGGAAGTGCTGATAGACTTCGCTGGGGATAAGAAGATTTTGTCGACGACGATCTTTCCGTGGCTTTTGGCTGAGGATAACCCAGTTATATCCTGTTAAGGAAATAACTCTTTGAATAAAGCCGAGAGACGCGTTCGTGCTCTGTGAAGGATAAGCTTCCAGATTTTACTGGGGATAAGCTTACTGCTTGGGGAGATGATTCCAACTTTCTTGGGGAAGCTGGGTTGGACTCTTCTGGGGAAGTATTGAACTGTATTGGTTATGTTCTTCAACGGAACCTACCCTGATGCCTTGGAGGATAGAACAATCAGACTGCTTAGACCACTCTTCATTGCCCCTGTTTCTATGGGGGGACGCATGTGGGATGCTGATAATTGTTGAGGATCCAACCTCCTTCTGGTAGGCAGGTGACAAGAGAACAGGACATAGTCGTACGCTTTAATCCCTAACTTTTGCCTGGACCGCCCTTTCGGGTTTTCAGTCCACCGGGATACCCATTTTTGCCCAAGCCGCCTTTTCAGGTTTTCGACTTGCCGGGTGTACGGATTTTGCATTTCATCCCTTATTCTTGCCCGAACCCTTTTGGTTCGTCGGGAAGCCCTAATTTTTGCCTAGGTACGTCAACCTAGCGGGTCTTTGATTTTGCGTAGTATTTTCCGACTATGTCCACGCTTTTAGAATGTAGGGAGTTGCCCCTGGCTGTTTGTGTTGCCATGTTACCAGAAGCTGTCTGATCGTGCAAGATTCGTTGCTGGAGTGCCCCAAGTGACTCAGGCAGGGATTTGCCCCAGGCTATTTGGCCTTTTGAGAGATTCTCCGAATCTTGACTTAACTGCCCCAGATGGTAGACCATGATCATGCCGTGCCCCTTGATTGGAGATACTCTTGTTCATTAAACTTTCGTCATGCGAATTTCTATGCTGTTCAAACAAAAAGTCATATGCAAACAAAGTTATGTTAAAAATGCAAAGCTTATGTCTGTCTCGAAGATTTTGAAAATGCATTCTTTTTCATAAAACAAGTAAATGTTTGTAAAAACATGATGTCAACTCCGTATTTACCGTAGGCCTTAAGGAGTCAGGATACCTTTCGTAACAGTATGCTTTCAAACTAACCCATGCTTCAGCTAGGACTTTTAAGGGTTATAACGTGGCCTGGTTCACGGTTTAAGAAACAAAGGATAAAGGCTCAAATTTTATTTGTACCCACCCGCTCTTCGTGATGTTCTCCAAACCTAAACTCAGTTGATCATACGTTAGACCTAGTTTGAGTCTTTGTTCTGATTTTCCAGTGATGGTTCGGATATTGATGATTTATTCTGAATAGGCAGTCATCATTTTTTGTCGAGGGTTTGTGGGACCTCTTTCTTTTTGATTTTGTTATCCCTATTTTTTGCCTGAACTGTTTCCTTTTTTGGAATTACAGTCAGCGGGATGCCCCAGTTTTGTAAGTCTTCTTCGTTGGCTTTGACTTTTTGGGCTTTTCATTTATGATTTTTTGTTGATAATGACTGCCTGTCCTTATGATTATTCGGAACCATCACTGTCTTTCTTCGTTTTGTAAGGATCTCTTTTTGGTGCCATTCGTTATGCACTCGGATCAACTGAGAGACTACCCTGCCCCAGGTTATGATTGAGGGTTTTGATTTTCGAAAATAAAAACTCCTACTTCTTTGGCTCAGAGGGGTTGACGAGGGATTATCATCCTTATAACTCCAGTGTTTAGGGATTGAAACAATGCCTGTACCTCACCAGCGGGGTCTGTTCAAAAGCATACTGTAGCGATCGTGGTATCGTTTTCGTCATCCTCCCTCAAGAGGCTCAGAATTATTAACCAAGAGTTGATCATCAGAAAAAATATGAAAAGAAATTTTGAATATAATGAAAACAATTGTATTAATTCCCAAAACAGATGTATGCGATGCATTAATAGAATAAAAGAGTTTGCTATGATAGTAATTGTTCGTATAAGCAAAGAAAAATACAACTCAAAAATTCAAATAAACAAAGGCTTCAACGATTGGGTAATGGAGCAGTGATTATGTTCGGAGTCTCTGGCACTTCAAACTGAATCTCTCCGACGTCAATCATATCTTGGATCTTGTTCTTGAGAGGCCAGCAGTTGTCTGTAGTATGCCCCGGGCTATCTGAATGATATGCGCACCTATCGTTGGGATGATAGTTGGGAGCAGAAGTGTTCGGATTCCGAAGAGGAGCCCTCAAGGTGATCAGCCCTGCCTTCAACATTTGTTGTAGCGCCTGATCCAGTGACATGTTGAGTTTGGTATACTGTCGTTTCTCCTTTCGCTGCTGCCCCTGTCCTTGTTGAGCAGGTCCGGGATTGGAGATCTGGACTGCCCCTACCTCATGACGGCTCTTTTTACCGTGCACAGCATTGGATTCTTTCTTTCCCTGATGAGGCTTTTTATCATAAGGTGCAGCCTCTTGAATTTTCCCAGACCGGATACCAGCTTCTATTCGCTCTCCAGTCAAGATAAGATCTGTGAATCCAGCAGACGAATTCCCAATTAGGTGGTTGTAGAATGGACCAGACAGGGTCCCCAAGAACATATCGACAAGTTCCCGATCAGTCAGAGGTGGTTGTACCCTTCCAGCAAGATCCCTCCATTTCTGCGCATATTCTTTAAAACCTTCGCTTGCACCTAACGACATACCCTGGAGTTGGGTACGCGTAGGAGCAAGGTCGGCATTATATTGATACTGCTTGTAGAAAGCAGTAGCCAACTCCTCCCAGTTATGAACCTTGGTCCCATCTAGCTGATAGAACCATTCGAGATGAGTCCCTGAAAGACTCTCCTGGAAGAAGTGGATCCACAAGTTCTTGTCCACCGTATATGGTTGAATCTTCCGAACATAGGACCTGAGATGTAATTTGGGACAAGACGCCCCGTCGTACTTGGTAAAGGATGGTGCTTTGAACTTCCGAGGAATAATCACACCAGTTGATAAACCCAGATCTCCGAAATCCAGCCCGGGTACCTGTTGGATCTCCATAGCATTCAGCCTATCCTCCAACTGTTTGTACTTGTCGTCAGCAGGAGGGTACTATTCGTCGTTGAAATCTGTCTCGTTGTCGGAGACCACTGGACTAGGCACCTCTCTCTCATGGTGACTGCTTTCCCTCACAGACGGAGTAGTCCTCTCAGTTTCAGTCGGCAGTGTGTTCCCAGATCTGCGCCTAGGGTTGAACAAAAC
This sequence comes from Vicia faba, assembly GCA_948472305.1. Taxonomy (NCBI): domain Eukaryota; kingdom Viridiplantae; phylum Streptophyta; class Magnoliopsida; order Fabales; family Fabaceae; genus Vicia; species Vicia faba. The sequence goes on from OX451741.1 coordinate 499,470,091, forward strand.
AGTCCTCTTCTTCCTCTTCTCCTTCTTCAAGAGCAAAGCCTTCAGATCTTGTTGCCCCTGGGTCAAATTCATGATCAACCCTTGGAACTGGGCGTTCTGAGCCTGGAGGGCCTTGATAGACTGCTCAGCTGATGATTCAGGATTCATGGCGATCGGCTGAAATAAACAGCGAGGAAGGGTAAGCAACCTGTCAAAGGGATACCTGCAATGCAATGAGATGTATGACATGCATGTAATGTTTTCAAGGACCTCGCGGGGTAGACAAAAAATTTGTTAGCATTTGGATCCGGTAGCTTGATTGAAAGAACTTCATATTTGTTGAGAGTCCTTCGTCAAGGGTCAAAGGCTCACCATATCCAGTGGGTCATAGCCCCTGACAACCTTGGCTAGAGGAAAGTAAATCCTCTTTGCCCCTGGCTAGAGGGTTGGTTCATCATGACCTGCATCACAAGCCCCTGAGATCCTTGAAATGGGTTAGGATGTATGCAATGGTATGATGGTATGATGTCATGCTATGCATGGGGTGATGTAGGTAAACCTTGTTATGAGTCCCAATTAAGGACTATAAACAGACCCTGCAAGGAATTCAGTATACTTTGTTATGAGTCCCAATTAGGGCTATAAACGAAACCTGCAAGAGATCTAGTAAACCCTGTTATGAGTCCTAGTTAAGGACTATAAACAAAACCTGCAAGTAGTTCATGTGTCAGCTAACAAGCATGCAAGTAGGCAAGTACAAAGACACACAAGTCACACAAGAGCCCTTAGAGTTTAGGCCAGCCTGAAGTTTGGGTATTACCCTCTTGAAGTTGGTGGGTTCAACCTGTCCTAATCAAAGTAACCGGGTTCTAAGGTTCCCAATATCACGGGATTGCTTTCATTGTTCATCGTTTCGATTTAGCCACTGAACTGGCGACCGAAATATTCCAGGAAAGCAACCCTCAATTGAGTGTAGTATCGAGTATCAACCAACCTCGGACTGCACCAAAGTCAGTTATCTCACTACCCTAAAGAGGCCAAGATAGTTCAATTAAGGTTCCTAAGGTCTGTTGATGCTTCACGACACCACGCGGAGGCCCCGTACTCTCCTTGACTGAACTCAAGGGTTACCGGTACACACCAAAGTGCCACATCAACGTAGCAGACTGCTTCAACCATGTCGGTATACCCCACACAGTTCCCTCACAGCCTTGTTGCTACTTTCTAAGAAAGGTATCCCCAGATCCGGGTTAGGATCTATAGAACTCCCAAGCAACCCACAATGATAAAGCAAGCAAAGAAAGCAATTGAAAACACAGTTATGAACTAACCCTAAGGTACACCTCACTTTAAGTTTTATATCCCCAGCAGAGTCGCCAGTTCTGTGATCGGTGGATCTGGAACTGACTGTTTAACGCTGGTTCGCGGAATGTCGCGGAAGCAAGAGTCGCCACCGTCTTTTATTTTCTCCAAATGGAAAGGACAAAAGCACAGAAAAATTCCTTAAAGAGATTGCTCTCGGTTCGGGAGGTAGGTTATAGAAAGGGAAGGTGTTAGCACCCTTTCTATCCATGGTTATCCATGGGCTCTTAGATACTTGCTCAATGTGTTTTCAAAATTGTTTGCTTGCTTTTCAATTGTGGTTTTAAAAAGTTTCTTTGAAAAATTTCAGTTCGACTCATGCGTCAGAGTGTTTGAAAAATTTGTTTTGAAAGCTTTTGAAAAGTGTCGGTGTGAAAAGTCTTTTTGAATTTGTTTTGAGATTAGAGCAAGTATCTACGAGAACCTACCTACCCTAAGGAATTCGTCTGTGTAAATGTCCTTTAAATTAATGCCATCCCACCATTGAGAGGTAGGTAGCACCACCGTTGGAGGTGTTCGGGTCAATTCGAGGTTCGGGACATGGTGATCACCAGAGCAATGGGAAGACACCTTAGAAGCTACCCTCATGCCAGGTTCCCGGATCATGAGGACTTACTAAGACATCCTCTACTCGACGATCACCTTTCGAGGCAAGGCAACAGTGAGGCGTACCCTAGGGGTGGTGTGTGCGATTCGTGTGTCGTTTTCATTGATATTTGTCTTGTCATGTTCATTGTGATCTACGCTTGATTTTATTATGTCCATTCATTCTTGCATGCATTTATTAACAGTTAAAAAATATTTGCGGGAAAAATAAATCTAAAGCTATTACAACGGCGCGGGTCCACATCGCCAAAATTAAACCGGACCCGATTTGACGGAAAGATAAAGAAAGCAAAATAAAGTGCGAAAAGTTTAAGTTACAATGCTTCGGGACAGATACATAATTATTTAAGCGAAATAAAATAAATACGCAAATTAAATAAATTACGAACGAGGGCGTTGGACCCTTTTGCAAAATATTATTAATAAGGAATTAAAATTAAGAATTAAAAGAAAATGCTTTTTAGTATTTTTGTGTTTTTTGAGATTTAATAAAAAAGAATTAATTAAAAACCAAAATGAAATGTTAAACCTAGTTCTAATTATTTTTAAGTTTATTATGAAAGTATTAAAATTTAACCTAAATGCAACCCTAATTAGTTTACAAGTTTAATTATGAAAATAAATAAATCACTAATATTATGGCAAAAAAAAAGGAAAATTAAAAGGAATAAAAAGTCATTAAACCTAATGCTATATTTTTGGATTTTTAGTTATTAAGAAAATGTTGAAATTTTTAACTAAATGAAACCCTAATTTTTATGTACAATTTAATTATAAAAATAAATAAATAAATAATATTATGATAAAAGGAAAAATTAAAAAGGATAAAAATTAAGCCTAAATTCTATATTTTTTATGTTTTATTATAAAAAGAATTAAGATAAACCTAATTAAACTAATATTTATTACATGTTAATTTATTTACAAGAAAATATCAAAATAAATAATCATTATATTTTTTATCCTTTTCTGAGTTTTTTAAGGTATTTTTTGTATTTGGTAAAAAACAATCAATTAAAGCAAAAAAAGAAAATATAATAGCAATTAAAAATAAAATAAGAAAAGTATAGAGAAAGCAAACCAGGGGGGGGTTCAGGCCCCAATATGGAGGTCTTGATCTTAGAATGCTGGCCCAACAACCATGAGTCCGTTTGACTTTTTGCATAGCGTGTGGATGTTGACTGGGGGTGTAACGTGCTCTTTGATTTTTGGCCTTGGATTAAATCTCCAAATGAACGTGGCTGGCTTGATGATGAAGGATGTATGGTGTGCCTTATCATAAGCGCTGCACATGAATGGCTAATGAAAAATAATATGAGAAATGTACAGACCTGGGACTCGAACCCAGGTCTTGGATGTGAACGCTTATCAACGCCTGCCAGCTGAGCTATGCAATCCTTTTGTTAAATGAATAAGCAACAAATATAATAAAAGAAAATAATGCGTTAGTGGGCTAAAACGCGCGAAATCCGAATCCTCCAATCAACGCCGGCCACGAGTTCGTCTTCTTCACTTTTTCTGAAACATGAACGTATGGCAACGGTTTTCTGGGCGTGGCTTAAGGGATGTTTTAAGAAAATAGCGATTAGACCCTCAACGCTCATAAATTGAGCGCGAGGGTTCCATCATCTTCGTCTTCAAGCACTGAGTCTAATGGCACTGATCTGGAGTTCTAATTTTGCCTTGTTATGAAAGCCCCAAATCGAAAACCTGCAAACCCTAAAAAGCTACAATGGCATCTTTGTATATAACACAGGAAAATGCAATTAAATGTATCAGTTAGCTTTAGAATTGCAAGAGGAATAAGAATCCATGCAGAAAATGTTATGAAAATGCTTAAATTTAAGAATACGATTGTGAGTTTTTCACGACATATGCTGAGTTCTGTACACTGATTCCTTGCCTTTTGATGAGTGTTATGAATTGGAATATGATCAGTGAACCACAAGGAAGCTTTTGGAATCAATATTAGGACTTGAATCCACCTGAAACAATGATTTCAGAATTTGAGTTTTATGGAGAATTTTTCAAGTTTCTAGGGAGCTTTTCTGCGCAGCTCAGAGTGTGTGGGCATTAGGTTTTGACTCAGCACTTATGAGGGAAGGGAATTAGGTCATTAGTTGGCCTTGATCCATGCCCATGAGAGAATTAGTCTTAGGTCTTTTCACCATTAACAAACTTTCCCTTTTTTTAGCAAAACCAAGACTTGGTGTACAACCTAACCCTAGCATGAGTTTGGGAGCTGGCACATGATATATGGAAGCTATTCAAATTCACATGACACTATTCCATTGATTTTTAAATTTTATTTGAATTTTTAAAGATTTAAAATGAATTAAATTATCAAAAATTAAATAAAATAGAAAAATCAATGTTTGATCTTGAAATTAATCATGGGACACGTGTGTGGCATGACAAGGCTGAATCAAGTGGAAGAAAGTGGGCCCTTTTGTCAAAAATTGAAGTTTCAAGGATAGCTGACTTTTGCCATTTCACAAAAATTTCCCAACTTCTCCAATGCATAACTTGCTCAATTTTTAAGCTTTTCTCATGTTCTTGGACATTTTGGAAAGGTCTTTGAGTCCTTTAACCAATGCCTTTGGTCCCATGTAATTTTGATTTTCCAATCTCAAGTTATGGCCTTTGACTTAAAGTCCCTTTTTGTTGACTTTTGAAAATGACCTATAATGTTGAAATTGATAACTTTTTGTGAGAGCATTTCTTGGACTTGAAGTATGAAGATGAGTTGTAGGAAATGTCTTTCTCTTCAAAATGAGATTTGGATGGAATTTTTCTGATGATCCATGTGAAAGTTATGCCCTGGTCAATTTCAGTTGACTTTTTCAGCTGTCCAAATAAGGAAACTTTTGCATCTTGATGATTTTCTGAGCCAAATTTTGAGAATCATGATCAAGCATTGATCAAATGATGTTTGTGGCTTCAAAATGATATGTTGACCAAAAATTTGAACTTTTGACTGTCAAATGACCATTTTGCCCCTACAGTTGACTGTAGTGCAATTTAGGGTTTTGACTGTGCAATCTTGAGCTGAATGCCTTGAAACTTGATATGAGGATGCTTGACCATGTTTGTAAGCATATGAGACTTGATTGAGCCTTTGAAAACTTCATTTTCTTGATCAGAACCCAAACCCTAGTTTTGACTGTATAGGAGACAGTTGGACTGTGCAACCCTTGGGGGAGCTTTATGACTTGGCTTGGCAATTTCTTGAAGAATATGGGAGGGCAAATTTTGGGGTGCAACAGCAACCATGATTCTACTCTGCTCCAATGTGTAGACAAGAAGAAGGCAGAGGAAATTCTGAAAGACATGCACGGTGGTCTCTTTGGGACTCACTCAAGCAGACATACGATGGCTACAAAAATCCTGAGAGCCGGCTACTATTGGTCAACAATGGAGACTGATTTGCATCAACATTCAAGAACTTGTCACAAGTTCCAAATCTATGCTGACAAGGTCCATGTGCCTCATATCCCTATAAACGTCATGACCGCTCAGTGGCCATTTGCAATGTGGGGCGTTGACATGATTGGAGAAATCAAGCCCACTGTTTCCAACGGACACTGCTTCATTCTTGTCGCTATCGACTATTTCACCAAGTGGGTCAAAGCCGCCTCTTTTTCCTCAGTCACCAAGAATGTGGTAACCAGATTCATCAAACATAACCTTATCTACCGCTATGGTATTCCCGAAAGGATCATCACCAACAATGGGACTAACCTCAACAATGCTATGATTACTGAACTTTGCACTCAGTTCAAGATCAAGCATCACAATTCTTCTCCTTATAGACCCAAAATGAATGGCACAGTAGAAGCAGCCAACAAGAACATTAAGAAAATTATGCAGAAGATGGTGGTAACCTATAAGGACTGGCATGAGATGTTACCATTTACTCTGCATGGCTACCGCACTTCAGCTAGAACATCAACTGGGGCAACTCCCTTTTCCTTAGTTATGGCATGGAAGTTGTTTTGCCAGTGGAAGTTCAGATTTGCTCACTAAGGATTATGAATGAAGCAGGTTTAGGCGAAGACGAGTGGATTCAGACAGATCGGATCAGCTGAACTTGATCAACGAAAAACGACTGGTTGCTGTTTGTCATGGCCAGACATACCAAAAGCGTATGATCAAGGCTTTCAATAAAAAGATCAAGCCTCGAGTATATCAAGCTGGTGACTTGGTGATAAAGCGCATCATTCTGCCACAAGGCGGCCCCAGAGGCAAATGGACTCCCACCTACGAAGGGCCATTTATTGTCAAGAGAGTGTTCTCTGGCGGTGCCATGATGTTGACTACCATGGATGGTGAAGACTTCCCACATCCTATAAATGCGGACATAGTTAAAAAATACTACGCATAAGAGACCCATTAGGTTGACAAACCTAGGAAAAATAAGGGCATCCAGGAAAACCAAAAGGTTTGGGAAAAAATTATGGATATATGCAAAAGATTGTACACCCGACAAGTTAAAAACCCGAAAGGGCAACTTGGGAAAAAATGGGTATCCTGGTGAGCCGAAAACCTGAAAGGGTGGTCCAGGCAAAAGTTAAGGATTGAAAGTGTATGACTATGTCCCGTGGAATCACCACAGTCAATTTTACCACCAAGGTCCGAGTTCAAACGGTCCAAGACCAATCTAATCAACTTCTATCAACGACAATGAGCATTTGAAGACATTGGGGCAATAGTAGAGTTGGAATGCAATGAGATCATTTCATATGGCTATTTGTTTTATTCTCAATTTTGTTTTCCTTTCGACGATTTCCTCTTACTAGGATCTCCGTCTCTTTGTACAAAAAAACGCCTATTCATGGGAAAAATACCAATACAAATATACTTTGAAGTGCAAACTTTCTGTTTTTGTTTTGAGTGCAAAATTGTGCAATGACTAAAATTGAACGAACATATGCATATGAACATAATTAAAACTATTTGGCACATGTGTCCTGCTAAGCAGTAACAAGCATCTCTTTAATGTATATGGAATACCCCCACAGAGTTATTTAATTAACATTATCCCCCATAGATCGGTTACAATAAACCAATCTCCAACCAGAGTCTCAATCTCTTGACAGCTTTCTCCCAGCTAAGTTTATCCTACAAGAAGAAGCCTTATGGATCTCTTCCTCAAAGAACTCACCTCATCAGCAGTTCATAAAGTATTCATCAACAGGGTTTATTTTCCCAACAAACAACGAGAAGCATAACTCCCCAGCCGAGTTTGTATTCCCCCGACATAGTTTATCTTCCCCAGCTTGATTCTGCCTTCCAGCCTATTACAAACCATAGGGCCACAACCCCTAATTCCCAGTAAAGTCGTCAACAAAACCTTTATTATCCCCAAAAGATACTTTGAAGCCTGGACCCAACCAGATATTAGTACAATTTTTCAAGTTGCTATGAAACCTGGACCCAACCAGATAATAGTCAACTTCTCAAGTCACTATAGAGCCTGGACCCGACCAGATAATAGCCAACTTCTCAAGTCACTATAGAGCCTGGACCCAACCAGATAATAGTGAAAACCTTTCAGATACCATGTGGCCTGGAATCCGACCAGATAATGATACAACTTTCCAATACTACGAAACCTGGACCCGACCAGATAATAGTTTAAATCTTCAAAAATATAGAATAACTTAGACTTAACCAGACCAAGATTTAACTTCTTTTCCCCAATAGAGTTTGCCTCTACCCCAACAAGTTACTGTGAAGCCTGGATCCGACCAGATATCAGTTTTCAACTTCATCTTTTTCAAGACAGTTATTGTGAAGCCTGGATCCGACCAGATAGAAATTTCCCTCAAAAGTTTGTTGTGAAACATGGAATCCGACCAGATAACAACTAAGTTCCCCAAGCAAGTCACTGTAAAGACTGGATCCGACCAAATATCAGTTCAACTCTATCTTTTTAAACAAGTATTTTGTGCAGACTGGACCCGACCAGATAACAACTAGCTACAATCTCCACCAAGACATTGTGAAGCCTGGACCCGACCAGATAGTAGTATAACTTCTCAAAAGCTATGAAGCCTGGATCCAACCAGATAGTAGTTACCACTTCAAGTTACTATGAAGCCTGGACCCGACCAGATATCATTTCAACTTCATCCTTTCTAGCGAAGTTACTGAAAATCATGGAATCCGACTAGATAACAGTTAACTTCCTTATCCCCAGCAAGCTGTTGCGAAGCTGGAATCCAACCCGATAACAACCTAACTTCACTATCCCCAAGAAATTTTCTGCAAAGCCTGGATTCGACCAGATAACAATTAACCCATTCTTCCCCAGTAACTTATTGTGAAGACTGGATCCTACTAGATAACAGTTGACTTCTTCATCCTCAGCAAGTTGTGAAGCCTGGATCCGACCAGATAACAACTAACATTCAAGAAATATTCCCCAGCGGAAGCATTCTGCCAACAAAGTTTGAAGATATGTATACTCTTCATCCCCAACAGCAATCCGGGATTCAAAATTCCTCAGTAGCAGTCAGGGATTTATTTTCTAGAACAAACATGCATCCCAAATTCATACATCATAGCATTTACATACAAAATGCATTTAGCACAATCTCATTCATTTTGTGAACATCATGCATACATCTACATTTAACTAACCTTTTTTCCCACAGGTAAAACATCAAGTTTTAGTATAAATTGACTAAATATTTATGTTGATACCTCTTCCAGTATTTACCATAATTCCTCCAAATGGCATCTATAATCCCATTCACAATACATCTTCGAGTGCAAATTTCTGGGCACTCTAGTGTTCAATCATCTTCCACCTTTAAGTCACGAATGGCGGATCCGCCAATATAACTCTTCAAGTTTAAGAAGATTGAACAGGGGCAGCTGTTGTACCCCAAAATTTTCCCTCTCATTTATCAAATAATCTCTCACAAGATCTCCTTTGGTTCAAGACTGCACAAGGTTTGATCAGCTCAAGACACCTCCTCAAGCACTGATAACTGAAAATTAGGGTTTGAGTTTGCACAAGGATAAATGGACTTTTAATGCCCCATATTAATTTCATGGATCATTTTGGACTCTCAATATTTCTCATGTCAAGTTTCAAGTTTTGGATCACATTTTTGCTCAATCAATTGACCAGTTGACCTAAAATCGTTGTATTAGGGAAAAAGTCAACTGTGGTCAATTTACAGTCAAACTTCATAATTTGTGGTCCATATCAACATTATAAACTCATATATGTCATTTGATCAAGTTTGGATCACAACTCTTCAAGAAATTTGATCAGATCACCAAAAGGGTAAAATGGTCAAAATTAGGGCTTTGATTGAAAAGATGCAATTTTTGACTTTTTGACCTAGCAAATGACTCATTGGTTTGAGACATGATCTCAAGGGTTCAAATGAATAACTTTTACCTAATGGCATGACTCAAAACATTTCTCAAGATCAATTGAATGATAGTTGAATTTCAATCAACTGATTAAAAGTCAATTGTACACTGAAAAGTCAAACTTTGACTTTTTGGTCAAAATCAAGTTCCAAATATCACAATTCATCAAGACATGTCAAAATGTGAAACTTGTTCATCAAGAAATCAGGAAAGTCAAAATTCATTTTGAAAAGTCAAACTTTTCAAGACATAGAAATTTTTCTAAGTGTCTTTTATACATGATAATTTCATTACTTCATGCCATTCTTTCACCAAGATGCAAGATGATTCAAGGAAAACTTCCAACTTGAAAGTTTTAGATCTCAATGAGATCTAAAACAATGTAGAGCAGGACTTTTTCTAGAAATTCTTGGATTTTAAGTTATAAATTATGAAGTCGTGGCATTTTTGAATAAACACTTAGAGAAATTTTCAGCATTTTTTGTTAGGTTTTTTATCTCAACTTCTTGGCCAATTTTCATCAAGTTCCAGTTTAATTTAACAAAAGTGGTCAATATGAAAGTTTTAGAGGGTTTTTCAAGATTTCCAAAACATCCAAGAGCATGAATTTATCATATTTCAGCTAAGAGATTCAAGGGGCTGAAGTTGGGCATTCATTCTTGAATTGCAAGCCATTTTTGTTGAAGAACACATAATCCAATTGGCATGATTTGCTGCATAATCTTATGTTGCAGGCCTCCTTAATTGCAAATCTCATCATAATTTAATTCTTACGCCCACTCTTAAGCTATTACCCAAGTGTTTGAGCTATTGTCCAAAAGATCTTTTCATTTATGGCATAAAGGCACCATTGCTATTCTTGAAAAGCAAGCCTTTTGGTACAAAGTTTATCTTAAGCCCATACCTTGCTTGTTGCTGATTATACTCCACCATAAATCATGGGAAGTATCTCCTCTATACCAACAACTTTGGTACTTCATCTTGGGACTATGGAGTACTTGACATAGTTTGATCTTTGTAATCCAACTAAACCATAACATGCTGTTTTACAAACCTAATCAGCTCATATGCACAAACCTATTGCCTATAAATAGAAGAAGCATTTGCAAGAGAAAGGGGCCAGAAAAATAGAAGGGGAAACTATCACTCAAAATCATTTTTGCTGTCAAAAACCAGATTTGTACACAAAACCTCCATTTTTGAGCTTTGAAGTCCAAATCTTTGAATCGCATACCTTGCAATTTTTCTCCAAACAAACCATCCAAACACTTCACATACACCATATAGAAGTTGTTCAAACATAAGAATAACTTATGTAACGTTACTATCACCATCTTCCAAACTCAAAGAAAATATACATTGCAACTTGACTCGGTTGGAGCGGTTCAACAATTTTCAGCACAAAAGAAAGGTTGGAGCTATTTCAAGAAGGTTCAAAGGAGCTCGTTCAATCACCACTTTGCACCCGAAAACACCCTTATGTGTTCTAAAGCTTCCTCTTCAAGAGGTAAACTTTCTCAAACTGTGATATCATTGTTCATACATCATTTGCTTTTGTGCTCAAAAGATATAACAAGCAGATCAAAGAGAAAAAAACTAACAAAAAGCCAGACCAGAGGATGACACGGGTGCCCGTGTCACACGACACGGCCCGTGTCAGCTTAGTTAGGTTAAAAACATAGTAAAATGCATGGACAGGGAATGACACGGGTGCTCGTGTCAAACGACACGACCTGTGTCAGAGCTACTGGTTCAGACACGAGTAGAAAAAAGATGAACAGGGGCTGACACGGGTGCCCGTGTCACGTGACACGGCCGTGTCAGATTGGCTGGAACAAGAAAAATGCAGAAAAGTCATGGACAGGTCCTGACACGGCCCGTGTCAGCTCAAGCACCAATTTATAGATTTTTTGAGATTTTTTAGCTTATTTTAGATATATTGCATTGCTTGGAAATGACCTAACACTTTAAAACCTTTGTTTTCAAATGAAACCTCAAAAACATTTTCTTAAACAATTAGTTTTTTTTAAGTTAACTTAGACTTAGGTTTTTCTTCAATGAAATTAATTACAAAACCATTTCTATAAAAAACCCTAAAAAAACAATTTCTCTCACTTTACATCTTCTTGCATATTTTACTATTTTTTGCATTATAAATTATGTAATTGTCAAAGCCTTGTAATAATAATTAGGGTTTACTTTACTTGTCATCCCCATTTGTAAATTTATATCCCCTATCCCCAAGTGATGTAATAGCGTAGTAATTTTACTTTCTGCAATTTATCGCTTTCATATTAAATGTTAGTAATTAGGGTTTGTATGGAAAGATAAAATCAACAATTAGAAAACCTTAATTCAAGATAAACAATGCATGAAAATCAAACACACTTGCACACTTACACCCTTATGGTATCAATGTGGGATATCTTAGCAAAAACAAATAAAAAATATAAGATCATAGTCCCTCGATGACGCTATCAATGTTGCCTTTCAAAAATGATCTTAGTCCCTCAAAGAGAAATGCTAAGATATCTCACAACATTGCTATCATGGTTATACGATGACCCACGCCCGTCCCTTTACATCCAAAGACAAGGATTCTTACCAAATCAATAGTAAAATAGTAATATCAAAAGAAAGGAAGAAATGAATAAAGACTTTTGAGTAGGTAGATTGTTCCAAGTTGCTTGCTCATTTTCAAATCAAACATCCTTGCTTATTTTCAAAACAAACACCAACACTTTCAAAAACATTTTCCAAACATGAAACATTTTCAAAATACCAACACTTTGTATACATTCTTACGAACGAGAACTATTATAAAGTTTGCCTAAACAAAGGCGCCTTTTCAAAATCCTTTCAAAAACCACACAATGCACATTTTTCAAACAAAAGAAAGTGATCTAGCAGGCAACTAAGATCCCATAGATAACTATGGATCAAAAGGGTGCTAACACCTTTCCTTTTCATAATCTACTCCCCGAACTCAAGAAATAATCTCAAAGGTCTTTCCTGTTCTTTTCAGCCTTTCCTTTTGGATAAAAGAAAAGTCGGTGGCGACTCTTGCTAACCGCAACATTTGCGATAAAACGCAAAACACCCAAGTCAGTTCTCCTACCGTATCACACACATCCATTTGCACGCATGTATTTATAAAACACCTGCATGTCATATCAAAACTCATTTGCTTTAAAAATCTCTCTCAGTTAAGCCATTGGTAAAAGAAGACCTCTATCTCCTTGGCCTCCATATCAAACAAGGGCCCATAAACAAAAAGCAATGGAACACATCGAGGAGACTCAAGCTGTGTTAAAAGAGGATCTTGACCAGGTGAAGGGTGACGTAAGCTCAATGAAAGGATATTTGAGCCAAGTTCTTCTAGCTTTGAAGAACATTATTGACAAACAGGATCTAATTCCCAGGGTAGCTTTTGAAGAAGTAGCCCAAACCATTGGTGCATCGAGCGGTCACCAACTAAGGAAAGAGCCGGAAGCAGGACCCCAAAAGTCCGCCATGGCCCGGCAAGAGGTCGAAACTGAAGTATTTATCCCACCACCATCAAAAGTAGGGGCATCACATGCCCTACAAATTCCAACCAATAATGCAGATAATTACCTAGACTTGCAATACGGAGATCATGACCTAGAGGATGCTCACCAGGAACCCTTAAAGACAACTGGTACTCATGTTGCGGATAACCCACTGGTAATGAATCATTATAAAGCCCCGGAAGAAAGACTAAAAGTTGTGGAGGTTTTCGACGCTTTCGAAGTAGACGCTCTGGAAATGGGTTTGGTCCCTGATGTGGTGGTACCGCCAAAATTCAAAGTACCCAACTTTGGAAAGTATAAAGGGCTCACTTGTCCAAGGAATCATCTTCGTATGTATTGCAGGAAGATGCACGCCCATGACCATGATCAGAAACTAATGACTCACTATTTCCAAAACAGTCTAAGTGGGGCATCTCTGGATTGGTACATGTAGTTGGAACGAATGCATATCCGAACCTAGGTGGATCTCGCTAATGCTTTCTTGAAGCATTACAAGTATAACTTGGACATGGCGCCTACCCGCTTGCAACTCCAAAATCTGTCCCAAAAGAAGGAAGAGTCTTTCAAAGAATATGCTCAAAGATGGAGGGAGATGGCATATCGTGTACAACCACCACTGCTGGAAAAATAAATCGTAGATATGTTCATGGGGACCTTACAAGGGATTTATTATGAGAAAATGGTGGGAAGTGTCTCATCAAAATTTTCAGACCTAGTGACTATTGGCGAAAGAATTGAAACTGGTTTGAAAAGCGGAAAGATATCAGGGGGGGTCGTCAAATTCCCCTTACAATTCAAAAAGACCGGCTTCAAATTTCCCAAGAAGAAAGGAGGGAGAAGTCAATGTTGTGGCCTCAAAACCAAGGACATCACAACCATTGGTGATCCCACAAGGACAAAGGCAAGACAAATTTAAAAGGCTTCCTAGAAATTTTGATCCACTGCCCATGCCACCAAGCCAGTTATTACAACACTTAGTTAAGGCATCCTTGGTAGAAATCAAGCCTTTAGCTCCTCCAATCGAGCCACTCCCGCAAAGATACAATGTCGACGCCAAGTGTGAGTACCATGATAATTCTCTAGGGAACACCATAGAACAATGTTGAGCATTCAAGCATAAGGTTTAGGATTTGTTAGAGTCTCAAAACATCACCTTTGATAAGCCTAACATCAAATTAAACCCTATGCCTCCGCACGATGGGCCAACATTAAATGCAATTGAGGTGGTCACTGAATTTGGGGCAACCATAAAGACAAAAACCCTTATCAACTTGTTGAGAGAATATTTGTTCGAATGTGGATTCTTGTTAGAGCATAATAAAGCTTTTGAAACAACTCTGGAAAATCTGGTGGATCGGGGGATAGTCCAATTCGGACTGTACCCTGAAGAAAAATATGTAGCCACGATTGGAGGACAAAAGCAACTGGTAATCCCTTGCCAGGGCCCAAATCTTACGAAGAAAACTCTAGTAATCATGTGGGGAGAATCAACAAAGATCACAAGAAGGGCACCTAAGAAGACTCTCTTAATACCCACCACTCCAAAAGCCACGATGGTAATTAAGGGACCGTCACCTATCCCTTATGAAAATAATAAGGCAATACCATGGAATTATGACTCAGCTGTGTACATCAATGGAGTGAAGCAGGAAAGTGGGCCATCCCCGATTCAGAGACCTGCAATTTCAAACATAGCAGGAACAAGAGGTATGACCCGAAGTGGTCGAATTTTTGGGGCCGAACTATAAAAAAAGACAGATGTGATTCCAACGAAGGACAAAGGAAAAGCAGTGGTGGATACAAATCAAGAAACAAAATCTCCGAACAAAGACTTTACCGACCAAGAGGCAGAAGAGTTTCTAAAAATAATCAAAAGGAGTGACTACAGAGTGGTGGATCAGCTCCACCAAACTCTAGCAAAAATCTCCATACTCTCGCTACTCATCCATTCTGTAGCACACGGGGATTCTTTGATGAAGGTGTTAAGTTCAGCTCATGTCGAAAAAGAAATTTCGGTAAATCAATTTAACAATGTCGTAGAAAATCTCACGTCCGGGTCCTACTTGGGTTTCAGCAACAGCGAATTACTGTGACAGGGTCGGGCCTATAACAAGGCCCTCCATATTACCATGCAAATAGGTACTACCCATTTGTCCATATTTCTTACTGACACCGGTTACGCTCTTAATGTGTTGCCAAAGACAAGTCTCATAATGTTAACAATAGACGATGTGATAATGAGACCAAGTTCTACGATAGTAAAGGCGTTTGACGGTTCTTGAACCTCGGTGTTAGGAGAGGTAGACCTTCCAGACAAGATTGGGCCGCATATCTTCAATATCACTTTTCAGGTCATAGACATCGAACCGACATACACTTGTTTATTGGGGAGACCTTGGATCCATGTGGAAGGGGAAATAACCTCGACCCTGCATCAAATATTGAAATTCCTAGTGGAAGGGAAGTTGATCATAATCGATGGCGAGGAAGACATTTTCGTAAGCCATATTGAATCATACAGGTATATCAGTGTCGAAGAAGACTGCATAGCTACCCGTTCTAAGCCTTAGAAATTGCTTCGATGGTAACATTACCAGTCGAGAAGGGTAACAAGACTAAAGTGACATCATGGAGAGATCTGCAAATGACTATGGGAGGTGATGCCTCGAAACGCCGGGGAAAGCTCCCAGAAATTCCTGAGAAGAAGAATCGCTTTGGTTTGGGCTACGAATCGTCGAAGGCTACTCTGAAAGGCAAAGCATGTTTTCCTCCGATCCGAGAGACTTTCGTCAGCAAAGGAACAGAGCATGGCGGGCACGTGGCAATGATATCAAGCAAAATCAATACCAAAAGGGCAACCGACTTCATCAGAGAGGGCGTCCCAGAAGAAGAGCTCAAAGGATGGACTGTTGTGGAGATTCCTGAGATATTTTTCTTTTCTAAGTAATATTTATTGTTTTGAAAGAACCTATGTCAAACCCGAGGCATAGGGGTTGCTTGTAAGGATTTTCCCTGTTCTTATTTTAGACAATATTTATAATTAATAAAAGTTATATTCTGTTTTCAGTTAAGATCCTTGTCTTTCTTTTGCATTTATCTACTAAATAAAAAAATGGCAATACTTTCTCTGCATACGCATTCTCAAATCCCAAGCACTAAAATATGCACCAAAACATGATAAATGTGCAGATCCATGCCCAAAATTATTGATAACGTTACTGCTACGACCCGATACGATTTTGATGTTCCTATCAACCAAGCCGAAGAGGAAGATAACGAAGATCTTGAACTCTCCGAGGAAATGGAAAGGAAAATAGAGCAAAAGGCTAACAACATACAACCATATCAAGAGCCTATTGAGACCATTAACCTGGGCACAGAGGCAGATTTGAAAGAAATCAAGCTAAGGGCAATGTTGGAGCAGAGCGTCAAAGACAGGCTAATCAAGTTATTACACGAGTATGTGGATATATTCGCTTGGTCCTACAGGGACATGCCAGGGTTGGATACAAACATCGTGGTGCACAGACTACCTCTCAAAGAAGGGTGTTCTCTAGTTAGACAAAAACTCAGAAGAACTCGTCTAGATATGTCCAGTAAAATCAGAGAAGAGGTTCTCAAACAATTTGACATCGGGTTCCTAGCAGTGTTAGATTATCCACCCTGGATAGCTAACATTGTACCAGTACCCAAGAAGGGTGGCAAAGTACGCATGTGCGTAGATTATCGATACCTAAACAAGGCGAGCCCCAAATACGACTTCCCGTTACCCCACATAGACGTCCTAGTGGATAATACAACTCAAGCCTCAGTATTATCATTTATGGACGGTTTCTCAGGCTATAATCAAATCAAAATGGCGCCTGAAGACATGGAAAAGACCACCTTCATGACACCTTGGGGGACTTTCTGCTACAAAGTAATGCCATTCGGTCTCAAGAACGCATGGGCAACCTATCAGAGGGTAATGGTCACGTTATTCCATGATATGATCCACAAAGAGGTTGAAGTATACATAGATGATATGATCGCCAAATCCTATACGGAGGAGGAACACGTCATACATCTGCAAAAGTTATTCGAGCGGTTGCGTAAGTTCATACTAAGGTTAAATCTGAACAAATTCACATTCGGCGTCAGATCAGGAAAATTATTAGGTTTTATTGTAAGCCAGCGGGGTATCGAGTTGGATCCCGACAAAGTAAAAGCTATACAGAAGATGCCCGCTCCAAGGATAAAAAAGAATTACGTGGTTTCTTAGGGCGATTGAATTACATATCAATGTTCATATCTCATCTAACAACTACATGAGAGCCAATATTCAAGTTATTACGAAAAGATCAGACGGTAGTATGGAATGATGATTTTCAATCTTCCTTCAAGACGATAAAACGGTATCTGCAGGAGCCACCAGTCTTAATGCCACCAGTCCCCGGAAGGCCACTCATCATGTAGTTGACAGTGCTCGAAGGGTCAACGGGTTATGTTTTGGGACAGCAGGATAAAACAGGTAGAAAGGAGCATGCGATCTATTACCTCGGCAAGAAATTCACTGACTGCAAAACCAGGTACTCACTCCTCGAGAAAACTTGTTATGCGTTGGCTTGGGCCACCAAGAGGTTGAGGCAATATATGTTAACCCATACTACGTGGTTAATAGCAAGAATGGATCCTCTAAAGTACGTGTTTGAAAAGCCAGCTCTTACAGGAAGAATCGCACGATGGCAGATGCTACTATCAAAGTATGACATCCAATATGTCACACAGAAGGACATCAAAGGTAGTATACTAGTTGATCATCTAGCTCACCAACCGTTATCAGAATATCAGCCCATGAAGTTTGACTTCCCCGACGAGGATGTCATATTTATAGCTGATTACGAAATACCAGGGTCGGATGAAGGGCCCGAGCCAGGGGCACGTTGGACACTCATGTTCTACGGGGCTTCAAATGCACTAGGTCACGGTGTAGGGGAAGTATTAACATCTCCCAAGAACTATCACAAACCCTACACTGCAAGGTTATGTTTTGACTGCACCAACAACATCGTCGAATACGAAGCCTGTATACTAGGACTGGAAGTTACCATCGATTTGAGAATAAAGCACCTCGAAGTGTTTGGGGATTATGAGTTAGTCATATACCAGGTTAATGGCGAATGGGATACTAAACATCCTAAACTGATTCCATATTGAGATCATGTTTTAAAGTTAGCCACAGAATTTACAGAGATCACTTTCAGTCATATCCCACGAGAAGAAAATCAAATGGCAGACGCCCTAGCAACCCTATCAGCTATGTTCAAAGTGACTTGGCCAAATCACGAACCACGTATTACGATCAGACGTTTCGAAGAGCCGGCACACTGCCTTGCTATTGAGGAAGGACCTAATCACAAACCTTAGATTTACGAAATCAAGAAGCACCTAGAAAGGCAGGAATATCCAGAAAATGCCTCTATCATTGACAAGCAAACCTTGTGAAGGTTAGCTTCAAAATTCTTTGAGTAATGGAGTGGTATACAAAAGAAACTATGACATGGTACTACTCAGATGTATGGAAAAGCAAGAAGCAGATACGCTCATGAGAGAAATCCACGAAGGAACTTTCGGGACCCATACAAACGGGCACGTCATGGCTAGAAAGATTCCGCGAGAAGGGTATTACTGGTTAACAATAGAAGCTGATTGTTATCATTACACGAAGACGTGTCATAAATGTTAGATCTACGCTGACAAGATAAATGTACCACCGACTCCTCTGAACGTCATGAGCTCCCCTTGGCCATTCTCAATGTGGGGAATTTATATGATTAGCACGATCAAGCCGAAAGCATCCAACGAACATCGCTTTATATTGGTAGCCATCGACTACTTTACCAAGTGGGTAGAAGCAGCGTCCTACACCAACGTAACAAGTCAAGTGGTTACACACTTCATCAAACAGAACATCATATGCAGATACAGTGTCCCAAGCCGGATAATTACAGATAATGGGTCTAATCTAAACAACAAGATGATGAAGGAACTATGCGACGACTTCAAAATCGAGCATCATAATTCATCACCGTACATACCAAAGATGAACGGGGCCGTCGAAGCAGCCAACAAAAATATCAAGAAGATCATCCAGAAAATGGTGAAGACATACAAATATTGGCACGAAATGCTTCCCTTTTCTCTGCATGGCTATCACACTTCTGTACGCACATTAACAGGCGCGACTCCTTTCTCACCAGTATATGGCATGGAGGCAGTACTCCCGGTGGAAGTTGAGATTCCATCACTTCGATTCCTGAGGGAAACAAAGCTGGAATAAGTAGAGTGGGTGCAGGCTCGACTTGACCAGCTCAACCTCATTGAAGAAAAACGATTGACGGCTTTGTGTCATAGCCACTTACATCAAAAGAGAATGAAGAGGGCCTTCGACAAGAAAGTACGCCCTCGAGATCTAGTGCTCAAGAAGATTATACTACCTCGCCTCGACTCACATGGTAAATGGACACCCAACTACGATGGTCCATATGTAGTCAAAACAATATTCTCTGGAGGTGGTCTCATCCTCACAACAATGGATGGGGAAGAACTACCGCATCCGGCAAATTCAGATGCAGTCAAAAAATACTATGATAAAAAGCTCGCTAAGCTCGAACCTCAAAAGGGCGACTTAGAAAAAAAGGAGCATCCTGGTGGATCGAAAACCCTAAAGGGCGATCGAGGCAAAAATTAGGGGCATATAACAAGAAAATTATCCCGGTGGATTGAAAACCCGAAAGGGTAATCCAGGAAAAAGTTAGGGATTTCCTACAAAGAAATAAAGAACAAAAAGACTGCGATCTAAAGAGCTATGACTACGAACCACAGAGGGGAGGATAGGTTGGAATCATACAACTCAGAAGCGAAGGAAATAAGATTATCAAAAGCTACGGGGGAGCAGCAGTAGCAATTATCATTTTTTCATTGCCATTTTATGTTTTAAAAATTTTCTGTAATTAGGAATTGCATCTTGTATTCTCACCTACTCCGAGGCATATCAACAAAACATCTGTTTTCTTTATATCTTTCGAATCATGTTTTTCTTTTCTTAGATTTATTTACAAAATACTACGATTATTACTTGTGAATATTGTCTTGAAATAATTTTGGGGAATTAACAGAATAAAAGCATTTGACAAAATATCGAAAAAACGCTTTGGTTAGAAAAATATAGAAGGAAAATCCACGTCTACGTCCACGCACGCAGCTACTCCTACGTCTTACAACACAAAAATGTATACACATGTCTACATCTGTACCTATGCATATCTACGCGTCCATGCACGAAGTCTACGTCCACGCACATGTCTGCGCCTATGCTTGCACTCAACGATACAAAGTCTATACATATATCTACACGTCCCTACACAAAGTCTACATCCATGTCAGCATCTACGCCTAATTTATAACACAATGTCTATGCTTACGCTCGCGCTTACAGAGACCATACAAGCCATTACCTATGTCTATGTCCACGTCCACGCACTCACAATACGAAACCAACATTCAAACTTTGCTAACATTGGCCACTGCGTTCAAGATCAACAATGCTACGACAACGCGCAATGCCAGGGATCGGTAACTCTGAGCCAATGTTTTAAAGGAGAGAATGACAAAAGTAGTCTTCATAACGTTTCAAGGCATACATACATTTTATGCGTATTACATACATACACACATCTGGCATATCCAAACATACATATGCATCACATTCTTGCATACAATACGCATATCTTCAGGGTTCCACATCGATGTCAAACATCATACGTTTTGCATACGTCCAAACGTATCAATATCAGACATTATACACGCTGTGATCGGTGGATCTGGAACTGACTGTTTAACGCTGGTTCGCGAAATGTCGCGGAAGCAAGAGTCGCCACCGTCTTTTATTTTCTCCAAATGGAAAGGACAAAAGCACAGAAAAATTCCTTATAGAGATTGCTCTCGGTTCGGGAGGTAGGTTATAGAAAGGGAAGGTATTAGCACCCTTTCTATCCATGGTTATCCATGGGCTCTTAGATACTTGCTCAATGTGTTTTCAAATTGTTTGTTTGCTTTTCAATGTGGGTTTACAAAGTTTCTTTTGAAAAATTTCAGATCGACTCATACGTCAGAGTGTTTGAAAAGTTTGTTTTGAAAGCTTTTGAAAATGTGTCAGTATGAAAAGTCTTTTGAGTTTGTTTTGAGATTAGAGCAAGTATCTACGAGAACCTACCTACCCTAAGGAATTCGTCTGTGTAAATGTCCTTAAAAGTAGTGCCATCCCACCATTGAGAGGTAGGTAGCACCACCGTTGGATGTGTTCGGGTCAATTCGATTTTTAGGGACATGGTGATCACCAGAGCAATGGGAAGACACCTTAGAAGCTACCCTCATGCCAGGTTCCCGGATCATGAGGACTTACCAAGACATCCTCTACTCGACGATCACCTTTCGAGGCAAGGCAACAGTGAGGCGTACCCTAGGGGTGGTGTGTGCGAATCGTGTGTCATGTTTCAGTTATTTTGTCTTGTCATGTTTGTCGTGTTCTACGCTTGATTTTAATTTGCCATTCATTCTTGCATGCTTGGTTAACAGTTAAATATTTTGCGAGGAATAAATCTACGACTATTACAAAGGCGCGGGTCCACATCGCCAAAATTAAACCGGACCCGATTTAGCGAAAAAATAAATAATGCGAGGTAAATAAAGTGCGAAAAGTAAGATTACATGGCCTTGGGAGAGATACAAAATTATTTAAACGATTATAAGATAAATGCGCGAAATAAAGAAATCAAAACAAAGTTAGGGCGTTGGACCCTTTTACAAACAATTAAAATTAATCAAGGAATTTAAAATTAAAATTAAATGACAAATGGTATTTTTGATATTTTTGTATTTTTTAGATTTAATAAGGAAAAGAAATTAATTGAAATTAAATTAAAAGACAAACCCTAATTCTAGTATTTTTTTATTTATTATGAAAGATTTAAATTAAACCTAAATTAAACTCTAAATTAATTTATGTACAGTTTAAATAGGAAAATAAATAAATAAATAATTATTATTATTGTGGAAAAAAGGGAAATAAAAAGAATTAACAATTAAAACCTAAATTCTACATTTTTGGATTTTTATTAAAAAAGGAATTAAAATTAAAACCTAATTACACTACATAATTTACATTCTAATTTATTTATGAAAATAATTATAATAAAATAAATATTATATTTTTTGTATTTTTTGATTTTTATAATGTTTTTATATTTTATAGAAAAAATAAATTAATTGAATTAAGACAATAAAATAAATAAAACAACAAAAAATAAAAATGAGAAGAAAAAATATAAAATGCAGACCAGGGTGGGGTGTTGCCCCAAATAAGGAGGTATAGGTCCAAAGATCAGGCCCAATAAGCTTCAGTCTTCGTTTGACTTTTTGAATTCTGTATGACGTGTTGACTGGAGTTTATTGTACTCCTCTGATCAGGGCCCTTGGATTGCTACTGATGGACGCGTGTATGGTGAATTTGGAATGTGCATGGTACGTCTCAGAATTATGCCTGCATGAGAATTTGGTTTGAAAAATAATATGGAATTATGCAAGACCTGGGGCTTGAACCCAGGTCATGAGAGTCATATGCCTAACGTATTGCCACTGCACCAAACGCTTTTCATTTAATATATAATATAACGTAAATAATATAAAAGAAAAGTAAGGTTAGTGGAGGGAAGCGCG
Organism: Vicia faba; assembly: GCA_948472305.1. Classification (NCBI taxonomy): domain Eukaryota; kingdom Viridiplantae; phylum Streptophyta; class Magnoliopsida; order Fabales; family Fabaceae; genus Vicia; species Vicia faba. The sequence goes on from OX451741.1 coordinate 499,492,737, forward strand.
CCAATTTTTAAAACAACGAATCATTGATGGACACGATTCCATCTCCTTCATCGTCCCTGTAAATCAAAGCATTGGGCAACGGTTTTCAGAACGTGGTTTTAGAGGGCCTTTGGAAAAATAGCGATTAGCGCTATGGCATTGATAAATTGATCGCGAGGGTCCAGATTGCTTCGTCTTGAGGAGCTGGTTTGAATGGTCTAAGTTTCGTGCTTCAATTTTACAGGACAAGAAAATCCCCAATTTAGGAAACCTGCAACCCTAAAAAATATTCATGGCATAATCGCCTACAATACAGAAAAATACAATTGGAGATATCAGTTAGCTTCAGAACTTCCTCATGAACATGATTCAACCATTAAATTTCACAAAGGATGCTTAGAATGTGATGCTCAATTATGAAATTTGTGCTGTACAGTTTGAGGTCGTGATACCGTGTCAAGGCGTTTTGCTTGTTGTTTTTGATTGAGAAACACTCAATGATGTCTCAGGATGCTAATGGGACAAGAATTGGGGTCTGAATCGAGCTTGAAACTGGTTTTCAGTGTTTGAGTTTTTGTCAAAAATTTTCAATATGCAATGCTTGTTTATGCGCAGCTTCGAGTCCTTTTGGCATTAGGTCTTGTTCTTGTATATGTAAGGAACGATTTAGGTCAACAATTTCAACAAAAATCTCTTGCCATTATGAATTGAAGATTTGATTTTTTTCCATTATACTTTCAATCTCTTTCACATGGTTTTTGTGCAAATCATATCCAATTCAATCCAATTCTTCCTAATCAACATGTGCACGAAATATTGACCTTATAATATGCATAAAAAGATTTTTTTAGGTTAGGCTTATATTTTTCACATATTAAAATGATTTAAATGAATATAAATTAATATTAATTCAAATAAATAATTAAAAAATATGAAAATACTTCCCTTTGGGCCTAGTGGTCGTGCATAGGCTTGGCATGAAGAAACTTGGAGGAAAAATGGGCCCATTTGCATTTTTAGGCCTTTTGCATTAATGTTGACTTTTCAAAATTCCAAAAAATTTCCCAACTTCCACAAGGCATAACTTGGTCAATTTTTAAGCTTTTCACATGTTCTTGGACATTTTGGAAAGGTCTTTGAGTCCTTTAACCAATGCCTTTGGTCCCATGTCATTTTGATTTACCAATCTCAAGTTATGGCCTTTGACTTAAAGTCACTTTTTGTTGACTTTTGAAAATGACCTATAATGTTGAAATTGATAACTTTTTGTGAGAGCATTTCTTGGACTTGGAACATGAAGATGAATTGTAGGAAATGTCCTTCTCTTCAAAATGAGCTTTGGATGGAATTTTTCTGATAATCCATGTGAAAGTTATGCCCTGGTCAATTTCAGTTGACTTTTTCAGCTGTCCAAATATAGCAACTTTTGCATCTTTGATGATTTCTGAGCCAAATTTTGAGAATCATGATCAAGCATTGATCAAATGATGTTTGTGGCTTCAAAATGATATATTGACCAAAAATTTGAACTTTTGACTGTCAAATGACCATTTTGCCCCTACAGTTGACTGTAGTGCAATTTAGGGTTTTGACTGTGCAATCTTGAGCTGAATGCCTTGAAACTTGATATGAGGACATTTGACCATCTTTGTAAGCATGTGAGACTTGATTGGACCTTTGAAAAGTTCATTTGCTTGATCAGAACCCAAACCCTAGTTTTGACTGTCTAGGAGACAGTTGAGCTGCACAACCCTTGGGGAACTTTGTGACCTTGACTTGACAAATCTTGATGAATATGGGAGGGCAAATTTTGGGGTACAACAGTTGCCCCTGTTCAATCTTCTTAGACCTGAGGATGCAGATTGGCTGACGTGCCTTTCGTAATCCGAGGGTAGAAGATGATTGGACACTAGAGTGCCCAGAAATTTGCGCTCACATAGTGGTAGTAATGGTGGAATGGGCTTATAGATGCCACTTAGAGATTGCTGGATAGGGTGATGGGCTTATAGATGCCATCTGGATGTTGATTGCGGTGGGAGATTCCTTAGCTAGAACCTCACGCTCATGCTGGAGAGGGAAACATCTGAAGAAGGAATTACCACCTCACACGCCGTTGGAGAGGGGACCATAAGAGAATATCACCTCACGCTCATGCCGGAGAGGGAAACATCTGAAAAAGGAATTACCACCTCACACGCCGTTGGAGAGGGGACCATAAGAGAACTTCTACTGAGTCTTTATCAGAAAAATCTGTTTGGAGTCGATTTAACTGGACTAGAGAAGTCCTTGAAATATGTTTGAGAATTTCAACTGCACCTTTCCTGAAAGGTAGAGGTCAGTTATATGCGGTGCATGATATGGATCAAGCAAACATGGATACGATTTATATGATATGATGTGTACATGCATGCTATAATGATGTATGTGATGATTCATGTATGTTTTCGTCTAGGAAAGTGAATCCTTGACGGGTGCCGGGAAGTCGTATCCTGGGCTGACGTTGAAGAATAGATTTTGCTTTCGCTGGGGATGATAGCTGCAAGAATACCGGTAGGAGAAGATGACTTCGTTGCGGAAATAACTTGGCAAATGGAGGATTCTGCGGGGAGGAGAGATACTCTGATGACCATGCTGGGAAGCAATACTCTGTGGGGATAGGAATGCTTTGCTGATTGTTGATAGTAGTTTGCTGAGGATACCCTTGTTGTTGGAAGTATTAATGGACTTCGCTGGGGATAGGCAAGAACTACGTTGACGACGACCTTTCCGTGGCTTTTGGCTGAGGATAACCCAGTTATATCCTGTTAAGGAAATAACTCTTTAAATCAAGCCGGACGACGCGTTCGTGTTCTGCGAGGGGGTAAGCTTCCAGAATCTACTGGGGATGAGCTTACTGCTTGGGGAGATATGGATTCCGACTTTCCTGGGGAAACTGGGTTGGACTCTTCTGGGGAAGGTTGAACTGTAATGCTGTAGGTTGAAAGAGGGAGCCTATGTAGGGTTGCCTGCTGATGAGCTCGTGTAAAACCGCATCTGAAATGGAGAAGGAACCTGGGTAGGGTTACTTTGATGATGAGTTCTTGTAAAACTTCGTTTTTGGAAAGGGAGAACCTGTGTAGAGTTTCTGGGTGATGAGTCCATGTAAAACTGTATCTTGAATAGGGGGAACCGGTGTAGGGTTGCTTGGTAAGGTAAATTCATGTAAAACTTTTTGATGAATCGGGGTAAGATTATCTTGAACTAAATCCATGTAAGACTTCTAGAGGAACCGGGGTTAGGTTACCTTGGGGTAAATCCATGTGAGATTTCTTGATGAACCGGGGTAAGGTTGCTTGGATAAGTTTGTGTAAAAACTTTGATGAACCGGGGTTAGGTCATCTTCAGGTAGGTCCATGTAAGACTTCAGGAGGAACCGGGGTTAGGTTACTTGGATAAGTTTGTGTAAAAACTTTGATGAACCGGGGTTAGGTCATCTTAAGATAGGTCCATGTAAGACTTCAGGAGGAACCGGGGTTAGGTTACTTGGATAAGTTTGTGTAAAAACTTTGATGAACCGGGGTTAGGTCATCTTAAGATAGGTCCATGTAAGACGTCAGGAGGAACCGGGGTTGGGTTACCTTGGGATAAATCCATGTAAGATTTCTGGGGGAACCGGGGTAAGGTTGCCTTGTGGTAAATCCATGTGAGATTTCTGGAGGAACCGGGGTTAGGTTACCTGGGTAAGTTCGTGTAAAAACTTCTTGATGAACCGGGGTTAGGTCATCTTATGGAGGAGGAGTCTGTGTATGACTTTGTCTGAAGGTTGAGCAGAAACCGGTGTTGGGTTGCATGATTTTGATTAAGTGGATGATTATCCTGTTTAGTTTCAGATATTAACCCACAATCTGGAATTTGTAAAGGCAGATGGTAATCATCCCCATGTTGATCTTTCCTTTGTACTTTGGTTGACAGAGCAATTGGATCGCCTGGATAACTCATTATTGCCCCTGTTTCGGAGATGAGGGAGGAGGATACCTGTGTGGGGTGATTGACAAATCTTCGGGTAGACAAGTGACGAGATGCCGGAACATAGTCGTACGCTTTGATCCCTAACTTTTGCCTGGACCGCCCTTTCGGGTTTTCAGTCCACCGGGATACCCATTTTTGCCCAAGCCGCCTTTTCAGGTTTTCGACTTGCCGGGTGTACATGTTTTTTCATTTCATCCCTTCATTTTGCCCGAACCCTTTTGGTTCGCCGGGAAGCCCTTATTTTTGCCTAGGTATGTCAACCTAGCGGGTCTTTGATTTTGCGTAGTATCTTTTCGACTATGTCCGTTCTCAGAAAGTAGGGAGTTGCCCCTGGCTGTTTATGTTGCCATATTACCAGAAGATGTCTGATCATGCAAGGTTTGTTATTGAAATGCCCCAAATGACTCAGGCGGAGATTTGCCCCAGGCTATTTGGCCTTTTGAGAGATTCTCCGAATCTTGATTTGACTGCCCCAGATGATGGACAATAGTCATGCCATGCCCCTTGATTGGAAGTACTTCTGTTCATTGGGTATTCATCGTGCGAATTTCCCTGCTGTTCAAACAAAAGTCATATGCAAACAAAGTTATGTTAAAAATGCAAAGCATATGTCTGTCTTGAAGTTTTTGAAAAATGCATTCTTTTCCATAAAACAAGTGAATGTTTGTAAAACGTGATGTCAACTCCGTATTTTACCGTGGGCCTTAAGGAGTCAGGATACCTTTCGTAACAGTATGCTTTCGAACTAACCCATGCTTCAGCTAGGACTTTTAAGGGTTATAACGTGGCCTGGTTCACGGTTTAAGAAACAAAGGATAAAGGCTCAAATTTTATTTGTACCCACCCGCTCTTCGTGATGTTCTCCAAACCTAAACTCAGTTGATCATGCGTTAGACCTTGCTTGAGTCTTTGCTTTGATGTTCCAGTAATGGTTCAGATGTTGATAACTTATTTTGAATAGGCAGTCCTTCTTTGTTTTTGTTGAGGGTTTGAGAGGCCTCTTTTTTTTTTTTTTTTTTGATTTCGTTATCCCTATTTTTGCCTGAACTGTTTCCTTTTTGGAATTACAGTCAGCGGGATGCCCCAGTTTCATAAGTCCCCTTTGTAGGTTTAGACTTTTTGGGCTTTTCGTTTATGAATTTTGATGATGACTGCCTGTCCTTTTGATTGTTCTGAACCATCACTGTCTTTCTTCGTTTTGTAAAGGCTTTTTGGTGCCATTCGTCATGCACTTGGATCAACTGAGAGACTACCCTGCCCCAGGTTATGATTAAGGGTTTTGATTTTCGAAAATAAAACTCCTACTTCTTTGGCTCTGATGGGTTGACGAGGGATTATCATCCTTATAACTCCAGTGTTTAGGATTTGAAACAATGCCTGTACCTCATCAGCGGGGTCAGTTCAAAAGCATACTGTAAAGATCGTGGTATCGTTTTCGTCATCCTCCCTCAAGAGGCTCAGAATTATTAACCAAGAGTTGATCATCAGAAAAAATATGAAAAGGAATTTGAATATAATGAAAACAATTGTATTAATTTCCAAAACAGACATATGCGATGCATTAATAGAATAAAAGAGTTTGCTATGACATTAATTGTTTGTATAAGCAAAGAAAAGTACAACTCAAAATATTCAAATAAACAAAAGGCTTCAATGATTGGGCAATGGAGCAGTGACTATGTTCGGAGTCTCTGGCACTTCAAACTGAATCTCTCCAGCGTCGATCATATCTTGAATCTTATTCTTGAGAGGCCAGCAATTGTCTGTAGTATGCCCCGGGCTATCTGAATGATATGCGCACCTATCGTTGGGATGATAGTTGGGTGCAGAAGTGTTCGGATTCCGAAGAGGAGCCCTTAAGGTGATCAGCCCTGCTTTCAGCATTTGTTGCAGTGCTTGATCCAACGACATGTTGAGTTTGGTGTACTGCCGTTTCTCTCTGCGTTGCTGCCCCTGTCCTTGTTGAGCAGGTCCGGGATTGGATATTTGGATTGCCCCTGCCTCATGACGGCCTTTTTTACCGTGCACAGCATTGGATTCCTTCTTTCCATGATGAGACTTCTTATCAGAATGTGCAGCTTCTTGAATTTTCCCAGACCGGATGCCAGCTTCTATTCGCTCTCCAGTCAAGATAAGATCTGTGAATCCAGCAGACGAATTCCCAATCAGGTGGTTATAAAATGGACCAGACAAGGTCCCCAAGAACATGTCCACAAGTTCCCGATCAGTCAGAGGCGGTTGTACCCTTCCAGCAAGATCCCTCCATTTCTGCGCATATTCTTTAAAACCTTCACTTGACCCTAACGACATACCCTGGAGTTGGGTACGCGTAGGAGCAAGGTCGGCATTATATTGATACTGCTTGTAGAAAGCAGTAGCCAACTCCTCCCAGTTACGAACCTTGGTCCCATCCAGCTGATAGAACCATTCGAGATGAGTCCCTGAAAGACTTTCCTGGAAGAAGTGGATCCACAAGTTTTTGTCCACCGTATATGGTTGGATCTTCCGAACATAGGACCTTAGATGCAGCTTGGGACAAGACGCCCCGTCATACTTAGAGAAGGGTGGTACTTTGAACTTCCGAGGAATAACCACGCCAGTTGACAAACCCAGATCTCCGAAATCCAGCCCGGGTACCTGTTGAACCTCCATAGCCTTCAACCTATCCTCCAACTGTTTGTACTTGTCCTCAGCCGGAGGGTACTGTTCGTCGTCGAAATCTGTTTCATTGTCAGAGACCACTGGACTGGGAACCTCTCTCTCATGATGACTGCTTTTTCCCACAGATGGGGTTGTCCTCTCAATTTCAACTTGCGGTGTATTCCCAGATCTGCGTCTAGGGCTGAACAGAACAGTCCTCTTCTTTTTCTTGTCTTTCTTCAAAAGCAGAGCCTTCAGGTCTTGTTGCCCCTGAGTCAAATTCATGATCAGCTCTTGGAACTGGGCGTTCTGAGCCTGGAGGTCTTTGATAGTCTGCTCGGCTGATGATTCAGGATTCATGACGAGCGGCTGAAATAAACAGCGGAGAAGGGTAAGCAACCTGTCAAAGGGATACCTGCAATGCAATGAGGTGTATGATATGCATGCAATGATTTCAAGGACCTCGCGGGGTAAACAGAGAAACTTTGTTAGAATTTGGAACCGGTAGCTTGACTGAAGGCACTGCATATTGTTGAGAGTCCTTCATCAAGGGTCAAAGGCTCACCATATCCAGTGGGTCATAGCCCCTGACAACTTTGGCTAGAGGAAAATAAATCCTCTTTGCCCCTTGCTGGGGTAGTTGATTCACCATGACCTGCATCACAAGCCCCTTGAGATCCTTGAAATGGATTAGGATGTATGCAATGGTATGATGTCATGGTATGCATGGGGTAATGTGAGTAACCCTGTTATGAGTCCCAATTAAGGACTGCAAACAAAACCTGCAAGAAACTTAGTACACCCTATTATGAGTCCTAGTTAAGGACTATAAACAAACCCTGCAAGGACTCGGTAAACCTTGTTATGAGTCCTAATTAAGGACTATAAACAACCCTGCAAGAAATTTGGTACCCTGTTATGAGTCCTAATTAAGGACTATAAACAAGACCTGCAAGAAATTTGGTAAACCCTGTCATGAGTCCTAGTTAAGGACTATAAACAAGACCTGCAAGAAGTTAGTGCACCCTGTTATAAGTCCCTATTAAGGGCTATGAACAAAACCTGCAAGACATCAAGGGTCAGATAACAAGCATGCAAGTAGTCAAGTACGAAGGCACACAGGTCACACAAGAGAAGCCCTTAGAATTTAGGCCAGCATGAGGTCTAGGTACTACCCTCTTTCAGTTTGTTGGTTCATACCTGTCCTAATCAAAAGTAACCGGGTTCTTAGAGGATCCCAATATCATTGACTACCCTCAATCGGTCATAACTCCAGCATCGCAATCTTTTCTTGCGGCCAGAACCATCACGAGAGTTTAGCCTCAATGGGCGTAGCATACTGCTACTGTTTCTATAGGCCAAGTTGTGTCGATTAAGGTTCTAAGGTTGTTGGTGCTTAATGACTCCTTAGAAGACCCATATTCTCCTCGTTGCAACACAAGGGATATCGGTACAGACTAAGGTGCCACACCAACGTAGCCACTGCTTCACCTGTGTCGGTCTACGCCGGACAGGTCCCTCACAGCTTATGCTACCTAAACAGGGTATCCCCAGATCCGGGTTAGGATCTATGTATCTCCGATGCAACCCACAATAGTAAAGCAAGCAAAACAATACAAGTGAAAACACAGTTATGACTTAGCCCTAAGGTACACCTCACTTTAAGTTTGGTCCCCAGCAGAGTCGCCAGTTCTGTGATCGGTGGATCTGGAACTGACTGTTTAACGCTGGTTCGCGAAATGTCGCGGAAGCAAGAGTCGCCACCGTCTTTTATTTTCTCCAAATGGAAAGGACAAAAGCACAGAAAAATTCCTTATAGAGATTGCTCTCGGTTCGGGAGGTAGGTTATAGAAAGGGAAGGTATTAGCACCCTTTCTATCCATGGTTATCCATGGGCTCTTAGATACTTGCTCAATGTGTTTTCAAATTGTTTGTTTGCTTTTCAATGTGGGTTTACAAAGTTTCTTTTGAAAAATTTCAGATCGACTCATACGTCAGAGTGTTTGAAAAGTTTGTTTTGAAAGCTTTTGAAAATGTGTCAGTATGAAAAGTCTTTTGAGTTTGTTTTGAGATTAGAGCAAGTATCTACGAGAACCTACCTACCCTAAGGAATTCGTCTGTGTAAATGTCCTTAAAAGTAGTGCCATCCCACCATTGAGAGGTAGGTAGCACCACCGTTGGATGTGTTCGGGTCAATTCGATTTTTAGGGACATGGTGATCACCAGAGCAATGGGAAGACACCTTAGAAGCTACCCTCATGCCAGGTTCCCGGATCATGAGGACTTACCAAGACATCCTCTACTCGACGATCACCTTTCGAGGCAAGGCAACAGTGAGGCGTACCCTAGGGGTGGTGTGTGCGAATCGTGTGTCATGTTTCAGTTATTTTGTCTTGTCATGTTTGTCGTGTTCTACGCTTGATTTTAATTTGCCATTCATTCTTGCATGCTTGGTTAACAGTTAAATATTTTGCGAGGAATAAATCTACGACTATTACAAAGGCGCGGGTCCACATCGCCAAAATTAAACCGGACCCGATTTAGCGAAAAAATAAATAATGCGAGGTAAATAAAGTGCGAAAAGTAAGATTACATGGCCTTGGGAGAGATACAAAATTATTTAAACGATTATAAGATAAATGCGCGAAATAAAGAAATCAAAACAAAGTTAGGGCGTTGGACCCTTTTACAAACAATTAAAATTAATCAAGGAATTTAAAATTAAAATTAAATGACAAATGGTATTTTTGATATTTTTGTATTTTTTAGATTTAATAAGGAAAAGAAATTAATTGAAATTAAATTAAAAGACAAACCCTAATTCTAGTATTTTTTTATTTATTATGAAAGATTTAAATTAAACCTAAATTAAACTCTAAATTAATTTATGTACAGTTTAAATAGGAAAATAAATAAATAAATAATTATTATTATTGTGGAAAAAAGGGAAATAAAAAGAATTAACAATTAAAACCTAAATTCTACATTTTTGGATTTTTATTAAAAAAGGAATTAAAATTAAAACCTAATTACACTACATAATTTACATTCTAATTTATTTATGAAAATAATTATAATAAAATAAATATTATATTTTTTGTATTTTTTGATTTTTATAATGTTTTTATATTTTATAGAAAAAATAAATTAATTGAATTAAGACAATAAAATAAATAAAACAACAAAAAATAAAAATGAGAAGAAAAAATATAAAATGCAGACCAGGGTGGGGTGTTGCCCCAAATAAGGAGGTATAGGTCCAAAGATCAGGCCCAATAAGCTTCAGTCTTCGTTTGACTTTTTGAATTCTGTATGACGTGTTGACTGGAGTTTATTGTACTCCTCTGATCAGGGCCCTTGGATTGCTACTGATGGACGCGTGTATGGTGAATTTGGAATGTGCATGGTACGTCTCAGAATTATGCCTGCATGAGAATTTGGTTTGAAAAATAATATGGAATTATGCAAGACCTGGGGCTTGAACCCAGGTCATGAGAGTCATATGCCTAACGTATTGCCACTGCACCAAACGCTTTTCATTTAATATATAATATAACGTAAATAATATAAAAGAAAAGTAAGGTTAGTGGAGGGAAGCGCGCCAATTTTTAAAACAACGAATCATTGATGGACACGATTCCATCTCCTTCATCGTCCCTGTAAATCAAAGCATTGGGCAACGGTTTTCAGAACGTGGTTTTAGAGGGCCTTTGGAAAAATAGCGATTAGCGCTATGGCATTGATAAATTGATCGCGAGGGTCCAGATTGCTTCGTCTTGAGGAGCTGGTTTGAATGGTCTAAGTTTCGTGCTTCAATTTTACAGGACAAGAAAATCCCCAATTTAGGAAACCTGCAACCCTAAAAAATATTCATGGCATAATCGCCTACAATACAGAAAAATACAATTGGAGATATCAGTTAGCTTCAGAACTTCCTCATGAACATGATTCAACCATTAAATTTCACAAAGGATGCTTAGAATGTGATGCTCAATTATGAAATTTGTGCTGTACAGTTTGAGGTCGTGATACCGTGTCAAGGCGTTTTGCTTGTTGTTTTTGATTGAGAAACACTCAATGATGTCTCAGGATGCTAATGGGACAAGAATTGGGGTCTGAATCGAGCTTGAAACTGGTTTTCAGTGTTTGAGTTTTTGTCAAAAATTTTCAATATGCAATGCTTGTTTATGCGCAGCTTCGAGTCCTTTTGGCATTAGGTCTTGTTCTTGTATATGTAAGGAACGATTTAGGTCAACAATTTCAACAAAAATCTCTTGCCATTATGAATTGAAGATTTGATTTTTTTCCATTATACTTTCAATCTCTTTCACATGGTTTTTGTGCAAATCATATCCAATTCAATCCAATTCTTCCTAATCAACATGTGCACGAAATATTGACCTTATAATATGCATAAAAAGATTTTTTTAGGTTAGGCTTATATTTTTCACATATTAAAATGATTTAAATGAATATAAATTAATATTAATTCAAATAAATAATTAAAAAATATGAAAATACTTCCCTTTGGGCCTAGTGGTCGTGCATAGGCTTGGCATGAAGAAACTTGGAGGAAAAATGGGCCCATTTGCATTTTTAGGCCTTTTGCATTAATGTTGACTTTTCAAAATTCCAAAAAATTTCCCAACTTCCACAAGGCATAACTTGGTCAATTTTTAAGCTTTTCACATGTTCTTGGACATTTTGGAAAGGTCTTTGAGTCCTTTAACCAATGCCTTTGGTCCCATGTCATTTTGATTTACCAATCTCAAGTTATGGCCTTTGACTTAAAGTCACTTTTTGTTGACTTTTGAAAATGACCTATAATGTTGAAATTGATAACTTTTTGTGAGAGTATTTCTTGGACTTGAAACATGAAGATGAATTGTAGGAAATGTCCTTCTCTTCAAAATGAGCTTTGGATGGAATTTTTCTGATAATCCATGTGAAAGTTATGCCCTGGTCAATTTCAGTTGACTTTTTCAGCTGTCCAAATATAGCAACTTTTGCATCTTTGATGATTTCTGAGCCAAATTTTGAGAATCATGATCAAGCATTGATCAAATGATGTTTGTGGCTTCAAAATGATATATTGACCAAAAATTTGAACTTTTGACTGTCAAATGACCATTTTGCCCCTACAGTTGACTGTAGTGCAATTTAGGGTTTTGACTGTGCAATCTTGAGCTGAATGCCTTGAAACTTGATATGAGGACATTTGACCATCTTTGTAAGCATGTGAGACTTGATTGGACCTTTGAAAAGTTCATTTGCTTGATCAGAACCCAAACCCTAGTTTTGACTGTCTAGGAGACAGTTGAGCTGCACAACCCTTGGGGAACTTTGTGACCTTGACTTGACAAATCTTGATGAATATGGGAGGGCAAATTTTGGGGTACAACACACGCATATCATGCAGCAAACAAACAATGTTACTCTAGATTCATTCATCCAAAGGTCCATTAACCAAATACTTCTCTCACGTTCAGCCTATTACCTAAGTCTTCATCACCACGAACAAAAACTCAGTATATTGCCTCTAAGCCGCAATATATTATCCAGCTCAAACACATTGTCTCTAAGCCGCAATGTATTTGCAAAACTCAAACACATTGCCTCTAAGCCTCAATTATTCGCGAAACTCAATATATTGCCTCTAAGCCGCAATATATCATCCAACTCAAACACATTACCTCTAAGCCGCAATGTATTCGCGAAACTCAGTATATTTCTTCTAAGCCGCAATATATCATCCAACTCAAACACATTGCCTCTAAGCTGAAATGTATTTGCAAAACTCATTATATTGATTCTAAGCCACAATATATCATCCAACTCAAACACATTGCCTTTAAGCCGCAATGTATTCGCGAAACTCAGTATATTGCCTCTAAGCTACAATATATCATCCAACTCAAACACATTTCCTCTAAGTCGTAATGTATTCGCGAAACTCAGTATATTACTTCTAAGCCGCAATATATCATCCAACTCAAACACATTGCCTCTAAGCCGCAATGTATTCGTGAAACTCAGTATATTTCCTCTAAGCCGCAATATATCATCCAACTCTAACACATTGCCTCTAAGCCTCAATGTATTCCCGAAACTCAGTATATTGCCTCTAAGCCGCAATATATCATCCAACTCAAACACATTGCCTCTAAGCCGCAATATATTCGCGAAACTCAGTATATTGCCTCTAAGCCGCAATATATCATCCAACTCAAACACATTGCCTCTAAGACGCAATGTATTCGCGAAACTCGGCATATTGCCTCTAAGCCGCAATATATTATCCAACTCAAAACACATTGCCTCTAAGCCACAATGTGTTATCCGGATCCACGTGTTGCCTCTAAGTCGCAACGCATTGTCAAAACCCATCAGCGCGTTGCCTCTAAGCCACAATTTATCCTCAAAAATCAACGTGTTGCCTCTAAGCCGAAACGCATTACCCAAACTCATACCATCGTCTCAGACTTCATGCAGCGATGTTCGAAACCAAGTATTAGCCTATCATATCAAACGTCATGCAGCGATTCACGAACACAATCCATGGCCTCAGTCTTTAAGCAGCCATGCATCATTAATCTTTGCTATACTCATCCTCCAAATGGGTGAATAAGGCAAGTCATACAAAATTGTTCCATCTGCCTCGTTATCAAACCTGGGTAAGCGATACATCATCAGCTTTGCCTACTTCCTTCAGACTTGTAAGGGTATGCTATATCAGTGTAACCTTATGTTTGTCGGAAAAATTATGGGAAACTTTAAGTATTCAATAAACTTTAAATCAAAATGCGCAAGACTCGAGTTTTCCCCCGCTATTCGATTGGAAGATGATTGAATAGGGGCAACTGTCGTACCCCAAATTTGTCCTACCTCGATGATTTTTATTTTTCGAAATTAAAATAGAAGAAATATTTAGTTAAGGATGGTACAGCAGTATCTGATGGCCCATTTTTACCTAAGACTAAGGTGTGTATTTTAACTCGCAAAAATGGGGCTTTCTAAGGAAGAAAGACCCGTGCATCCGTAAATCCATTCGCGTGGCATGTTGGTCAATGGCCCATGCGATTCGAAAGTGTAAAGTTATTTCAGAATAATAACTACTAAATAATTACTATTATTAAAATTAAAAATTACTAATGATAATTGAATTTAGTAGAGACATTTAAGTGTTGTTTTTTTTAAGTAAAAAAAAGGGGGTGTGTTGATCAATAACTAAGTCTATTGGGTTGGCCCATTAGATGTGTTGAAAAAGAGCATTGTTTTTAAAAGAAGACTGTCTAATATTTTTTTAATAAGTAAATAATATTGTTTAGAAGAAAACTTGATGCATTTAAAATTGAATTTTTGTTGGTTAAAATGTCCTTGTTGTAATTAAAAGAAAACTACTAAAGTTGTTACCATTATTAAAAAAAAAACTTTAGAGTATAACAAGTAGTATTTTCTGGCGTCATGATTTACTGGTGATTAAGTCCTTTTGATTATTTTAATTAAAAATTATTATATCAATTTTATTAAGGTTTTTGTTGTGGTTTTAAATCAAACTATTTAGGCCCGATTCAACAACAATATTACAGGCCCAAAGTAAAACCAAAAACGCATGTGTTAACAATCATCATTACTACAGAATTAGCGTAGGATCTGTGTTACTAACAATTACTGTGCTAATTAAAATAAATTGACACACGTTTTCTAATTAACAAGTACTATGTAGATTTAACAGTAAATCAAATCTCATATCCAATCTTCACTAAAATAAGCACATGATTTTTTGCAAGAAAAATAGATACTGTTCAGATTAAGTAAAAATAAATATAAACCAAATCTTCATACGGGATCCCCATAATCTGTTACAGTCAACAAAATATATACAACAAATCCAGAAACCGCAAATGCAATCAAATCCAGAAAATATATTACAAATCCCAAATCAAATCAGTACATTATCAAACCAAATCAAATCCAATTCAAATCTCTAATACGCGAATATACATTACAATTGCAATCAATTACAACAGATTTACAAATCTCTAATTTGCTCTAATACCCTAAATCTAAACTTATAACAGTAATTCCTAAATCTAACAAATCGAAACCCTAAAAAATTCCTAATACTATAAATACTGGAAACAGAAAGGAGGAGAGCGATTCAGAGAGAAAAATAGGAGAAGAAATTCTGAGACGGAGAGATCTTGAAATAAACCTTTGATGTTGAAGACCCAAAAGAGGAGGCGACTAGAGTTTCCAGATCAGAAACCCTAATCGTGTGCTTGGACCAACTTCACCGTCACCATCTTTAACCAATCTCAACCTACAAAACGAAGCAGGCGAAGCAAAGTTAGAAATCACAACGCTCAAGAATCGGAACAAGGAAATCGCATAGGGGTATAAAAAACTTAGCTCTCTTTTTTTGGATTGTTCTTGTATTTTAGGTTTTGGGTAGGTGTTTGTAATAGAAGGGTAAGGGTTAATTTAGCGCCGCCGGAGGTTCTACGGAGCTAGGGTTAGAAAGAAGGGGATAAGGGTTCTACGCAAGAGAGAAAGAGAAACAGTTTTAAATGAAAACAAAAATTGAAAAAACCAATATTATGTTACGTTATAATCATATGCTTGCGCGTATACGGCATTATAGTGCACCTCTTAAATCATAGCCGTATGATCTTAATCAGAAGGCCATAAGGCCAAGCCGCACCATAAGCATACGCACCGCGCAACACACAAACCCCTCAGCCTTCTTCAAAAATACGTTGGGCCTAAGCCCACTGATATCCACACCCCCATTTCAACTATTTACTAAAATATCAAAACAAACACACCCCCTTCAGATTTACTTAAATTATTATTATTTTTTTATTATTTCCTTTATATTATTTTTTATGCTATATTTTATTAATTATCTATTTCTTTTTTTATTTATAATTATCGTTATTATTATTAATTTTTATTATCATATTTTAAATATTATTATTATTATATTTAAATATTAGTATATGATCAAACAAATTATTTTTATATTAAAATTACATATATTATTTTATATATATTATTTGCATTAAGTCTTTTTGTTATATCATGCATTAATCAAGATATCTTCACAAATATTACGATTAAAAATTACTCAACAAATCTTAAAACTATTTTCGCAATAAATTAAACTAATCAACTGTTCCTTTTTGCAAAAGGGTTTCAAGCTAGTTTTGACTTACTACACACTCAGTCAAAATCTCCGCAATCACTACTCCCGACCGAGTGCGAAGTGATTCAAAATATGTTTGCAAACCCCTAAAAAACACCAACTCATACGAACTACGAATTGAGACTCTGATTCCTCATAAGAGGATACGTAGGCATACGATCAAAAATCGTGGTGAGTCTTTCTAATTAAAACTTAAAATCTAGTTTACCCCAAACCTAAACTTAGAGTCTAATATCCTTGTGAACAAGGTAGATGAAAGGTGCCTAACACCTTCCTTTCATCCAATTGAGTCTAAAACCTAGAATCTCTGTCTGCGAATTAGGGTTTTCTGTTAGATTCCCTTCCCTAGGATAAAAACTAAGAGTGGCGACTCTGATTAAAAGACCAGTCGCAACATAAGGCCTAAAATCACTACCCGCAGTTGGTCTAGGAGTCACACGATGACTTTTTGTCGTTGTTAGGGGAAATTATCGGCCCACTTTGTGCCATTAGCAGTATTCCCGTCGTGTTGGCAGTAGAAACGATTATTTCAGACGAATTCCCAGTGATTGTGCCTTCCTCCACGGTATTTGAAGATTGTTCTCCATTATTGTTATTTCTAGGATTAACCATCCTCCTAATGTATCTCCTAAGTAGTCTTCTAACGTTTTCTTTAGTTATCCTACCACTCCTCAATCTCATGCACACAATTTTTGAGAAGTTTTATGATAGAAGAACATGCAAATTTTTAGAAAATACAAGAAAAATGTAAAATTTTGTACAAAAGGTCTCACTGGGCATTGCCAATTTTTCGGTTTGGAAATTTGGTAAACAAAGAAAGTTTGAATTCACTTAAGGGATTAAACTCGAAAAAATCCCGGACATATTGTGCAAAAGTTCAAATGCTTGAAATTGCTTGACATGAATGTCGAAATCATGCAATTTTTGCGAAAGAACTAGAAATGCAGTAAAATAACTGGAATATGATAAAAGGACTTTAAATGCAATAAAGTAACTTGAATGCAATAAAATACTTGAAAAGATAAAGAATTGAATTTATAAAATAGAATGCAAAATATACATTTTCTGAACTTGTTTCTCTTGACACTTAGTACTTTGAGTATATAGAATTTGTGTGTAAAATTGCGGATCCTAAAACTATAATCAACTAATGCTTATATACAAGTCCTAATATAACCGTCTACAACGAATGACACATCAAAACATGTAACATTTCCAACGCCATGCAATCTTCGCATTCATAAGTCTTACACGTGTTGTCGAATAACTGTCTAATCTTATCCACTTTTAAATATTTTCGACGGAACGTTTAGACGTTTTACTGGACACTTGAAATTTCACTAAGTCAAAGACGTATCTTTGGTCTTCCTTGATGTATATTCGATCAAATTAGTGTTTGTCCTTCGACAAGACAACTTTTTAAAAACTCATGATCAAACTCATACCACTTCAACTTGAAACTAAACTATTTCTCAAGATCTTTTAACTTTCCAACCTTAACATTTGTGTCGAAAATCTGAGGTAACAATATTGTGATAATAAGAGTGTCATTCAAATTGCCCATAACACAATCTTTTATGAATATACAAAACACATCGAGATTGATTTTCATCTCACTCGTCATCACATTTTGCATGACACCATTACTTTGTCATTTATTTCTTCCGCTTCATAGATTGTTGATCTATTCGCAAAAACTCATTCCATCAAATATTTTTATTTCTTGATTGACAAACTTTTAATACTTATATATATATCATTGTCTATTTATAGTTTATTATAATATTAATTTTTTTTATAAACTATTATATATTAACTCGGTAAACTTTGTATTTAATACGTTTTGTCATTTTAATAAAAACGCTAACCACTTTTTCTTTTCACTATTTTTAATATTTACATAAATAAAATTTTCTTTACGAATAATAGTACTTTGTGATTTTTTTTTTTGTTTGTCGAGAAAAAGAGTATTGAAAAAGAACTCGCATAATAAATGTCATTTGAGATAGGCAAAGGAGTATTTAAAGAAACTCGCACAATAAATGTCATTTAATTTAGGCAAATGAGTGTATTAAAAAAGAACTCGCACAGTAAATATCATTTGAGTTAGGCAATATTTTCACGTCTAAGGGAGTGTAGAGTTGTATCCTCTCAATCTAAATCAAACTTCACTGTCATATGTGTTAGTAAAATGACATGTCAATATCGTTGTAATTGTTCATTTCTTAACAAAGGCATTCATATTCTTGCGTAGTATTCTGAATGTTTCTCGATTTGGATTGGTGACATTATTTTACGTGAAATGACACCTTTATTATTATTATTATTACAAATGTTTTTCTCAAGGTTGTCTTATATAATCACACTACACTAGGTCTATATAACTTTATCCATCCATATCCAAGGTGCCATTAGTATATCTTGATAGCTATCACTTCTTTCTATTTAGATATTTTGTTCATTTGTATTAAAACAAATAGTGGATATCGCTATTGTTTGCATGGCTTCTTCTGTTGTACCCATTCTGCATAACCTCCTCAACCTATAGCGTACTAATAACTAGTTTTGACTATTCCATCCGAAAGTTCAACGTGGGTAATATCTAAACACTAACTTAAGTGGTGTTAATTTTTTCAATTATTATTAGCTTTGATATTATTTGATTTTACATTTATTTTGTTTTTATTTCACTTTCTTAAATCATTGTTTTATTTTTAAAGTGTTTTATAAAAGGAGTACATTTTCATTGGAGTAAATATGTTATGAAGTTACCTAATATTCAACCAATCTCGCACTCGCTTAGTTTATGGAGAGATCGTCTCCTATTTGTGTTGAGGAGTTCATCGGAAAGTATTGATACATAATATAAAATTATATATTTTTATGAGAGATATATCATTTATCCATCTAAAATCTTAAGGTGATAGTTCAGTGGATTCTTCCACTTATAAATATTTAAATTATTATATTCTTATTTAATATGAGATTATTTTTTCATTTATTTACAGTTGTATTATTATTCTAATATTATTTCCTTTAATATTTAGAAGAGTTTTTTTTTTAATATTTTTTTTCATTTCAAACTCTTTAGATATTCTTCTAGCAGAGTTTTTTGTCATCCACCAGAGAGTCTTACCATCGTCAAGAATATGAATTACAATGACTCTGTCTGCCACACAACTTTTTTAACGTCTCAATCTTATCAAGGCCCGTTAACAAGCACTATGTGAGTATGTTCTTTTGATCCAAGACATTAAAGATGTTGAACAAGAATGGTTACTTCATAGTCGGAGTTTTTCACTAAACTATCTTTTTTTTTAATTATTCTTTAAAATATCATATTTTTTTCTACATATTACTAAATTATAATGTTTTCAAAAAAAAATATATATTTGTTCCTGAAAGTCTGCCAATACTTTGGCGAACCTATGTTTTTTAAATTATTTATTTAGTATTTGTGGATTTTCCTGTGAAATTTCGTGCGAAAATATATTCTTATAGAATTACTTATGGATATCTTAAAAATATGATTTTTTTTATTACGATTTTATTAAAATCTGTAGATAAGTTTGCAAGAAATTCTGCAGAAAAATATTTATGTAGAAATCAACAGAAAAATAAAATATAATAAAGAAATATAAAGTATAAGGGTCCGTCCATTTAATTGGTGGATATATTTTAAAAAAAACTTGTTTGAAAAGACGATATATATATATATATATATATATATATATATATATATATATATATATATATATATATATATATATATATATATATATATATATATATATATATATATATATATATATATATATATATATATATATATATATATATATATATATATATATATATATATATATATATATATATATATATATATATATATATATATATATATATATAGGAAAAAAGAATTTTTTTTAGCAATAATCAAGTATTGAAAAAAAAATACACAAATAACTATGTTTTGGAGAAAATTATGCAAATAATCATATTTCAGAAAACACTACAATGGAGGCGCCATCTCACTTGGCGCATGCAATAAAGTTTTTGTCTTAGGCGCAATCTCACTTGGCGCATGCACTTTGTTTTAGCCATGTGAGATGGCACATGCACTATAAAAAGGGGAGGAGGCGCCATCTGAGATGACTACTACGTGCAATTGTATTTTCTATAAATAAAATACTCATTTCTCCATCATTCTTCACACTTTCTCACATTCTCTTCTTATTTTTTCGATGTTATTTGCGTCATGACATCTCCCATGATTTTCACCAGAGATGGATACCATCTGAGGCATACGCCGACAATGTTTCCATAATATAAACAGTTCCAAGAGAATACGTCTGAAGTGAATGCAGATAGCGCGGTAGTTCTTTGTATGACTCCTCCTAGTTTCCATATACCTTTTTGATCGCCGAGGTCTTTGCTAACCATGCATTTCTGTATGACGGAGTATAATTGTATATTATAGTGATGTGAGAGATTATGGTTTTCACCTTCAATGGCGGATCGTTGCTGACGAGAGGTAAAATTTTTTGACATATTCGATCATAATTTAGTTTACGATGATCTTGTGATTGAGTAGAATTGACGCACGTGTGGGTGAACATAGAACTTATCACCTAACAATCACTTCTCAACCTGTATACTACAGTGAGCATGAACATACAATCTGGGTGAACACACATGAGCTTGTACCTTTATGGATTTACTTGATCTACCTTAAAATCGACAGAGTTTAACATGTAAAACTTTTTTATAGCTCGCATACAATCTTCTCTATTACGAAATATGTCTTTCTCTTTTAAATTTTCATTTGACTGCATATACGGGTTGAAAAAAACATTTGATGACAGTTCATCTCCGCCCATGTTGAAGTTTGTCATGTGTGAAGGTGGTACGTAGATTTCATTCAGAGGTATTTCAGATAGCGCATCATCTTCAGAATCATCGTTGACCATGTCGTCAAACTCTAACTCTTCATCTTCCTCTTCTTCGTCAACGACATCTACTTCTGTTTGTTCGTCTTCAAGAGGATCTACCACTTGTGATTGAGTCTGCTCCTGCAACATAATGTACAACTCAATCGAGTCATACCCAAAATACTCATGACTGAAAAACATATTTTGAAGGTCCTCGTCATCTTGAACCTTTACCTTATAAAATATTATTTGGTTCTCACAAAAAAAAAAACAGATTTTGATAGAAGATGTGTGTCACTGGACCTCGTCTAAGTTTGACCTCTAATCGTTTTTTGAAATACAAGAAATTGGCTTTTCTGTTTAAACAAAATCAGATGTTATCAGTGTCTCTAAATAAAAACCCAGAGGTGAGACAAATGTACGCCTCACCGTTGAAATGTGCACTAATAACGTATTGTGGTATAGAGGACATTGTGTTTGAATGTTTGAATATTTGAATGTTTGAATATTTGAATGTTTGAATGTTTGAATGTTTGAGTGTTGATAACATTAGATGCATGTAGGATAAATAAGTTTCATTAAACTTGAACAAGACAAAAATGCACCACCACTAATTCGCCAATTGAGATGGCGACATCTTTCAATTTTGTACTCATGTGCCATCTGGGATGGTGCATCCCTACATGTTATATCACCTTACATACATGCGCAAAAGATTGCCTTGATGCTGACATCTAACACTGCACCTATGCTGCTACCTACTCTACATGTAGGCCTGTCCCACGCCATGTTGAATGGTGCATGCTCTCTAAAATGCATGTAGGCGCCATTTGACTTGGTGTTAGCATGGCACGTATCATGCATGCATGCAACCACCAATCACCTCATTAATTCACTCTGTTATACCCCAAAATTTGCCCTCCCATATTCCTCGAGAAATTGCCAAGCCAAGCTACAAAATTCCCCAAGGGTTGTGCAGTGCAACAGTCTCCCATACAGTCAAAACTAGGGTTTGGGTTCTGATCAAGAAAATGAAGTGTTCAAAGGTTCAATCAAGTCTCACATGCCTACAAAGATGGTCAAGTATCCTCATATCAAGTTTCAAGGCATTCAGCTCAAAATTGCACAGTCAAAACCCTAAATTGCACTACAGTCAACTGTAGGGGCAAAATGGTCATTTGACAGTCAAAAGTTCAAATTTTTGGTCAACATATCATTTTGAAGCCACAAACATCATTTGATCAATGCTTGATCATGACTCTCAAAATTTGGCTCAGAAATCATCAAAGATGCAAAAGTTGCTATATTTGGACAGCTGAAAAAGTCAACTGAAATTGACCAGGGCATAACTTTCACATGGATTATCAGAAAAATTCCATCCAAAGCTCATTTTGAAGAGAAAGACATTTCCTACAACTCATCTTCATACTTCAAGTCCAAGAAATTCTCTCACAAAAAGTTATCAATTTCAACATTATAGGTCATTTTCAAAAGTCAACAAAAAGGGACTTTAAGTCAAAGACCATAACTTGAGATTGGTAAATCAAAATGACATGGGACCAAAGGAATTGGTTAGAGGACTCAAAGACCTTTCCAAAATGTCCAAGAACATGTGAAAAGCTTAAAAATTGAGCAAGTTATGCCTTGTAGAAGTTGGGAAATTTTTGTGAAATGGCAAAAGTCAACTATCCTTGAAACTCCAATTTTTGACAAAAGGGCCCACTTTCTTCCACTTGATTCATCCTTGTCATGCCACACACGTGTCCCATGATTAATTTCAAGATCAAACATTGATTTTTCTATTTTATTTAATTTTTGATAATTTAATTCATTTTAAATCTTTAAAAATTCAAATAAAATTCAAAAACCAATGGAATAGTGTCATTTGAATTTGGACAACTTCCATATATCATGGGCCAACTCAAAAACTCAGGCTAGGGTTAAATTGCACACTAAGTCTTGGTCTTGGCTTAAAAGAAGGAAAAGTTTGTTAATGAAAAAACCCTAGGACTAGTTCTTTCATGAGCATGAATTAAGGCCAACTAACAAGCTAATTCTCTTCCATCATAAGCACTGAGTCAAACCCTAACCATAACACACCAAATGCTGCGCCAAAGAGCTTATGGAAAACTTGAAAAATTGGCCATATAACTGAATTCTGAAATCAAGGTTCTAGGTTTTTTTAAGTCCTAAGATTGATTCTAATAGCTTCCTGGACCATTTCTGAACAGATCCCAACTCCAAACATCCTTCAAAACTCCAGGAATTGGTAGGGAGAACTCAAACTGTGTCACATAACTTTTGAAATCGCATATCACAATTCATACGTCCTTTTGCATTTTTATTGATGAATTCTTGTTCCTTACAAAGTTTCTAAGCTAACCATTGTGTTTAATTGCATTTTTGTTGACCATACGCGATTTCACCATGTTCACATTTTAGGGTTTTCAGGTTGTGATTTTAGGGCTTTCTCAATACTGTAAAATTAGCCTTCCAAACCATGATAGTCATATTCAGCAAGCCTGGACGAAGGAAAAGCACCACTCGCGCCCAATTTATTGGTCCTATAGCGCTAGTCGCTATTTTTCTAAAAGCTACTTTAAGCCACGCGTGAAAACCGCTTCCATAGACTTTTGTTTCAGAAAAAAAGAATGAACAACGAAGGAGATGATGTGCTGTCTAGCAGTGATTGGCCAGTTTTAAATTTTCGCGCTTAGCCACTAACGCTTTTATTCTTTTCTTTTGTTATTTGTTTATTATAATATGTTAATTAACGCGTGGTAGCTCAGCTGGCAGGTGGACGTACTTGTAGCATCAAAGACCTGGGTTCAAGTCCCAGGTCTGGCAAATTTCAATATTATTTTGCAATGGCAATTCCTATGCAGGCACAACACTATGGTGCACCATGTACCATCATCATCCAGATGCCCACGTGTCCATCCAATCCACACTAAAGGCTTAGATTAAAAGAGTATGCTGCGCTTGAGTCAAACGTGTCACGCAGGATTCAAAAAGTCCAACAAGGCCAATGCTTAATGGGCCAGAATGCTAGGCCTTACCTCCAATTTTGGGGTCACCCCCCCTGGTTTGCTTTGCTTTTCATAATTTATTTTTTTATTTATTCATTGTTTTAATTAATTAATTGTTTTCTTTACAAAATACAAAAATTTAATTAAAAACCAGAAAAGACCAGAAAAAAAGAGTAAATATTTTTATTATAATTATTTTCTTGTAAATAAATTAATGTATAATGAATTTAGTTTTAATTAGGATGTTTGCAACTTAATTCTTTTAATAAATAAAAATCCAAAAATATAGCATTAGGTTAATGACTTTTTTATTCCTTTTAACTTTCCTTGTTTTTTGCCATAATATTAGTAATTTTCATAATTAAACTAGGGTTGCATTTTAGGTTAGATTTTAATACTTTCTTAATAACCAAAAATCCAAAAATATAGCATTAGGTTAATGACTTTTTATACCTTTTAAATTTTCCTTTTTTTTATCACAATATTATTTATTTATTTATTTTATTTTTATAATTAAATGTACATAAGTAAAAATTAGGGTTTAATTTAGATTAATATAACATTTTCATAATAACTAAAAAACATTAGAATTAGGATTGGCATTTCAAATTTCATTCTAAAAAGTTCTTTTTTTCTTTTAAATCTTAAAAAATACAAAAATACCAAAAACATTCTTTTTTTTTCTTTTTTTTAATTCTAATTAATTAATTCTCATTAACTTTAATTTCTTATGAAAGGGTCCAACGCCCATTGTCTTAATTATTTTATTTCGCACATTTACTCTTTCGTTTAATTCATTATGTATCTCTCCCAAAGCCATGTAACTCGGACAATTTAATTTCTCGCACTTTTATTTCTTTTATTTCTTTACTTTCCGTCAAATCGGGTCCGGTTTAATTTTGGCGATGTGGACCCGCGCCATTTGTAATAGTTTAGATTTATTTTCCCGCAAATATTAACTGTTAACAAAGCATGCAAGAATGAATGTCCCTAATTAAAATCAAGCGTAGATCACAATGAACATGACAAGACAAATAACTGAAACATGACACACAATTCGCACACACCACCCCTAGGGTACGCCTCACTGTTGCCTTTCGAAAGGTGATCGTCGAGTAGAGGATGTCTTAGTAAGTCCTCATGATCCGGGAACCTGGCATGAGGGTAGCTTCTAAGGTATCTTCCTATTGCTCCGGTGATCACCATGTCCCTAAACTCGAATTGACCCGAACACCTCCAACGGTGGTGCTACCTACCTCTCAATGGTGGGATGGCACTACTTTAAAGGACATTTACACAGACGAATTCCTTAGGGTAGGTAGGTTCTCGTAGATACTTGCTCTCTTCAAAACAAAAATTCAAAGACTTTTCACACCAACACATTTTCAAAAGATTTCAAAGCAAATTTTTCAAACACTCTGACGTACGAGTCGAACTGAAATTTTTCAAAGAAACTTTTTTAAACCCACAATTGAAAAGCAAACAAACAATTTTGAAAACACATTGAGCAAGTACCTAAGAGCCCATGGATAACCATGGATAGAAAGGGTGCTAACACCTTCCCTTTCTATAACCTACCTCCCGAACCGAGAGCAATCTCTTTAAGGAATTTTTCTGTGCTTTTGTCCTTTCCATTTGGAGAAAATAAAAGACGGTGGCGACTCTTGCTTCCGCGACATTTCGCGAACCAGCGTTAAACAGTCAGTTCCAGATCCACCGATCACAGAACTGGCGACTCTGCTGGGGACTTAAACTTAAAGTGAGGTATACCTTAGGGCTAGGTCATAACTATGTTTTCAATTGTCTTCTTTGCTTGCTTTATTATTCTGGGTTGCTTGGGAGTGCTATAGATCCTAACCCGGATCTGGGGATACCTTCTTAGAAAGTAGCAACAAGGCTGTGAGGGAACTGTGTGGGGTATACCGACATGGTTGAAACAGTCTGCTACGTTGATGTGGCACTTTGGTGTGTACCGGTAACCCTTGAGTTCAGTCAAGGAGAGTACGGGGCCTCCGCGTGGTGTCGTGAAGCATCAACAGACCTTAGGAACCTTAATTGAACTATCTTGGCCTCTTTAGGGTAGTGAGATAACTGACTTTGGTGCAGTCCGAGGTTGGTTGATACTCGATACTACACTCAATTGAGGGTTGCTTTCCTGGAATATTTCGGTCGCCAGTTCAGTGGCTAAATCGAAACGATGAACAATGAAAGCAATCCCGTGATATTGGGAACCTTAGAACCCGGTTACTTTGATTAGGACAGGTTGAGCCCACCAACTTCAAGAGGGTACTACCCAGACCCCATGCTGGCCTAAACCCTAAGGGTTTCTCTTGTGTGACTTGTGTGCCTTTGTACTTGCCTACTTGCATGCTTGTTAGCTGACACATGAACTACTTACAGGTTTTGTTTATAGTCCTTAACTAGGACTCATGACAAGGTTTACCAAATTTCTTGCAGGTTTTGTTTATAGTCCTTAATTGGGACTCATAACAAAGTATACTGAATTTCTTGCAGGGTCTGTTTATAGTCCTTAATTGGGACTCATAACAGGGTTACTCACATTACCCCATGCATATCATGACATCATATCATTGCATACATCCTAACCCATTTCAAGGATCTCAAGGGCTTGTGATACAGGTCATATAAATCAAACATCTAGCAAGGGGTAAAGAGGATTTATTTTCCTCTAGCCAATGTTGTCAGAGGCTATGATCCACTTGATATGGTGAGCTCTGACTCCTGAAGAAGGTTCCCTAACCAAGGTTGTTTGGAAATCAAAACCAGACATGATGACTAAAGTCAGGGGCTATGACCCACTGGATATGGTGAGCCTTTGACCCGTGACGAAGGACTCTCAACAACATGAAGTACTTTCAATCAAGTTGCCAGTTCCCAACTCTAACAAGTTTCTCTGTTTACCCCACGAGGTCCTTGAAATCATTGCATGCATATCATACATATCATTGCATAACAGGTACCCTTTCTCTGCAGGTTGCTTACCTTCTTCGCTGTTTATTTCAGCAGTCTCGTCATGAATCCTGAATCATCAACCGAGGCATCTATCAAGGCTCTTCAGGCGCAGAACGCCCAATTTCAGGCGCAGAACGCCCAATTTCAGGAGCTGATCAAAGGCTTGGCTCAGGGTCAACAAGATCTGAAGGCTTTGCTTTTGAAGAAGGACAAGAAGAAGAAGAGGATTGTTCTGTTCAGCCCTAGACGCAGATCTGGGAATACACCGCAGGAGGAAACTGAGGGGACAACCCCATCTGTGAGGGAAAGCAGTCACCATGAGAGAGAGGTGCCTAGTCCAGTGGTCTCCGACAGCGAGACAGATTTCAACGACGAACAGTACCCTCCGGCTGAGGACAAGTACAAACAGTTGGAGGATAGGCTGAATGCTATGGAGATCCAACAGGTACCTGGGCTGGATTTTGGAGATCTGGGTTTGTCAACTGGTGTGATTATTCCTCGGAAGTTCAAGGCACCATCCTTTACCAAGTATGACGGGGCGTCTTGTCCCAAGCTGCATCTCAGGTCTTATGTTCGGAAAATCCAACCATACTCAGCAGACAAGAACTTGTGGATCCACTTCTTCCAGGAAAGTCTTTCAGGGACTCACCTCGAATGGTTCTATCAACTGGATGGGACCAAAGTTCGTAACTGGGAGGAGTTGGCGACTGCTTTCTATAAGCAGTACCAGTACAATGCCGACCTTGCTCCCACACGTACCCAACTCCAGGGTATGTCGTTGGGGTCAAGTGAAGGTTTCAAGGAGTACGCACAAAGATGGAGAGACCTTGCTGGAAGGGTGCAACCCCCGTTAACTGACCGGGAACTCGTTGATATGTTCTTGGGGACCCTATCCGGGCCATTCTTCAATCACCTCATCGGTAACTCATCTGCTGGATTTACCGACCTCATCCTGACTGGCGAAAGAATTGAAGCTGGTATCAAGTCGGGGAAGATTCAAGAGGCCACACCTTCTGATATTCATAAAAAGCCTTACACGGGAAAGAAGGAATCCAATGCTGTATACAGTCAAAAGAGTCGCCGTGATCAACATGCAGGGGCAGTCATGATCTCTGGTTCTGCACCACGCCGTCAACCACAAAGGGGAAACCAGCAAAGGCCGGAAGGGCCTAAAAGGCAATTCACTAACATTAACATGCCTTGGTCACAAGCATTGCAGCATATGGTGAAGATGAACCTGATTGCAGTAATCAACCCTCCTGCCAATCCTAAGACCTCCTCTCCTAGCTACAATCCAGAAGCAAGGTGTGCTTATCATTCTGATAGCCCGGGGCACGATACTGAGGACTGTTGGGCACTGAAGTACAAAATTCAGAACATGATCGATGCCAAAGAGATCGAGTTCGAGCCTGCGGAGACTCCCAACGTGATCACCGCTCCATTGCCAAAGCATGGCTAGATTTTTGTTCATTTGATTTCAAGTTGTATTTTTCCTTTTCTTGTTCAGATAAACAATTATTGTGTTAAACTCTTTTATTTCATGAATGCATTACACATGTCTGTCTTGAATTAATTATGTTTACTATGCTTAAAACTGCTTTCATATTTTTTGCGATGGTCAATTCTTAATTGAAAATTCTAAACCTCTTGAGGGAGGATGACGAAAACAATACCACAATTTACAGTATGCTTTTGAACAGACCCCGCTGATGAGGTACAGGCATTGTTTCAATTCCTAAACACTGGAGTTATAAGGATGATAATCCCTCGTCAACCCATCAGAGCCAAAGAAGTAGGAGTTTTTATTCTCGAAAATCAAAACCCTTAATCATAACCTGGGGCAGGGTCTCAGTTGATCCAAGTGCACAATGAATGGCACTAAATGGGTTTTTCAAAAACAAAAGACAGTGATGGTTCTGAACAATCATAAGGACAGGCAGTCATCATCAAAAAAAAAAATCATAAATGAAAAGCCCAAAAAGTCAAAACCAATAAAGAAGACTTACCAAACTGGGGCATCCCGCTGACTGTAATTCCAAAAAGGAAACAGTTCAGGCAAAAAAAGAAGGGGATAACAAAAATCAAGCAAGAGGTCTCACAACCAAAGCAAAAATGACTGCCCATCCAAAAGAAATCATCAACATCTGAACCATCATTGGAACATCAGAACAAAGACTCAAACAAGGTCTAACGCACGATCAACTGAGGATAGGTTTGGAGAATATAACGAAGAGCGGGTGGGTACAAATAATTTGAGCCTTTATCCTTTGTTTCTTAAACCGTGAACCAGGCCACGATATAACTCTTAAAAGTCCTAGCTGAAGCATGGGTTAGTTCGAAAGCATACTGTTACGAAGGTATCCTGACTCCTGAAGGTTTGCTGTAAAATATTGAGTTGACATCGCACTGTATTACAAAAAATGCATTTTCAAAATTCAAGACAGACATAGACTTTTGCATTCTTAAAATAACCTTGTTTGCATATGACTACTTGTTTGAACAAGCAGGGAAATTCGCACGATGAACACCTTGTGAACAGAAGAACCTCCAATCAAGGGGCACATTGCTCATTATCTGGGGCATGGCAAAATACTTCCAACAGGGGCAACTCCCTACATTCTGAGAGCGTGGACATAGTCGAAAAAAATACTGCGCATAATCAAAGACCCGCTAGGTTGACATACCTAGGCAAAAATAAGGGCTTCCCGGCGAACTAAAAGGGTTCGGGCAAAATGAAGGGATGAAACGAAAAACATGTACACCCGGCAAGTCGAAAACCTGAAAAGGCGGCTTGGGCAAAAATGGGTATCCCGGTGGACTGAAAACCCAAAAGGGCGGTCCAGGCAAAAGTTAGGGATCGAAGCGTACGACTATGTTCCGGTATCTCGTCACTTGCCTACCCGAAGATTTGTCGATCACCCGCACAGGTATCCTCTTCCCTCACCTCCGAAGCAGGGGCAATAATGAGCTATCCAGGCGATCCAATTGCTCTGTCAACCAAATTACAAAGGACAGATCAACATAAAAATGATTACCATCTACCTTTATAAATTCCAGATCGTGGGCTAACGTCCGAGACCAAACAGGACAATTATCCACTTAATCAAAATCATGCAACCCAACACCGGTTTCTGCTCAACCTTCAGACAAAGTCATACACAGACTCCTCCTCCATAAGATGACCTAACCCCGGTTCATCAAGAAGTTTTACACAAACTTATCCCGAAGCAACCTTACCCCGGTTCCTCCAGAAGTTTTTACACAAACTTATCCAAGTAACCTTACCCCGGTTCCTCCAGAGATTTTTACACAAACTCAACCAAATAACCTTACCCCGGTTCCTCCAGAAGTTTTTACACAAACTTATCCAAGTAACCTTACCCCGGTTCCTCCAGAAATCTTACATGGATTTATCACAAGTAACCTTACCCCGGTTCGTCAAGAAGTTTTACACGAACTTATCCCGAAGTGACCTAACCCCGGTTCCTCCAGAAGTCTTACATGGACCTATCTCAAGATGACCTAACCCCGGTTCATCAAGAAGTTTTACACAAACTTATCCTGCCGTAACCTAACCCCGGTTCCTCCAAGAGTCTCACATGGACCTATCTCAAGATGACCTAACCCCGGTTCATCAAGAAGTTTTACACAAACTTATCCTGCCGTAACCTAACCCCGGTTCCTCCAAGAGTCTCACATGGACCTATCTCAAGATGACCTTACCTCGGTTCGTCAAGAAGTTTTACACGAACTTATCCTGCGGCAACCTAACCCTGGTTCCCCCCAGAAGTCTTACATGGATTTAGCTCAAGATAACCTCACCCCGGTTCATCAAGAAGTTTTACATGAACTTACCTCACCAAGCAACCCTACATCGGTTCCCTCTCTTCAAGATGCAGTTTTACATGGACTCGTCACCCAGAAACCCTACACAGGTTCTCCCTTTCCAAAAAACGAAGTTTTACACGAACTCATCATCAAAGTAACCCTACCCAGGTTCCTTCTCCATTTCAGATACAGTTTTACACAAACTCATCAGCATGCAACCCTACATAGGTTCCCCCTTTCAACTTATAAAATTACATTCCAAAACTCCCCAGAAGAGTCCAATCCAGTTTCCCCAGGAAAATTGGAATTCATCTCTCCAAGCAGTAAGCTTATCCCCAGTAGATTCTGGAAGCTTATCCCCTCGCAGAGCACGAACGCGTCGTCCGGCTTTATTCAAAGAGTTATTTCCTTAACAGGATATAACTGGGTTATCCTCAGCCAAAAGCCACGGAAAGGTCATCGTAAACATAGTTCTTTCCTATCCCCAGCGAAGTCCATTAACACTTCCAACAACAAAGACATCCTCAGCAAATTACTGCTATCAACACTCAGCAAAGCATCTCTATCCCCACAGAGTATTGCTTCCCAGCATGATCGCTAGAATATCTTTTCTCCCCGCAGAATCTTCCATTCGCCAAGTTTATTCCGCAACGGAGTCATCTTCTCCTACCGGTATCCTTGCAGTTATCATCCCCAGCGGAAGCAAAATCTATTCTTCGACATCAGCCCAGGATACGACTTCCCGGCACCCGTCAAGGATTCACTTTCCTAGACAAAAATATACATGAAACATCACATACATCATTATAGCATGCATGTACACATCATATCTTACAAATCTCATTTATGTTGAGAACATCATTGCTTGATCCATATCATGCATTGCATATGACTGACTTTTACCTTTCAGGAAAGATCCAGTTAAGTTCTCAAGCTACATTTCAAGACCTAGACCGGTTCAGTTAAATCGTCCCAAGATTTTCCTGATGCTTATCCAGTCAAAGGCCTTCTCTGGTTCAGTCAGATCGACCCTAAGATCTCCCTGATGCTTATCCAGTTGAAGACATTTCAAGACCTAGACCGGTTCAGTTAAATCGTCCCAAGATTTTCCTAATGCTTGTCCAGTCAAAGGCCTTCTCTTGGTTCAGTCAGATCGACCCTAAGATCTCCCTGATGCTTATCCAGTTGAAGATATTTCAAGACCTAGACCGGTTCAGTTAAATCGACCCTAAGATTTTCCTGATGCTTATCCAGTCAAAGGCCTCCTCTGGTTCAGTCAGATCGACCCTAAGATCTCCCTGATTCTTATTCCAGTAGAAGACACCCAAGATTTTTCTCAACGAGCGTTGTTGAAGTTAAAATCGCCCAAGGTTCTCTTACCATCCATGCTGAGGCAGTAACCATCCCTGGTTCATTCATCAGCGTTTGAAGCTCCAGACTCAGCTCCTGTAACCAGTCAGGACACATCTATACCAAGCATCTAAAATCAGCTCCTGCAACGTGTCAGGTACTCATTTTTTCTTTTACAGGTATGCAGGTTCTCGCTAAGGAATCTCTTACGCGATCAATCTCTAAATGGCATCTATAAGCCCATTCCCACCACACTGCCACTATGTGAGCGCAAATTTCTGGGCACTCTAGTGTCCAATCATCTTTTACCCTCGGATTACGAAAGGCACGTCAGCCAATCTGCATCCTCAGGTCTAAGAAGATTGAACAGGGGCAACTGTTATACCCCAAAATTTGCCCTCCCATATTCCTCGAGAAATTGCCAAGCCAAGCTACAAAATTCCCCAAGGGTTGTGCAGTGCAACAGTCTCCCATACAGTCAAAACTAGGGTTTGGGTTCTGATCAAGAAAATGAAGTGTTCAAAGGTTCAATCAAGTCTCACATGCCTACAAAGATGGTCAAGTATCCTCATATCAAGTTTCAAGGCATTCAGCTCAAAATTGCACAGTCAAAACCCTAAATTGCACTACAGTCAACTGTAGGGGCAAAATGGTCATTTGACAGTCAAAAGTTCAAATTTTTGGTCAACATATCATTTTGAAGCCACAAACATCATTTGATCAATGCTTGATCATGACTCTCAAAATTTGGCTCAGAAATCATCAAAGATGCAAAAGTTGCTATATTTGGACAGCTGAAAAAGTCAACTGAAATTGACCAGGGCATAACTTTCACATGGATTATCAGAAAAATTCCATCCAAAGCTCATTTTGAAGAGAAAGACATTTCCTACAACTCATCTTCATACTTCAAGTCCAAGAAATGCTCTCACAAAAAGTTATCAATTTCAACATTATAGGTCATTTTCAAAAGTCAACAAAAAGGGACTTTAAGTCAAAGACCATAACTTGAGATTGGTAAATCAAAATGACATGGGACCAAAGGAATTGGTTAGAGGACTCAAAGACCTTTCCAAAATGTCCAAGAACATGTGAAAAGCTTAAAAATTGAGCAAGTTATGCCTTGTAGAAGTTGGGAAATTTTTGTGAAATGGCAAAAGTCAACTATCCTTGAAACTCCAATTTTTGACAAAAGGGCCCACTTTCTTCCACTTGATTCATCCTTGTCATGCCACACACGTGTCCCATGATTAATTTCAAGATCAAACATTGATTTTTCTATTTTATTTAATTTTTGATAATTTAATTCATTTTAAATCTTTAAAAATTCAAATAAAATTCAAAAACCAATGGAATAGTGTCATTTGAATTTGGACAACTTCCATATATCATGGGCCAACTCAAAAACTCAGGCTAGGGTTAAATTGCACACTAAGTCTTGGTCTTGGCTTAAAAGAAGGAAAAGTTTGTTAATGAAAAAACCCTAGGACTAGTTCTTTCATGAGCATGAATTAAGGCCAACTAACAAGCTAATTCTCTTCCATCATAAGCACTGAGTCAAACCCTAACCATAACACACCAAATGCTGCGCCAAAGAGCTTATGGAAAACTTGAAAAATTGGCCATATAACTGAATTCTGAAATCAAGGTTCTAGGTTTTTTTAAGTCCTAAGATTGATTCTAATAGCTTCCTGGACCATTTCTGAACAGATCCCAACTCCAAACATCCTTCAAAACTCCAGGAATTGGTAGGGAGAACTCAAACTGTGTCACATAACTTTTGAAATCGCATATCACAATTCATACGTCCTTTTGCATTTTTATTGATGAATTCTTGTTCCTTACAAAGTTTCTAAGCTAACCATTGTGTTTAATTGCATTTTTGTTGACCATACGCGATTTCACCATGTTCACATTTTAGGGTTTTCAGGTTGTGATTTTAGGGCTTTCTCAATACTGTAAAATTAGCCTTCCAAACCATGATAGTCATATTCAGCAAGCCTGGACGAAGGAAAAGCACCACTCGCGCCCAATTTATTGGTCCTATAGCGCTAGTCGCTATTTTTCTAAAAGCTACTTTAAGCCACGCGTGAAAACCGCTTCCATAGACTTTTGTTTCAGAAAAAAAGAATGAACAACGAAGGAGATGATGTGCTGTCTAGCAGTGATTGGCCAGTTTTAAATTTTCGCGCTTAGCCACTAACGCTTTTATTCTTTTCTTTTGTTATTTGTTTATTATAATATGTTAATTAACGCGTGGTAGCTCAGCTGGCAGGTGGACGTACTTGTAGCATCAAAGACCTGGGTTCAAGTCCCAGGTCTGGCAAATTTCAATATTATTTTGCAATGGCAATTCCTATGCAGGCACAACACTATGGTGCACCATGTACCATCATCATCCAGATGCCCACGTGTCCATCCAATCCACACTAAAGGCTTAGATTAAAAGAGTATGCTGCGCTTGAGTCAAACGTGTCACGCAGGATTCAAAAAGTCCAACAAGGCCAATGCTTAATGGGCCAGAATGCTAGGCCTTACCTCCAATTTTGGGGTCACCCCCCCTGGTTTGCTTTGCTTTTCATAATTTATTTTTTTATTTATTCATTGTTTTAATTAATTAATTGTTTTCTTTACAAAATACAAAAATTTAATTAAAAACCAGAAAAGACCAAAAAAAAAGAGTAAATATTTTTATTATAATTATTTTCTTGTAAATAAATTAATGTATAATGAATTTAGTTTTAATTAGGATGTTTGCAACTTAATTCTTTTAATAAATAAAAATCCAAAAATATAGCATTAGGTTAATGACTTTTTTATTCCTTTTAACTTTCCTTGTTTTTTGCCATAATATTAGTAATTTTCATAATTAAACTAGGGTTGCATTTTAGGTTAGATTTTAATACTTTCTTAATAACCAAAAATCCAAAAATATAGCATTAGGTTAATGACTTTTTATACCTTTTAAATTTTCCTTTTTTTTATCACAATATTATTTATTTATTTATTTTATTTTTATAATTAAATGTACATAAGTAAAAATTAGGGTTTAATTTAGATTAATATAACATTTTCATAATAACTAAAAAACATTAGAATTAGGATTGGCATTTCAAATTTCATTCTAAAAAGTTCTTTTTTTCTTTTAAATCTTAAAAAATACAAAAATACCAAAAACATTCTTTTTTTTTCTTTTTTTTAATTCTAATTAATTAATTCTCATTAACTTTAATTTCTTATGAAAGGGTCCAACGCCCATTGTCTTAATTATTTTATTTCGCACATTTACTCTTTCGTTTAATTCATTATGTATCTCTCCCAAAGCCATGTAACTCGGACAATTTAATTTCTCGCACTTTTATTTCTTTTATTTCTTTACTTTCCGTCAAATCGGGTCCGGTTTAATTTTGGCGATGTGGACCCGCGCCATTTGTAATAGTTTAGATTTATTTTCCCGCAAATATTAACTGTTAACAAAGCATGCAAGAATGAATGTCCCTAATTAAAATCAAGCGTAGATCACAATGAACATGACAAGACAAATAACTGAAACATGACACACAATTCGCACACACCACCCCTAGGGTACGCCTCACTGTTGCCTTTCGAAAGGTGATCGTCGAGTAGAGGATGTCTTAGTAAGTCCTCATGATCCGGGAACCTGGCATGAGGGTAGCTTCTAAGGTATCTTCCTATTGCTCCGGTGATCACCATGTCCCTAAACTCGAATTGACCCGAACACCTCCAACGGTGGTGCTACCTACCTCTCAATGGTGGGATGGCACTACTTTAAAGGACATTTACACAGACGAATTCCTTAGGGTAGGTAGGTTCTCGTAGATACTTGCTCTCTTCAAAACAAAAATTCAAAGACTTTTCACACCAACACATTTTCAAAAGATTTCAAAGCAAATTTTTCAAACACTCTGACGTACGAGTCGAACTGAAATTTTTCAAAGAAACTTTTTTAAACCCACAATTGAAAAGCAAACAAACAATTTTGAAAACACATTGAGCAAGTACCTAAGAGCCCATGGATAACCATGGATAGAAAGGGTGCTAACACCTTCCCTTTCTATAACCTACCTCCCGAACCGAGAGCAATCTCTTTAAGGAATTTTTCTGTGCTTTTGTCCTTTCCATTTGGAGAAAATAAAAGACGGTGGCGACTCTTGCTTCCGCGACATTTCGCGAACCAGCGTTAAACAGTCAGTTCCAGATCCACCGATCACACACTCTTATACGATTACGCCTATAAATATGGCGTCTAAGACACTTGTTTTGCATCACCAATCATCTCACTCTCTGATACAAACTCTTTCATTGTCTTATACAATTTCAAATATGACTCTTCTTACAATGGGTGATTCTCACAAAGGCATAAGAGACAACACTGTGGCGTTTGTAAGTTTCTATAAATTCTTAAATATTCTTTTATATTAATATAATTTGTAATTTTCTATTAGTCTTGTTATGGAATCTTATACTATTTACATTTTGAATTTTGGATACTAAAAGATTTAGAATTCGCTCATACAACTACATTACTTTCGACCCGTTGATCGTGCTGTATCTCGAATATGCAGGTTTTGGAAATGTTATAAAAATCTCAAATTGCACGATTGATTCCAAGTTTATACTTGCAATGTTGGAAAGGTGGAGACCCGAGACACACACATTTCATCTACCAATAGGTGAATGTACCGTCACACTAGAGGACATGTACATGTTATTTGGTCTCCCTATCGATGGTAAGGAAGTGAATGGGTCGGTTCAACAACCCAATTCTCTATGCGAGGAATTGTTAGGCAAAGATATGGTAGAAGGTAGTGGTGCTAGGGGCCAAGGTATATTACTAACCGAACTTAAAAAACATTATGCGAATCTTGAGTTGAATGAAAAATTTTCTGAGCTAGCAAGAATAATTAAAGCTAGAAATTATATGATGATACTATTTAGAAGCTTGTTATTTCCCGAAAGTACGGGGAATAGTGTAAATTTTATGTATTTAAGTTTTCTTAGGAACTTTGAAAAAACAAGAAAGTATAGTTAGGGTTCTGGTGTTTTAGCCCATTTATACAATTCTTTGTGTAAAAATGCAATAAAAGACAAATGTACTTTTTTATAGATGCGCTTTCTTACTCCAAGCATGGGATTGGCGGAGAATAAAGTCCCTAAACCCCGTCAACAACAATGCATTCATTTTCCCATACGCAACAAAGTAAATCAAGAACTTAAATAATTTATTATTCATCCTTTCGCCAAATAAATGTATAAAATTAACTATTTTTCAATTCCTTTAGGTACTGTGTAACAGTATTGATTACGGCAAGAATCTAAGATTCAATGTCGCTCTATATCGTAATCTATTGGATCACCTTGACTCGGATGATGTACGTGGTACCTTTGAACTTTTCTACTTTTAAATTATTTATTTTTTACGTTTTCATTATTCTGATTTAATTTTATCCACAGTTTATCTGAAGACCATATTTAAGATTGGACCATGAACCAAACCCCGAGGATGTAGCAGTTTGGACTGCAAAGACTGCAATCATACGGTTCAATATTATGGAGATGCACCACAACAACCGTGTTAAGATGGAGTTTGGAATGCATCAAAAGATACCATGCGATCCAACTTGTTTCTCACCCAGGCATCTCAAAAAGGTCGACGCCCAATGAGGTCTTACTAATTGTAAAGATTTTCTCTAGAATGGTGTAAGATGTGGCATAAGCGTCACCAACATGTCTTACAATTCTCTGTTTTGCTCAACTAGAATAATATATGATACACAGATCAATATTTTGATTGGTACATATCGGTTAGTAACCCAGAAATGCACGTGTCTCATCCGAGGTATTTGGTCGATCCACGAACACAATGGGCACAAACCTAAAATATCCAACAAAAAACCCAACGCACATCAACTTTCCACCAAACACCACGACGATACATATCCACAAACACCCAACCACAATCACCATCTCAATACCAATACACTCATATGCCCCACACCCAACCACACTCACCACCCCAATACCAATACACTCATATGCCCCACACTCAACCCCAATCTCAATCATAATACCAATGCACCCACATGCCCCACACACAATTCTAGTCTTCTCCACATCCCGATGTGGACCCCTCATCATCTCACGTTAGCCCAGATTTAGGATTTCCTGAAGAATATGACCCAACAGACCCAACTTACCATCAACCACCACATCATCATAGCACCCAACAATTGCAATACCAAACACCCCAAGATTCATTTCCTTTTTACTCCCCTTACTCAGACGACCAGTGCTATAGACCATCCATGGAACCCCACCCCCACCAAGACGACCAAACTTTAAGGGCATGGGTAACCGACTGTACCAAAGCGGATCTTCCAGATATGGCGATCTGACTAATTTTATGGATCCTGAATGCATTGACTTTGTTAGGCCATCGACCCAACAACAATAGGAAAATCGACGAAATCCACCACGAGATAGGCGAGGACGCGGGTGCGGAACCACGTATCATTATCGAGTTCCGGGGGACAACTAAATAATATGCATGATTTTTTTTTCATTATGTAATCATTCATTTTTTAATGAAAAATTGAAGTTTCATTAAGTTATATCGTTTACTTATTGTCTCGTATTTAAAATAGAAAGTAAAAAAATTATCTCTTAAATGCACTTAGGCGCCATCTGAGATGGCTTAGGGCAAACATGTTGCACCTATGCGCCATCTCACTTGGCGCCTCTATATAAAATTAAAGAGGATGTGCCATCTCACTTGGCGCCTCCATTGTAGTGTTTTATGAAACATGATTATTTGCATAATTTTCTCCATAACATGATTATTTGTGTATTTTTTTTCAATACCTAATTATTGCTAAAAAAATCGGGAAAAAGAATGGTAATTTAGTACTTAAATTGAAAAAAGATGGTATATTTGTAAAAATTTCTCATAGTCGATCAAACTCAACGTGAATGCAATCAATGTATTAATTTCTCAATCAAACTTGATGTCTCTTCGAGTTAGAACCCCTATTTGTTGGAACATATCCATGTTCTAATATGATGGATTTAAAATAAAATTCCTCAAGTACTACATTATTAAAAAAATTGTAATCGTGTGTTGATCGAAAAAAGCTTTAAATTAAATCCTATATTGTTTATAATATATTTTTTGGTTAGCTTATTTCACTATATAACGAGTGAATATATATCATTCTAAAATACATAAAAAAAACTATTTATTAGTTTTTTCTTCCTCACTCTTATAACTTTATATCTTTTAAATTGTCGAAGCGTCAATTTCTCCTCTTTTCTTTTTACTTGTTAATTTATCTGAATACTTTTTTAAATTATCTTTAGAGAATAATATTTCTAAGGGTGTGAATTGAAAAAGAAAAAGATAATAAAGTTGATTAGAAATAAATGATTTTACGAACTAAAAAATCATTAAAATAAAATAAATTAAATTAAATTATTTATACTAAAATATTACAATTATATTATAAAAATTTCTTTGTATTTCTAAAATGTACCAACAAATACTCTTAACATGAATCTGATGATCTGGTTTCTAAGGAGTAGTTAATTGAAAAAAAGATGGATGGTTGACATTTTACAAACTGTTGAGAAATGAAAGAGATGAGAATAACTTGACTGGTTTTGCTTTTCACGTGCATTTTCTCTCTTGATGCTTCTATTACCAATTAATTCTTCATTATTTTTGGGCTTCTACTTTTCGTGTTTAATTTGTGTGTAATTTAGATCTATTCAGTTATTGATAGCTTAGTCCTACCTCTTATCTAGATCTAGCATGTATTGATGATTGAAGTGAGAATTTGTTTTGTTTTGTTTTTCTGTCAGATACTACCATGTGTTTGATGATGTTGGATGACATGAGATTTTGTGGTTCTCATGGAGAAAGTGATATTTTTATCAGGCAAACCTTACCAGATCCGGTGGTTGATGGTAAACATGATTATAGTAATGAAGAAATGGATATATATGAGCTTGAGTGAAGGATGTGGAGGGACAAAATGTGTCTGAAGCGATTGAGAGAACAAACCAATGCTAAAGAAACGGTTGATACAACAAAGGTGAGGCGGTCTGAAGAACAACCAATAATGAAAAAGATAGCAAGAGCTCAAGACAGGCAATGATGAAAAAGATGTCAAAAGCTCAAGAGGTGCTCTCGATCTCTAGATGACATTACTATCATTGACCGTTGTGGGGAGTTTCCTAATGTTCCACTCTTGGGCATTAGGGGAGGTATTACTTATAACTCTTCACTGGCTCTACAACAATTTGACTATGCTCGAAGATATGGTCCTCGTGATGCACTTATCCAAGGTATTGTATTCGACTACGAGAACGATGTTCAAGGTTATCGTCAAAGGTTTGTACGAGCTTGAGGCATGGTGAACAAGGTTGATAGCAAGACTTTGGGGCATAAGAACTCTATTCCTTTGGAGTATTATCTCAAATGGGTACGAGCTCGTGCTCAAAGTCTCATGATGTCATATCCATCTATCTTACCAATAGTTGTGGAGCTTGTTACCGAGGGAGATACTTCTTATACCATTCTCCCATCCTGACATGCCTACCAACCTCGAAGAATTGCAGAGATTGTTGTGATACGGTGGGAGAACTGACTTGAATGTTTTGCGTTTGATTGCAAATGTTGCGGTTAGCAAGAGTCGCCACTGACTTTTCTTTTATCCAAAAGGAAAGGTGAAAAAGCACAGGAAAGACCTTTGAGATTGTTTCTTGGGTTCGGGGGGTAGATTATAAAAAGGGAAGGTATTAGCACCCTTTTTATCCATGGTTTTCCATGGACTCTTAGTTACTTGCTAGATCACTTGCTTTTGTTTGAAGTTGTGCTTTGTGTGGTTTTTGAAAGTATTTTGTAAAGAGGCCATTGTTTAGGAATCTTTGTAATGATTCTCGTTCGTAAGAATGTATATAAAGATGTTTGATCTTTTGAAAATGTTTTCAAGTTTTGTAAGATGTTTTGAAAGTGTAAGTGTTTATTTTTGAAAATAGCAAGGATGTTTTTGCTTGAAATGGAGCAAGTATTTAGGAGCAATCTACCTACTCAAATGGCTTTCTTGTTTATTTTCTTTTCCTTTGACATTGTTGTCTTACCATTGATTTGGTAAGCAACCCTATCTTTGGATGTTAACGGGACGGGTGTGGGTCATCGTATAACCATGATTAGCAATGTTGCAAGGTATCTTAGCATTCTTTTTTAGGGACTAAGATCATTTATAAGGCGACTTAGATAGCGTCATCGAGGGACTATGATCTTGTATTTGTTTGTTTTTGCTAAGATACCTTACATGCGTAATATGACCATTTTGTATAAGGCAACCAAGTGGATTTTACCCTAGGGGTGCTTGTGTGCAAGTGTATTGTTTTCATGCTTGTTTTTGTCTTGAATTAGGGTTTTCTACTTGATTGATTTTATTCTTTCCATACAAACCCTAATTACTAGCATGTTATGTAAAAGCGATAAATTGCGAAATTTAAAATTACTACGCTATTACAATATTTGTGGGGGGGGGGGGGGGGGGGGTATACGAATTGTGAATGGGGATTGCAATAATATAAACCTAATTAATCTATTACAACCAAATTGAATTTGATATCAATGTACAAGGATTGAAATGAATATAATATACAAGTATAAAAGGAAAAGAAATTGATTTATTTTGGATTTTTGTTAAGAAAATGTTTTGGCCTTAATCAAGCTAAAGGGTGATGATCAATTGGTCCAAATTAAATTTAGGGAATTAAACCTAATTTTTTAAAAGAAATAAAATTGATTTAGAAAAGTATTTTTTAGGTTTTTTTGTGAATTTTATTAAAATACAAAAAGGTTAATCAACCCAAAATAAGCCTAGATTCTAATTTATTTTAACTTTCAAGAAAATAATGAAATAATACATAATAGTCAAGATTTATTGTCTGAGTATATATATATATATATATATATATATATATATATATATATATACTATATATATATATATATATATATATATATATATATATATATATATATATATATATATATATATATATATATATATATATATATATATATATATATATATATATATATATATATATAATATATATATATATATATATATATATATATATATATATATATATATATATATATATAATATATATATAATATATATATATATATATATATATATATATATATATATATATATATATATATATAAAGAATTAATTTATTAATGAAAACATTTTTTTATTTCTTTTGATTTTATAAGACAAAATAAACTAAATAAATGTAAAGATAAAAAATATTTTTTGATTTTTATTAATAACTATAAAATATATTTATTAATAATAATAATTTTAATAATAAAGATAATAAATTAAAAAAATATATGAATGGAAAATCAGGGAGGTGTGAAAATAGAACAGGGAGTTAGTGAAAGCAAAAAGGATGGAAAGCCCAAAACTGGGCCCAAGCACTGTAAAGAACAAAAAAATGTAAAAATGAGAAAAAGCAAAAGGCAGCGCGCGCTGAGGCTCGAATCCATGGCCTCCTGAATACCAGCGCGCTGCCTTACCACTGGGGTGACTATACATCCATTAACTAAAATGAAAGAATAAATACATAAGGTAAAACGTTTCCATGGCCTGTACTTCGTCTTCAACCTTCGGCCATCCGGACCACCTGTATCTCATTCATTTCTCAACAAAAATGGAAAATAAAAACATGAAAGTTGTGCTATTTTTTCTCACGAATCCAACCCATATGACTTATGTAAGCTAAATTCAAAGATGAAGATTAATTTTGCTGGCCCTAAATTGAAACCTAATTTTCTCAGAATTTTCAAATCCAAAATTCTCTATACACAGTCAATATAAATGGGAACTATGAACATGGTCAGTTTAAGAGCAATGATATCTACATTTTATCTTCACAAATCAGAAACAAATGATGCATGTATGAAGAGATGGAAGTTTGAAAACTTACCTCTTGCAGCTGGAGTCGTGAATGGAGTTTGAGCAACTTTTGACATGGCCTGAGGATCTGTTTAGCTTTCCTGGACTTCCTTGAGTGTATTCCAACTCCTACTTTGCCTTGAAAGTACCTGAATCTCTCTACTCAAGTAAACCTGCAAGCTTGATTTTTGAAAGGGTGGGTAGTGATGGAGGAGTTACAGTCTTGAAACAGGGGCCTGGATTACTTTGGTATGATGTATAGAAGGTGTTTGAATGATTGGTTTTCAAAATGCACGAGTGGAAATGAAGATGATGAATTTTAGCTCAAAACTGTCAAGTTGGGCAGTTTTGTGCAGCAATGGTGTTTTGGAGAATTTTAGGATGCTTTGAATCGTGTGTTAGCTTGAAAGTAGTGTATGTACTTATAG
The DNA here is from genome assembly GCA_948472305.1 of Vicia faba. Taxonomy (NCBI): domain Eukaryota; kingdom Viridiplantae; phylum Streptophyta; class Magnoliopsida; order Fabales; family Fabaceae; genus Vicia; species Vicia faba. Next base: position 499,536,118 of record OX451741.1, read on the forward strand.
GCAAGAGGTTTTGAGGCTTAAAACAACTCAGAAATTTTAAATCACATGTTATGGCTTAGTTACTTGATTTTGAAGCAAAGTTGACAAACATGGTTTAAATGTGAAGTACAAGGATTTGTAGGGTGGTTAGCAGGCTGTAGATATGTTGCTTCTTGCTTTTAAATATTTTGGATTCAGAAACAACAATGTATGGGCTCAAGAAGAGTTGACATTGTGATTAAAGTCACTTTTCCAAAATGGAAGTGGTGACTTTCTTCCCAAAATGGAAATGCAACTTGGATAATGGCTCAAATGCTTGGACAATGGCTCTATCACTTGTGTAAACATTAAATTATTGAGTGATTAGAAATTTTTAAGCCTGCAAAGCAAGATTTGTACAGCATGCTTGAAGATTGGATCAAGTGTTCTTCACAAATGGCTTGTAATTCAAGTTTGAAAACCCTAACTTCTTGCCTTCGATTCTCCTTGCTCAAGAATGATCTCAAGGATTTCTTGGAAATTTTGTAAAGCTTGAAATGTTATATACAATCCATATTTGAATCTATTTTGAAGATTCCCCTTGGAACTATGTGAAAAATTTCCATGAAGTTAGGTCAAAAATCTGCCTAACTAGGGCAAAATTCCACTAAGTCTTTTTTAGTTCATGAGCATGTATTCACAAAATTATAACTTGAGATACAAGCACTTTTGGAAGAAGTTGTGTGAGGAAAAGTTTTATATTTCATGGAGATCTACAACTTTCATATTGGAGTTTCCTTTGAATCATCTTGTATCATAATAAAAAAAAAATTCTCAAAGTTATGAAAAAAATAGAAATTTTCAACACTTAGAAAAATTTATAAGTTTAGAAATTTGACTTTTCAAAATGAAATCTTGATTTCTTGATTTCTTGATGAAATAGTTTCCTATTTTTACATGTTTTGATAAATTGTGATCTTTGGCACTTGAATTTGACCAAAAAGTCAAAGTTTGACTTTTCAGTATACAGTTGACTTTTGATCAGTTGATTGCAAAATTCATCTGTCAATCCAATGGATTTGCAATGATTTGAATCATGTCATTAGGTCAAAATGGTGCAATTGGACTCTTGAGATCATTCTTCAAACCAATTGATCATTTTCTAGATCAAAAATCAGAAATTGCCCTTTCTGAGTCAAAACCCTAATTTTGACCATTTTTCCCTTTTGGAGATTTGATCAAATTTCTTGAGGAATTATGGTCCAAACTTGATCAAATGATACATATGGGTCTAAAATGTTGATGTGGATCAAAATTATGAATTTTGACTGTAAATTGGCCATGGTTGAATTTTCCCCCAATACAACTGATTTTTTAGGTCAACTGTTCAATTGACCGATCAAAAGTGTGATCCAAGGCTTGAAACTTGACATGAGTAATCTTGGGGGTCCATAATGGTCCATGAAAGTCATATGAAGCATTGATAGTCCAAAAATCCTTGTGCAAACTCAAACCCTAATTTTGGTCATTAGTGCATAAGGAGGTGCATTGAGCTGATCAAACC